>NC_061167.1:40238582-40276082 GCF_022113875.1 Hydra vulgaris | reverse complement strand
GACAACATGGCCCTCCTAGTAGCTGAGTCTAATGCAGTGAAGTCCTTCAATAAGATCAAACCAGTTTTTGAAGCTGTTGTTTCCAGATTTTCAATAGCATATACAAGATGTTATTAGTCATTGTGGCACTAGAGAAAAACCAGTGGTCATCTGTGATTACAATGCCAACATGGGTGCAGTTAATGTATTATACCAAATGCTGACGCCATACCCAGCTAAAATAAAATAAAAAGTTATTCCTTGATCTAATAAACAAAGTTACCTTGAACTTTTATGTGCTAAAGAACTTTTATGTGCTTAAGAAAGACTGAAATAACAAACTCAATCATGTTCAGTTTCAAACTCATTGTGCATCTGATTGAGGAATATCTTATGCCAGAGCAACAAGTTTATTTGAGTGCCCAACATCTTTCGAAGGTGATCCTTTGCAAAAATTAACAAAGGATCATCTTCAAGTTATTGCAAAGAAAGTAAATATTCTATGAGTTTGTACTGTTTTTTCTGTAAAGAAAATTCACAAAGATGTATGTATTCAGTGTATTGACAGTCATGTTGATTTGTGTGCAGCACCTTGCTTCCAAATCTACCACACTACTTAACAACTATGATGTAAAATTGAATTTCTATGAATAAAAAATATATTATAAAAAAAAAAAAACTTCACAATGAGTGAAAGTTAAGAAAAAAAAAAAACTCCACAGGAAAGGGGTTAAACTTATGAATTCATTTGTAACAATTTGATCAAAAGATGTAGCCCTATCCATGGTTACTTGAAAGTTGGTTTATTGAAAAGAGGAATTTAAATATTTTGAAATATAGTGTTAAAAAAAAATTGTTTTTAATTTTTGCCATAATCTAATATATTGAGATTGATATCACTAAAAACATAAACTACTTGAATTGTATTTATTTATTAATAATTTCTTCAGTATTATAAAAATTTACAATAAAAAGGTAAATTTAATTTAAAAACTGAAAGGTGCCTTCCTTATTCCCTTATTTTTAAAGTCGATATATTGTCTTGAAAAAATGAAACAAAATTTTACAATTGACATTCAGCACAACTAGAGGTGCACGAATATATAACATGTTGCGAAAAAAACGTGTTTTTCTTGACATGTTTTTGAAAAACATGCCGTCGACCGAAAGAAATAAAACGATTTTTTTTGATTTTATTTTGTTTTGTGAACTCAGTTCTTTATAATCATTTGTATTTTAGATATAAATGAAAATAAAATAATCTTCATTTTCCACAATAAAGATGCCTCGTAAAACAGACCCGGTCAAAAAGCTTATTCTAAAAACCACAGGTAAAACAACCAACTCATACAGTTGCAAATATTGTGGAAAAGGTTATTCCAAGAATACACTGGTATAATTTACTGGTTCATATTTATAAATGCAGTAAAATACCAGAAGAGTTAAGAAATGCTGTTGTTAAAGAAAAAATAGCAGAAAAAAAAAACACATATAAAAACTTTAAGTAAGACTCCATCAAGAAAAGGTAGAGATGTTTTTCGAAGTTGTTTTTGTTGTTATTTTGTTATTAGTTATTATAAAAGAAGTTTTTCTTTATTGTACAGAAATTACGAGATCAAGTATTGAAAGCATAGATGCAATAACAGTTGATATAACAGAGTTAGAAGAATTGTCTTCATCTTCTGTTCAATCGGTTTTTCGTCCAAAAAATCAAAAAGTTGATGAAATGTTTATTGCATTGGAACAAAAACAAGTATGTTTGCTTTAATTAGCTGCACACTTCTGATGAAAATACTGTTTTCTTTTGATAAACTACAAAAGGATGCAACAAGCAAGCTTGTTGCATTCTAATTTTTTGGTCATTACACACCAAAATTATATTGTGTTGTTAAGTATATCAATAAAATATATCAATATTACTTTTTAATTTTATTTGATATTTTAATGATTTTCACTTTAGGCTAGATTTTATGAAATATTTTTAAGTTGCATAATATAAATTACATTGAATTGACATAATACGATTCAACATAATATTTATTGTTGTTATAGTAAATAAAGTATATAATACATATAAGTATATGTATTTAGTTGTTTAATATGTATTTTAATTTTTTTTTTTAGGAAGCTTTCAAATATGACTTTTCTCGAGCTATATTTGCATCAGGGTACCCTCTAAACATGGTTGAATTTTCCATTTGGAAGGAACTTTTTTCAAAGTACCTGCCTGCAATAAATTTGCCCAATCGAAAATCTCTCTCTGAAAATTTACTTGATAATGAATATTATAGGATAAAAGCACTAGTTGAAAAAAAAATTGCAATTCTCTTCTCTTGCAATTCAATGGGATGGCTTTTCCAATATTAGGTAGTTTGTTTACTCTTTTGAAAATTATCTAATGGTTTTAATAAACTTGAAAAACTAAAAGAAAATGTACAATTTAATAATCAAATCATTAAAAAACACTAAGTTTATTAAACAAATAATATTTATTTTTGTCTAAATTAAAATAGTTACTATTCAAAGGTCTTATATTTTTAGGAGAGAGCCAATTATTCATGTGGTTGTTACTACACCTGAACTTGTGCTGGAGTATTTGCCCTGGTACCCAGCCACAAAAAGGTGCCTACATGGCAGAGATTATTATCAATTGTTTAGATGAGATAGGGCCATATAAATTTTTAGGAGGAGTTACAGACAACTGCTCTGCGATGTTACTTTCCAGACGTATGATTGTGAAAAAGTATCCTCACTTAGTTTTCTATGGCTGTGTGGCACATATATTAAATCTTTTAATTCTTGATCTATGTAAAACATCTTTTTTGGAAAATATTATGAAAACATCTATTAATTTAGTCGAAGAAATAATCAACTCATCGTTAAAATCTTGGTTTGATTCAATTCAAAAACAAAAAGGAATAAATGTTTCATTAAAGCTGGCGTCAAAGACTCGGTTTGCTGGTAATGCTATAACACTTGGACTGTATTATCTAACAAACAAGTGTTTAAACAAATGGCTATAGATATTCATCCTGGAAACCCGAAATTCTCTTTGAAACTTGAGTCAAAAGAATTAATATTAAAAGATTCATTTTGGCAAAGCCTTGAGCATACTTGTAAATTTTTTAAAAGGATTTTGTATTGGATTACAGTTTTAGAAGCAGAAGAAGCAGTATTGAGTATAGTCTGCTTGGCTATGTCAGATATAAAATTAGCCCTTGATAACTTTATATCTGAAACAGGGTTGACAGATTTAGAATGTGTGGAAATGCAAAATTATTTTACGTTAAGAAAAGAAATGTCTGTCACAAACCTTCACTTAGCTGCAAACTTGCTTGATCCGCAAATAAAAGGTTCAGTCCTATCTGGTTCAGAATTTTTGGAAGCAATGGAATATACAGAAATGTTAGCAAAAAATTTGTCTATAAAAAATAGTGTTGACTTGTCAGTTATTGCAAAAGATATTACCCAGTTTGTAAATTCTACTGGACTGTGGGCAAATAGCTATGTTGAGCAACTTGCTAGAAATCAAGATTCTATAACATATTGGCAAGTTCTAAAAAAATCTAGTCCACTTGCTGATTTGGCTATTTAAATTTTATTGATGCCATCTTCTTCAGCTGCTACTGAAAGAACTTTAAGTTTTAGAGGCTTTATCCACAGAAAACTTCGAAATTCTCTAACTAATGAAAGAGCTAGTAGGTTGACTTACATAAAACGAAACTATATGCTAATGAATTTAAACCTAAAAGGTCAATTCAATCAAGATTTTTAAAATTCATTTAGAAAACCAAAGAAGAAAAACATTAGTTTGTCCTCGCTAATCCAATCATGCATTAAAAATGCAAAGAAAGTACTTGATTCTACAATATGTCATGCAGAGTTTTCAAATTATGATAATTTCTCTCAAAGTATTGATGGCAGTGATTACGAGGATACAACACAATCAGAAGGAGAAAGCAATGAAAGTGAGTCTGAAGAAGATATAGATTTTGTGTCAGATTCCTCTTTGAGGTAAAACTAAAAAATATTTATTTTATTCATTTTAATGTACTATGAATTAATTAGCTAAACGTGTAAATTTAAATTGAATTAGTTTAAATTTAATCCTTATTGACTAAAACAAAATTCATTGTTTGTTGTTTACATATTTTTTACATATAATCAAGTGTAGTAGTTATTATGTTTAACGTGAGTATTAAAACTCTTTCTTTTAGAACAACATCGAAAGATGAATTGAACCAAGTAGACTCCCAATGGCCAGAGATAAAAGAGTATATTGTTAAAAAAGTGGAACATGAGAACGAACAAGTCTGAAGTGTTTTATTTTATAAAATTTTTAGATTTTATTTTGAAAGATGATATTTTTTATTGATAATATGATATTATGATATTTATTTTAAAAGATGATATTTAATAAAAGAGAAAAAATATCAATAAGAGTCATTCTTGGGGGTAAAGTTAAAGACGACATAAAGTTTAAGTTACTTCTAGAATAGAGTTAAAATCAAACTAATCTAAATGTTGTATGGTGATTATTCTTATTTTGCCTATTTTCTTCTAAAAAGAGATTGTTCGGCTCCCCATCTACGCTTTTATACTGGAAGGATAAAATTGGTAAAAAAAAAAAGAAGTCTTTTCGTTTTTCGACCTTCTTCTTGATTATTAAACAAGTTTCTCAATTAATAAACAACGTCCTTTATGCGTGAGTTATATTTTTGTGTAAGAATGTCTACAACGTTTTGACTCGCACAATCTTAGCATTTTGAGGCCTTCTGTTTAAGACCTGCACATGATTTAAACGTAAAAAAACTTGGCTACAAAAGTAGAAAAACAGAATGGTAAGATAAATATGCGCCACTGTAATCAGAGAAGTACATTAAACTTGATCAATATTTTAGGTATATATAGTGCTTACTATGCAAAGTCGAACTATAAGTCCGAAATGAAAGAATTTCGTTAGTACTGAAAAAAGCATCTCACATAAGGTATCTGTCCATTTTATATAGCAAACTATATTAGTTTTTTATATAAATCTACATTAGTTTTATCAAACTATTATTGACTAAAAAATTAAAACTAAAGTAGACTGTGAAAGCCTTCGGAAACCTTCTCACATATAAGTGCAACTTCCTTATTTTTCATTGCGGTATGCGGCTCATCAAAACACTTTTACAGTCTGTTTATTTCGGTCAGCTTATGTGTTATGCGTTTCGCTTAGCTGAATACTGCTTGGTAAGCAATATTAATACTTTATAAGCAATGTTTAACTATTGCTTGCTTAAAATGCATCATAACAGCAAGTTTTAATAAAATATTAAAAGTAATTTTTTTTATCCGAATTTGATAAAGTAGTTATATTCGCTAAGCCGCAGAGCTTTTAAATCCAATCTTTTAAAATGCCGACTTAAATTTAGCGCGTTAGTTAAGGCAAGCTGCATATATGACTTAGTGTTGCACTTCGTCCATGAGCTATTGACTCAATATTTGAAATGTGAAAAACACGTGTTTTTCGCAAAAACACATGTTTTTTAAAGGAATGAAACGTCAAATTGAAAAACATGTTTTTTGCCCACCACTAAGCACAACCGCTATTGTGACATTTCAAAACCATATTAAGAGCACAAAGTTTTTTTTGTTTGGTTCTTGAATTTTTTTGCGCTTAAAAGCAAATCCGTTTCTTTCAATGACTGACTGCCTTCTGTTTGTTAAACATGAAGAGATCCATTTTAAAGTTTTTTCACCGGCACCAATGTTTTTGAGCTTGTTGTAAATAAAGCTATGGGCACATCTATCAAAAGCTTTTTTTACATCAAGTAAAATGACTGCAAAAATTTTATTTTAGTTTCTATAGCCTGTTATCATATTGAGAATTTTTAAATTAGTATGTATTGCATTGAAACCAAATTGATTAATCGGAATAATTACATTATCATCAAGATTTTTCTTAATTTGATATATAACAGCTTTTCCAAATATTTTTGATAATGCTGGCAATATACATATTGGCCTGTAATTCTCCAAATTGGTTTTATTTCCTTTTTTTATAAACAGGTTTTATCATATCTAGTTTAATTCTTGTGGGAAAAATCCAGTACTAATAGAATCATTAATCATTTTTGGTAAAAAATAAGTGCAACCTGACAAGTTGTCTAATTAACTTATTACTTATTAGATCAAAACCACAACTTTTTGGAGCAAGATTGTTAACAATTTTTGTAATCGTTTTATTAGATACTGACTTTAAATTCCAAGTAAAATCATGGAGTGGAAGATACTTGGAATAATTTAGAATGTTAAAGTAACTTGGTCTAAGCTCAAGCGAAGCATCAGTAAAATGATCTATAAACTAGTTGGCTATTTCCTGTTTCGATTCAATCAATCAGGAACTTTTTTTCAATTTTGATTGAGTAATAACATTTAGTAGATCTATACAAGGGAATTGTTTAGAACAATCCAAGTTTTCTTACTCTCCCCTTCACAATGCACAGTGGGCCAGAGGTGAGCAAAACCCTTCAAAACCAACTTTTATATTGGAATAATTTCTTTTTGTAAATGTAATCTAGAGACCCCCAGTAATCTAAAACTGATATATTTTTTTCCCTACTGTGATTTTTGAGCTCAGTTTATCAATTTTACAACAAAAATAGCTATATTTTATTTTTCAAATATTGGTGGAAATTTAAAAAATTATATATAAATAAAATATGAGGGCAATAAGAAAATTTTACATTTTAATTTCTTAAAAGTTTATAGAAGTTGATTGACATCATATATTTAAATAAGAAGAAATATGGAGACTTGTTTTTTATGCTTGCTTCATTTCAATGTGTTTTTCAACAAAACCCCTTATAATGTGCAATATATATTTTTAAAACTAACCTTTACATATGCCGAAAAACACTTGGCCGCACATGTGATCTACTTTAAACTACACTCTCATATATAGATAAAAATTTACAACCAAATTTTTTGAACTAAGCTGAGCGCAGTAGGTGCTAGGCTTTTAATTATAAATAATATCCAATCGTAGATTTTGCTTTAAAAACTGAGGAAGACAAGTTTTAATCATTTAAATCTTGTTAAAATCCTTTTTAAAACTTTTATTGTGAAAAGTTATTGAACATTTTATGAAAGAGGAGGGAAAAAATAAGGATTTGGAGGCTGGGAACAGATAACCCCCAAAATTTCATCCCAACCTCAACCCAAACATGAGAACAACAAGTTGATAAAATATTTTTTGTATTACTCTTAACTAGATTTATATTCATCGATAAAGTTTCATAGGATTATCTCTCAGCATTCAAAAATTATGAACATATAAAAATGGTAATCCCCTCAAATTGAGGGGGTTTTAAACTTTATATGAGACCTAATAATATGAAACTTAAAATTTATTGATGAATATAAGTCTAGTTAGGAATAATACAAAAAATATTTTATCAACTTGTTGCTCTCACATTTGGGATGGATGGGATATCAAATTTTAGGGCTTATTTGTTCCCAGCCTCCAATCATCACAAATTTTTGCAAAGCATCATTATTTGTTTTGAGTCTGGAAGTTAGCTATCTCACAAACCAAAAAATGCTGGATCCGTCACAGAAGAGAATATTTATCATTTTAATTTATGTATGCAAAAAGTTTTTATTTATGTAAAAAGAAGAGTTTAGAGTTCAAATTGTTTACGAGAAAAAAAGTTATTTAATTTCTCGTTGAGTTGAAAGCAAGAAAAACGCTTTATCTAGTACTTTCAGCTTTAATGTTGTCTAAATAACTTTTCTAAAATGTCTTTTTCATCTAGAAAATTGTACTTTCTAGAAAAATGTATCAAATGTGTTTTGTTTATTTAAATAATGCCCATGAAATGAAAAAAAGTAATTTAATTTTGAAAAATAGTTATTTCATACACCCTAATATTAATGACTAAAACAAAAGAGAGCACTACACAATGAAATTCTCCAGGTCTCAAACAAATTATGATCTTATGATGAAAATGCTTTGCAGCTATGTTACTAAGGTGTCCAGAATAAGGAGTCAGGAAAAAGTCGATGACTCCAATCAACATAAGGAGGCCGAGGGGCTCTTGATGTAATAATGTATGATATATGTCATCACCTAGATTTTTATATATATATATAAAAATGTTAATAAAGTTTATTAAACGTTATTTGCTTATAATCGCAATAAAGAAATTAAGTACACAAAATAAATAAAAATCACAAAAATATCTTGACAACCCATGACTACACCTATCTGTGCAATTATAACCACTTCTGGAGACCAAATATGGCCAGATTTGATTTTCCTGATATCAATTACCTATACTTAAACATGTACCATCTAATTGAAAAACCATCCGCATATTCCAGGACCACCCTTGATCACACCTAAAATGATCACCTGAGTGGTCATAACCACTCTTGAAGACTGAATATGCCTTCTTTCAAATTCCCTGACCGCAATTACCTATATTAAGACATAAATGTCCCATCTAATTGAAAAACATCGGGACATCTCAGGGCCACCTTTGACCATTACTAAAATGACCATTATAGTAATGGTTAAGGGTATCATGACCACTTCTAAAGACTGCATATGCCCAGATTTAAACTCCCTAACAGCAGTTACCTATAGATATACAACATGTCCCACCTAATTTAAAAACCATCGAAAAACCAGATGACCACCCTTGAAAACTTCTAAAATAACCACTAGTGTGGTCATGAACACTCCAAAAATTAAAATGGAGCCCAAAAAAGAAATCTTTGGCCCCAAAAACCTCTATAAACATGTATCATATGTCTATATTTAACCCATAAATAGTTTATACATTTTTAGACAATTCTGGCTCACTGTAGAATGTAAAGGCTGTTTCCTAAAGAAGTTATTTTTTGGCTATGGATAGTTTATATATATATATATATATATATATATATATATATATATATATATATATATATATATATATATATATATATATATATATATATATATATATATATATATATATATACATATATATATATATATATATATATATATATATATATATATATATATATATATAATTTTTTAATTAGAAGTTTTAAATCATCTCTTCCACTACTAACATTTGACCCTAAAATTTGTTATAAACTTTCTTAAATTGAGCAATTCTCTGGTCATCCATTGGTTTTTTGGTAAAAATCGCTGGTTACTAGCCTTCTTTTTTTCTGGCGCTGCAGTATCTAATTCAATCTGAATTTTGTTAATAAATTTTTTTTAACTTAGATCAAGGTTATCATTTGTGAAGTAATTGTCCATTTTTTATATTATTGTGTTATAAAATTCTCTGTTTAGTTTCCTAAATTTCCTATCAAAGTAGTTGTGTATTGTTAATAAAACAATTTGATGATCAATTATATCGTAATCATGAATGTCAGCTGTAACATTAGATTAACTCCTACTAATTAAAACATGATCAAGACATGTACTACAGCTGTAACATTAGATTGACTCCTACTAATTAAAACATGATCAAGACATGTGCTAGACACTAATCTAGTTGGGCCATTTATTATATTAATGAGGTTGTACTCTTTCAAGATATTAACGTAATCTAGAGAGGTTATTGAATTATCAATGTTGAAATCACCACAAATAATATCAAATCAATGTTGAAATCACCACAAAATATTGTGTAAGCCCTATTGTTTTCATAAATAATTTTTTCAATTAATTTCAGTTTCTTATTAAGTTGTCATCTTTATTAATTCTAATTTTAATGATTTTTTTCATCTTTATTGATGAATTTTTCATTTTTTGAAAAGCTTTATTACTTGGGCCCTTTCAACAAAAAACAATTCATATCATGAAATCAGAAAAATCATTGTATTGATATTACTTCACCCACCATATTTACCAGACTTGAACTCAACTGATTGTTACTTATTTCGTTCATTGATCAAAAATCTTTGATGTAAATTCTTTGAAAACAAGACCAAATTCAAAGCATACCTGGAATGTTTTTGCCTCCGAGCCCAAAGAGTTCTATTTACAGGGCACCTATTCTTTACGTACACATTGGCAAATAGTCTTAGACAATAATGGAGCATATATAATTAAGTTTTTTTGTTTATTTTTTATTATTAAAATAATTAAAACACAAAAATAGGTCAAATTATTTTTGCACACACCCAGTGGTGTTACAAATATGGTCACACCCACATGGATCATAACAAATCGCTATTAGTATAATTAAAAATATAAATGAAATATTTGTTACAAAGCAGAAAGAAAAAAAAAGTTAAAACAAGCTCGTGTTTTTTATGCTTAAATCAATTTGTCGCCATTGTAACTTAGTAATTTCAGTTGAATATGTCTCTAATGTAACTTTGAAATTTCAGTTGAATTTAGTTTTTTTTCCTCAAAAAAACTTTTATATCCTTCAATAGCGAATAAATTTTTAGCTGACAGCACTACATTAAAAATCGCAATAAACAAATCATAAAACGCAACTTACCATACATGGTAACTCACAAACCATGAGTTGTTATAGTTGTCCACAACAACACTGGAAAAAAAAAATTTAACAATTTTCTAATGCTAATGCATTTATCTCAAACTATACATGCTGTAGAATTAACAACTTGTTTTTGTTTGCAAGTTAAATTGACTGCTAGGAGTTTAATAAACTATACTCATCATTCCGTTACAAATGTCAAAACATTCAATACCAATTAATATTAATTCCTTTAAGTACATTAACCTAGAAGCGGAAACCGAGTGAAGTAGAAGTGACATTGTAATTATTTTAAAACGACATTTAAGAAAATATTTATAATCGCCATGATTAAAATTAGGATTTATGAAATTCAATCTTTATTCACTTTTGCTGATTTGATTTAAAACTTTGATGCTTTGCAGGATCATAGCTATGAAAAATTTGTTGCAGTATATATATTTTTTTCCCCCTAAGGTTTTTTGCAATCTGATATATATATATATATATATATATATATATATATATACACGCACAACTATAAATGAATATTTAGAAAAACACTGAGATAACCTGCAGCTGGGGGCTTCAGCACATACATCAACTACCTTATAGCTTGCTGTTGCAAATGAGTGCTGCTACATCGACTGATGATGTGGAATGGGGGAGCAATCTTTTCTTTTATTTATTTTTGATTTTTTTTCCTGAAAAAGCTGTATGCAATAAAGTTAAGCAAAACTGTAAAGCATGTACTGAAATATATATGCTACAGAGATATATCTGTCTATATATATATATATATATATATATATATATATATATATATATATATATATATATATATATATATATATATATATATATATATATATATATATATATATATATATATATATATATATATATATATATATATATATATATATATATATATATATATATATATATATATATATATATATATATATATATATATGTATATATATGTATATATATATATATATATATATATATATATATATGTATGTATATATATATATATATATATATATATATACATATATATATATATATATATATATATATATATATATATATATATATATATATATATATATATATATATATTTCTGTCTATACATATATATATATATATATATCTGTCTATACATATATATACATATATATATATATATATATATATATATATATATACATATATATATATATATACATATATATATATATATATATATATATATATATATATATATATATATATATATATATATATATATATATATATATATATATATATATATATATATATATATATATATATATATACACACACACACACACACACACTTATATTAAAATATTACTAACTGCAGTTAATATCATATCATGATAATAACATTTGCAATAGTACTGATGATAAATACTGAAAGGCCTCTAGTACTATTTAATATTTTCTTAGTAATATTTCAGTATAAGAAAGTTTTACTTAAAAAAATCAATTCATTTTTTGAATATTGTTGTTTTGCTTGGCTTTTTTTTCCTTCATATAGTTTAATAATAAATGTATGTGTGTGTATATTTAATCATTAAATTAATGTAACTATCTCTTTTATTTTAAAGCAAGTAAGCACTGTAAAAATGATTGTCAAAACATTAAACTTTAAATCTTTTAACATCTAACAAAAAATGATATTGAGTTTTCAGAGCAGGTCTGGAAGTTGAAAGAAGCTATTTTAAACCCCATAGTTAAGTGAAAAACTCTCTGACACTGTGAAGCATACAACACATCAACTAAATATTGTGCAATATGAAATTCTAATATATAAATTTTTTTTTCACTGTTGACAGTACTTTATTGTTTATTTGTGTTTTTTGAACAGTTTTTCGATTGATACTTTTTAAATTTAAATATATATGGCTGATGAGTACCAAAATGGCATGTAACTTTAAACTTAAATATATTTATAATGACTATGGTCATTATACATACATACATACATACATACATACATACATACATACATACATACATACATACATACATACATACATATATATATACATATATACATACATACATATATATATATATATATATATATATATATATATATATATATATATATATATATATATATATATATATATATATATATATATATATATATATATATACATACATATATATATACATACATATATATATACACATATGCATATGTGTATATATATATATATATATATATATGTATATATATATGTATATTCCAAATAAATAAATATATATATAAATAACTAAAAATAGTTGTAAATACTTAAAATTTACAATGACCTAAGGTATAGGTTTAAATAATAAAACTTTATGTATAAAAAATACGTTATATTAATAAAGACCTTCATTTCTGTAACAGTTCCATTTAACTTTTCATTGGCAGCAACTAACTCATTAATCTGGTCTTCATTTGGATTATATAATATTTTATTGAATAGTGGTAAAGAAGCATGCGAACACAGCCTTTAAAAAAAAAAAATTAAGAAAAATTTTTTTATTTTCTCTCCTTAACAAAAAACAACAAAATTTAATTAAGTAAAAATTAGTTTTTACAATTGATTAGAACCCAAACTGGAACTGTCATCATCACTATAACAAAAAATTAAAACATAAAAAAGAATTTTGCACTATGATTTCCTAAAATGAAGCTAATCTAGGCTCAAAATTTTTACGTACCTGCTTCTAATGTTCAAGTAACATTTTTCGATCTCTTCTTCATCTAAAAAAAAAAAGTTGTAAATTAACATATAATATACTAAATAAAAAATAAATATATTAAATGAATATATATATATATATATATATATATATATATATATATATATATATATATATATATATATATATATATATATATATATATATATATATATATATAAGGACGCAATTTCCTAATATTTTTGTGCGCTTTAATTATCAAAATATGCGCTTTAATTGAAAGAAAACGAAGGGAAAAAAATTGATTTTTTTTGTTGTAATAAAAGCTATTATTCTTTCAAAAAAAAATTTTAATAAAATTCGGGTACATAAAATTAGTTTAATTTTAATAGTGTCTTGAAATCATGAAATCAATAAAGTAAAACTGATTGTGCAATCCTCCAACCATCTTTATGAGTTTAAGATTCCCTTTCTTTAAGACTCAATAAGCATTTTTAGAAAACTTGATTGAGTAAAACTTTATGAAATGCCTATCTCTCAGGTAAGCACTTCAGCACAAAAAACTCATTCAAAATATGTCACAATATTAGAGTCTTCAAAAAAAAACGTATAAAAAAAAAAGGTATCAAGGACAATTTTGAAAAAAATGATGGATAAAATGAACTTGGCTTTTCTACACGCCCACAAAAGATTAATGTAACAAATGTACTATGCATGCAAATGAAACTCTCAATAACAAGTCATAAGCAAACCATATTATAAAAGAAAAAAAAAAGCTATTTTAGCCATGAAAGATTGGACTAAATGTTGGATTACAAAACTCTGAAAAAAAAATTATTATATGAAGTGATGGGCTTAGTTATTAAAATAGGAATGCTAAACTGTCTAATGCCCTATTAGACTTGGACATGAAATACTGTATCATGATAGAATCGAAAAATTTTAAGGTTGGCCACATTCATATAGAGGTAGATGGATGCCATTCAGCAATTGAGATCTATCTTATGCATCAAAAAAAATGTTTTTTTCAGCAGAATACAATTCTATTATTCAGTCAGACAAGCCATTCAACACTTATTACACTAATTACCTGAACTACAACAGTTTTTATGAACTCGATAATAATTACTATATCATTATTATATAATTACTATATTATATTCAGCCTGGGTATATAACAAGTTATTCCTGAGTTGATGACTTTGCAGCCCTCATTCATCATTTATTAAAAAATGTCTGATTAAGCTGATACCGATGTCAATTAATAGTTACATCAATAATATTTATATGTATATATATGTAATATGTATACTTATATGTACAAATATATGCAAGTTGTATGCTTCTCAATCTTTTTTTATAGATACATGACACCAGCACAAATAATAAACCTATTTGGCAAACATTTGAATTACAACTGTAAGCTGTAAAAATAAAAAAAAGCATAAAATGAACCCAACACAACACCCAAAACAAACCAAACCCCAAAATGAAAAAACACATTAAATGAACCCAACACCCAACACTTTTAAGCAGAGGTAAAAATTAACGAATTACATTTACTCACGTTACTGTAATTGAGTAGTTATTTTGAGAAACTATTGTTTTAAATGTGTACTTTTACTTTTACTTAAGTATTTTTTTTCTAAAGTATTGTACTTCGCTACATTTGAAATCATATGCGTTACCTAGTATAAAATTTTATGTATTGTTTAATTTCACAAATACTACGATTTTTTTTTGTTTTTGTTTTTTTGGGTTTCACTCACTTTAATAAGAATGACACTTTGAAACTGTTTTAAAAAAATGTTTAAAAAAAAACTGTTTTAAAAAACTGCTTTAGCTTGGTTTCTTTTCGCTTTTTACAAACATAAAAAAATTTTATACAAAAAAGAATAGACTACGTGATTTTTGTTTTTTTATTTGACAGCTTTTTCATCTGAGAGGCTGTTAAAAAAGTAACGCAGTAACTTTTAATCTGAGTACAGTTTTAAAAAGCTTTTTACTTTTACTTGAGTAAACTTTTTGACTTTTACTTGTACTTGGTTAAAATTTCACTCAAGCAATACTTTTACTTGAGTACATTTTTTTTTTTTTACTTTTTCCACCTCTGCTTTTAAGTACAAATCAAAGTAACCTTTAAACTTAATAACCATTTAATAAACATTTAAAGATCTCAATAAAATAAATAAAAGATATTTGCATAAAAAGCAACTTAAGATTGTTATACAATCTAAAGTTATGTTACCAAACAATTTAATCATTGATTCTATAAATTTCTGGTTACATTTAATTTTCAAGTTCTGAAATTGAAATAATATTAAACATTTGTTAAAATGGAAACTTTGGAACTTTGGAATATGTATATAAAATGTTGCAAATAATTTAATTCATTTGTTATTTAACTTTTTATAACTTTTTACCTGTTATTTTTGCTTCAGAATCATTCTTCTTATCTTTCTTTATAAATTGGTTAATGGATTCTAATGGCTTTGTAACAGCACTAAATACAAGTATATCTGTATTTGTAAGATTTGTTTTTTTCTAATTACAGATCTTTGAACACCTTATTTCTGGGCTAAAATTTTTAATTACATAAATAAATTTGTTGGATGTTTAAATTTATTTAGTCATACCAAACATCCTAATTTTTTTGATTATAAACAATTTTAATATTAATTATACTATGTCTAAAATATAACTTACTTTGAACCAAACAGAATGTCTAAAAATTTCATTGACAAAATAAAGCAACAAAAAAATTAAAATTATTTATATAACAATTCAAAATACTGAAAAAAAAAAAAAATAAAAAAAAAATAAAAAACATACTCATGAATACTGGAGGCACCTGATCTTACTGAGTCCTGTACTGCCCTAAAATAAGTAAAAATAAAGGGAAAAAACTTCATTAAATATGTTTTTCTTTATGCACATAGAGACATGGTGTTTTTGTTGTTGTTTTATTAAAATATATTTTTAAAACATGCGCAGAGTGTTGCTACATTGACTATCTTATAGCCTGACTCGCAACAGAGTGCTGCTACATCAAGCCTGATTCACAAAGGAGTGCTGCTACATCAACTGAAGGTTTGGTTTGAGCAGGCAGTCTATCATTTAAGAAAAAAAAATTAAGTTTTCAAACTTTTTTTGGTCTGGTTTATTAACACGCTCTTTAAAACTGCAGTTTATGGGAAAAACTTTCTGACTACCATGCAAGACTATATATATACATACATATATATATATACAATATACATAAATATGTATATATATATATACATTAGGGTATATCATACTTTTGCATGTTATGAATTTCATTCAGTACATCACTTTTCCTATGTATTCATATACCCTGAGTTGAATAGTATAATTTTTTTTAGTGAAAAAACAAGTCTAGCTACCGGGAAAACGTTTTTAATTTTCCAAAAATATTGTGTTTTTTTCTAATTGATGACTATTTATGCTATAAATGTACATAATAATTATTTAAAATACTGTTTAGCCCTATGCTTAATTTTGATAATATGTTTTGAGTTTTTTTTAAAATTATTTTATGTATAAGTATCAGTTAATATACAAATATACCTTATAAATATTATAATTACTATTTAAATTCAATTTCAAATTAATTGCTGTTATTGCTGCTTTTATATCTTTTAGACTCATAATATATTAAAAAAAGAAAAATGGCGTTATTAGTTAGCAAGAAAACCAGAAAATCGATTAACACCAAACTAAGTGAGTATCTTGGAGGTCCTAGAAAGTTCCTCCAAACTGAATTTCCAACCTTACGTGACTGTTTACAGCGTTGTCTGGATCTGCAGCGAGACAGAATACTAGTCTATGAAAAAAATCAGCATAATTTATCAATGCAAGAAATTTTTTCTAATGTTGCTTATGAGGTTGCAGAACGATGGCTTATTTCCAATTTAAAGAACCCATAGTTTGTGGAACAAAAGGAATAACACTAAGACTCAGTAGAAGTTGGTCTGCATTCTCTAAGATAGCTCGAAACAAATCTCAAAAATCTTACATAAAACACTGGGAGCCTGAGCTTGATAAACTTTTAGATATTGCTCTTTGCAAATGCAGAATTGTTTACTGCAGTGAGAATGATCCCCCTTGCAAAGAATCTTGTGATAGCGGTGCTCATTGCCTTTGCAAATGTGACTTAAATTTAAGAATTCCTCAAAAAGAGCTTATTTGGATAAAAAACCAGCAAGAAAAACAAGGCAGTATTTCATCTATGCAAGAATTTGGTTTGGATGATAAAGAGACTGCCAAACTTAGGTTAAAACACTTACGCAAGTCAATCGATCAAGCAAGACTCGCATGACAACGAGAAGAAGCTTCAAAATCTAAGTTAGAGTCATTAGAAACATTTTATCCACCGGCTGTTAGATTTGATGTTGAAAATGTGGATGTTACAATAGAAATGCATAATAATTCAAATGATGTGATAGTCAGTGATAGTGAAGAAGTCAGTGATATCGATAAAGTTAGTGATAGTGATATAGTCAGTGATAGCAAAGAGGACTCGACAATAGAAAAGCAAGATAATTATGTTAATCGAAACTACCTTGATATTAGTAATGCTGCCATTGCTTCTGTTAGATTTAGTGTATCATCGACTGCTACTGCTGCAATCATTAATGGTCTACTGAAAGATGTTATGAAAGCAGGGAAACTTGTTGAAGATAAAAAAAATCTTATATGTGATAGCATGAAAGTTTTTCGTGCCAAAAAGCGTGCTATGAAGTATTCCAGAATAGAAGAAAATTTCGACTGTGAAAGAAATATAATCACTGGAATTTTTGTTGATGGTAGAAAAGACAAAACTTTAATTCTTATCCATGATAAAACCACAGGCACCTTCAGAAAAAAAATTATCAAAGAAAATCATATAACTGTGACAGAAGAACTTAGAGGTCGTTACCTTACTCATTATACACCAAAGCCTAAGTCAGAAACATCTAAACCAGCCAAGCAATATGCTATTGGATTATTCAACTGGTTAATGGAAAGAGGTAAAGATCTTAATCTCCAACTAATTGGCAGTGATACTACAAATGAAATGTCTTGATGGAAAGGTGGAATGATTCATTTTGTTAAAGAACTTCTCAATCGAAAACTTTTTAGATCTTTTTGCTGGCTTTACATTAATGAGCTTCCATTCCGTCATATTGTTGAAAAACTTGATGGACCAACTTCTTCAGATAAAGGATGGTGTGGAGCAGTAGGTAAACTATTTTCCAAAGTTGATAATCTTGAAAGAATTACTCAATTTACTCCTATTTCGCTTCTGGAGCCTCTTGTTAATATCAGTGAAGATTTCTTAAAACAAATGAGCACTGACAGTTTAGTTGCATGGAAGTACTTGAATGCAATTCTGAAAGGAAAGCTTGATCCTGAAGTAGAAGCTCTTAAATGTGGTAGATTGTCTCACAGTCGATGGCTTACTTGTGGCATGAGATGCTTGCTTCTCTATATGAGTAAGCATGATCTTGAACCTGTTAATGCAGAGATCTTAAGACTGCTTGCAACTTGGGTGACTCAGGTTTATCTTCCGATGTTCTTTGAGATTAAAGTAAAGCATGACATTAAATACGGTTCTTGTCATCTTTTAAAGCTGTTTCGACTTTGGCAGAAGCAAGATGATAGGATTAAAGAAGCATCTAAACTTTATCTCAGAAATGAACCTTGGTGGGCTCATCCTGAGAATATACTTGTCTCGCTTCTCTATTCTGATAACTCAGAACAAAGGTTATTTGCAGTCAACGCAATATTGGCCGTTAGGAAGGGAAGTGAGCTGGGCTCAAATGATGTTAGACCTTTTAAAGTTCCACAAACAATAAACCTTGATACATGTGACATTAAAGAACTTATTGATTGGAAAAAAGAGGTTGTTACTGAACCAATTTTCACTACAAACATGTCGTTAGTCCAACTCAATGCATTGATAGTTTCTCCACTGCAGCTACCTCCATACTCATTACATACTCAAAGTTGCGAGAGAGCAGTCAAATTAGTCACAGAAGCAGCTGAGTCAGTCTGTGGTTGGGATAAAAGAGATGGTTTTATAAGAACACAATTACAAAATCGTGAACTAATGCTTTTGTTTAAGTTAAAAAAAGACTTTCAGTAGCTTATTTAATTACTAATTTGGTATTTTTTGATTTTATTTAAACTTTGTTGTGCATAACATTTAATGTTTGAAAAAATTCTTGTTTTTTATGTTGATCTTAAAAGAATGTTAGGGGGCTGAAAAGAAAATTTGTAGCAAAAAAACAACAGCAAGATTTTTAATTTAAACGGGTATTTTGAGTAAGTTTGAGGGGAGGGGGCTTTCGCCCTACGCACCCTCCCCTTGCTCCTAATCCAGTGTGTGGGTATATATATATATATATATATATATATATATATATATATATATATATATATATATATATATATAATTGTAATATACCTTGATCTTATAATCAAAATAAAACTATCAAATATTGAAAAAAAGGGGGGAGGGGGGAGATATAGAATCCTGGAAAGATTCTAGATCCAGAGTGCGTAAAAAGGGCTATATCTGTATCTGTTTTATTTCACAGTTTACTTTTTACCTAATATAATTGTAATTTTTAGTATTAATTGACTAAAACCTTTCCAAAATTAAGCTTTAGTTAAAATAGACTAATTTTTGAAAAAATACCCTAATTTTAAAACCCGTTTCCCGGTAGCTAGACATCAATATTTTGTAAAAATATTATTATATTTGAATTCCCTATACCCAAATACATAGGAATCCAAGCGTGCTAGTCAAAATTCTAAAAATTTAATTTTTGGCTCGAGTATGATATACCCTAATATACATATATACATAAATATGTATATATATATATATATATATATATATATATATATATATATATATATATATATATATATATATATATATATATATATATATATATATATATATATATATATATATATATTCTATGCTCTTGCACTTTAACTAAGAACTAATTAAAAAAATCTATAAATATTATGTACAAATGTTATGAGTCGTTTATTTTGCTTTCGGTTTTTTAAAACTTTTTTTCTTTACATTTGCTTCCTCTTTTGCAAACCAAAAATTAAATTTTTTTTTTTTAATTTCTATTATTTAAAATTTTTGACATATTGACCTAAAACTCTAATATTAATAAATATGTACGGAAATTTATGTGCACGTATGGAAACTAGTTTAAATTTGCTTTAGAAACTTTTATCTACTAAGTTGTAAAAGCTATATTTTCATTTTACAAATATTTTATATAGGTTAGTTTATTTCAAGCTTATTTCAACCTAGGGATAGAGTAATTTAGTAAGTTTTGTAGAATGCTTTAGTAATAACAATAGATCAAAACAGTATGGTAATAATGATAAATTTTCTAGTTTAATATTTTTAGGTACTTGAATTTATCATAAATAGTGGATACCACCCTAAGCAATTGCCTCATTACTGCTAATCAACCCAAATTCATAACATAGGGCTTCCTGTGTGGCCTTAACAATGATATAAGGTGATAGATACAAAATGTTCTTGTAAGCATTTTTATTATAATAGTACTTACAGGAAAACCTTTCATTCGTAACATGACACTTTTAATATCATCCTTATCAGGAAACAATGTAATACATGTTATATTTATCTCAGCCTATGAGCAGGCATGGGCAGGAATGGAATGCAATCGAACGCTATTGCTGACCACGCAAATGATTTTTTTTACTGACAACTTGACGATGACTGTTTAAATGTTTTGATGACTTAAACATTTCAGAAATGCGCTGAAAAAAGAAAGGCTAAGCTAAACTTAAAATAGGAAAAAAAAAAAAAAAAAAAATTAAAGAAAAAAGAAAACAATTCCTTTTGAAAAAAAAAATATATAAGTCTTAAAATAAAACTCAAACTTGAAGCAAAAATTACTTCTTGTTATGTTTTTAATTGCATTTGAAATAAATTACTTTAAAACTTATCTTTTGAAATGTTTTTAAAGTTACTCAAAATGATTTTAAAATTTACTTTTAATGATTGTTTAATAAATGAACAAACTTTATTTAAATAATTGAAAAGCGAAATTATCTTAGTGAAAAGAAAAAAAAAATAATATTTTTAAATTGCGTAAACATTTTTTTCAAAAAAATGCAAAAAAAAAAAAATGTTAAATAATAATGTAGTCTTTTTAAAATAGTAATTTTTAATCATTAGTAAGTTGAGTTATAAAAAAAAATTTTTTTAAACAATTCTTTATAAAAATAGAAATAAAAAAATAAAGCAATTAAATCATTCTATTGCAGCGGAAAGATTTTAATTTCACTTATTCATAATTTAAAGTAATTTTAAAAAAATAGTCTTTTTATAGATTTTTAGAAAGACATGGAAAAACAGTTCTAAATATTTAAATATATCAAAAAAAATATATGCCTACTAAAAATATTTAAATACAACATTTAATTTACATTTAAAAATGCATTAAAATTTATTTACATTAAAATTTATTTTAATTTAAACAATAATTAAAATTAATTTTTTATTTTATTTAAAGATTTTGGGTAAAATTAAAAACTTTAGATCAACAATTAAAAGTTATTCAAAACGTAACAATTTTTTTATTGAGTTTAAATTGTTGAAACATAAAACAGCCATGGTCAAACTGTAATGTAAAAAAATAAAAAACAACTAAAGTTCTGGCGCTTTTTTGTTAAGTTTTTGCTAACACGCCAAGTAATTTGCGTTGGTATGACAAGATTCTGACTGTATTAGGAAAATTTAGTAGAAAATTTTTTTTTAATGTTAATCAAAATTATTTATATTAGCCAAATTCATTTGACGCGGTCCGCACACTTATGTTTACGATGTAAAAAAATAAAAAATGGTAGCTTATCAGTTTGATAAAGTATCAACAAGTGTTCTACATCCTAATATTTATACTTTTTCTGGCCAGATTTTTAAAGCACTTTAAATGTATTGTGCTTCTGCTTTATGCTTTATAATAATTCTAAATCAAAAAATTCGAATGGTCTACTTAATTACTATCATTTACCAAGATCAAAAAGTGTACAAAAAACACTTTAATTGTATTGCGCATCTGCTTTATGCTTTATAATAACATTAAATCAAAAGATTCAAATGGTCTACTCAAATACTATAGTTTACCAAGATCAGAAAGTGTAAAAAAAACCTATACGAAGTTGTTTAAAACAAGTTTGTAAAAAAAAAAGCCAAAATATAAACAATTTCCCAGACATTTATATTCCAGTTTATAATAAGAAAAAAGATGTGAAAAAAACTGACTAGCTAAAATAAAACTTGAATCAATCTTAAAAACAAAGAGATATACTGAAACAAAAATATAATTCAACAAAGAGATAAGTATGATTTTAAGTATGATTAAAAAACGTTAAGCATCTGTACACTCAATCTGTAACTGGCATTGAACATATAATTGAGGAAAATTTTCTACTTGTTGTTCATGGCCTAACACAACCAACACAATCTAGAGTTTTTTAGTCTAATAAAGGTAGTAGACTAAAAAATTATAGACATTTTTCAACTTCTGCTTTAGAAAGAAGTTTTCAAATAATTTAATAAAT
The DNA here is from genome assembly GCF_022113875.1 of Hydra vulgaris. NCBI lineage: Eukaryota > Metazoa > Cnidaria > Hydrozoa > Anthoathecata > Hydridae > Hydra > Hydra vulgaris. Next base: position 40,253,261 of record NC_061167.1, on the reverse strand, counting down.
TGCCTAGGCCTGGTGTAGATGCTCTTTTATAAAAAAACATTCCAATTTAATATAAAGCTAAAAAATGTTTCCTAAAAAACCAAGTAAATTAGATTTAACAGCTGTAATTTTATGTTTTCTGAGATCATGCCACCCTTTTCTGTTTTGTTCTATGTTATGCTTATGTAATTAATACCACATTGTTTTGAAGCCATGAGGTTACTAAGGTCAATATTTACCTTGACCTTAGTAACCTCATTGTTACTAAGGTCAAGGTAAATATTTGTCATTCAATGTTTTCAATTTTATTGTTATCTATGTGAAGTATATTTGGATCAAATAATAGGGTATTAAAACAAATTCAATCTGATAAAACAAAGGCATTTCTTTGTGAGTATTTGTAATGTAAATGTTGACAAACAGATGATTTGCATTCAATTTTCAATTTCATTAGAACAAAATAAACATGTTACATCTTAACAGCCATTTTTTTAAAGTGTTATTTCAATTTCTAAACAATTAATGATACATCATTTTAAAAATAGTTTAGTTCTGGATCTGCAGATATAGTAACTATGTCATCTTTATAATTTCATTTTTTTAAGACTCAGATAATCTTAAAAAATGATTACACTTTGTAACTGTTCTGTTCAAGATAGAGCCTAATTTTTTTCTTTTATAGTTTTTATTGCATCATTATTGTCTTTAAAAACACAAAAGTGAGAGTAAGCAACCCAGTACACAACCTGCTAGAACTAAAAGGACAACTGCAATGTTCTATTTCAGGATTAAATCAATCAAAATGTAAAACAACTGATCTCAAGTAGTCACTATATAATTTTATACTCATAGATTTAATGCACATAACATCTAACCAGATAACTATTTTATTTTGTAACTTTGTAACATTCTTTATGTTTTTTTAGGAAGTCCGCAATTCCCTTCCTTTTTATGGTCACAAAACTTGTAAACAATATCTACACTAATTTTCTTATCGTAAAACATCTTGTATGATGACCGTTCAGCTATAATTTTAGCTATTTTAAGTGAGGCTGCATTAAAAATACGTGTTGTTTAGCTATTCAATAACAATATTCAGTAGCTAATTAGGCTTCACTTTTTTTTCAGCTTTAAATAACATAAAAACATTTGCATTTTGTTTCTCAATTCCTCAAAAGTACCACATAAGACTCCTTTACTATCTTTTATAACCATTTACGTTTTTAATCATGATAAATTAGGAACTAATAATAGCAACGACAGTATTGCTTAGTTGGTTTTTTTAATAACAAAGTTACTGTCTTTACTTTTTCCCTACATCGAATTAATTTTGAAACCAGGCCTCTGAAATGAATTTGGCTAATTATTGCTTTTTTATTTGTTTATGTATTCTTATTTTTGTTGACATACAGATACACATAAATAAAAATAAGAATTATATAAATATTTGTATTATGACAAAAAAAAAAAAAAAAAAAAAAAGATATATTTGCTATTCTCCTAATATAAAAAAAAAACAGTTAATCTTTTTTAATTTTGTTTTAGTAAAAAAAATCCTTTGTAAATGCAATTATGGGTCATCCATAAAGCACGTCACTCTATATTTGTCAATTCTTAACCTCTTCCCTACTGTCACATATACCTGAACCCCTTTCCTTCCTAATCAGTTTTTTCGTCAAAAATATTTTAAAAGGTTTAAATGTAAATACTTTGCAGCATTTTAAAAATTCAACCTAAAGAAAATAAGGCAATACGCATAAACGTAAGGAGTGTAAGTAAAAACTTCAACAAACCAAAAATTTTCTTATTTAAACGATTCAAATAAGTATTAATAAAGTTGTAATACTAAAATAATTTCTAGTTGTTGCTCTTGGTCTTGCATAAAAACTGTTTTCTATTAACTTCATAAGTGTTATGAAAAAATACTTAGGATTAAGTGCCACCAGTTTTTTAAAACTTCCTTTGCTAATTGTTTTTAATGAATAAGCTCAATACTTTTGCAATTCTTTTGTTATGTAACTCTAACTCTTAATAATAGATATAAAAAATTCACAATAAATATTGCTCGGTAACGTAAGTGATGTAACGTAAGTTAAACATACAGTATCAAAAAACAAGTTTATTTTCCTTAGCTGATCACCTCTGATAAAAATTTATATGTTTTTTAAATTATCATAGAATTCTTAACATCTTGTAAAAGTTTCTAATACAAACCGCTTTACTGATTCGCAGAAATCAGACCTAAAAGTTGAAGCAATTTTTTTACCTTGTTTTCCATGTAATGTAAGTTAAGTGGCATTTTCAGTAATAAGTTTGCCCTCTTTTGGCTAGACTCAAAACTTTTTAGCGTTTTATTCTTTAGACTAACAGTTTTCATACAAAATAGCTAAAAGTTTAATTTACAGTTTAAATAGGCAAATATTTTATAAAGTTGTTATGCGTGCAATGTAAGTTAAAAATGGAATTGCCCATGAAATATTAACTTAATTACTACCATGCGTGTGTGTATATATTAAAAAATTAACCAAAAATTATAGGAAGTAATTTTTCTTGAGTATAAATTAAAAATATACCTAATAATTCTCCTCGGACCCTGTATGCCTCTTTCTTCCAACTCCTAAACATTTAATATACACCATTAAAAAATAATATAACACGAGAACTTATGAGCAACAGAAAAATAACGATTGATAAATAATTAGTTTTCTAGGTAAAAGTTAAAATAAAATTTCTACTTCACAAACTAAATTAAAATTTTATAATCTGTAATAAAATAAAATATGTAGAATGAGCTTAGTCATAAGTGAAATATGTAAAATTAGCTTAGTCATAAGTAAAAAGCTAATTCATAAATGTAATATGTAGAATGAGCTTAGTCATAAGCTTGATTGAACAATAGCTTGATTGAGCTGATAAACAAAAAACAACTTGTCATATGAATTAGGATATTGCCATTTTCTTTAAATACTTTTAAAACAATGTTTCTCTAGCTTGTCCACCTTAAATAATTTTTTTCGCAGCCATTTAAACATAACAGCAAAGTTAACAAAGCTTTGCTACTAATTTTTTTTTTTTTTTTTTTTTTTTTTTTGCTTTTAATCATCACAAAAGAAAAAGCAGTTATAATGTTGGTCAGAATGCCAATAAAAATGTTTTTGAGCTACCAATAAAGTAAGATAGATATAAATGCCATTAGATACAAATGTCATTAGACAACTATTAGATTTATCTTATTCAAAATATTTAAACTTATTTTTGTATTCTAACAATTTAACCAGTTAAATAGTCAATACTCGGTAGTGGTATAGTGATAGAGCGCTCGTTTCATAAACAAGAAGTTCTGAGTTTCTCTGCACGGCATCCTTGTGTATCAATGTTTGTGTTTCAAAGTTACAAAACTGAGAGAGGGTTGTAACCGCAATTGAATTAGTGCCTTTTAAAGGTGAGAGTTTAATGCTCAATGAATAAATAGATTAAATACTTAGAATAATTCATTAATAAAATATGCATGCATAATCAACAACATAATCAAAACCAACACTGAATATGAAATTACTACACTTGTGTGTATTTGTAAACCAATAACATTTTATCAAGATATTTTTTCACACTACTGTGAAAAAAAAAATTCAAAAAGATGTAAAATTTGAATATATTTTCATTAGAAAGTACATACGTATCATTTCTAAAGAAACACTAACGCTATTTTGAAAACTAACAAAAATAACTTTAAAATATCAACCTATATAGTAGTTGAACATTGAAGCAAAAAGTTTGAGAGTAAATTTTTTCCTAACTCTTTTTTTTTTTTTAATACACAGCCTGGTAGAAACCAGGCTGTGTGTTAAAAAAAAAAAAAAGAATTAGGAAAAAATTTACTCTCAAACTTTTTGCTTCAATGTTCTTCAAATTATCTTTTCTATTCAAACATTGCAATAAATCTATAAATTTAAAACTTTTTAATAAGTTAAACTTTATTAATAATTATCATTATTAAAACATTTAATTTATTTTATTTTTTGAAATAACTAAATTAGTATTAGTAATTTATAAATAAAATTTTTAAATAAAGTTTACTTTTACTAACCTTTAACTGTGATTGAAATTTTTCTAACTTTTTTTGAAGCATATGAATACTGTTATTTGTCTTTTGATTGTTTCTTTCAAATACAACTCTCATTCTAAACACAATTTTCAAACACAAATATAACTCTTATTCTAAATATAATTTTTAAACAAATTGAAAATTAATATAATTATAATAAACAAATAAGCAAAAATTAGAATGAGGTTATGCTTTATGCAAGGCAATGCAGGCTCATATCTCATTAAAGCAACAAGTTTTATAATAAATAATGTCTTGCATACTACTTTCGATAATCAACTGTAGTCAGTTGAATATTGATAGTTGAAGAATTTTTTGAAAATAAAATGCTAATGTATTCTATTGTTTAATAATGGTTTTTTCATTCATTTTGTTCTTCTTCTTCTTCTAGGATTAACTCTTACTTCTGATCTTTCTTGGAAACCTTATATCAAATCCGTTACAAAATTAGCATCTGCTAAAGTTGCTTCTCTTTATCGAGCTCGTCACTTTCTTACTCTGGATTCTATTCTCTATCTCTATAAATCTCAAATCTGGCCTTGCATGGAATACTGTTGCCATATCTGGGGCGGATCTTCTAATGATGCCCTTTCTCTTTTAGACAAGGTGCAAAAACGCATTATAAACATAGTTGGACCTGCTCTTGCAGCCAACCTTCAACTATTATCACATTGTTGTAATGTTGCTTCTCTTTCTCTTTTCTACAAATACTATAATGGGCACTGCTCTAAAGAGTTAGCGTCTCTTGTGCCATCAACTAAAATTCATTCTCGTGTTACTCGTCATTCAATTAAGTCTCATCCTTTTTCTGTTACTGCTCCTAAGTGCTCCAAAAACTCTTATTTGTCTAGTTTTTTCCCTCGAACATCAGTTATTTGGAATTCGCTTCCTTCATCTTGCTTTCCTGATTCATATAATTTGCAATATTTTAAGTTGTCTGTCAATCGTTATCTTGCTCTACAATCTTCATCTTTTCTCTTCCAGTAACTTCCAACACTAATTAGTGGTTGCTTGCAACCTTGTTGGAAGCGAAGATAATAAAAAAAAGAAAAAAAAAAAAAACTAGTTAATTTTATTTTTATTTTTTTCCATAAACAAAATAAGTATAAAATTGAAAAAAAAAAAAAAAAAAAAAAAAAACTGTCAAGACTACTACAATAAATTATTTAGTTTATCTGGTAGTGATGATGGTTTTGTTTAACTAGTAATGATGATGGTTTAGTTTATCTGGTAGTCATGATGGTTTTGTTTATCTGGTAGTGATGATGGTTTTGTTTATCTGGTAGTGATAATGGTTTTGTTTATCTGATAGTGGTGATGGTTTTGTTTATCTGGTAGTGATGATGGTTTTCAGAATTGACTTCTCTAATAACTTTCAACAAAGCTTTATTTTAACATAACCTATAATACAAAAAAAATTTTAATACCTCATGACAATAAAATGTTCATAGAGTTTTGTGAGAAATGTATTTTTTAACTTTTTTTTTTTTTTGTAATAACTATTACTAATTTTTTTAAAATTTGTCTTCAGCAACTTTGAAACTAAAAACCTACCATCACTTATCTTTGTAGATTTTATTGTCTTTTACTAGTTACCAGCGATAATATTTTTTGACAAAGAAAATTATGGTAATGAAAATTTTTATAACAGAATTTAGTAGCTTTAAATTATTGTGAAACAATATGGCATAACAAATGTTGTTTGTTGAGTAAACTGGTTTTTGCTAATTTTATTTATTTTCATCGTAATATTTCATAGGACAAATAAAAGATAAGAAACAATACGCAATAATTCTGCCATTACAAAAAACAAGAAGCTATGGTAAGATGTATAAAATATGTATTGAATAGGTATTAAATATCAAAAAAAAAAAAAAAAAATTATTTGCAAGTTCATTACAACGTAATATTTTTTTGTATTTTTTTGAGAAAAAAAAAGTAAACAAACCCAGCAGATTTAACTTTGACAATAATTTAATATTTGCATATAAAAATTAAAAAATAAAAATTAATCCAGACATATGTAACGATCATCCGGAACATGTAATGATCATCTAGGTATACATATAAAAACCAAACTAAGAAACTAGAAACAGAATAAACAGCTGACAATGCACAACATGCAATATACATTACAACAACTATTACCAAAATAACAGAAATTATTCATCCTTGATTTTTTTTACTATCTATGACTATGTAGATTATTTTGATGAAAGTTAACTTAGTTGACCAGTTAAAATTACTTCATAAAGCCCTTAGTTAAAACTTTGGACAGTTAAAATTTATTTCAAATAGCCCTTCATATATATTGATGAGTATCATTTTAACTTTATATAGCCTGCAAAGTGCAAAACTGTAACTAAAAAAATCAAGTAATAATATATCAAAAATGCCATCAAAAAAATCAGATTAACTCATTTTTTAACAACTCATATTATAAATAAGATAAACAAAAAAAAAGAGTTTGTACTTTTGAAAAGTAATATAAAAGCTAAAAGACATACTTTTGTGCAATATCTTTTGAAGATACCTCTGTTAATATTGGATTGTCGCATGTTGATAAATATTCTTTAACATTTTCTTGAACATAAAAAGAAATTTTGAATATATAAATATTAATTGTTTTAGATTTAGTACTTCAAGAAACACTCAAGTATAAATATAAAAGAATTATCATTAAAATATAAAATGTATAAAAAGTTACCATCTCTTGTAGCTTGCAACTGTACAAGTTCATCTTTTAATTTTTCAATTTTCTTATGAAGTCGTTCTATTTCATGACTTGTAGACTAAAATATTATACTATTACATTTTACATTAATTTTTTTTTTGAATAGTGTAACTTTAACTGTATGGCCACACTGTACAGAAATAGATTTAAAGTAAATATCGCACAACTTTAATAGTTTATTTAATTAATTAAACATTTTTAAAAATTTTACAAATGTTTTATAGTGTGTATACCCTTAATTGTGGATACCCTTACTAGTGCATAGTTCTATAATGAAAACCTCCTCAACACCTTTTTAAGTATAGATCTTTATTAGAAAATATTTAAATATATTTAAAAATGGTCATAAGGCAACACTCTAGAATCAAGAGGATGTGCATGTGTACTCAAGGATTGAAAAATATTATACACTGACTACAAAAAAATGAGGCAATTAGGTGATTACAAGTGGTCATAACAGAAAGGGCCTAGAACCACATTAATTATTTACATGTAAAGATAGTGACAAAGTAAAAAAACTTAAAATGTTTCATAAGACATATATGATACATTGAAAAAACAGCATTTTATGATGTACAAATATAACATTGAAAAATGGTATAACATGACATACAAATATAACATTAAAAAAATAGCAGTACATGACATACAAATATAATATATAGAAAAAAACGGCATTACATGATGTAAAAATATAACATATTGAAAAAATGGCATTACATGACAAAAATATAACATATAGAAAAAATGGCATTACATGACATAAAAATATAAGATAATGAAAAAATGGCATTACATGACAAAAATATAACATATAGAAAAAATGGCATTACATGATGTAAAAATATAACGTACAAAAAATGGCATTACATAATGTAAAAACATAACATATACAAAAAATGGCATTACATGATGTAAAAATATAACATATTGAAAAAATGGCATTACATGATGCACAAATATGATATGTTAAAAAAAAAGGCATTACAAAAATTCACTAACATAAAAAAAATCCAACAAATAATATGATAACAACAAGTATGATAAATTAGAATAAATTTAATTATTTTTGTGTGATATAACTTATGTAAAACATAGTATTAATACGCAAATTCATCTTTATGGTATGTAAAACTATAAGTAACATAATGTATTTATATACAACATAATATAACACAATAATAAATTATTATTTAAGCAGTTATGTAAATCAAAACAAATTGATATCAGAAAATTTTTATTATGTAATGATTTAAAATTACTAACACTTAAACAGTTTAAAAAAAAAAGTGTTATTTACAAAATTCTGCATCCCCAGAATGCATCAGTGCATAAAATTTTAATGCAGTACTTCACAAATTACCAAGAGCTTAGTAGGCATAATGAAAATAAAAGTTAAAATAAATATTATAATTTGTCTTTAATTCAAAAAAAATTAAAAATAAAAAACCTCTGCTGCAGAGTGACCATCAACAACATCCTCATAATTATTCAAATCGTCACAAATGATCTGAAAATTTAAAATTAAATTTCTAAAATTAACTTGCCATTATTTTTAATAAAATTACTAAAACATACTTTAAACAGCAACTTAATAGTAAATTGATTTATAATTTCATTTTTTTACTATAGCTATAGAAAAAGTATAGTAGGCAAACATAAGTAAAAAAAAAAAAAAAGTAAAACAAAAAGAAACAAAACCAAAGCAACAACCTGGTCATTGAATAAAAAGTTGTCTGCAACAATGAGATCATTAATATTACTTGAAACACTTTGCTTGTGTTCAAAACTTTGTTTTTGATTACTGTAAAAAAGTAATGAAAATAGTGATTTTAATATAACTATATTAAAATATTTTATCACCCTACCTAATGTAACTATATTATAAAATTTTATCACCCAACCTAATGTAACTATATTATAAAACTTTATCAACAAATTTAATATAACTATATTATAAAACTTTATCACCCAACCTAATGTAACTATTTTATAAAATTTTAACACCAAATCTAATATAACTATTATTAAACTTCATCACCAAACCTAATGTAACTATATTATAAAACTTTATCACCAAACCTAATGTAACTATATTATAAAACTTTATCACCAAACCTAATGTAACTATATTATAAAACTTCATCACCAAACCTAATGTAACTATATTATAAAGCTTTATCACCAAACCTAATGTAACTATATTATAAAGCTTTATCACCCAACCTAATATTATAAAATTTTATTACCCAAAAAGAATCATGTTAACTTTGTTAAAATAAAAAAATAAAAAAAACTATTTACTTTTCAGAACCAAATAACTCAAAAGACTTTCCATTGATATCAGCACCATTAGTCTAAAAGTAACAAACACCATGAAAAATATTAACAAACACCATAAAAAACAGTAACAAACACCATAAAAAATAGTAACAAACACTATAAAAAATAGTAATAAAACACCCTAAAAAGGAGTAACAAACACCCTAAAAAATAGTAACAAACACTATAAAAAATAGTAACAAACACCATAAAAAATAGTAACAAACACCATAAATAATAGTAAAACACCCTATAACCAGTAACAAACACTAAAGACATAAAAAATAAAAAATGTACTTTTAGCTAAAGTAAGAAAGCGACAAACCTTAAAATAAGAAAATGTATGGGATCTTGTAGTTTTCATCTCATATTTATATAAACCATTAAAAAACTGTTTGAATAATATCTTTATGTTAATTTAATTAGTGTAGTTAAAAGTTTATTGCAGCCGAAATCAACCTTAAATCATGCAAGTAAAATAGTTTTCTATTTTAACCATGCAAATAAAAATCCTACTAGATTAAACATAATTTCTTCTTTTTCTAAAATTTGGAGTTGTGAAAGGTTTTAAGTTATTAAAAGTTTTTGTTTTAAAAAGTTTTTAGTTAACCCCTTTATACTTTCTATAATAGTATAATGATAGATAAAGATTTTGTTAAAAAAGAGTTTTTTTCATGTTTAACCTTTCTATTAAAAAATTAATGAATATTGTTTTAGTTTCAAAACATAACAAAAATTATGTAATCACCATTCAGTTATCAAGTTAATACATATCACTTCATTATACATAATCCAAAAACATAAAAACAAACATTGAAAGCAAATACAATGATTTTGTTATCTTTTTAAAACTATCACTTGAAAATTTTTACAGATTAAAAAAAATTATCAAATATTGAGAATATAAAAAATAAAACCATGACAATAACAGTTATTACCTTAATTTAAAATTATACATATAAATAATAATAAATAAATATGTATCTTAAACAAATATCAAATAAATGTCAAGTATAAACAATTACTTAAAAAAATGTTGGAAAAAAAAACAACCTAAACAAATACTTGTAGTTTTTAAACTTATAAACAAGAGTTATTTGACATTTTTATTATATTATGATAATTATGTTATAACATCTTTTATTTTAAAATACAAAAAATAATTTTAATTAAACAAATTAAAGCAAAATATTTCAAAAATAAGAAGTTTCAAATATAAACCAATATTTTGAAGATTATGAAAGGTACAGTTTTTTTTCTTACACAGCATATTTTTGAATAAATAAATACTTTTTTTCATTTTTTTTAAAAAGCTTCACAGTGTCAAAATATCAATAAGTTTAAATAATTATTATTTATTAGTAAAAATTAGTGCTAAAAAAAATTATTAAAAACACTCCTTCTAAATGAACTTTTTAAATCATACTTTTCTGAATGTTCATTTATAATTTATGATAAAAAAATTTAATTTATTCATATATGTATATATATAACTAGCTACACACATAGATTTTCAATGTAAAGTAAAATTTAAAAAAAACAAAAAACTTAAGTTAACAGTTGGTGGGATTTTTTCAAGTCCACTCAAATAACAATGAAAAAGGTAATTACAATATTTTGCATGTATTTTTTGATTTGTGTTTATTTGCAAGTTAAAATCACAAATAAATTAAAACCCAAAAAAGGCAAGAATTTTCAAAGCAGGCAACAGGAAATTTATTTTATAATGGCAGCCAAGTAAGTTACAAAAATAAAAATAAAACAAAATTTTTTAACTGGAAGTGCGTAAAGTCTAAGGTTGAGGTAAATAAATACACAAATGAATTTATGCTAACCTTATTAAATTTATGTAAACTATCATATTTAAAGTTAACTATTATTGCTTTATGTTGATTAGTATTATCTTATATTAATAACAATTATTATTTCATGCAAATTATTATCATTTTATATTATTAAATATTACTTTATGTTAATTATTTTTTATTTATATGCCAACATTTATTTTTTTTTTTGATTTATGCAAATTTTTGTTATTTATGATGTAAACTTATAGTCAAGGCCTTAGAAACAAAACTAGAGTTCCAGCAGCAGAAACTGCATGTTTAAAGGTAAAAAAAAATAATAAGAAGAAAAAATAATAATTACCGTAGAGAAAACTTTACTTTTCGGAAATTTTGATTTAGATATGGTCTCAAACTTTCATTTAGTTCGGACCGTAGAGAAAACTTCATTTCTTAACAATTTTTTTTCCCGCTTTCTACATCGTTTTTATATCACGATTTATATCATTGTTATATTACCAACAACTAATTTTTTAACCACTCATTTGGCTTCAAATTATCTGGGTTTATTACAATATTTATTTAGTCTTATTGCTATATTTATTAATATATTACTTATCTTATGTTTTAATTTTCACATGCACAATTTTTATCTTTATTATTATTCAGAGAATATTTTTATATCCTTCATTTTATGTTTACACATATGTCGCTTACATTTTTAAGGTTTTTGTGCAACGTTCTTTTTCGCTATCATATATTATTCTATTATTGTTATGATTTTGGGTTTCGCGGGTTACTCATTTTCCTACACTTTTGATTGGTTATCATATTTCGAATGAGATATCTATGACAGCGTTAGAGTTTATTTAAGGGTATTGTTTTGTTTATTAAAAATTTTTTTAATGAGGTGTACTGCTTTCTGATTATCTTGGGCTTGTTTATTGTCTATTTGGTTTTATTTCTTAAAATAAATTGATTAATATTTTTATGTTTCTATTAGAATTTTAATTTATTTTGTTTTCATGTTTTCTTTTGGTGGTACGGTAAGTGTTTTATTTAGTTATTTTTATTTTTGTTTGTTCATTAAATCTATACTTTTTATATCATATCATCAAGAAAAATATTGGTGCTTTACAAATTTGGGGTTGGTTGGGTTTTGGCTATTTGTAGTGAGTCCTTTTTTACTGCAGTATGGAATAGGCGTAAGTCGCGGGGTAAAGCATAAGTGGCGATGACGTTTGTCTGACGGGATAAACTAGTTATAAATGCTGATCCTCATCGAAACGCCAGTAATAATAGACGCGACTCTGAGGAGATGTTTATTACTTATCACTACACTAATTATGTTTACACATTAGCATTAATATTTTTTTTCCATTATTAGTCCTTTCATTGTTGTTAGCATATTTTTAATTTGTTGAATGGGTTTTTGTTTTACAAATTGTTGACTGGTTATGTATTTCTTGTATATTTTAGTTCATATTGGTATTTATAAAACAATTTTTTTATTTTTTATTTATATATATATATATATTTTATTATTGTTTGTTTTTATTTTTTTTAATTTTTATTTTTATTATTTTTTTTTTTTTTTTTTTATTGTTATTATGGTTGAGTACTGTTTTGGTTGTATAGCTTGTCTTACTTATTTTTAAATATTCCTCTATTAATCTTTATTTTTGTCTTGACAACTGTCAAAATATGCTTTGTCTAATAAATAATTCTCCTTTATTCTAATGTACTTCATTTCTTGCCTCAGGCGTTCACTGCTCGTGTGTGACCATTCGGCGAATTTTATATGCCAAAGTTTTTAAATAAAATGTTTGCGTAGGCCTTGAAACTCTTAATCTTGGTATTGTCCTTAAAACTCTTGGCCTTGGTAATTATTATTACGAAAAGTAAAGTTTTCTCTGTCTAAAAAGTATTGTTTTTCAAAAATCTTGGTCAAGGTTTCACCCTTTCGTTTTTTCCTGGGTCACTGACTGAACTCCTGGTGTGTTCACAGTTCCATTGGAACAACAATTTTGGTAGTATTCTTATTGTCAAATTTGATTTCTATATAATAACCTTTTCTTCCCTTCAAAATTAACAATAACCTTCAAGATTAACATCTCCCAAGTTTTGCTTCATCTATGAAAAAAGGTTTAAGTCTTTATAAGAAATATAGATAAAAACAAACTAATTTATCTAATATTAGTTTTAAACCTTTTTAAACATAACACAGGAGAAACATTTTTTTCGATAACTTTGTGCCACCTACTCAACACCATCCTGTAAGGTTGTATTCATTGCCAAAGCAACCAAGTTAAGTGTGAATATGTCAAGATCAATACAGTCTCAACTGGACAGCACTCTAATTGCATGATGTTGGTGTCACTTTTGATGATACAAAGAGCTCCTATTTAGGTAAGAGAAAAAAGCCATATTTACAAGAGGATGTGGTTCCAACCAAGTCAAGATTGCTAGTAACAGATTTTCAATAGACATTTAAGTGGTTTTTTTATTTTTGTTAGTACTAAATCTTTAACCTTGACAAATATCTCACAAAATGGGGATGAGGATCTCAAAGTTAAAACTGATTTTGAAAATTATAATACAATTTATAATACAAATATAACACAAATATATATTTTTTTTAGCTAGTAAAACTCAACTGTTGAAAAGAAATTAGATTCCTTCAATGACAAGCCCTATTTGTATAAGAAGGGCAAAGTGGATGTACTTGGTTGTTGTGAGAAGAACAAGATATACTAGGTTGGTAGAAAAAAAAACAAGGACTAGTTATCACTACTAGCTGGAAAAAAGATGACTCTGATGTTGAAGAAACTTGATAGTTAGAAAATAAGTAGCAATGCAATCAAAATTAATCAAGCGAAATATTTTAATTAAAATTAATAGTGTGATTTTTATTTACTAATTAAATTTATTATTGGATAACTGTTGTTTATTTTGATAAAATAGACCCGTGTAGAAGATACCAAATAGTTTAAACAAATAATAGTTAAGCATTGCAATAAAACTTAACTATTCATAAATAAATTTGTAAAAACAAAAATTCTTTAATATTATCAACTTTTTTAATAATTGTAGTTACTCAAAAGTTAACTGTAGTTACTTGCTGTAGAATTGAACAGTAGTTACTCAAAAGTAAACTGTAGTTTTTTTTAAATGTCACGATGACATTTGTTTCTAATTTTTTGAAAATTGGAATAAAAAAATTTCTTGTGCTGTTCCACACAATATTTTTTGTATCAAAATGGCATTCCCTAAACTATATCTTAATCCACAAATAGAAAATAATTTTCTTATAATGAATCATCCTTAATATTTTTAATGATTGAAATTATATTTTTCTTGTCATTATGAACTCATATATTATACTTTATCAAAAATAAATTTTTTTAAAAATCAAAAAATATACAATATACCTAATTTATACTTTTATGCTCTTTCTTTAAAACTAATTTAAAGTTAACTAATCATTTCTCTATAAAAATTATAAATGAATGTAATTGTGATAGTGATGATTCAATAAACTATAAAAATAAAGTGAAACGAAAACAAAGTGATAAATAAAAAACATATTAGAAATAATAATGAAATAATAAGCAACTAATAAACAAATAAGAAAACAAACAGAAAATAAAAAAACAAAAAAAATAGAACAAATATAAAATAGAAAAGCATTAATAAGCAATTAAAATTCTATTTGAGGCATTTGAAGCAATTAAAATTCTATTTGAGGCATTCAC
>NC_061167.1:40203582-40233582 GCF_022113875.1 Hydra vulgaris | reverse complement strand
TTTTTTGTTTAATTAGTTTTTTATCTTGAATTAAACTAGTTTGTTTCTTGATGTGTAAATATTTTACTTAAATAAAATTGGTTCGCCTCCACGGATTTCGATCAATGTTTTTGAAAGTTTTTAAGTTTTAATTCATTTAGTACTTATAAATTATTAATCTAACTGATTGTTATTTCTTTATTTCTTTCCTTTTTTTTTTTAGTTTATTTTTTTAGTTTATCAAACTTTAAAAACTATTTAAATTTAAAATATTAAATATGCCGGACATTGTTCGACAAATTTCTGATAAGCAACATCAAATCATTTTATCCGCCGTAACTTGTTTCAACAGTATATAATAATATAACTTGATTTCCCAAAAATTTGAATGTTATAAATTATAAAAAATTTGAATTATTATTTTTTAATGTTAACTAAAATTAAATAAAATTATAAAAAAATTTGAATGTTATAAAAAATGTATTAGTCATAACTATTAAACTTTTATAAACTAAACTTTTGATTATAATAGTTATAAAATTTACGACCCGTTTTCTAAACCTAGATTACTATTGAATAATCAGTAAGTTAAACAAATTGAGATCCCACTGACAGTAGCACACCCAGGTGTGCTCAAAGGCGTTAGTGCACTTTTATTTTAACAACTGTATTAAAACCAACAGCGTTTAAATATAAATTTAAAAAATGAGTAACTTGCAGTGCTTTGGCTTTGCTGTGACTTGAAGTCCTTCCCTTACCCCACCCCCCACCCCCACCCCCTCCTCCTCAAAAAAAAAGAAACATGTCATAAGAGTCATAAAGTCTTAAAAATTTTTCCATTAGGTATAACTAACAACAACAAAAATACTCCTTACATTTGCATAAGGTCCTCTAAATTCGCTTGGCTCCCTCCCCCAATCAGGGCATGTGGGGGAACCTAGCCACGACTCAGGTAACTAGAATATATCTATATAGAAAAAATAAGTAGAATAAAAAAGACACCGTAAAATTTTTTTTTAAATATGTTTTGATAAAATAATATTTGAAAAATAGTAATTCGCTGCCTTTTTTATTGAAATCATTTTATACATTCATAAACATATCATATAATAAGATTATGACCATTAATTATATATATATATATATATATATATATATATATATATATATATATATATATATATATATATATATATATATATATATATTATATATATATATATATATATATATATATATATATATATATATATATATATATATATATATATATATATATATATATATATATATATATATATATATATATATATATGATATATATATATATATATATATATATATATATATATATATATATATATATATATATATATATATCAGGGGTGGATCTAGCATTTTGGTATTTGAAATAACTAACTTCCAGGAGTGGAACAAAAAAATGCGATAATTGAAGGCTGGGAACCAAAAAGTAATGACTTAAAATTTTGGCCACAACTGCCCTAAACGTGAGAGCAACAAGTTGACAAGATATTTTTACTATTCTTAATTAAAGTCATCGATAAATTTCGTAACATAATCTATCAGCGTTCAAAAATAATAACCATAAAAAGTTTAAACTCCCCCCAATTTAAGTCCTCTTTAATTTAAGGAGGTCATTTCATATACAAATACTGATAAAAGCTATGTAAAGTTGAATATCTATTTAGGAGATAGCTTTTTTCTCTTATCTTAATTTTTATCTTAGCTTAACTTTAAAAAAAAAGAGAGGCAAAATAATAATCAAAAATTACAATAAATTATAATGAAACTTTTTTCACAGAAAATATTTTAGATTTTAGTAGGTTAATGAATTTTAATGATGGTTTTATAATTATCGGTGTCATTAAATTATGTATAAACAAAGTTATTACAAATCAAATGAAAGTATACTTTCAAGTCTAAGTTGTTTTAAGAAGACAACTTAGATGACGCTTAAGAAAACATTAAAAAAGTTAGTGACGTAATACATTTTTAAAACATATTTAAAAACACTTTTTTGTATCAAGGTGGTTTATGATATTGTTATATACAAAGTATTTAAGGTATTATTGTCATGGGCGATTCTTTTTATGTCATTAAAACTTGTTGATTTTCTAGATCGAGGCTTTGATTAGTGCCTGACTAATTTGTTTAAGCATTTCAATTTGTAATTTTAGATTGTGTTTGGATCAAACTTTAGGAGTAAACTTTTAGGCTAAACCATGAAACTAGTTGTTCATAGAGACAACGTTTTTAAGTTGTATAACATGATACCAACACCATTTAGTAGTTTTATAAGTTTCTATGGTTTTTTATTTGATTTTTCTATACTTTTATTGTAATTGGAGTATATTACATAATAGTCTAAGTGATGATAAAAAAAAAAAGTTTACTTTATAAAGATGCGAAATAATCTACGAAGGCTTTTTTAAAGTTTATTTATAGTTTGTAAGTAAATGTAACTTTTACAAAATTGTATTTAGCTGCTATTGAAACGAAAAAACAAGATAGTTACTTATTATAAACCTTTAAAACAATCAGACTTTCTTGAACTGATTTCAAAATAATCAAAATAAATATATATATGTATATATATATATATATATATATATATATATATATATATATATATATATATATATATATATATATATATATATATATATACATATATATTAAGGGAGAGTATGCACACTTCA
This sequence comes from Hydra vulgaris, assembly GCF_022113875.1. Lineage (NCBI taxonomy): Eukaryota > Metazoa > Cnidaria > Hydrozoa > Anthoathecata > Hydridae > Hydra > Hydra vulgaris. The sequence continues at coordinate 40,230,883 of NC_061167.1, read as the reverse complement.
TCCTAAGATCCAGGTGTAAAAAACAAATCAAAAAATAAATAAATAATATGAAAGACAAAATTATAAAACTATTTTGAAATTATTTAGATTTATGTTTCTAAGAAACTTTAATAAAGTTTATTTGTTTTTATATTCGATATTAGTTCTTCAATTATTATTATTTTAAGAGTTTGTTATTAAATTAAATCGTCCTGGTTTTAAGGATTAAGGATGCATACTCTCCTCTACATACCAATTTTAAAAGAAGTAAAATTTTCAAATATTAACTTACAAACATTTCACAAAGTTATTTAAAAAAAAATTAAGATCTCAGTGATGAAATTTAGGAGATCTTGGTGATGTTTAACAAAACAAATATGAAAATGTTTTAGCATTGAGTTATCAATAATTGAATAGGTTAACAGCAGATGCGTTTTTAGTTGACAGCTTCTTTGGGAATGTTTTAAGATATTCAACAGTTTTATTTCTACTATTTAAACACATCAAAAGTTTTGTATTTCTCTACTAAGACACAATTTATTTGCATATCACAGTAATCTAATAATTTATAACTAGAGTAATTCATTAATCACAAACCAATAATTAAATTGCAAATTAATATAATTAACAGACAATACGACATTAAATAATTTATTTTACAAACTAAAGTCTTTTTATGAACTTAGTCTTGTTGAGTATTATATAAATATTAATGTCTTATAAATATTGCATGAATTATTGTGCTAACATAAATATTACTAATATATGCACAATCTGTATGGTTATTTAAATGAAAGTGAATAAAATAAAGTGAGTAAAAAAGAGAAAACATATTGGCACCTTAAGAGAGCAAATTTAATATATTTCTATTAATTTAGTTTTATTGTGGGCACAGCAATTGTCTAACGTTCTAGCTTTGAGTGTGATGTAAAACTTAATGACTTGAAAAATAGCTTTTGTTTGGTTAAAGTTCCACATAAAACTGTTTTATTGCGGGATATGCGAAATAAATCAGTCAATATACTGACGCATCTGTTCTACTTTTCTATTAAGTTTATGCTTAACACAAAAATAAAGCAAGTATTATTAAAATAAAATAAGATAACTATTATTAAATCAAATTTAATTTGCTGAATACGCAACTCAGATTTTTACGCTTTAAACGCGCAACGCTAAAGTTGCGGATGACAAATTTACTTTAGTCGGCGGCATTTTGTTACTAGTCTTTTTTCACTTAAGTAAAGATAGTACAACTTTCCTACAAGTTTAAACGGCTGCACACATCCCACCAATTGATGGTAAGACATGTCATATAAATGATTTTTTATGTAACAACTGGATTTATGAAAATTTTTTTTTTTTCAATTTTCCACATAAATTAAAAAAAAAATTTAAAACATTACATTTTTAAAGAGTTTGAGTTTCTTTAAAAGTGTTGTTATATTTATAGCAGCGATTTTTGTGTATTTCTAATAAAGTCAAAGTTAAGACAATTTCGTTCCTTAAATGAAACGTTCAATAATTCATAGGATGTTGATTAAACTTTGTTTGAGAGAAGGATTTGATTAATAAATTATTGTTTTGTAAAAAATATATACTAATAGATTTAAAGGTAATATGATCTTTAAAAACAAATGATAATTGGTCATATAAGGTGGTTCAAGTAAAAAAGTCCAAATTTTAAATTTTTATTAAACTTATAATATTTTATTTTTTTGGTTTTTCAGATTTAATACGCTAAAAACAAAAACTTTTTTCTTTTATTTCATAAAAAAAAAACATTTTAAAAAATGTGTTTCTTTTATGCAATATCTAACAAATTTATTGCGATTTAACTATATCTTCTAAACCTGATAACTTGAAAACAACTTAAAGAAATACTCTCATAATTCTTAGAAAATAAATTTTAGATCATAGAAATGAATATTTCTTTGAGTTTTTATGTCATAATTTCAAAATATTTATTAATCAAATCTTAATTTTGGTTAATGACATTGGTATGTATTAACTGAACATACAGTGAAAATTTTAGCTTTTTTTTTTTTTTCTTCAGTTTTTCAATTTCAGAGCTTTAAAAAAAATCTCAAACAATATTTGTAAAAATCTTTTGATTTTTAACATCGAGCAGAAAGATATGGTTCTCTCTGTATATCTGGAAGATAAAAATCTGTCAGCTCATTTTGAATGTTTATATATTCTTTTTTATTCTTTCTGATTGTAATTTTTTGCTTTTTACCATCCTCTGATAATATGTTTTGCGAAATACGAACAATTATTTTATTTTTATGATCTGAATCACGAAATCTAAAGGTGGAAGGATTAAAAACTATTTCTGCTATAATGATCAGCCATCATGATATTATTGAATTAAACAATTACTTTAAATTGGGAAAACGTTAAATCCAATCCGTCAAAGTGCTGTTTGAACAGTTTTTAAAAATTCTAGACCCGCTTACGGCATTTACAATGTGATATAAATATTATCAAATTGATATTAAACGAAAATATTAGTAATAATAACATGATTAATAATAAACATTGAATAAAAATGTTATTAAATGTTATTAAAAATCTCAGAGTTCTTTTATTTTAAAGTACAACTATATTTCTGCTGGAGATCGCATCGGTCAGTAAAGTTTAGATTGCACTTTGAAGGATTGGATTTAACGTTTCCCTTTAAATTGTTTGATTCTCTTGTTTGAGTTTTGCATTTAACCATGAAGACATTTGGATAGCTCAATGTTTGATAGATTGATGTAAATTACCTTTATAATGTGTTTATATAAATCGCCAAAATAATGTCTAAAGTGAAGAATTAGTCTAAAATATATCTTAAAATCATGCAAACCCTCAATTAAATATATACTTTTGAAAATCCTGTTTTTTCAATTTATTTTAAAGTTAAATATTGTAGTTAACAACAAATTTATAATCATTAGAACCACATTCTTTCCGAACAAAACTAAAGGTGTTGCGTATTTTTTTGTTTTCACTTTTTTGAGTAAGTTTTCATATGATTAACTTTATGATTAAGTTTATTCTTTTTCACTTCAACATTAATAAATCTCTGAGTTCCATACCTGTGACGAATGCAGCATTTTTTGGTATTTGAGACTTCCAGAAATAAAGTAAACTTCAAACATTTATATGGTTATCCTTATGTCAAATAAAGATGCTTTGCAATCAGGTGCAATGATTAGAGTCGGAGAATAAAAAAAGTCATAAACTCTTGCCCTCTTGATCAAACGCGAAAACACAAAAACTCTTAAACTCTTGCCAGCCTTTTTCCATAAACGTGAGAGCATTAAGTTGATAAAAATCGTTTCTTTAGATAATCAAATCAACTTATTTTTATCGATAAGTTTTAAATTTTATTGAATAATCTCTTAGCGTTTAATACTATGATTATATAATGTTTCAAACTCCCTCAAATTGAACTCAGAGATTTATTAATGTTACAAATCTAACGCAAGTAAAGAAAGTTAAAAATTTAACTAAATATACCGTGTGATACTTAAGCCCGTTCTCCATTCAGAACTTTTTGCGCTTTGGAGGAGCGGAAAAGTTCTTTGAGCATGCGCAAAAAGTTCTGATTGGAGAACGGGCTTAAAAAAACTGTTTGCGCATGCTCAAAGAAATTTTACGCTTCTCAAAAGCGCAAAAAGTGCTGAATGGAGAACAGGCTTTAGAGTGTTCAAACTCGTTTAACTGAAAAACTATTTTAACTCAATGAGCTTAATACAGAAACTTATTTAGAAAAAAACTTATTTAGAAACTTAATTAAGAGTTCAGACAAATTTCTGCTTGCTATATTGTTCTCAATATAATCAAAATAGTATTTTAAAATAGTCGGAAAAAACATATATATATATGTTTTTTATATATATTTTTAATATATATTTTACATATATTTGTGTGCATCTTTTATTGCTCTTTGACTTGTGATAAAAAATTACTTTTTTTTTTTTTTTAATTTAACAAAGCTAAAGAAAAAAATGTGTAAAAATTTCTCCTTGTGGTAAAATCTTTAAGAAAAACAGTGCTCCAGTATTTAATACATACGAACTAAAAAATTTCAGCATACATATATGGATATATATATATATATATATATATATATATATATATATATATATATACATATATATATATATATTTATATATATATATATATATATATATATATATATATATATATATATATATATATATATATATATATATATATGTATATATATATATATATATATATATATATATATATATATATATATAATATATTATATATATATATATATATATATATATATATATATATATATATATATATATATATATATATATATATATATATATATATATATATATATATATATATATATATATATATATATATATATATATATATATATATATATATATGAAAAACAGCTGTAAAACATGTATTAAATAAATATTGAAAGTTAATGCGGTAGTGGTGTAGTGGTAGAGCGCTCGCTTCATAAACGAGTGGTTCGGAGTTCGATCCCCACCACGTCCCTGGTAGTACCGCGCTCAACTTCTCTGCGCAGCGGCCTTGTTCGTCAAGGTTTGTGTTTCGGAGTTATAGAGTTGAGAGAGGGTTATAGCCACAAAATAAGTAGCCTCCCCGTCTGTAGTGGCCTTCTTGGCCTTGAGGAAGTGAAGTATAATAAAAAAAAAAAAAGTTCTCACAACATAAAAAAAGCCAGATAGAACCATATAATTCTAATGTGACGATATGTTGAAAGTAATGTTTTTTAATTTTTTTTTGTTTAGCATTTAATAGCATACTATGCCACGTTTTTTTTTAAAAAAAAGTTGATTAAAAAGTTTCAGTATACTAAAATTTTTTAGCAAAATTTCAGTATACTGAAAATTTGAAAACGAACTAAAAAATTTCAGTATACTAAAATTTTTTAGTTCGTACGTATTAAGTACTGGAGCACTGTCTTTGTTAAAGATTTTACCACAAGAAGAAATTTTTACACATTTTTTTCTTAAGCTTTGTTAAATTAAAAAAAAAAAAAGTTATTTTTTATCACAAGTCAAAGAACAATAAGAGATGCACACAAATACATTGATAAAAGTTTTTAATGAAAGATTTTAAAAATTAAAAACTTACGTTTTGAAAGAAGAAAATAATAACCTTGAACTTAATTTGGACAAATAAGACTGTGGGTTAGCTTTTTAAAAAAATGGAGTAAAACCGGGGTTACTTTGAATAGCGAGGTAACTTTGAATATAAATCTTTTATCAATGTATTTTATATTTTTCTAGATGTAATTATGACAAATATTTATATAAAACTGTTCAATTCTTAATTATCAAAAGTTGAAAGTTTAAAAAAAAAAAAGTTGATGCCAGGCGGTATATAAATTATACTGAGAGTGAAGTATTAAAAGCTATAGTAGCTATTAATGGTGGTTTGTCCTACAAAAAAGCATCAGATATTCACGGGGTGCCAGTTGGCCCTTTGTATAACAAGATTAAAAAACTTAATCTGAAAACACCTGGAAAACAGTTTTTACAAATATACAAGAACTAGCAATTGTACAACATGTTATTGCTGTTGTTGCTTGGCGTTTTCCTTTTGATTCATGGATCTTCGTGTTTTAGGGAAGTCAATTTTGGATATCGAGGGTAGAATTGTTCCTAATTTTTACAATAACTTTCCTGGTAGAGAGTGGGCTCTTTGTTTTTTAAAACATCACAATGCTGATCTCACTCAGCGAATAAGTCAGAATATTAAAAAGTCTCGGGCATCAGTTTTATCTTCTGAAGTTAATAAATTATTTGATAATTTGAAAACTACATTAAAGTATGGTGAAGAGAAACAAATTCCTTCTTGTAACATCTTTAACTACAATGAAACTAATTTGTCAGATAATCCTGGAACCACACGATGTATATTTAAAAGACGGGTGAAGTATCCTAAACGTATTCAAAACAGTAGTAAGAGTGCTACATCAATCATGTTTTGTGGTTCAGCCTCTGGTCAAATGGTACCTGCTTATATTGTTTATAAAGCTGACCATATACGGATAACATGAACAAAAGGTGGACCACCTAATGTACGATATAATCGAAGTAAGTCAGGATGGTTGGATTCTGTTTGCTTTTCTGACTGGTTTGAGACCATTTTCGTCAGATTTGTAAAAGATCTTCCAGGAACTAAAGTTCTTATTGGCGATAATCTAAGCAGCCATTTTAGTGAAAAAGTACTTAAGCTAGCTGAAAAAAATGGTATTTTGTTTGTTTGCTTAATTGCAAACTCTACCCATTTATTGCAACCACTGGACGTTGCTTTTTATGGACCACTTAAAAGGTATTGGAGGAAAATACTGGATCAGTGGAAAACCTCGTGTTCGAAAAAAGCACAGACTATTACAAAAGATAAACTCCCCTCTTTATTGAAAACTTTGTATACTTATATATATTTATCAAATCACGAGGTAAGCAGCAGTTTAGTAACTGGTTTTAAAAAATATTGTATTTACCCATTAAATGCTAGTATTGTCCTCAATCGTTTGCTAGATTCTGATAAAAATATTGAAACTGTTCAAAACAATGTTAGCCTAGCAGTAGTTAATGTACTTAAACGATTGCGTCATGTTGATTTTGAAGATAAAGAAAAGTCAAAACGAAAAAAAAAATTCTTGTTGACCCTGGAAAAAGCATTTCCTTAGAGGATTTTCAAGCAACATTTAAAGATGTTCCGCTTGCATTGTCATCTATAGATGAAACTGTTTTTTCATCTAATAATATCTCTGTATATAAAAAACAAAGTAATGCAGACTCTTTTTATGCAGGTTCTGTTAAAACATACCCATTAAGACATAAAAAAAAAACTAGTTGGAAGTTAATAATAATCTATTGTTTTAGTAGCAATAAATTTATGCAAACCCAGATTGTTGCTGTTATTGAATTTTTAAACAAAGCAATATAGTTTTGAATGTTTGGATTTTACAGCAAAACGTATTCAGAATTACCACATTTGAGGGGTAACATTGAATGACTAATTAAATGAATATTAGACTGATTCTTTTCATTTAAATATTATTTTGAATTTGAATTATGTAAGAGTCAACCATAGCACCTATATGCATTTTATTAAATTTTAATTATTGTCCATAATGAAAGACGGGCATATAAAAATATCTCAAAAACGTTCAAAGTACCGGTTTACAGTAATGGAAAAAACTAATAATAAAATAAAATTTCAAGAGGTGATTAAATAAAATAAACAAATCACAAAAGTGATTTAAAAAAGACACAATTACGGAGTTAAAAGACAGAAGTGGTCGAAATAATTTGAAGTTCGAAAAAATAGAAGAAATTTGGGAAAAAAGCGAAAAAATAATGTAAATTACTACTTAAAGAAAAACTCGGCATAAAAAGAAATATATAAATATAAAAAGTTCATCGTACAGAGAAGAAAGAAAATAATGATATCAAATGAAAAATCATTGTAAAATCTTTCAACTATAAATATCGCGAAAACATTTTGTTAAAGATTTTTTGTTAGAATTGCGACTATCAAGTAAATTTTCAAAATTAATAATAAGTTAATCACATAAGTTAAGAAACAATAATAAAATATCGTAATCATATTATCATATACACAATAATTTAATCTTCATAATAGAATTCATAATTTCATATTGTCGCCCTTTGTTATTTATTGCCAAAATTAGATTGAAACTGAAATCATGAAGCTGATGATGATTTTAAGAAATCTTTGGTTATAACCAAACCAATACATTACAACTTGGTTTGATTATATCTAAACCAATACATTAAACTTAGACGACAAATTTAATATGCGTAAAAGTTATTTTAATAAAATTAATTTTCCTGAATTTAAAAGCTTTTATTTTTATCTTAACGTTAGACGATCATAATGATTATCGTCCATAAATTGCGCAACGCAAAATATATTTAAAAAACAGAAGTAGGAGGTATTAAGCTCTTCTACCCAGCGATTTTCATTAAACTTAATGGACTAATTTAATTAATTATTTAAATTAAAAAAAAAAACTTTGGATCTTTTTTGTTTTGTTTATTGTGAAAGTTTGCGTTACGTAATTTATGGACGATCCCTAATGTTTTCGTAGCTTGAAAAAAAGTTTTGGAGACGTTTTTTTAAGCAAGAGTATTAAATACTAACAAGACTATCAAATTTTTTTATTTTTTAATATTATTATTGTTATTATCAACAGAAGAGTAAGTTGATTATTATTTTACATAAAACTTTGATATCCTAGTACACCTGATCTATGTTCAAAACAGCAAACTTTCTTACATTGTTCATTATGATAGAGAATTCTATGCTGATTGAGATTCGTATAAAAGCTGAAAATCAACAAAAAGTGCTCTAATTTGATGTTGAAGTTTAAAAAATTACACTAATAAACGCTAATATTTGCCATTTTTTTTATACTCGGTATGAAAACAAGAAGGAGCACATAAAAAAAGGTCTCTTTAAATAAGTAGTAATATTTTTAACTTTTATTATAATTAGTCAACTATTTTATTAATTTGGCCATTATCATTTGCTACGCCAATGGTTAATAAAATTTAATATATATTTTTCAATTAATTTCATTTAAAGGTTTTTTCAACTAACAAAGAAACACTACTTTGCTTTAAATGAGCTGCGTATGTTTATTGGCAATTCTTGCACGTATCGTTGACCACAGTAGAACAGCAAGATCTACACAATGAGTCGTCACAGGATTTGCAACGCATTCATAATTGTCGTTAACCAAGCAAACACAAAACGTTCAAAAAACGTTTGAAGAACGTTACGAACGTTTGAGCACGTTCTATGAACGTTCATAGAACGTTCTTTAACGTTTGCAATGTTCGTTGAACGTTTTGTGTTTGCTGGGAAGCTGTAAATTTATCTCCAAAAAAATGTCACAATCTTAACATTTTTCAGAACTCAAAGAATCGTCAGTTAATTTTAAGATTATGAGCAGATTTTTTATTCAAATAAAACACCATAGTGTGCATCCATTTTTAAAATGTCAAATTTTACTGGTAAATTTACAGGTAAAGTAACCAGTAAATTTTACATTCACTTATCAACATTTCACAGTATTACTGCTAATTGTCTCTGTTGTTTATCCGAAGTTAAAGTATTTCAAAATTTCACTCATTTTTATAATAATAGTAGTTAGTTTTCAAAAATTAATAATTTTTTTTTTGTAAATATAATTAATTTGGTAATTTTTAATAATACTAAGATAAAATTTGATAGTTTATTTTGACTATTTGCTTATTTTAGATTTTAGTTTGCATTTTTTCAAATTGTTGTTTTGCTAAAGAATTCTTTCAGCAGGTTGCTTATAAACATCATTTTTTTATAGATTCATATTTACTAACTAATTACAAATATTATTTGAGAAAATGAAGTTTGTAAAACTTGATTTTTGTATGCTTTATTTATAATTTTTAAAATGTATCCAAAACCATAGAGTCATCCAATGGCTGCTGCTCTTTTTGGATTCGCATAAAGTGCAATCTAATCAATAAGCATACATATAAAATTATCTCTAATGATTCTTTAGAGTGGTATTTCTCTGACTGTATTTTCAACAATGTACCATTTAGTACCCATTCTTCATTCATTTAGTACCCATTCCGATCAAGAACTTAAGCTTACTTTTTCATACGAGAATCTTCCACTATTAAAATCTCTTGAATCTCCTGCTTACCTAAAACGTCTATATAGAGATATGAATAATGTATATAATCCAACTATTAATTGTAAATATCTTGATGATAATGAATTCAATAATTCTTTAAATCCTGATACTGATATATATCTTCATCTCAACATTGCTTCCTTACCACAATATATCGACGATCTTTGTAGTCTTATTGGTGCTCTTAACACTTTCCCTATGGTGATAGGAATTACCGAATCAAATTTATATATAAAAGACTCAAATATAACTGATATTACCATAAATGAGTTTACACTTAACATTGCCCTACTGAGTCAAAAAAAGGTGGGGCTCTTCTGTATCTAAGCTCTAATCTTAACTATGTAGTTCGTGATGATCTTACAATCTATGCCATGAAATTTCTCAAATCGTTTCTTGTTTTTGTTAAAGCTATGAACTTTCATAAAACGAATACTTTAATTGGCTGCATATATTGTCACCCAACTTTAAATCCAAAAGAATTCATCACAAACCATTTAACTCCTTTACTTGAGATATGAAGTTATGAAAAAAAACCAACATTATATTAATGGATAGTTTCAACATGGACTTAATTAATTATAGAGAATCTCTTATTCTTTCTAATTATTTCTAAACATTATGCTCTTGCTTGCTTCTCCCAACCATTATTCTTCCAACACGTATAACTTTAAAAACCGATATATCTAGTATAAACTGGGAAGTACAAATAAAAGATGAGGATATAAATAAATCAACGAGGATATAAATAAAAACTTCTAGACAGACATGCTCCTAACAAAGTTTTAACAAAAAAAACAGCAAAGTAAACTTAAATCTAAACCATGGATAACCGCTGGTATTCTTAAATCCATCTCAACCAAATATAAAAAATCTACTCTTTGATAAATTTAAGTTATACAGAAATAAAATAAGCAACTTACTTAAAAGATCCAAAAAAAATTATTATATTTCCTTTTTCAACAGCAACCTAAACAGCATTTAGAGAACTTGGAGAGGAATGAAAGAAATTATCAGCATAAATGATAAAGTCATCTCTGATCCAACCACAATTGATAGTATTTTTAACAATTACTTTGCTACTATCCAAGAGAATTTGATAATCAAAAAAATTATCCCTAAATATGATTTTAGAGACTTTCTGAAAAATCTTAATGAAAGTTCTTTTTTCTTTGAGCCAGTGACTGAAGTTGAGGTGTCGAGTCTCATAATAAAACTTCAAAACAAAAAAAGTCAGGGCCAAAACAGCCTTCCCCCATTTATTCTTAAGCGTATTCCAAACATAATCTCAAAGCCACTATCCACAATAATGAATAACTCATTTAGAAATGGAAATTTTCCAAATCAATTTAAGATAGCTAAAGTGACATCAATACATAAAAAAGTTCTCTACTGGATTACTCTAATTATCTCCCAATCTCTCTCCTCTTAAATATAAGCAAACTATTTGAAAAAGCTATGCACAACTCTACAACTTTCTCTACAACTCTACAACTTTCTGGAGAAATTCAAGTGTTTTTACAAAAATCAGTATGGGTTTAGAAACAATCATTCAACAACTCATGCACTAATTGATATAACTGAAAAAATTAGAACAGCTTTGGACAATAATTTGTCTGCGTGTGGTGTTTTTGTTGATATCCAGAAAGCCTTTGATACAGATGACCATTTCATTCTAATCAGAAAATTAGAGTACTACGATATCAAAGACACAACATTCCAACGGTATTCTTCTTATCTTCAAAATAGAGCATAATTTGTTTCTATTAATGGGGCAGAATCTGAATTAATAAAATCAACAAATGGTATCCCACAAGGCTCTGTATTAGGACCATTGTTTTTCCTTCTCTTTATTAATGATCTTAATACCTCTCTGAAGTTTTCCACTGCTTGCCACTTTGCTGATGACATCAATCTGTTTTTAATTAGCAAATCACTTAAAAAGATTTTTAAAAAATATTAACAATAACTTAGCAAATCTACTCAAGTGGCTTATATCTAATAAATGATCACTTAATTCCAAAAAAACTGAAATTGTTATCTTTCAATCAAGTCAAACAAAATCTATACCTAAACATAGAACATTTTATTTTGGCCGTAAATCTATTAAATATCAGAGCATATGCACATGGAATAGTCTCCCTTCACAGTTAAAATCTCTCCATACATTTTCCAAATTTAAAATTAGTCTATAAAGTTTTTTATCAAACAAGTATTCTTCCTAAATCCTATGCTACTCTCCAGCTAACTATCTACTATCCATCTTAACTTTATTCGCTTCAATAAAGCGAATAAAGTTAAGGCTTATAACTACAAATACTTATTCTTTTTTTAAATTCTTTTCTACTGCTTTCTTCATTTCAATGCTGATTTATTGCTACTAATACTTGCTCTTTCTTAACTTTTTCTCAAATTAATATTATTTTTTATATCACTATTCTATTTTAAACTCTCTCTATTATAAATATTGCTAATTTTATTATTGTTATTATTGTTGTTATTGCTATTATTGTTATTATTGCTATTATTATTGCTATTATTATTGTTATTGTTATTATTATTATTATCATTATTAATATGGAGCAGCCGTGGCGCAATGGTAACGCACTTGCTTCAGAAACAAAAGATCTATGGTTCAAACCCCACCTCCGGGCAAGTTTTGCGATATCGGTTAGGAAGCAGGCGTAAACTTCTAATTAAATGCTCATCTACGGTGCTCTGTGATAAAACCGTAAGGACTTCTTGGGGTACCCAGAGTTGTTAGACGTTGGCCTTGGCCTTGACCTAGTCTTAAGGCCAAAAATTAAGGCCTTAGCCTTGGGCTTGACCTTGAAACTTTTAGCCATGACCTTGGTCTATGCCTTGAAATATTTGGCCTTGACCTTGATTGTTCTGGTCTTGGCATTTATAATAAAATACATAAAATTAAAGAATTTAAAGTTTCCATTCTTTATTTGACATAATTAATTACGTAGTTAATCATTGTTTATTTTACGTAATTACTTTATTAACTTAAGGCAAAAATTTAAGCCTTCGACTTTGAAAATGTTTGCGTAGACGTAAGCCTTGAAACTCTTATTCTTGGCCTTGGGCTAATAACATGTGGCCTAAACCTTGTCCTTGGCCTAGTAACTTTTGGCCTTGGTCTTGGCCTATAAAGATAAGGGGCGCAAACAGACTATCTCTTAACTATAAAACATTTCAGTATTCAATAGTAATACCTCTAATGTTTGAAAGGACATAGTATATTTTTAGGGGTTACACCAACTTTCTTTAAGTTGTTAAGTATCTTGTATTCGTAGCTGTATTGCTCAAATTATACCTTATTTCAAGTAAAAAAAGGTAATAACTTTAAACAACCGGAAATTCAAACGTTTATATGGAAGCTCTGTGTATATTCGGCTCCATGCGATATGCATTGTTACGTTACATAGGATGCATATCGCTTAAATATTATAAATAGAATAATATAAATTAAATAGTTATTAAAACATTCCTATTTACGTTAAGTTGCTCAACGGATTGGTAGTAGGGTAATATAGGGTAAAATGAGACACTTAGGCACTAATTTGTCTAATATGGCCCATGTAACATGTATAGATAGCCTTTAGATTTACAAATCTAATCACTGTATATAATGTTTACACTACTAGACTTCTTAAAATTAAAATAAATGCAACATATAAACTTCTTAAATAAATTTAAACATTTTCAGTAAATATAATAATATAAGTAAAGAATAAATTTAACATTTTAATATGTTGGATAACAGCTGAACGCAGTAAATATTACATATTTACAATAAATATATATATGAGAAATCGGCAAAATAAATAAAAATAAAATATCTCATTTTACCCCGCAACATGTTGGCACTAAAGTCGCCAAATTTTCAGACAATTTTATTAAACAAATTATTTATTGGTTTGTGCTAGGGTGTATAGAAATGATAAAATAATGGTTAATAATGAAAATAACACACAAACGTTTAAAATAAAGTTATTTTACACTCCATGAGATCAAAAAAGCTAAAAAAAAAACAAAAAAAACAAAGCTTTAACATTTGAACACCTAAGGTATGAAATGGCTGTCACTCCAATTTTTTTTTCAAAGGAATGACGTCATTGTTTTTGGTACTTTTTGATCAAGACAGGTCAGGCCAAAATTAGGTTTTAGTTACCACTATGATTATCTTAAATAAAAGGTACTAGTTGTTTCTTAATGTCACACATCAGAAAGGAACAACCAAACAAGCATTTTTTTTTCAGTTTTTTTATATTTTACGCGGACTTGAATTTGTCAAACGTTTATGGCCACATATGCTTGTCATTTATTGTAACAATCAACAAGGGATGTGCTTTATTCGATTTTGCAAGCCGCTTACCCAATGGCAAGCAGCGAAAACAGTTTCTAGTTATTTATTCATTAAAATGAATAACTAGCATACCAATTAAATGTGGTAGTGTAGCCCTACCACTACACCACAACTGCTACAATTCGATGATAATGTAGTGGTAGAACGTTCGCTTAATAGGCGAAAAATCTCGAGTTTGATCTCCCCCACGTCCTTAGTAGCACCGCGCTTAATTTGTTTAACCAGGCAGCAGCTTTTTTTGTCAAGGTTTGTGTTTCGGAGTTCAAGAGTTTAGAGAGGATTGTAATCAAAAGTCTTCTCGACTGCAATGGTCTCCTCGACCTTAGGGAGGTAAATAACATTAAAAATTATCATTATGGTATTCAAACATGATTTTGAAGTGCCTAATATTCTAATCTAGCACCACATTCTTTAACTCTTTTGTTATTAGAGCTATTTTAGCACGTTGGATTATGTCTGTCATGGTTTGTATAGGTATATTTTCTATTTTATAGTGGTCCAAGGTGAACTTTTTTCCACAAAATAAATGCACTAAGTAAAACTTGGAAGTTCTTTTTTTGTTACCTTGTTTTGAGGTCATTTTTTTAATTATACATAACAATGTTAAAAATGTGAAACTTTTTTTTAACATTGTTATGTATTAAATATGAAAAAAGTATTGAAATTGATTCTAATTTATCTAATTATGTAGTTCATCTAATTTCCAAAGAAAACTAATTTGCATCTAAAATTCTACCCCTGGGGAGAATCGGAAATTTTTTGGTATTTAAGATAATTTACTTCCAGATATAGAACAAGCTCCAAACATTTATATGCTTATACTTCTGTCAAATAATGCTTTGCAAAAAATAACGACGATTGGAGCCTGGAAACAAAAATGCCTCAAACGTTAGAGCAACAAGTTGATTGAAGTTTTTTTTCACTATTCTCAACTAAATTTATTTTCATCGATAGATTTTAAATTTCATAGTATAATCATTTATCGTTAAAAACTATGACCATGTAAATTCCTCTCAATTTATAAGGGGGTTACAAATTTTGAATGTTAAGAGATTATTGTATGAAATTTTAGTAAAGAATTATTGAAAATTTAGTAAAGAATAATTAAAAAAGTATTTTATCAACTTGTTGCTCTCACGTTTGGGGCATTCATCAAAATCCAACTCAGTCAGATTTTGCTACAAAACTTAAATGCAGTCTTTCATTTAAATGCTTATTATTAATCTTTTAAATGCTACAAATCTTTCATTTAAATGCTTTTTTATTATTCTTTTAAAAGCTACAAATCTTTCATTTAAAGGGTATTAAAAAAGCTTATCACAAGAAAAATTACCAAAAAAGTCACTTGAAGCAAAAACCAAAGTAATTGGGCGAGCTAAAAATTTGTTTAAACTAGTGACAAAATTTCCACAAATTGGTACATTTTAGAATATGAAACTTACTGTAAAAAAGATCACTCGATGTTTCCATCTAATCAACACTGTTTTCATTCAAAACATTATAAAGCGTGAATAGAAGAATATTAAGTGAAAAAAGGACATGTACAAATGTAAATAAAATCCGAAATTTAAGGAGTAATAAAAAGTGATACAAAGTCAAATGAAATTGATGACTTAACAAAAAATTAAAGTATTAATGTTGTAAAATCGAGGTGTGATTTTTTTTGTTCTTCAAATAAAATCTAAACAATTGATTAAATAGTTTTTGAAAAAATATCCAAATTTTAATCGATTATAGTGATATCAGTTTATCAACTTAACAAATTTTTCAATCAATCATCACCCGCATATTTTTAAATGAGCCAAAATGCCAAAATGATTACTAAAATTAAAATGGGACAACCTCTTTCATGGCCAACTTAAATTACACGGCCTGATTTGTTGCATTTTCCGTAAAAAATTAAGAAGCCATTTTTTTACAGCTCAAGTATAAAAAATTAATTTTTGTTATGGTTAAGAGTCTTGTTTGCACTATAATTGTTTTATTCTTATTTTATTAAAATGGTTTAATCAAAGATGATCCAGGTCATATTTAAAAAATCCGGAAAATTGTTCGCTTAAAATATCCGGAAAAAATCCGTAATTTTTTTCCCCTTATTTTCCTCTTAATTTTCTTTTAGCTGAGTTGTACCTCAATTGTTTTGAGAATTTCTCTAATTTTTGTATGAGTGATGACTAAAAAACCTTAAAATTCAAATATATTACACAAATATATACTTAAACTTGTATGTATAGAAAACCTTTCGGATATCCGGAAAAACTAATAATCTTGAAAAATATCCGGAATTCCGGGAACATCCGGAAAAAGATAATCCCTGTTTAATATTAGTTAGATTTTCTTTGAATACTTACATTATTTTGTGCTAGATTTTTTTGTTAACTGATTGCCTGATTCAGGTTATTCCAATAACACAGAATACTGAAATAGGCTTTCAGATAGCTAAACTACCCACAACTCTCCATTGGAAATAATTTTAAAGGTTTGTAATTTTGTATTTATTTTAATTGCAGTTATTAGGTATAAAACATAGATTTTTCTTTAAAATGTTTACACTGCAAAACAATATTTTGCAATGTAAGTACTCCATTATGCTGCAAGTTTCAAACATGCAGCAATTAAAATGCAACAAATCAGACCATTTTATTACAGTAGGCCAAGAAATATCAGGCATAGGTTTTGGAGTCAATAGCTGTTAATAAAATTCCTAATTTTTCATTGCCTTATAAATGCTATCATATTTCTTTACCTAAATGGTTATACAGTGGTGAAAATTACAAATTAAAAAACTATAATATATTAGAAAAATCATTGACGAAAATTCGGTATTAAGTGATTATCTGCTTCTTGTGGGTAAGGGTATGTTCGAAAAAAAAAATTGATGATTGTATTACCTCAATGCGCCAATCTGAATTTAAGATAAGAGCTGTTGTTACCGATAACCATTCTACCAATGGTAGAATGGTTATCGGTAACAACAATAGGACAACTGTTATCGGTAACAACAATAGGACAAACCCACACTTAATAGAAATATTGCAAATTGTACTGAAAATTGATTCAAATAAAATTTGATAAATACTTAAACTAGCCAAGCAAACTTCTCGTACTCTAATTACAACACTACAAGCAATTGTATCTCTTATGAATGATTTGCTTGAAGAAGGTCTTACATTTGTTCTTAGTTCCAATTTACAAAGTGATCCTTTAGAGGTGGTTTTTAATAAGTATATTAAATGACCAGTGGTAGACTTTTTGTGAGTCTTTTAGAAATATGCATTTGTAAAAAGATTTTGACAGATTTTCCCAGATATTATTTATCAGAATTTTGATAATCCTGAAAAAATATTATGCAAGATATTGCTTAGTTGTCTGCATAAATACTAGCGTCAGCTTTCTGAAGATAGGACATATATATATATATATATATGTCATATATATATATATATATATGTCAGCGTCAGCTTTCTGAAGATAGGACATATATATATATATATATATATATATATATATATATATATATATATATATATATATATATATATATATATATATATATATATATATACTAAAGCAAGTAATTTTGGTAAAAATTAACAAAAAGATTTTGAAGTTAAACTTATGATCAATAAACGTTATTTTATACAGAGAAGAACCTATATATACAATTCAACCTGTCTAATTTTATTTGCCATCTTTTTTGTATTTTATTTGTTATTTATCCTATTCTAATAAAACATTGCAGTCATTCTTTTTCAATTAAAAATATGCAGAAAAAATTTTAAAGATTTATTATAGCAGTGTCAATTTTACTAATGAAAAACACCAAAAGCGGGGAATCAAATATAGATCTCGTATTATTAATAATATTTTTTATAATAATTTGCAAAAAGAAATTACATATTCATTAAGGAAAGATCAAGTGAAAAAATTCCAAACAAGACAAAGACCAAATAAATATTCCTAGTAAAAAGTATTTCTTCTTTTAATTTCAATTATAATAAATTCGAAATTACAAACCTTTGATTTTTTTTTTCAATGGAGAGTTGTAATTTTGATTTTTTTTTTCAGATGAAAAAAAAAATCAAAATTACAAACCTTTGATTTTTTTATTCATCTGAAAACCTATTTCAGTATTCTATGTTATTGGAATAAACTGAAGCAGGCAAACAGTTAACAAAAAATCCAGCACAAAATAATGTAAGTACTGGAAAATGCAACAAATCAGGCCGTGTAATTTAAGTAGGCCATGCCTCTTAGAACTTAATTATAGTTTTATGAAAGTGTAACTTTGAACTACACGTAAATGAACTTGAAATTTTCAAAAAAATTGACCATCTTTCTAGTTGTATATTTTTATTTTGGCAATACACGTTTTAAATATTAAAAAAAATATTTTAATATTCAGTTATTAAAAAAGTCATTTTATTATAACTTAAAATAGATTATTGAAAATTTTCAATATAGAATATAGAAAATATATAGAATATTGAAAACAAAACTATAGAATGTATATTAAAGCTATAGCAAAAACAATTTAAGAAAATTACTAACAAAATGTTTTGAAAGATTTTTTATTTGTACACAGCACATATAAAAATGATTAAAACACATTTTCTTAAAAAAAAATTGGTTTTACATCGTTTCTCTAATAACTGATTCAATTTTTAGTAAATCGAACTGTTAATAGAGCGTGCGCCTTTTTGCATCATAAATGATAACAATGAGCTCTTTTAAACACAAAAAATGTTTGAAAACTTTTTGTTTATATTTCATTTTGAAAAATTTTTTAAATTCTCTATCATTCACAATAAATAAAAACGTAAATTTCTATTTTTAAAAAAACAAACAAAAAACAACAAAAAAGCAAAGATATAAACTTTACCCGCTGTTTAATTAATTACTAAACCTAGTGAACGCAATGTCATTCATCTTTTTTAATAGAGCACAAAATATTATTATTATTATTCATTGATAAAGTTCGCTATTTAAATGTATTTTATCGATATTGCACACAATATAGTTAGTATTGAACGCAATATGGTTAATCATTGTTTAGAGAAAACGCAATTTGGTAGACCATTCACAGTATAGTCTCAATTATAAAAATATCAAAAGTTATAATAAAATTTAAATTGTTAACAAATATTGAAATTGCTTATATAAAAATATCTCTTACTAGTTTTAGCTGACATCGAAGGTTGATTTTAATAATCAACACTGAAATGATCTGCTGCTGACTTTTCATTTAAAAATTCACTTAGAGTGCAATAAAATAATTTAACATCAAACGTGGGTCAAAATATGGAATCCTAATGGCTTCAATAACTTCTTTATTCGCCGACTATTTCCAAGTTTTTCTTTTGTATCATTATGATTTGATATTTATTACTTGGAATTGGTACTTAGTACGACCTGCATAAAGCTGCCGCGACTTAAGGATTCTACATTTAAAAATTTGCTTGCCTGCGTTTCTTTACTTCCATGGCTTCAATAATAGGGTGACGTTTGACTTGGTAACGTCTACGTAAATCTTCTATTTCTCTTTCCATATCCGTATCAAGCGAACTCATTCTCTGTTGAAGTTCTTCAAATGAAAGATTCTTTAACTAAAAAGAAAAGTTTTGAAATAAAAAACAACTACCCGTGCATAACTTTTTTATAAACATCTTGTAAGTTTAAACTCTTATAAAATCATTACATACAATTTACTATTATTAAGGGTTAAATAAACTCGTTTATCTATTAATAAAACTTACAAATTCAAAATCAATTGGTCCTAAAAGTTTCCCTGGTACATTTGGATCTGACCCTTTAAGCATATTTTCATTGACTCTTTTATTTCCTACTATATTTCTTTGATTTTGAAGTTCTAATTTCTCAAAATGTTCAAGATATGCCGGTCTATATTGTGTTGATTTTCCTGTACTTGATTCCAAACCTAACAAAATAAATTTTTGTTAAACAAAAACTGAAATACTCTGACACTGAACAAATATTAAAGTTAAAGACTGCGAAAAAAAACTTGCTTTTCATTGTACAATCATCCCCATCATTAATGACCATAGTTCCCATGTTTTCAATCATAGTACCAGAGTTAATTGTAATCATTGTATCCATTTCGTGACCAATCATTGTACCACTATTTATAATCATTGTACCATCATTGGAATCAATATCATTGTTCAATATCATAGTCCCCATATCTTGATTTGCCATAATAGTGTCTGTGTGAGCTGTCACAAAGATATCCTACAAAAATTTACAACATTTAAAAAAATACAGTACACTAAATATCAAAAATCACCTATTAACACACAAGTTTAAGAAAAAAAAAGCTGTCTTTTTTATGCAAACATACGTTAATACATATATATATATATATATATATATATATATATATATATATATATATATATATATATATATATATATATATATATATATATGTATGTATGTATGTATGCATGCATGCATGTATGTATGTATGTATGTATGTATGTATGTATGTATGTATGTATGTATGTATGTATGTATGTATGTATGTATGTATGTATGTATTTATGTATGTATGTATGTATGTATGTATGTATGTATGTATGTATGTATGTATGTATGTATGTATGTATGTATGTATGAATATATATATATATATATATATATATATATATATATATATATATATATATATATATATATATATATATATATATATATATATATATATATATATATATATATATATATATATATATATTAAAACTGATTAAAAGTATTTAATTTTTTAACTAAAAACCTGATCATTGTCATCAATTCCATCTTCATCATCATTTCCATTATTTTTTTCAACTTCTTCTTCACGAATGCGCATTGCATCACTTAACATTTGTGCTAACACTTCTACTGGTTTTGAGTTTTTAATGAATGGGTGCTACAATATGAGAGTTGGAAAAAATATTATATAACAAAATCTTAAAAAATCATAGATATTAAATGCCATATGTTATACACTATCCCAGGGGCAGACAAAACTTTTTTGATGACAGCCAAAGTTAGCTTTGAGGCTTTTAACTGGGGTCGGAGGTTTTTAAAAATAGTTTATTTTAAAAATATTGTTGATTAAAAATCTTTTAAATTTACTAAATGTATTTTTGACAAGGAATACCGCGCACAGTTACAATAGCTAGTTATTAGGTACAGTACAAATAATAGTTTTTTGGTAATTATAAATCTGCCTCTTTTCACTATGCCAATTGGCAACTGACTAGTTGCGATTAAAATATTCTAAAAATTAGCATGTGTCAGTATGATCTTGTTTTAGATTTTGCAAACAAAACACTTATCTTTTTTGCATTATTAACCAAGTTGCTATATTTATTTTGGTCAATATTTTTGTAAAACAACATCAAATTTTGTTCATAATACGCCTTTGTCAAAACACCACTGCATGGAACATTAACTTCATTAATTTTTAATTAAAATTAACTTCATTTTGAATTAGAATTTCAACAGAGAATGGCACTGTAAACTACTTGATTTTTTCAGAATATTTTTTATTATTTGCTTTTTTGTAATTCTTGTTTTCAATTAAGCAATACAGGAAACAAATTCTGCTGTATGTTCAGGATTCAGCTCACCCAAGATTAGAAATGACTGAAATTTCCAGTCCTTAACTGCTGCTTTAACAATGTTAATTTCATACGAAAAGCTAGAATAAAGTTATACATTTTTCCAATTAACTGATCTTTTCCTTGGAGTTCTTTGTAAAGTATACTGTATACCTCATCTCAGTATAATAAAGCTGACCACCATATTTATAGTTATTTTCATCAAGAAATGTCTCATATTACTAACTTTATAAAGGGCTAGACTTAATGCTGTTTATTGTTTGAACTACTAAAGGCAAGAAATTTTCCACATCCATAGCCTTTGCTATTAAATTTTGCTAATGAATAATACAATGTGGCTTAGTTAACGACAAGTTGCTTTCATTCATTTTGTTTTCCAGTCTGGTAACAAAAACAATATTTTTTCCAATCATTGAACTGCCACCATCTGTTGTAAATGAAATCAATCTGTTGCAAGTCAAGTTAAACCATTTCTTAATGGCCAGCAAAACATTTTCTCCAGTTGCATAGGATAGACATCAGGTTTTACTTCAGTAACAAGAAAATATTTATCAATACCACAAATAAAGCCAATTGACCAGTTTGTGATATATTGATTGATTCATTAATAGCATATAATAATTAATGTAATGCTTTTATTATTTCAACCAATCACTAACTCAGATTATCAGAAATCCCACCTGTTCTTTGACCAACTGACTAATGTTTCAATTTTTTAGCATTTTCCTTCCATACTTCATTTAGACTGATTATACATTTACATCATTTACACTGATTATAAGTTTTTGAAGGTTTTGAATTATAGTGCCTTAAATTCTTTGCAGATTGGAATATTCTTTGCGGACTGGAAAAAAATTATTACATTTTAAACATTCTGGCACCTAAGTAAATTCACCAAAAAAGTACTTTTTTTGTCACTCATTGTTAAAAACACTACACTTGTAATTTTTGTAATTGTTTTGAATTTTTTTAAACTTTACATTTTTTGTAAATTAATCTGTTTTTTTTTGTAAATTAATCGGCTATATTAATAATAAAAATTTATATAAATGAAGGGCCGGACAAATGGTCACTGTGGGCTGAAAACTTTGGGAATAAATACTCTTGTAAAGAAAAGTGTTTTAAATTTATTAAAGTTATTAACTTAATTATAAATTGATTTTATAATTAAGTTAATAATTATCTTTATTAGGTAAACTATTTGCTAACAAATGTGGAATTGAATTGTGAAACAGAAAATTATTGATGATTATAATGCTAGAACTACATATCATTTAAGAAAGCAACAGAAGTTTATAAAATTTCCAAAACAGAAAAACTAAAAAATATAAAACCAAAGGAACTGCTGAAACTAAACACATATTAAATTGTTAAAGCATGGTTTGATAAATTCTGATAATGAAATGACCTGCTAAATCTCCAGACATAAATTCTACTGAGAATATATCAAAACAACTTGATGATAAAGTATTTTTGCATGGTTAATTCAGAAATGCTAAAGAATTGTATCAGGAACTTCAAACTGCTTGGTCACAATTAAAACAAGTTTAAATTAACAAACTTATTTAGTTTATGCTTCATAGATTAGTTTATTATATATATATATATATATATATTATTATATATATATATATATATATATATATATATATATATATATATATATATATATATATATATATATATATATATATATATATATAAAGGATATTCCATCAATAAGTTATCTGATATGCTTTAGATAGTATATTTTTATAAAAGATTTCTTTACAATTTATAACAAAATTTTTTTACAACATGGAAAATTTCGACTATATTACAAATTGCACATTTTTTTTAAGGTTGCATCTTTCTGATTAAATCTCAAAATATTGGTATATTTAGTGAGCATGTTGTTAAAGCAGTTCATTAGAATTTTTCTTGAATCAATTAATCTATAAATACATCAATTTTAATTAACATATTTTTTGTTTGTCCATTTTTTCAAACCTAAACTTGTTCCCAAATGGGGTGAGAAAAAAGTGTTTGTGAGTAAAGGGGTGTGAGCATTATGTTAATTTTTTAAACTGTTGCTATTGCATAACTTGATTTGCATTTTATATTTTATTGATTAGTACTTTAATAATTTTATGATTACTAGAAAAAGTTTTTTAATACAAAATAATGTTACAAGATCCAAAACCAGCAGGATAAATTTTTTTCTATATTACGAAGAATAAACTCCTATAAAAAAAAATCAATTGTGTTCTCTTTCTGATTATGACAATTTCTTTATTTTCATTGTTTTTAACAATGATCATTGTTAAAAACAATGAAAACAAAGAAGTTGTCGTAATCAGAAAGAGAACACAAATGTATATATAATATATATACAACAATTAAAAAATAATAATCAATAACAATCATCATGGTATTTATCATCACTAACAATAACAATTACCAAACAGTGTTATATTGTTTTACTTTTTAATCATATCAATATCATATTGATATAATATTGATATGATTGTTATTGTTAGTGATGATAAATACCATGATGATTGTTATTGATAATTATTTTTTTGATTGTTATTAATGATTGTTAATGATGATAAAAAACTATTTATAAAATAATGATTATCATTAATAAAATTTTAATAAAATATTAGTATATGATTCTTATATCAAAGTGTGCAATATATAACTTAAGCTCCACACTATTTTAATATTTGATTTTACATATGCTGCAACAATTTTTTGTGTTAAAAACACACTTTTAACACAAAATAAACAATACATATATACACTATATATTTATTTATAATAACAAAAAAAAAAATAATAATAAAAACAACTAAAATTTAATATAAAAATACCTGGAGAAGAGCTGTAGCAGACAATCTATCATCGGGGTTTTTTACAAGACATTTTGAAACAAAATCAATCATATCTTTAGACCACTTTTCAGGATGTTTAAAAGTTGGAGGAGGTTTTGTAGGAATCATAAATATTGCCTATTAAGAAATTAATTTTGATTTTAAATTTGATGAAAAGAAAAACTAAGTCAGAGTTAAAATCTGAAAAAAATATTAAAATAAAAAATATTTTATATTAAAATTATTTTTATTAAAAATAATTTTAATATAAAATTAAAATATTAAAAATATTTTTTTTCTCCACAATTTTGAGTAAAATTTTGAGTAAAAAACATAAAAATTTCTTTGGTCAAGTAAAAATAAAAACAGCAACTTTTTAGAATATTTTAGAATTATTCTAAAAATTATATATATATATATATATCTATATATATATATATATAGATATATATATATATATATATACATATATATGTATATATATATATATATATATCTATATATATATATATATATATATATATATATATATATATCTATATATATATATATATATATATATATATATATATATATATATATATATATATATATATATATATATATATATATATATATATATATATATGTGTGTATACATATATATATATATATATATATTTTTTTTTATTTTACTTCACCTCCTCAAGGCCGAGAAGGCCACTACAGACAAGGAGGCTACTTATTTTGTGGCTATAACCCTCTCTCAACTCTATAACTCCGAAACACGAACCTTGACGAACAAGGCTGCTGCGCAGAGAAACGAGTTGAGCGCGGTACTACCAGGGACGTGGTGGGGATCGAACTCGGAACCACTCGTTTATGAAGCGAGCGCTATATATATATATATATATATATATATATATATATATATATATATATATATATATATATATATATATATATATATATATATATATATATGTATATATATATATATATATACACATATATATATATATATATATATATATATATATATATATATATATATATATATATATATATATATATATATATATATATATATATATATATATGAGCAAGAAAGTGCTTGATAAAGTAAGTCAGAGCTATAATATATAATATTTGTATTTCACCTGATAATTGCAACAGCATGAAACTTAAAGTTGTTAACACAGTTTTATTTACTAATATATATGTGTGTGTGTACAGTCGTGATCAAAAGTTTAGAATATTTTAAATATTTGCAGAAAATTTGAAATACTTGTTTAAAAATATTTTTTTACATTGAAAATTCTTAGTATTATTATTATATAAATGCAAAATGTTATGTTAGAAACCTCTAAATTTGTCTTAGTCATAGCTTGTCGTTATTTTAGCAAAAAATAATATAATAATTATGCGAA
The DNA here is from genome assembly GCF_022113875.1 of Hydra vulgaris. Classification (NCBI taxonomy): domain Eukaryota; kingdom Metazoa; phylum Cnidaria; class Hydrozoa; order Anthoathecata; family Hydridae; genus Hydra; species Hydra vulgaris. Next base: position 40,204,909 of record NC_061167.1, on the reverse strand, counting down.
AAACTAATGAATTAATAACAGAAAAACGTGCTTAGATTGTTATTCTACGTGAATAAGGATTGACCCTGACTTCTATTGCTTGCATGAAAAAACTCCACATTTAGCAATAAGCTAACTGCGTGGCAACAGCTACACAATTACGATACCTTATGAACATATAAGAGATTTATTTTGCGTTATCAATTGTTTATCTCTTTTATTTTGCGTTGTGCACATTGGTAAAATAAGTTCAAGAAGTTTAGGGAGGATTGGGAGGATGTAATATTTAATGATGAATCACTAATTGAACAATTTGGTTGTTGTTCTATAAGCGTTAGACGCACGCCTTGCCAACGATATAACCCCAGTATTTGTTTTCTATTGCAAAACATTGCCCTAAAATCATGATATGGGGTGCCATTACAGCAAATCAATGTGGTTGTTTATGGGTTATGCCTCCTAACACCACAATAAACAGTCATATTTATCTTAAAACCCTTAAAGAAAAACTTAAAATAATCATAAACATCACAAATACCCACAAGTTTCAGCATGACGGAGCACCCTGTCACAGGGCCAAGCTTGAGAGCAGTTGGTTGAGAGAGAATGGGGTTGAGATTATTGACCCCTAGCCTGGTAACTCACTAGACCTCAATACCATTGAAAACTGCTAGAATCATCTTAAAAACGAAGTTCAGAAACTAAAACCCTTATCTTCAGATGATCTACAAGAAAAAATTAGACAGGTATGGATTCAACTTATGACTCCTGAATATTTAAGAAAGCTCATTCACTCTATGCCTACCTGCTTAACTAATTGTTTAAATGCTAAAGGACGCCATACCAAGTATTTAACTCATGCATTCAATTCATAAAACGATAACTAATGTTTCAAAGAGATTATTTTTGTCAATTATAATGGTTACTAATATACTTTGATAAAACAAATGAATAATTTAATAAAAATTGTGTTTTTTTATGCAATGTTCAAAACTTTTAATTGCAACTATATATATATATATATATATATATATATATATATATATATATATATATATATATATATATATATATATATATATATATATATATATATATATACATATATATATATACATATATATATATACATATACATATATATATATATATATATATATATATATATATATATATATATATATATATATATATATATATATATATATATATATATAACACTTTCAGGTTGGCATTGCCGAATGCCGACCCTAATTATATATAATTATATATATATATATATATATATATATATATATATATATATATATATATATATATATATATATATATATATATATATAATTTA
>NC_061167.1:40166082-40198582 GCF_022113875.1 Hydra vulgaris | reverse complement strand
CTTTTTTACGCACCTAGATTATTGAACAAAAGCATCTATCAAACACTGATGTTGAAAATAAATTAGATACATCTCTGTTGTAAGATGACAATAATGATAATAACTTTTGCTTGTAAAAAAGCAAGAAAAGAGTATTTTGTGTTGTTAAATGTGTTGTGTAAGTGTTATTTTAATTTAAATGGATTTCATGAAAATATGGATAAATAACAAACAAAAACACTGTCACTAACTTGTATAACTGTACATGCTTTTAATTTAAATTCCTTTTAAAAATATGCATGATAATAGGGGTACCTAATTGCTAATATGCCCCAGGCATCATGAAACCTCATGGCCACCCTGTGTATGTAATAAGTAATCAGATAATACCACAATTTTATAAAAATATACTTATAAGGGGCCATCCATATATTATGTATGCACCAAGGGGGAGGGGGTGGGTTGTGTCCCAAGTTGAGTAATTTGCATATGAGTGTGTATGGGGAAGGTGGAGGCTCCAACAAAATGTATGTATGCAAATGAAAAAAATTGAGGTGACAGTTCACGTTCACATGCCCATTATTAAAAGGTGAACGCCGCTCATGTTCATGGCCTGTTAAGGTTATAAAGGTTGAGTAGTGTAAAAAAAAAGTGATCACATTCGCGTGTGCGAATGGAATTGGGGGTAGGAGAGTTAGACCACCAGTCATATGAAACTTATATGGAGTGTGTGTGGGGGGTAAGACCACCATGGAGGAAGTGGGTGGGTGGGTAAGTCTGCCAAGCATACGTATGCATAGGATTGGGGGTGCGGGTATAAAAATGTGGAAGATACCACAAGGAGGAAGGGGTCCAAATTTGGAGATTTTTGCGTACATTATATATGGATGGGCCTAAACGGCAGCTAATAGATAAGTTTCAAAGAGAAGTACTAATCAAAATACCTAATTTTGAATGACCCTCTGTGTTTAGAAGAATATTTCCAGCCTTAATATCTCTAAACAAAAAAAAAAGTTTAAAATAGGCTTTAAAAACTATAAAAAAAAAAAAAAAAATCATAAATATTGTAAATAAATAACAAACCTATGGATTTTTCTTCTCAGATGTAAATACTCTAATCCTTTTAATGTGTCTCGACAGATGCAAGCAATTTCATCTTCAGTTAACTATGAAACATATATATATATATATATATATATATATATATATATATATATATATATATATATATATATATATATATATATATATATATAAAACATTAGGTTTTAAAATATTTAAAAACTACATGGCACTGGAAAAATTTATGGTTCCCTAATATTATCAAAAACAAAACCTTTTTCATGGCAATTTAGGTCTAATAAGAAGCAAAACTAAATAAAATTATGATATCTTCATGTAAAATTACCAGTAAATTTTGTTCTACAAACAGTCACTATGATTTTTTAATTGAATACAGAACTTCATAAAAATATTTATGAATTTTGTTGTTTAAAAATTTAATTTTAATTTTTAAACAAGATTTGCTTGTTTAAAAATTAAAATTTAGTAACTTCAAAATTTACCAGAAAAGTTACATGACTTATAAATATGTCATATTTTTTTGTAATATTAAATATAATCAAACTTTTGTAAAATTATTAACAAACTGTTTTATTTCGAAGACGCATGCAGTCTGATACAGAACCAGCTCCACAATATTCCATTACAATCTAAACATTAAAAAGTGAGCAAATTGAATTACTTTCTAACTTCTGCTGTTATGCCTCTCTCTTAATCATATAACCACAAAACAAGGCTGCTTGGTGGAAAAAAGAAATTAAGAGAGGTACTAACAGGGACATGTTGGGTTCATACTTCATCACTAACATTGGATTGCTATGATACTGTATCACTTAAGAAGTATCATAGTTGTTATTATAGTACTATCGCATAATAATAAAAACTTAAATTAAAAAATTTAAATTTTACAATCAAATTTATTATCCCTTATTTTTAATTCAATCAAATAATAAAATTACAACTTTCTGTACATAATTATTTTTATTACTTTACAGTATAATCATTTATAAATAAAATTTGATTTTTATTCAATTAAATAATGTAAAAAAAAAAAAAACTATAGAAATAATTATAGGTAGCAAAATAATAGCTTTATTATTTAATCAAATCAAACCAAATAAAAATTGATTTTAATTTAATTAAATAATTTTAATTATTATAAACAAATATTATTTTACTATTTATAATTATTTTTGAGTATTTAATTATTTATAAAAACTTTATTTATTTATAATACTACACTATTTTTTTTAAACATTTTCACATCCAATAAAGCTGCAAGCAATCACTATTTAAGTGGAAAGTTAACAACTTTTAAAGTGGGAACTGGCTGAGAAAAGATAAAATTTATAAACCAAGAATATAATTAACAGACGACTTAAATGATTGCAAATAATATGAACCAGGAAAACAAGAAAGGAGCAAATTCCAAAAAACTGATGTCCAAGGAAAGAACTAGACGAATAAAAAATTTTGGAGTAAAATTCTAAACAGATGTTTTATGTATACTTATTTGATGTTGAAGTTTTATGTATATATCTGATGCCATTATGAAAGTTTTCGGAAGCCATTTTGAACTTTGAAGAAATATTTAGAAGAAAATTTTTAGAAATTCTAAAACCTATTAGAATCTTATGAAGAAGTTTGAACCAAATAGTTATTTGAATCAAGGTACTGCAAAATGATTCTTTTTTTATGTCAGAAATTGCTAATTTTTCAACTCCGAAATGTATGCACTGATAGAAGCATTCCTACCAAACATGGTATCATGGTATCATGGTAACATGGTATCATGGTAAGATGCCAAGCTAAGATGCAAAAGAAAAAGCATGCAAAAGAAGAGAAAGAAAAAGCATGCAAAAGAAAATGTATGCAGAAGAAGAAGCATGCATACTAAGACTCTACATGCATACTAACTTGGCAATAAATGATGGCAAGTTCATAATTTTCATAAGGATATGGTGATTAGTAAGATTATAGCTGAAGTCTAATGTCCAAATTTAGATCAGATTTTTATAATCATATTAATTATAAGGCTGATGTTTTAATAAGATCATAAGATGTTCTAAACCACAAAGGATATAGAGGCAGTAGAACTAAAGTATCAGAGGCAGTAGAACTAAAGACATGCCATTCAGTATGATGAAGCAATAATATTTGCTGAAGGAAAAAAAGAAAAAGGGATCAATTTGGTCAAAAACAATTCTGTAAATCTTGGGAATATTTGATCTTGGAAAGGAGAAACCATGGGTGTGGAGTCGTAAAAAAAAGTATCGACTCTAACTCCAGTTGTTGAAATTTTTTGAATACAACTCCGATTCCAGTTGTTAAAATTTTTTCATTACAACTCCCACTCCTACTCCAACTCCAATTCCAACTACATTTCCAAATCAAAATTCTTTGAAATCTTTAAAAAATATTACGCAATAAGTGAAAAAACATTTTTTGACAAGTTTATGAAATGTTCTTTGAGGTTTAGTATGAACATAAGTTTTTTAGCAACTCCGCAACTCTGACTCCACAGCCCTGGGAGAAACAGAACAAAAAGAATGGTGATTAAGTGAGGAATTAACTAAAAGCACATAAAAAGAATGGTGGGGACTAAAAGCACATAAAAAGTAGTTAGAGAATTCAGACTTTCTTGACATACATATGATAAGCAAATATAATCCCAGGTTAAGCATGCAACCCGTGGAATTAGGAAAAACGAGGTCTTATAAACAATAATTTGCGGATCTCAATCTTTTAGAGGTCGGCTTTAGGTTGGTAAAAAAAATTGATACAAAAGTCTTACCATAAAACATAGAAACAAGGTCAACAGTGTTTTGCCAACCTCAAACACCTTTAGGTTGGCATTGCTTAATGCCAAACCTAATTCCGAGGGCTGAACATGTGACTTTTTTTTTGAATTAAAGGGATACTGCCATCAAGAATAAGATCTAAAGATAAATTTGAAATTCTCAAAAAAGTCTCATGAACAAGTAGGTCTCGTAAATTTTGCTAAAGATAAATTTTAACAGATGAAATGTTACTTTGAAGATTATGAATATTTGATGTGGCTTCTACAATGCACACTGAAAGTAATAACAAAGACTCTTTCCTTACATTAAAGTCTAGGGGTATTATAAGTTAGATTTATTTTCTCCTAGCCTAAAAAGGTGAATCTTTAGGCAACAGGACATGAGGCAGGTTGTACTGGAATATATGTTATCAGTAACAGGGTGATTATAATGTTCCTAACACTAACCTGACCTGAACGGATAGAAGCAATTTCATGATAAAAGGATGATCAAGTGTTATATAGAAACTGTTCCAGTTTTTGTCAAATTTTTCATTGCTATCTTTTTTTAGTTGAGTATACTGAGGTAGAAGTTTTTACTTTCAATTTTAAAATTCAAAAATCACCGATGTCATTCACAATTGAACAAGACTCAATTATAACTATTTCAATCATTAATCATTAATAGTAATAAAAACACCTTACCCATAAATCTGTGTTTTTGAAATAACTTCCAAAATACTTCACAACATATGGGCTAAAAAAAAACTAAATTTTAATATAAAACAGCAAATATGAAATAGATAGTAAATAATAAACATGAAATGTATAGTAAAGAAAAAATTCAAGTGGTCGCATGTATCAAATGTATCAAATTTTATTTTTCAACCATTTGCAAAGCATTTTTTGGCAAATTTAATGTTGGCGGAAAAGGCATCAAAATAATGAAACACAACCAGAAAAAAATCAACTAAGTATCAAACTATTGTTTTTATTTTAGCTGCCAAATATCAATAAAACTACTACAGGGTTACTAGACCTTTTCAACCTTAAGTTCTTCTCTGGTCTCTCCTCTGGTAAGAGAGACCAGAGAAAGTAACCTCCTCTTTGAGCAAAAGAATAGTACAATGAATAATATTAAGTAAACACTGATGTTGTAAATAATGCAAACACTGATGCTGTAAATGATGTTAGCACTGATGTTGTAAATAATGCAAACTTAAATGCCATAGCTTAAAATATACTTATGATGTTTACTTGATGAAATATTACAACTAAAAATAAGTTTTATAAATTTAGAAATTAAATTATCTCATTTTAGGTATAAAATAAAGTATACAGTGAGATAAGATAACAATGAAACAACCGCAACAAGAAAAACCGCAACAAGAAAAACCGCAAAAAGTTACACAGCATAAAAGCATAGCTTAAATCAACACGAGCGAAAAAATAAAATAAAGGAATGAAAAATGTAATTTTATCAACCCCAGTAAAAATCTAATCCCAGTCAGTTACAAAATCATTGACATCAATATTGTTTATTTTAAAAGCGGTTTTAAATTAGGTAGGTAGATATATCTAATTGAGAGTTTTTGTTTTATCAATTACTAATATGTAACACCACTTAACATATTAATCACTGGTTCTTAAAGTTCAAACATGTTAAAACATTTTATTATCAAATTAAGATTGCAATAATTTAAAATTTTATTTCATCTGATTAAAATAAAATAAATGATAAAAACATTTTTGATTAAAATCTGATTAAAATGAAATATATGATAAAATATGACACAGTTTCCTTATACTTCTAAATGAAATTAAAAACCGTAGTTTTTGAATTGATTTTTTGTATTATTTGTTTTAGTAGTTATTTTTGTATTTTTGTACTTTAGGATTATATAATTAGTATATAAGTTCAACAACTTCCTGAAAAAAAAGTTATTTAACAAATTAATTGAAATGGAAAAATATGTACCTGTCACACTGCTGCATGATGCTTATTTCTTTTATGATTTCTTGAAGGTCTGTATCAACAGGAACTTGCTTTATAGCCAGAACCTCTCCACTTTCTTTATGCATAGCTTTGTACACAGATCCATAAGCTCTAAATAAAGTTTTCATGCACTTGTTTATAATTATGTGTAAAGTTACAAAATCAAGATTTCTCAAAACGTTTTCTTTATACTATATCCACTTCCCAAAAGCTTAAGGCACCATTTATTTTTTATTTACTTATTTACTAACTGTTATCTCTCTACCATTTTGTCAAACCAAAATACAAGGTTTAACTCCAAAATACAAAGCTTGACAAACTTGGAGCTGTATAAAAATACAAGTTAAGCACAGGTTGTGATACGATGTTTTTTTTTAAATATATTTTCACTTTTTAGTACTGTATTTTTGAAAGTTTTAACTATATATAGCACTAGTGAAAAAACAATGAAACAAAATCAGGCCTAGTTAAGGAATGTAACACATTCTTGCATTTTACGTGTGAAAAGGCAATTTGCCCACGCGTTCAGCAGTTTTATGTTACACGAAAACTTATATCTTTTGGATAATTATCTTTTGATGTGACGTTTTATTCAGGGGATAAGTAAGTAAGTAAAAGCATTTAACCGCAATTATGAACTAATTGATGTAGAAACTAATATATGTGAATTAATTGTGAATGCAATAGTGAACTATTTGATTTTTAATAAAAAAAAAGTTAGTTTAATCATTTTTTTTTATTAAAAATAAATCCAAGAAAATAAAGTGTTTCAAGTTTAAACTTTTCAATTTAATAAAAAAAATACATAAAAAAGTATTTATGATTAACTGTTTATTAGAGTGATCTTTAATTGGAAATTGCCTGATCTTTAATTGGAAAGACCCAGGGGTGAATTCACAGGTAGTGTGGGAAAGGGGTTGTTGCCCTCCCCCATCCTCCTTAAGAAGAAGGAAGAGTCAACATTAGACTTTGAAAATTGAGAAATAAATGACTTTTTAGTGTCGATAATGTTTTTTTTACTTTTTCCAAGTTTTTCCATTATCTATAATTTTTAAGATTGGTCATTGAAAGAACCTCGATTAGAAATTATGAACAAGTTTATGAGTAGACAAATATTTTAACGAAGTCAAGTTCTTTAAAAAAAAAATTGTTAATAGTTTTTTGCTTTGCTTAAGCATTGTTTAAAACTGTAAAGTAGTATGAAATTGTAGTTATAAATAAATGAAACTTATAACAATTATTAGAAAGAAACAAAATAAAAACAGATCTTTTTATTACTTTTAATTTCAACCCAATATAGCGTAATATAACTGAAAATTTATATCAGGTCAGATTGCAAATAATGGACCAGATTTGGTTACTCGAGTAGTCTAAATTACCTCTCCAATGTATAAAAATTTATCTCCAATGTATAAAAATTTATCTCCAATGTATAAAAATTTATCTCCAATGTATAAAAATTTATACAAAAATACAATACTTATAACAAATACTTAAGAAAAAAACTATACTATCAGTGAAGAACCCAGACGTGTTTTAGTACCGTTTTACCAGTATGGGCGCCCAAAAAAAAGCACCCAAAAATTATTTTTATTTTTAATTTTTCTGTTAATTTTTTATGAGAAAAAGTAAAAAAAAATAGTTTTAAATGCAGAAGTATATAAATAATTCTCAGTTTAATTTAGCTACCTCATTTTTTCTTCATGAAAATAAAAAGAATTAAAAAGAAATTGCTTTTTTACATAACTACGTGACGTAATTTGCCTTCGGTTATTAACTAGACATAACTTTAAAAAAAAAGAAAGTCAGTACGAAACTTAATTTTAAAACCGTTGTAAACGTTGCAAAATTTTATATCAATGGAATGTATAAAAGATTTGCTTCTTTGAAAGTTAAAGCGTTTTTAAATATCCATTCAGCGTAAGGTTAAATTTTGTTTTTGGCAATTAAGAGTAAACTGCTTTTAATAGTAAATAAACGCAAGTAAAAAATAACTTGTAACTATTGCGCAAACTTGTAAATATCCTTGCAACTATCGCGCAAGTTTAACTTTTAAATGAATGAACTATTGATCTTTAGCTTGCTATTTTAGTTTACGTGAGGAAAAGGTTTAACTTAATTTCTCCACGCAGCGGCCTTGTTTGTCAAGGTTCATGTATCGGAGTTGAAGAGTTGAGAGAGGGTTGACCACGATTTACAAAAAAATAAAAAATAAAAAATAAAAAAATATTGCCTTCTCGACAGTAGTGGCCCCCTCTGGCCTTGGGGAGGTGAATGATTTAAAACTCTTTTAAAAATCTTTTTCAAACAATAAAAAAAGGCTTCAATAACTTAATAAGTTTTATTTAGATCTATTTAAAATAACCCATAGTAAATGTAATTTATTTATTCAAATGTAATTTTTTAAATTCTTCTTAATAATTATAAATATATATATTTTTTAAATATATGTTTTTAAAAATATAATTTGATTTTTAATCAAAATAATAGAATAGTTTTAAAATTATATTTACTGTAATTATCTCTTTAATTATCTTTAATTTAAAAGGGGCCTTAAAATCACTTAAAAAATTATAACCTTTGGTAAAAGTTAAATGAACAGATTTACTAATATTTAAATCAAAATTTCAAATTTTAAAAAGTAGAAAATAAGTTTATTAAATGTTTATTTTTTTATTCAAATAGTTAATTAAATACGTTTATTAAGTGCTTATCGAATTTGTTTATTAAATGCTTATGTTTTTAATTCAAATACGAGACATTAAACTATTTTGTTAATTTTACAAATATTATGCGATATAATATATGTAAATATATATATGTAGTGTAAATATAGATTAAAATTTTTTTTTAAATATTTTTAATTATTATTTTAAATTAAGTTTACTAAAATATAGTTAATAACTGTTTAAAATACTTTAAACAATTTTCAATAATTATTTACTGATAGCGTGGTATATGCAACAAAAACGTTTATTAAAATCTTAAGTTAAATAGTTTTCTTTTAGCTCAAGTAACATCGCCCACCAATAAATTCATGTATTCAAAAAATGCCTATAAATCAACACCTTATTTTAAGACAAAACTGAACAAGATAAACATAAATGATTATTAAGAAAATGATGATTAAAAGTTATTGTTGCAATACCCGTTTAACTAGAGGAGAATGAGGGGGAGGGGGAAATCAAAAACATAATTTCCCCCTCCCCCCTCAACGTTGCTGAAAAAAAATGATATCCCCAAATAAATTCTAGGTTCTTTACTGACTATTTAGCATAATTAATTTTTTCTTGTTTCTAAAATATTTTCTCCGTAACCATTATGATTTTATGGATCTTTTTTTAATAATAGGAACTGCTACATTGCTCACAACTAAAATGTTACTTAGTTAATAACTATTGGAGAAAAAATTTTGACTCATTTGGAAAAAAATTTATCACAGTTGCTGACGTGAATTATCAAATAACAGACGTAAAGTTACTATCTAACCGTCAAGTTCTTGCAGTTTTTTTTTTTTAACATTCATGTGTGTTAAAAAAAGTGTTAAAATCAAGAGTGTACTGTATTTTTGGAAAAAGATAGAATCCCTTCCAGAACTATACCTAACTGTGTAAAAAAACTTGTAGATCTTCACCATGTTTGGAGAGAGTTGCAAAAAAAAATCCAAAAAACAACAACAAGATATTTATAAGCACTATGAGGAGAACTTTCGAAACAATTTATATAATTTATTTGTTATAGCACATGCTGATGCTTTGGAAGGGATAAAAGTACATAAACAAAGAGAACCAAGCCAAGAACATCACGATCACACACCAGCGCTGATGAAGGCCTTGAGGAACCATTACCGTCAACCTCTCAAATAGTAAGTTCTGAACCTATAAGAAAAAGAAAAAGGAAAAACTTTATCACATTTTAGGCAAAAAGAATTATAATATAGGGCCATTAAAAGAGGCTATTGTATTTTTGAAACAAAAACTAGACAGGGAATTACTATTTTTTGCTTTGCCGCTATCACGTGTACGAACTGGTTTTAAATTGTGTGTTTGAAACAAATCCACTAAGTCACAAGTAGCCCTGATATCCCAATGTTCAAAAAGTTTAGAGACAACTGGAAAACTATTAACCTGGCTGCTATTGAAACACACACTGATATTGTCAATCAACATTTAGTAATACAACATTTAAAGAATCGTTGACATTTTATAATCAAAGAACTGTAAAAAACTATTGTACCTGATGATTATTGGGAATTTCTTAGAAGTTAACAATTAGTAAAGAAGAAAAAAATCAGACCTCTTGCAATGAATTAAGCAATGAATTAAACGAGGGGGATGGCTAGAGCCTATTTACTCTTTAAGGATATGTTTCTTACAATCCCAGATCGAAATTAGCGCCAGGAATAAACGAGCACTTTGATTTTGTGTTTGTCAAGAGCATAAATTAATTTTCTTGATTAAAAATTAATGAGAACTTCCTCCAGAGACCCGTTTCAACGTGGGATGAAGATGTTGTCTATATAGAGGCAAAAAGAATTTTTTTTTTCCTTAAGTGCAGTTAATGAATCAGCTCAAAGAGCAAAAAAACTTTTAAAGATTTTCATTGTTTGATCACTGCAAATGAAGAACAAAAGAAATTTTTGTTGTAATTTTACATTCTTTTAATAAATACTTTATAAAATATAACTGTATCTATAATATATAATAATAATTTCAGGGCCGGTCCTTGGGTTTCTGGCGCCGTGGGCAAATGACTAAATTTGGCGCCCTCTACCCTCCAAAAAAACTAAATTTTTAGAAAATTGATTTTTTAAAAAAGAGGAAAATACTACGGAAATTTTTACTAAATAAGCATAAATGATAAGTTCATTAATCGGAATTCCAAATAATATAATACCGTATATAATTGGAACCAAAGACAACTAAGCATTCATTAAGACAACTAAGCATAAGTAAAATAATATGAATACATATTCTGATAATTTAATACTCATATCATATTTTTGGCGCCCTTTTGAGATTTTGGAGCACTAGGCAAATGTCTAGTTTGCCTATGCCACGAGCCAGCCCTGAATAATTTCAATTGATTTAGCTACATAACGAGAAGGGTTAAAAACAGCAATTTTGAAATCTTTAGAGATCTATTGGCATGCATTATTTTGCCATAGGAAGATAAAACTTTGTATTTAAGTAAGTCTATTATATTGGCTACTTCAAATTTTTTTTTTTTAGAAACTTGTCACGAAAAAAAAATTATCAAAGTTATGTTGCAATTATATATATTTTTAACTTATTAAAGTACAACTTTTTTAAAAGTGTAAACTAACGCATAACGTAACATTAAAAATATCTACATTTGAGACATATTTTAATTGTGTCTCATATCTAGATTTTGTCAAGTTATTTGGTCATTAAAAGAAAACATCCTGCTTTATCTGTAATTTTATATCCTTTTAATAAATATCTTATAAAATATAAATGTTTTAATTGATTTAGCTACATAACGGGATAACAAAAAGGGTTAAAAACAGCAATTTTAAAAATCTTAAGAGATCTGTTGGCATGCATTAATGTTTTAAGTAACTCTAGATAGTTTAAAAAGAAATAGGGGGTATGCGTTTTGAAAACTAAAAAATAATTCGCTAATATAAGGGACACCCTAATATATATGCATATTTAAATATATATACATATATATACATATACATATATATATATATATATATATATATATATATATATATATATATATATATATATATATATATATATATATATATATATATATATATATATATATATATACATATATATATATATATATATATATATATATATATATATATATATATATATATATATATATATATATATATATATATATATCACTTATTAAACTTTTATCATTTTATGTTTTGTTTCATCAATAAAATTTCATCAAAAAAATTTTCTGCTGAGACTTTTATTGATGAAACACAGTGTAAAATGAAAAAGTTTGATAAGGGATTGTTCATAAAGTACCTATGTTCAGATTGGGGAGAGAGTCTCTGCGAATGATATATATAAAATGGGGTATGGGGAAGGATGGGGGGGGGGGACATATATATATATATATATATATATATATATATATATATATATATATATATATATATATATATATATATATATATATATATATATATATGTATATATATATATATATATATATATATATATATATATATATATATATATATATATATATATATATATATATATATATATATTATAAAAATCAATTACTTAATTTCTCAATCAGTTAGATAAAAAAAAATTGTCACTTTTACCCTTCACCAAGTTTTGCCAAAAGATCAAACACTTCTTCTGCTGGCCGATTCAAGCTTTCTTCGCTCAATTTCTTTAAACTAAAAATTTTATTTATTAAATTAAAACCAAACGAATGCAGGTAAATATTTTAAAAACATCAGTAACGATTTGGTTATAAACCTTGATTAAAATGAGACCAAATTAAACCAATTTGTGATGTAACTTAAAAGAATTGCACGGCTAAATATTACTTTTCTTAAACAATAATACATTTTATGAAATACATCTATATAATTAAGATGTTTTTTTATGAAATATTTATATATATAAATGTGTTTAAGTTTTTAAAATTATTTTCTTTTGAGTTTTGATTTCAACAAATCTGTTTTTTTTTTTTTAAATAAATGTCTCAATATTTATTGGCCAACCCCTGCAGTCTTCAGTGTTTATAATTTACCCTAAATTAATTATGCTGGCATGCACTATTTAAAACAATATTTTATTTGCTTTTTCAAATAAATTAAAAAAAGGGAAACAAACACTTTATTTAAATTCTAAATAAAATAATTAAAGCAAAAATATAAATAAGTTTTAATTAAATTCAAAACAGAAAAACTAAAACCAAGTTGAGCTGGAAGTTACTGGAAGAGAAAAGATGAAGTTTATAGAGCAAGAAAGGATTAGCGAATGCCTAAAAAGATTACAAATTATATAAATCAAGAAAACAAGAAAAGGGGAGTATATTCCAAAGAACTGATGTTATAGGAAAAAAACTAGACAAATAAGAATTTTTGGAGTTTTTGGAACAGTCACAGTCAAGGATAAAACTTAATTGAATAATGAGTAACACAAGAATGAATTTTAGTAGATGGCACAAGAGAAGCTAGCTCCTTCTCTTTCTCTTTTCTATAAATAATATAATGGCCCATTATATTATTTATAGAAAAGAGAAAGAGAAGTAACATAATTTGATGTTTACTAAGATGGTCACCTTTGATAAAGAAAAAGTTCTGGTTGAAGTAGAAGACTTATCAAAAAGATTAGAGATTACCTGCAAGAAATGCTTGGAAATACATAAACTATCATTATTGATGGCATGGCCTTGGTCAATGAAGTTCATAAAGATAGTATTAAAACTTAAGAGGTAACATTTATGTGAATTATTGTCTACGGTAATATTTTATTTCAATCACATCACATGCGTTGTTCACTGTAATAAATGTGTATGTAGGATTGATAAGTTAACTGACATATGTATGAGTTATATTAATATACATATTTGTTTTATTATTCAGAACATTGCTGCTAAATTTATTTGCATGCTTTAAAATCTCAAACAAGATAAGATTAATTTTTGACAGATATATGGAACAGTCATTAAAGTCTAAACAAGAAAAATATGCACCTCTGGCAATGAAATTAAATACAAGGTAACTGATGACTCTATAATTTGTAATAAGTCACTAAAGCAGTTATTGAGGCCATTGAAACCAAGAAAGCTCTTACCGAATACCTTGCTAAATATATGAAAAATAGTATAAGTAGTGTCGTTCGCTTTATTCTAACATATTCAAGCACAACAGAAGCAATTGTGGAACATCTGTCTGCAGAAATATTGAATCATGATCATGAAGAGCATACCTTAGACGTTGCAAAAGAATTTTAAAAATCCCATTTTAAAAATGTATAGATAAAATTTATTGAAGCTGACGATGGAACACTAGTTAAATCAAATCTTGGTCAATCAGAAACTTTACCTGATCTATTTACAATAAATAACATAGAACATTTTGTTGTTAGAGTCTGAAGTGATAAAAAACTGACAGAAAATATTAATACTCTTTTACAACTTTGCAGGTTCCTTTTCTCTTAATTCCAACATGACACTGCACAACTTTTACCAACAATGAATGTCCTTACGAATCATATATTTTGTAGTCACTTTGTATGTTAAGTGCTTAAACGCTCTAACATGTCTGTACAGTATCTCCCATTACCTGTGGAGTCATGTTGGGAATTAAACAATGGATCTCATGACCCCATAATGACTGATAACCTGCCAGCACCAATAGGACTTATTGAGTTGAGCATTTGTAGTTGTAAAGGAGACTGTATTAATAAAAGGTGCAAATGTTTGAAAAATGAACTTATTTGTACTGATATGTGCAAGTGTAACAAATGTACAAATAATAATGTTGAGTACCAAAAGTAAGACATTTATGAAAATGGCAATAAAGAGTTAGAAGACGCAATTTAATTATAGAGTATATTATTAAATACTAGCTTGTAATCACATTACTTTTAACTTTTATTTGCAAAATTTAGAAACTTTTTAAATCTAAGAATGAAATCTTATGATATTTGAAGCTTTTCATTAAATAAATATCATAAATTCCATTTATATTACAAGAACAATCAATTTAGTTAAATATCTTCCGGGGTCCTTTCTTCTCTTGATTAAACATTGTAAATGCGGTAGTGATGTAGTGGTAGAGCGCTCGCTTCATAAACGAGTGGTTCGGAGTTCGATCCTCACCACGTCCCTGGTAGTACCGCGCTCAACTCGTTTCTCCGCGCAGCGGCCTTGTTCATCAAGGTTCGTGTTTTGGAGTTATAGAGTTGAGAGAGGGTTATAGCCACAAATAAGTAGCCTCCTCGTCTGTAGTGGCCTTTTGCTTGTAACACGCATGTGCACACAAAGGGTTATTTTGAAACATAATGGCTTGCACTATGAGTTTATTTTAATCAAATGTATTTTTTTAATATGCTTGTGTTATAGAATATATATGAAAGAAACAAAAGGCTCTTAAAGTAATTCTAAAGTGCTGAGACAAATTGTGTTCATATTAAAAAGAATGATACAAAAAATGTTTGAGCTGAATTTTTTTAAGTAAAACAAAATAATAAATGTATAAAAATGTAGAAAAACTAACTTTGTTGTTTTAGCTCGCCATCTCCATGTAAGCCAGTTCTTTTAAGTCTTTAAAATATATGCTGCAATCTACAGACTTTATAATTTATTTAAGCGAGCTTAATTCTTAATAGTTTTAGTATATGAAGCCATTGTAAAAAAAGAAATCTAAAAATTTTTTTTTTCATTAAATTATAGAATTTTTTTTTCATTATAGATTACTAAAGAAATTGTTTAGTTACTTATTTTTATATGAAATTTTTTTTTCATCATAAACTCTTAAGAATTTTTTGAGTTTTAGATATCTTTTTTTTAGTTTTTTTTATGAAGTTCGCATTAAAAATATGAATAAAATATTTCAGATATTTTAAACTTGTCTATTGTTATAAACTATTTTTGTGTTATATTTATTGTTATTAAATGATTATTATTCTTAATGAGGTTCTGTTAAAAAAATTATTTTGTATTAATAAACTCTTTCACTACCGCAAGTCGCTGACAGCGACTTTTAATTTTTTTAAATTTTGACCACAAGCCGCTGGTAGTAGCTTTTGAGCATGGTTTACAACTTATCTTGCTTCGTACATAAACTTTTACTCTAGACACATAATATGTTTGTTCTTAAGATTTTAACAATTCTCTACAAAATAATAACAAATAAGAGACTGGAGAAAATTCTGACCCCTCAAATTATCGTCCGATCAGTCATCTTTCTGTTATTAGCAAGGTCTTTGAGTCTTTGATCAACAAATTCCTCACATCTCATCTTGAGTCAAATAAAACTGCTGTCAGACAATCAATACGGTTTTCGATCCTCTCGCTCTACGGCCGATTTGCTAACTGCTGTAACTGAAAGATTTTATGGTGCATTAGATGGAGGCGGTGAGGCTAGGGCTATTGCTCTTGACATATCTAAAGCTTTCGACAAAGTTTGGCATGCTGGTCTTCTCCATAAGCTTGCTTCATATGGTGTTTCTGGGAAAGTTTTTGAGATTATCAAATCATTTCTTTCTAACCGGTTTATTAAAGTCATCCTTGAAGGCCAACACTCTTCTTTATTTCCAGTAACTTCTGGGGTTCCCCAAGGTTCCATCCTGGGCCCTGTTTTGTTTCTTATCTACATAAACGATCTTCCTGACAACCTTTCATCTAAAGTAGCTCTTTTTGCTGATGACTCAACTTTATACTCCTGTCTTGACAAAAAGTCTTCTCTTTTCGATCGCCTAGAACAAGCAGCTAATCTTGAATCTGATCTCACTTCAGTAATAGATTGGGGTTCACAGTGGCTTGTGAATTTCAACTCTAAAAAAACCCAATTGCTTACTGCAAACAACTACCGTAATATGGTCAACATTCCTATATTAATGAATGGCAATCCTCTTACTGAGTCCTCCTCTTTACGTCTTCTTGGATTATCGCTTACTACTGACCTTTCATGGAAACCATATATACAATCGATTGCTAAATTAGCTTCTGCTAAGGTTGCTTCTCTTTATTGTGCTCGCCATTTCCTTACTTCTGATTCCATTCTCTACCTCTACAAATCTCTTATTCATCCCTGTATGGAATACTGTTGTCATATTTGGGCTGGTTCTTCTAACGATTCACTTTCTCTTCTTGACAAGGTCCAAAAACGCATTGTAAATGTTGTTGGACCTGGACTATCTGCTAAGCTTGAACCTCTTTCTCATCGTCGTAAAGTTGCATCTCTTTCTCTTTTCTACAGATACTATCATGGTCACTGCTCAAAGGAGTTATCATCTCTAGTGCCATCAACTAAAATTCATTCTCGTTTTACTCGTCATTCAGCTAAGTCTCATTCGTTTACTGTATCTGTCCCTGCATGCTCTAAAAACTTTTATTCATCTAGTTTTTTTCCCCGCACTTCAATCCTTTGGAACTCTCTCCCATCTTCATGTTTTCCTGACTCATACAACCTTCAACTTTTCAAGTCTTTTGTCAACCGTTTCCTTGCTCTATAACTCTGTTCTTTTTTTTTCCTAGTAACTCCCAACTTAATAGTGGTTGCTTGCAGCCTTGTTGGGAGTGAATGCAAATCATTCACTCCCAACAAGGCTGCAAAAAGGTTAAATAAAAGGTTAACTCATTCGCTACCAGAAAACTTCTGGTAGCGAATGAGTTAACCTTTTAAAAGTTTACTTAACAGCATTTATTTGCTGAACTTTTCATTGGGTACAAATATTCTTGACATTTTTATTTAATTATGCGAGAATATATTTAATGAAATTTGTTCTGTAAAAAATGTATTGCTTATTTTATTTTTAAATTAAAAATAGTGTAGCTGCGACACATTAACAATATTAATCACCACCCATCTTGAATTAGTGCTTTAAAACATTAATTATTGCTTGAGTTAACAAAAAAGCTGTCTGTAAATTTGTTAAGTGTAAATTCTATAAATATTTATTAACTAAAAATTAAACACTTCGGCAAATATCTCTAATAAATGATGTTGTTTACCAAAAATAATTTATCAATCAAAAATTTAAGAATTTGTCATTTCGATAGGAGACAAAATTGTTGTAGCAATAAATGGCTTAGATAAACTAGAAAAAAAGTTCACATTGTTGATATATATAAAAAAAAAAAGATTCAGAATAAATAACAAGGTGATCAACATCATTTTTATATATTTATTATATTTAAGAGCGTATCATAAAAATAATGATTTTATTAGGTTTTCGCGCTCAATAAAAAAAAAAAATTTGTTTAGCTTATTACAAAATTTAAATCAAAGTCATATGACTAATAATAAAGGTTTATTTTAAAAAAGGAATAAAACAAATACAAATAATACTAATTCAAATAAAAAAAACTTTGTTTAAAAAAAAAAAAATCTATGATGACATCATATAAAACTTTTTTGAAAAAACACGCTTGCATAAATTATAAAAAAATAATAATCCCTGTGATTATTTCTAGAAGACATGATATGGTGATTGTTGCTTTAAGTTTATTAAGCTTATTCAAAAGAGTAGCATTTGTATAAAAGCATATAACATACTTATATACTTGACTAAAGTTGATTGGGATTTGAAGTTGCTAGTTCAAATATTTTTTAGTAATTTTGATTTTTTTAGTAATTTTGATTTAGTAATTTTGATTACTTGACAAAGTTATTTAATTAGTAAATTCAATCTTAATACTTTATAAGATTTAAATATTGAATTTTATTGATAGAGCAGATACAGGTTGCATTAGTTTAATTGAATGTAATAACATAAAGTTTATGTTCTAAAAATAATTTTTTATTACAGTAATAAAATGCATTTTGAGATTGATAATCAAATAAACATTGCACAGAAACAATAGATTTTCTTAAAAATACAAGGGGTTGTGGGATTTATATTCAGAAAAACAAAAAATTTGATGTCACCGAAACAGTATGCTATTGTTGTAATGGTTGATATAGTTTATTTAATTTGTTATTCAGTTTTATGTCATTTATCAAGATGTGTACTAACTTCAAGTTTTAGTACATTTCTATCGTTGATACTATAATAAAAACTTTTCTTTTATTATTATTTTATTTATAATTTTATGCTTTTTTTATTTATTGTGTAATAAAAATTTTATTACACAACAAATTATTAGACACAATAGCATAATTAACAACATTCTAATTCAATGTATTGCAAGGACAATATTAAAAAATAACCTAGATTTACAATTAAAAGTGTTAAAGGTTTTTATAAAGGTATTTACTTAAAGGTTAATCAGTTATATTTTAAAACTTGATAAAAAATTGCATTATAAAGAATAAAACAAGGTTATTAAAACTTTCAAAAACTAATTTATTAATGTTAATTATTTGCTTCACAGAATACAGTTACTTTGTTACTAAATATTATAGTTACAAGATGTTTTTATACTACATATTTTAGAGCATACTCAAGTTTTTTAATTTGACATTGTTATGGTAGTAATAAATTGTACTGCAACTTTTTGTTTATTGGATATTTTTCATTATATTTAAATTTTTTGTATACCTTTTTTGATACTTTTAGAAAAGTAATTCAAATGTGTTGTTTTCATTTTATTTTATTAAACAAATCAATACTATGTGTGAACCAAATACATTTGACTAAAATATGATTGGTTTACACATGGTATTTATATGGCAATTGATATTTGATACACCATTTATAGACTCAATTTCAAGGATACTTCTCTTTGCTTTATTTTAGTGAATTTAAAAGATTTGAAGATACCCCTCATTTTTTTCTAAAAAGAGAGGTGTTACACAGTACTGATAGTGGCACTATAAGTACTGTGGAACACCTCTCTTTTTAGAAACAAATGAGGGGTATTTTCAAATCTTTTAAATTCAGCACTATTAGTAATAGTGTAATAAATCTTTTAAATACAGCACTATTAGTAATAGTGCTGTAAAATAATTACGTTGAGAACCAATATTACAGTTTATTTATTAGCATAACTATTACACTCATAAAACACTAACTTTATAGTAATTACATATTTTATAGTAATTTTATCTAGTTCTAATATAATTTTAATATAACAAAAGTCTATTATAAACAAAAAGCCTAATGTTTAAGAATGCATTGAAACAAATATTGAGTTTTCCTAAAATAATTTATTACGAGCATAGTATGTCTAATAACCTATACCTAGTCACCTCTTTACTAGACAAAAATGAAGTTTCGCTACAAATTTATATTTCTTATATAGAATTAGTCACAATTAACAAATTACAAAAAAATGACAAACCTGCGAGACATTTTTAGAAGAACCTTTTCCAAAGAACAACATTAAAATCTCGTAAATATTAAATTTCATAATAACAAGAACTAACCCGTGTAATTTGGAATGTTTTTATAATCATGACGTAAAAAGTCGATGCTCCTTTACGGTACGAGACATACGCCACTTTAAAGATGCTAATTTGCCGAGAGTTAACCACTGATCTGATTTCATTGATTCTAAAATTCAAATAATTATTGTATGATAATAAGCATTAAACAGACTATTAATTTAAGCTGTAAGATAAAAATAGTTTAATAAAGTAGAAAGTTTTACTATTTTTATACAAGAACTTTCGTTTATAAGCATTTTAATAAGATAAAACAGAAGACTTTATCAAATAAAGAAAAAATTTAAAAAGAATTCACAAACACTCTTCATAAATTTTGCACCTTATTGCTTCTTGAATAACCTATATAAAGTTCTATGTTGGAGATTATCATGCGGCTCTTTGTTTTGAATTTTTTTATTTTATTTTGAAAAACAAAACACTTATTATTTATTTATTTATTTTAAATATAAATTCTTTATAGTACTTACAGACTTGTTGTTGAATAGATTCAAATATTACTAAAAAACTTAAATTATTCATAATTGTATAATTAAATATATTTACGAATGTTTTTCCGTAATTGTTTAACGCAGTTTGTATATATCAGAGCTTATGTTTAACGTAGCCCAAATAAGTTCAAGTTCATTTTTTTTGAATGACATTGCTTCAATTATCACAAGCAACAAGAATTTCTGGTTTCCAGCATTCATTTATTCACTTGACTCTTTTCACAACTTGCTTATTTACATAACTTTTGAGTTCATATTAAATTATGAGTATGTATTTTGAGAAAGCTATTTGAATAGAAAACCAGATTATATAAGAAAGTTGTAAAGCTATATATTCAAGTCTTTTTTAAAAAATTACATTTTATCACAAAAGATTATCAAAATTTTATCTTTACATTCTAAAAATAAAATCAAAGTTATAAATGTGAGAAAAAAAAGTGAAATTAAATTTAAAGTTCCTTTATTATTTATTAAATTTTTCAGTCAATTTTCTATTTTTTTTTAAATAATCATTTTTTATTTAGTTTAAACTGTTATTTAGCTTGAGAATAGTTTAAAAAACGAAATAGTATAACACCTAAATTCGGTAATAGAGGTTTCTTGTAAACCTCTTCTGCGGAAACTTCTTTTTTACTCTATTCAAAATTGCGTATCTTTTTTATGGAAACAATTTTTAAACAATGTTGCTAGAATTTTACTTAACAGTTTAAAACTAAATCTATTTGATATCTATGACTAACGAATTTAGATGCTTTATATATTTAATTTTTTTTTTTTTTAAAGCATAAACAAACAAAAACCAAAATCTTTATCACAAATCATTTTTTCATAAACTAATTACATTAAATATTTATAAGATTATATCTTTATTTAATCAGTAACATTGTAAAATTTTACTAAACTTTGTAAATTATAACTAAGAATTTATTAAAAAAATTATTATTACGATTTTTAATACGCCAAAAAAACGATGATAAGATTTCAATATCTTTTTCATGCTTCAATCATAACTTTTATTTTTTATATTTATATTAATTGTATTTATTATTAAAAATATATATACAGAAAAACATATCTAAATTCTCATCACATGAGGTATGGGATATGAGACAAAGTTTAAAATTATTTTATTCTTAACCTCATATTATCTTTTTTTTAACATAGCATCCTGAGTCGACACCAATACGTGATGTTTAAACATTTCAAACTTTCTCATCATCAAGTTTGTTTCAATAAATTAAAAAAAAAAAATTATCGAAACAAAAGTTGAGAGGAATGGTATTGTCAAGCCGGATTGGAGGATCAACATTCGAGGACATTTTTTGGCAACGAAACGCGTTCTGGGACCTTTTTAATTTTAAAAAAACTTAAGATAAGGCACCAAAATAAGTAACTATAACAATATTTGTTTAAAAAACAATGATTTTAATTCTTGAGTTTTTAGTATAATTCTTTATTTGAAACACTACTTTGTACTATTTATTTAGGTTTATAATTAAATATTTCATTTTCTTTAGCTCTGTTAAAAAACTATTATAAGAGACAAATTTTTAGTGCTTATCATATTCAGCGTTACTGCCTAGCTATTTATGTATTTATTATCTTGACAAACCTAAAGCATGGTAGGTATACTGAATTGATTAATTTTATTATTTTATTTATTCCCTAAATGTCATGGGGTTCAGCGATTTTTTAACGGACTCTTTTTTGTACTTTAATTTTATAAATTTAAACCTTTAAGCCGCATACTTTCTTTGAGAATAGACGTGTTTTTGCAGCGTAAGAACTAATTAAAAAAAGTTACTTAAAAGATTCAAAAAAAAAGTTATATTGTTATTTCTTTTTTCATCGCAATTACTTTTATTAACAAAACGGATAAATTTACAGATTCCGAAATCTCAATTGAGTTAGTAAAACAAATTTTTCAAGAGATGTTTCTGAAACAGCAATTAGATATTTTGAAATTGATAAGCGGTAACTTGAAAATTACTAATAAACGAATCAACGGGTAACTAAATAACATTACTAAAATTAAAGCCCTTTTGCGAATCTCTAAAAAAAGAAAATGAAAAAAATAAAAGCTGGTCAAGTAAAGTTAAATTAAAAAAAAAAAAAAAATCAATCAGTTGCTGAACACGAAAAAGTTCAAAAGGACATCGAAGAAAGTTTATCGTTTCATCAAGATTGTCACAATAAAAAGGTTAGTCACTTAGAGAAAAAAATTTATTCAAAAACTAGTTTAGGAAGCGAAGATAAAACAAAAATACGACAACTCGAAGATCGGAAAAGAAGAAATAACTGAAGATTCAAAGGAATTACTAAAAACGAGTCGGAAAATTAGAATGATTCGGAAATTAAAATAATAAATATACTTAAAAATAATCTAAATGTAAAAAGAGTGAAAATAGAAAGAGCTCATCGCAGAGGTAGGCCTAATACAAACAAGCCAAGAACTATTGTGATCAAGTTACTCGACTATAAAGATAAAATAAAAATTCTAAAAACTTATAATATAAAGTTACTCGACTATAAAGATAAAATAAAAATTCTAAAAATAAAAATTCTAAACAAACTTAAAGGTTCAGGAATATATATAAACGAAGATTTCTCTATCAAAACATCATTAATACGAAAAAAATTATTCAAAGAAAGAATGTTACACTGAACAACGGTAAGTATTGTACTGTTATATACGATAAATTAATTGTTAAGGATTTTAAGAAATCAAACATTTGAATAATCTTTTTATTTATTATCAAAATTATTCTTACCTAAAATGGCTAACGAAAATGACAGAACAGATTTAAAATGGCTAACGAAAATGACAGAACAGATTTAAAATGGCTAACGAAAATGACAGAACAGATTTAAAATGGCTAACGAAAATGACAGAACAGATTTTGAGCCTAAAACATTTGATATTAATAATTCAACACTTTTAAATCAAAGTTCGGATTAATTTTTATAATAGCGATGAAGTAATTAAACATATTAGCCCATTATATTATAACTCAAACTCAAAAAATATCACGAAAAGAATAGATAATAACTCATATTCAAATCTCCATATTAACATTAGGAGTATTCATAAAAATTTTAAATCTTTAAAACAGTTTTTATATAAAATCAAAATTAGTTCTAACTTTGCCTTAGCGAAACATGGTGTCATAATAAAAATATTGAAAGCGATTTATATTTCCAAAAACACCTAATTACAATGTCGCTCACCAAATTAGAAGTTGGGACAAGGAAGGTGGGGGTTTATGTATATTTATTATTAATTCATTATCATAGAATTTTATGCAAAATTTAAGCTCAACCACTAATGACTACGAATCATTATGCGAGGAAATCATTAGCAAAACCTAAAGAAATATTATAGTGCATGCATTATATCCATTCAGTCGGCGTGACGTCACTTTATATTAAAAGTATTATTTTAAGATTGACCATCTTGAATTGGGGGAAAACAAACTAAAAAATAAGTTGCAGTTTGTTGAGTGTTTTTAAATCCTAAAAAGTTATTGTACAGTTGGTTACACTTACAAGTTATCCTAAAGATGAAGTACTTAAAAGAGTGGTTGAATACGATAAATTGTTCTGTAGATAGCAGTGCATGTAGCAAGCAATGGTTTCCTAAAATCTTGTAATGTTTATGTTTGTTCGGCACACTTTATTACTGGTTTTTTACTTTTAATTTTCATCTTAATTTAGTAGTGGTAAA
Source organism: Hydra vulgaris (assembly GCF_022113875.1). NCBI lineage: Eukaryota > Metazoa > Cnidaria > Hydrozoa > Anthoathecata > Hydridae > Hydra > Hydra vulgaris. The sequence continues at coordinate 40,174,477 of NC_061167.1, read as the reverse complement.
TAAATATCAAAATATCAGTACTTTTTATAACCTATAATAACCAAAATAATATGTAGACAGCAATATAAGGCGTCATCAAAGAGATCTAAAAGTATGTAAAAATAAAGTAAAATCACATAAAAGACATATTTTGCTGATATCTATTCGTTGCTTCTTTTGATTAACTTTAAAAGTAATTTTGCGACATAAAGTTATTGTTAAATAATGTTTTCTTAACTTTGCGTATAAGAAAGAATTGTTTGTTTTCCCGCAATTCAATATGAGTACTTTTGATTTTTTGATGGATAGACCGCCTACAGGAAAAATTAATGTATTCAAAGACCCATTTTAAAAAAAAAAAATTCAAATTTTATTAAAAGGTTGTATTTTATCGGAGACTTTAACCTCAACACTTTTGACTATGACGATAATAAGCACATTAATAATTTCTTTTGTCTTTATTTAAATTTGTCTTTTTTCAATCTGGTTACATTCCATTAATCAATAAACTCAAGCGTGAATCTAAAAATAGTGCAACATCAATAGATCAAATTTTTACCAATAAATTTTTTTACATCAAAAATAAAAACTGGAATATTTAAAACGGACACATCGGATCACTTTCCGATTTTTATTATTTCAAATAAACGCAATACTTCTTGCAAAAATTCTCACAAAAGGAAAGTAACAACATGACTAATAAACAATTCCTCCATTAAATCTTTTCATGAAATTATATCATTTAAAAAATGAGACGAAACTTTATTAAATTTCAATGCTGCAGAAGCCTATGATATTTTCTTAGCTAAGTTGATTAAATATTATAATAAAACATTTCCCAAAGTTGCAAAATTAATAAAAGAAAAAACCCTTTTAAGCCCTTGGATAACAAAGGAAATTATTAAATCTTCAAGAATAAAATAGCGATTATATAGCAAAAAAAAACACTAGAAAATGAGACTAACTATAAAAATTGTATATATAAAATAAATATATTTATAAAATAAACGTTTATTTGAGTTAATTTTGAGTCGTTCAAAAACGAATTACTATTCAGATCAAATAATAAAAGTAATGGTTCACAAAACACATGGCGCATTATTGGGGAAGTAATCGGTAAGAAAAATTTAGACAGAAATGCTCTGCCCAAAAAATCTCAAATTAAATAATAAATTAATTTTTAATAAATCTATGGTGGCAGAAACGCCTAATAACTTTGTTTTTTTTTAATGTCGGTAAAAGTTTAGCCATTAAAATTGAACCTTCTCAAATAAACTTTAAATATCAAATAATGCTGTTATGCCTAACCATGAAAGAAAAATTATTAAACTCAATATCTTCATAAAACCTAACAAAGCGTCAGGTTTAGATCATGTCAGCAGTAATGTCATTATTAAATTACTAAAATATATAACAATACCACTTTTACATGTTTTTAATTTATCTTTAAAACATGGAGTTTTTCCTAAAAAACTAATAAGTGCAAAGGTTACATTAATTTTTAAATTAGGTGATCTTTTTGATGTTTCCAACTACAAACTAATTTCAGTTCTTAATTGTTTTTCCAGGATTTTGGAGCTTGTAATGTATAATAGACTTTATTCTTTCTTAAATGTAAATAATATTCTTTACAATAAACAATTTGGGTTTAATACCGGTCATTCGACCAATCACGCAATAATTAATCTTGTACATAATATATTTAAAGCTTTTGATGAACAAAAACTTACTTTAGGTGTCTTTATAAGCAAAGCATTTGATACCGTAGATCATAATATTTTCCAATATAAACTTAAAAATTATGGTATCATAAATTCTAACTTAGATTGGTTTAAGATTTATTGAAAGAATAGGAAACAATGCTTTTTATATGATGGCAAAAAACAGATTTAAAGACAACTGCGGAGTTCCCGAAGGATCAATTTTAGGACCACTTTTATTTCTCATTTATATAAATGACTTGAGTAAATTTTCCAAAATTATAAATTCAATTTTATTTGCCGACGATACTAACGTATATTATTCTAATAAAGATATTAATATTTTATTTGCAACAGTGAACAAAGAGCTTGCAAAATTAAGCGAATGGTTTATATCGAATAAATTGTCTATAAATATTAAAAAAACAAAATATACTTTCTCCATCGTCTTCATGATAAAGACAACATTCCCTTAAAACTTTCTAAGTTTTTTATTAATAATTTTTATGTCAAAAGAGTTCTTTGTTGTTTCTAGTGTAAACAACAAAGAAGTTTTAAATGAAAATGTGACGTGGAAGAAGCACATACGTTTAATCCAAAATAAAATTTTAAAAATATAGGCCTTTTATACAAGGTAGGCTCTCTTGTCAAACCCTTATTCCGACGCTGTCCTTAAGGTCCGAAAATGTAAAAAAACGACTTCTTCATTTAAAAGAGAACCTACCCACCCCAAACCCTCAGTCGTTGTTTACACACTCCGCTGCATGTTCTCTCTAAAAATTAGTTGGTGTATGTGCGCACCGCTGCGCATATCCCTATATACCCCGTTTTGCCCTTTTCCTAGAAACACGAGTTCGCGGACGCAAAGGACGCTCAACGTCGGAATAGGGGTTTGACAAGAGTGCGTTCCTTTATACAAAACCAAACAGTTGTTAAACCAAAATTGTTTGAAATTCAATTTTTTTCTTTTATTCATTGCTATTTAAATTACGCCAACGTTGCTTGTTGCAGCACTAATGTATCTTAAAATAAAAAGCTTCTAAATAAACAAAAACACGCTGTAAGAATTATTGGAAATGTGCATCGCTTCTCGCACATTAAAATTATTTTTAATAAATTCAAAACACTCTTCGTGTTTCAACTTAATCTATATCACATTCTTATATTTATGTTCAAAGTAGATAATAAAATGGCATCCATTTTATTCAACTTATTTTTTGAAAAAATAAATCATTTATACCCAACAAGATTTTAATTTAACAATTATATTCAACCAAAAACATTCTGCGACTAAATTCTCGATTGCAATCAGAGGACCGAAAATATGGAACACGCTATTGGATAATTAGTTAAAAAGATTTCTTTCCTTGATCAATTTAAAAATAAAATAAAAAATAAGTTTTTGATAATTCGCGAAGTTAGAATTATTTTGTTCTCCACAAACTCAAAAACTATCTATCTCAAAAACATTGAGAAAAACAATATTTTTTCTTTTTATGGATAAAATATTAATTTTTAACTAATAAATCAGTCAAAAAAAAAAAAAATTAACTTACTATACCTCACATTGCATTTTGTTTAATCTTCTTAATCCTGTTTAAGAATTAAAAATATATAGTGTATTATCTCCGTTTTATGAAATCAAAAGTTATTTACACCAAAATGGTAGCGGATGTTTTTATGACAGAAAAACAACAACGAAACGGTAAATCTGCAGTCAAGCAGCGTAAAATAATTTTATTTTTCACACTCTTGAGGGATAGAAATCCAGTTGGAAAAGTATATAAGTGAAGTTCAGAAAGTGAAGCGATCAAAATCTGCAACACTCAAAAGAGAAGAAAAGAAACTAATCTTAATAAACTGTTTGGTATTTGTTCATGTAAATGCAAATAGTTTTCATCTTGCTGCAGCCCTCTTAATATTCATTTAATGGACCTATTGGCAAATCTTTTTCAAAGCTATTGCAGCCACCCATAGTCAACTTTGCTGTTTTTGCTGGTGAACTTATTAATTGTGATAAAGATTTATTAAGCAGTGATCAGTTGTAATTTTTTAAAATTATTAATACAGTGAAGACAGGGATAGTACCACAGGGATTTAAATTCAGATTGACTGGGCGGGTAAACCATGCCAGGTGGTTGTCACTTGCAAATTGTGTTTTGCGCCTATATATATCTACTGTAGCTCCATCAAATGAACTTACACTATTGGCTAAATTTATCGTGAATTCTTATGCAGTTGTATGGTTTGATGTAAAAAAATGTTCAAACTGTTGGAATGCCGCACCACACTATTAAAAAATAATAGAAACATCACGATTTCTTCCTGTGCAGTACAGAATTGTGGTTCAGCAAGTTTTGAAGCGCAATATCTATCCAGCTCATATTGAGAGCATTATTTTTGCTATGTTGAAAAACAACCGTCAAGTAACTCGTAGACTTGCTCTGAAAAGAATTCTACATGCACGGGAAGATGAAATACCAAATCGTAAATTCAAAATCCCTGAAATTAGGCTTCAAGCAACAAGCTATGAAGAGATGATTGATTGGCAAACTACTCCCCGCTGGGAATCCATTTTGACAAAACACATTTCTACCGCACAAATATTGGCCTGAATTCAGTCAGATGAAGATATTGTTGTTGATATAGAACCATTTCCATGCCACAATCAAAGTGTTGAACGTTTAATTAAAATTGTCACTGAGTCTGCATCTAAGGTTTAACTTCATGATAGCCGTGATGGCTATATTTGCGTTCTTTTGGAGCGTCGAAAATTAATGCTGCACATTGATACTAAGTCTGAATTCAAACAGATTTAACTAAATATTATAACTGTTGTTAATTGATAATATAAAAATAATTATTAGTAGTAATTCAGACACTTGCACTTTAAATATTTTAATACAACTTCTTTAAAACTGTGGTAGCCTGTATAGGAGATTAATACAAATTGGTTTTTTTTTCTGTTTTTTTTTTGTTATTTGGTCTGCAGGTCCATTTAAAACTTTGAACTTGATTTTCTCGGTTTGAAAAAATCAAGTTCAAAGTTGCGAACTGACAACGAACGGGACTTTTTCTGAAACTTTTAAATAGGAGTAATCACTTGTTTTTTACTTATTATTTACTTTAAATTTGCTCATATTTATTTTTAATTTTAATCTGAATCTTTACCTTTCTTTGATATTTATATTTTTTTGCATTTTTATTTATTTTGAAATTAGAAATCTTAATAAATAAAAGTTTAATATATATATATATATATATATATATATATATATATATATATATATATATATATATATATATATATATATATATATATATATATATATATATATATATATATATATATATATATATATATATGTATATATATATATATATATATATATATATATATATATATATATATATATATATATATATATATATATATATATATATATATATATATATATAAAGTCTTTTTATACTTGCATTTATATATTAGTATTATATGCATATATTACATTGAACGGTAATTTTTGTTGTTATTATTTATATTCTTGTCTTGAAGGGGCTTGGCGATAAGACTGAATTTGTCTTCTTCTTGCCCCAGCCGTGTATATACATTTGTTTTAAGTCTAATTATGTAAACATTTTCTTTATGGCGAAATACATAATAATAAATAATATTCTGTGCTTTATTCATTCCTCTTTATAATTTCTAACGCACTTTTTAAAACAGTTAAAATAGACAAAAAATTGACAGTTGTTAATTCATATGTACTTTAAGGGCCGTCCTGAACTGGGGATATAGGGGTGTCTCTCCCCCAAAGCTGTCATATAAACATTTGAGTTGGCACATTTAGCAAGTATTGAACTATAGTTAGCAAATTACAAATATTGAAAACCTTTTTTTTTTTTTGGTGTCTCAAAAATACATACAACACCCCCCAATGGAAGACCTCTTTGGGACGGCTCTGTGTGCTTTGGTCGCATTTATTGCAATTACAAGAAGACAGAAGTTAAAAAAGTTAGTTTTATTTAAATAATTCGTTTTATTTCGAAAAAAAAAAAGTGATGATAGATACATCAAGGCTAAGACATGTAAAAAATAATAGCGTTGTACATCAATGTACAAAATTAACAACGATATAATTTTTATTTTGTTACTTAAAACATATTAAATTAAAAATGTCTTAATCATAATTTTTTTAAGGGCGGAATTTGTCAATAATAATTTGTCACTCTCTATTTAAATCCTCAAGTAAAGCTTTAACATAAATACGCAAAATGGCAGAAAAACAGAAATATCTATGATTAAAGATTATTACAAACAGCAAATATGTGACACTAACAATACAAAATTTGTCTCACAAATGTTATTATTAAACGTAAGATATAACTTACACCTATCTCATTTTGAAAAATTAGGGTGTCGTTAATGTTCATTAAAAAATACCTTCGGAGCGTCTAAAACTCAATAAATCAATCTTTTAAAAGAGTGAATTTTAACATTCGTTTCTTATTATGGAAAAGATACACAGTTGACTTCTCATCAAAAAAGTAAAAATAGTGATAAATGAGTGATACTCAAGTTGGGTGTAGGGAAAGAAAACTAGATTCCCTCATTAAGAGAAATAATTTGTCATCTAAAAATTGTGTTAATGAGTGAGGGACTATTTAGATGATGGAGGAAAAAATCCACCTGAAGATTATATGAAGCAGTTATTAGCATATTCAAAGATTTATTCAATGAGGCTTTTCTAAGGGTGAGAGAGGTTTTAGCAGCATGAATTTAATACTGAATGACATGAGAAACCCATAATTGATTGAAATGTTAACAATTTATTATTTTTAAAATTGCATGGACCACCGCAAGATGTGTTTGACCATAAAGACTAAGTTCAAATTTGGCTGCAAACATATCGTTCTACTGATGAAAATAAAATAAGAAAATATGCAGCAGCTAACACCTCGTTTAATTTTCTTTAGAAATTATTGTGAATTGTCGTATAATTATTAGAATAAAAAACTAAAAAATAGTTTACTTTTATTTTAGATTTATCTTTTTAACTTACTTTAGTATTCCGCTTTCATATCAATCAACATAGTTAAAAAAAACCACTATGTATTTTCGACAGTAGCCGAGCCCTTATCATTACCGTTCTATATTTCAAAGCTTGGCCGTTCTGGTGCATTTTTTTTTAACACAATACCACTGGTTTGGAGGTATTTTATATTGTATTGAACCATAGCAAAACGAATTTTGATGCATGTTTGAAACCAAATTTAAAAAGTAATTATATTAAAAGTAAATTTAAGGGTTTCAATATATTTTAATTACCTTTTATTGATACTTTAGTTATAAGATGTTAAAAATTAAAATATTTTGTTACTAAAAATGATTTTTTGGTCATTTTAAAACACTTGCTTGGTTTTACGAAAAAAAAATTTCAATAAAACTTTTTAATTAAGGGTGCATTTAAATGTATACCAATATAATGTTTACCCCGTTTTTTGTTATAAATGCTTATAAACGCAGTAAAGTGATTAACTACTTTCTTTGGTTAATCGCAATGTTAAATATTGGTCACATGGAGAATACAATGTTAAAAAATATTATAGTTTATATAAAATCGTTATTTTTTATTATCATTATAAAAAAAAAATTGTATAAACAATTAGAATTTATAAAAACAAACAGAATTTGTTAATATATAAAAAGTTTGAGTAAAAAAATACCCTTATTTGACCAATCAATATAAGTTCTAAAACCTAGTCCCTTAACGTTAAGTCTTTTTTTTTTTAAAAAAGAAAAAGGTAAAACTTTTGCTTTAAAGCTATGTTACGTAGAATTTGTTGGTCTTTTAATGCGTTTTACGTGCGTTATAATCTCATTTATTCTCTTTTTTAATGTTGTAATTCGACATGCAAAATTAATTGACCTCCATAAAGCGCTAGATAACAGTGATAGGTAAGTGAAATCTCTCAAAACATGTGTTAAAGTACAGTTGCATAAACCACATAAGTTTAAATACAAAGTCACTACACAAGCCGGAAAATAGGTTATAAAAAAAACAAATAGCATAATAATGAAAGATTGATTGACTCGCTGCTCTGCAGAGTATGATTTCAAATTAACTTGATTGATATTGAATATAATATTGTTTTGATTGGTGACTTGTTTATCGTTTCTTTGATTAAAGATAAAATTTGGATTAAATTGACCAATCTTATACAAAATGTAATTTTCTTTGTCGTTAAATTTTTCATTAGGACTCTTTAACTTAGAACTTTTTTTTAACTGATCTTCTTTTGTTATTTGGTTTACTTTTGTAAAGGTTTCGTTAGTTTTCTTTCTCGTTTCAGAAGTTAAAGATAGTTTTTTTAAATTGCAAGATAATACAAATCGTGTTTTATAAAGATAAATCATCAATGTTAGTGCAATAAAAGTTACGGACACCGAAGTAAACAAAAAAACGGAAAGGTATTTAATGTATCCCATTGAAAAGTAAGGTAACAAAAGCAGCAACGAAAGAAACCACGTTGAAGTTAATATTAAATTGCATGTTTGATTAGATAATCCATTTCTGTATACAATTGGTCTTATAAGGGCTATAATGCGATCCACGCATAGTAATGCCATGGAGATAAAAGAAACATTACAAAACATAAAAAGCCCTAAATGAGCTAAAAGAACTTCATAATGACTAATATATTTTTTGTTGGCT
>NC_061167.1:40141082-40161082 GCF_022113875.1 Hydra vulgaris | reverse complement strand
TTTACAATTACGTTTAGAAATCGAAATATAAAGGAATTTAAAAAAAATTATAGTCTAGTAAATTGATTTTGAGAAAATGACAAAAAAAAACTAAACTACTTATAGTTGTGCATTAACAGAAATATTTTTTATTTTTTCTATTTGTACGTCAAAAAAACTTTCTATTGGTCGTATATCTAAATATATGATTGATTTCAGTATATAGATTGTAAAAATAGAAATAACAAAAATCTTTTTTTTGTGACTTAGCAGATTTCGCAGATGGCCTCCTCATATGATCAAAATAGAATTTATTTGATTGTAGTTTAGTGTGGTTTAAGTAAAACTAAAGACTCCTAAGTTATTTTATGTTATTTGTTTCTATCAAATAATAAATTGTAATTTATTATTTGATAGAATTGTATTTTACGTTTTTTAATAGCTGAATTGCACTTTATGACAACGTATAAATTTTATTAATATGTTTTTAACTTTTGCATAAACTCTGCTACTTTTAGTACAGTAACTGCTGTGTGTTGATCTCTGTTTGTCGACTGAGTTTTACTGTAAATTTGAATTGAAAAAATGAAATACGGAAACCATTAATTTTACAGAGTAAGTGTCTCTTTGCTGACTAACTTTCTCCGTAAATTTGTTAAAAAAATAAGATCTACGGTAAATTTGTTAAAAAAAAAAGAAACCGTGAATTTAATGTAGAATTTCTTTTTCTTTTTTAACGAATTCTCTCCGTTATTTTATACGGAAAAAAGAAACTAAGAACACTGTTAATTTTTACAGAGAAAGTGCTATCTTTTCGCTGCCTGATACTCTACATCGAAACTGCAGCAAATTTTTTAACAGTATATATCAACCATAATAAAAATAAAAATATATAATAAAGCACCTGCATCTATGATTGCGTAGTTAGATAATTGTCTACTTATAGCTACCGAAAAAAAATGTTTGCATATTTCGCTACATGTTGTTTGAATCTTTTAAAAACTTTAAAACTTTAATTTTTGTCATTTCTGTCCTCTTTTAAGTGTTTAGAATGCGTTGCGATTTTAATTTCTTACTTACTGATGTTACCTGATGATGACGATGATGATGATGACGCAACCTTTTCTAACTCTATTTACAACAACAACATAACACTTAGGATTTTAAGAAAACCCTAGATTTCTCCTTCCAAAAACCTCAGAAATACCTAGATTATGTAAATGGTAGTAAGTTATCGTGAAAACTATTTTTTTTCCACAGGAATTGCTCGTAATTACCCTGGCTTAAGGCCGCACTTTTAAAAATAGCCCTAAACCAAAAATGATATTAGCTAAAAGTATACTACCGAATAATAAATTAACTACAACAACTAAATTAACTTAAATAAACTTATTTATAGTTATTTACCATTTAAGTTAGTTTTTTTAGTTTACTTATAAAATTATATTATATTATAACTGTTACTTATAAGCGACTCCGCATCAATATCGACAACTTCAATTTCTGCTTTGTCAAGATCATAAGTAAAAATTGACAACCTGGACAGCTGCTAGTAGAGTTTTAAGATATCTGCATATCTCTGTAACTCCCTCAAATTGTGGGGGTTAAAACTGTCATATTTTTATAACTTTTGAATGCTGAGAGATATTACTATGAAACTTAAAATTTATTGATGAATATAAGTCTAATTGAGAAAAGTACAACAAATATTTTCTCCACTTGTTGCCCCTCACATTTGGGGTAGAAAGGGATTTGGTAAGAAGGTAAGTAATGTTTTTGTTCCCAGTCTCCAATCATTGCAATTTTTTTCATCGCATCAATATTTGAAATAAGTATTTACGTAAAACTTTATTAAGTAATGTTTAGAATTCGAATTTTTGAATTAAAATTCGAATATCGAACTTCAAATATTCTTTAACTATTGATTAAAGATGTTTGCGCAAATTGATAATCAAATATAAATTTTAATTTTATGCATAAAAACCACAACAACAAAGTAAACCCACATTTGACAATATTTTGCAAAAAAAAAACACAGAAACCTAAACAGGGGTATAAAAACCCAGGTCTAGCAAAAAAAAAACCAGATCTAGTGAGAAAAGCCCAGATCCATGGCCTACTTAAATTACATGTAATTTAATTTGATGTATGTAATTTAAGTAGGCCATGCCAGATCTAGTGAAAAAATCCAGATCTAGTAAAAAAAACCCAGATCTAGTGAAAAAAAACCCAGATCTAGTGAAAAAAATCCAGATCTAGTGAAAAAAATCTGGATCTAGTGAAAAAAATCCAGATTTAGCAACACTAATAACAAACTATAACAAAACGAACTTTACCAAAAAATGAAGAGGTCATAACTGTAAAATTATTTAGTTGTAATTTATTTCATTTTTTAAAACTAATAAATTTTACTTTGCTAAAACTTATTTAATCATGGTCATCGACATTAATGATGTCAATGAGCAGCCGTGGCGCAGTGGTTAGAGTTCTGGCTCAGAATCCAGAGGTCCGAGGTTCGATGCCAGCTCCAGCCCAACAAGCGACATTGGTACGGAAGGAGGCGTGAACTTCCTGTTAAATGCTCACCCGCGGTGCTCTATGATAAGACCGTAAGGACTTCTTGGAGCTCCTACATACAAAAAAAAAAAAAAAAAATTCAAATCTTTAATCATATTAACCAACCCTATCCAAAGAAAAAGAATTTGCAAATAATTCCAGAGATTATAGCTGGGAAACAAAAACCATTAAATTTTTATATTTTTTGTTTAAATTCTCTACCAAACACTAGTTCATCAATAGGTTTCATATGCCATCAAAAAATTTCTACGGGTTAAAATTTGCCATTGTGCATAACGTATAACTTAAGTACTGGTTCCATCGCAACCAAAACTGACTTTAGTTTAGTATTTTAATGTAACTAAAATGGAGTGGTTGGCAAGTTGTACCTTTTTTTTTTTTTATCATTATATTTTTGCCGTTTAATAAGTATTACAGTTTACAAAAATTTACAAGTAAGTTAATGGCCGGAGCAAGAAGAAGGCATTAATTTGCCTTATCGCCGAGCACCGTGTGACAATTTATTACTTTTTTACAAAGTTATTGAAGGATATGTAGTATATAAGAAAAATTGAATAAATATTTACAAGAATTCAAAAAATAAAATAAGATATCGTTTAATACATAATATCATAAATAGACAAAATAAAAGTAAAAATGAATATATTTAAATTTATATACGCATTCGCACACTTACACATATTAGCGAAGATATACCCATATATATGAGCACACACAAACACACATATATAAATACATATATATACATACACACACATACAAATATATATATACATATATATATATACATATATATATGTATATATATATACATACACACACATATATATACATATATATATATATATATATATATATATATATATATATATATATATATATATATATATATATATATATATATATATATATATATACGTATATATTTAAACAATTTTAAAAATGTATTCTACAAATTAGAGTGCTCAATGTTCTTAAAAGAACAGAGCAATTATAAATTAGTAGAAATCACTTAACAAAAATTTTTTTTCACTGTGTTTCATCAACAAAGACTCATCAGAAATGAATGATCAAATTAATAAAACTTCAATTTATACCAAAAAATTAAATTACAAGAAGTCGCAAATGTTTTAAGTACTGTAAATTTCACAGATTTGTGGAATTTGATGACACTATTATAAAAAGAATTCTTTAGAAATGATTACTTATGCTTTTTTTTATAAAAATATTTTAAAAAAAAAAAAAGGGTGGGGGATTTAATGTAACTATTATTTGAGCTCACTTATTTTTATAGTTTTTTAGGAGAAACTTATTTTCGTGCCTGCATTTAGAAATCAATTACGATTGTTTCTTTAACAAACATTCTTGGTTTGCATGTGAAATTATTTGAAATTTTTCTTGTAAACATAATATGCATTTTTTAATAATAGTATGCAGGCGCTGTTTTAAGGATGAACCAATTCAGTATAAAATCATCAATATTTTTATCTTTTAGTTCCCACATATATTTTGACAGCATGGTGTCTTTTGAATGCTTTTTATTTTTAAAAGATTGCTTATGATTGGCAAAACATATATACATATACATATAGACATATATATATATATATATATATATATATATATATATATATATATATATATATACATATATATATATATATATATATATATATATATATATATATATATATATATATATATATATACATATATATATATATATATATATATATATATATATATATATATATATATATATATATATATGTATATATATATATATATATATAAATATATATATATATATATATATATATATATATATATATATATATATATATATATATATATATGTATATATATATATATATATATATATATATATATATATATATATATATATATATATATATATATATATATATATATATATATATATACATATACATATACACACACACACACACACACACACACACACACACACACACACACACACACACACACACATATATATATATATATATATATATATATATATATATGTATATGTATATATATACATATACACACATACACATACACACATAAATAAGTACAAATTTACACATACATGAGTATAAATATAAACACACAAAAAATAAACAGCGAGAAAATGTGATTTGTGATAATGGTTGTTGTCAATAAATTTTTAACTTTTTTTTTTTAATGATTACAAGGAACAGTTACCTTGTTTTTAATTATAATTGATATATGTGATCTATTTTAAAAGAAAGACTTATAATAAAATAAATCAAAATCTGCTAATAAAAACTGTTTTGAATCAGTTCTGAACTGATGTAGAGAAGTTTTCTTTTCGGAAACAATGTTTGAGAATCTTTTCCACAAAAGTGGTCCGTGATTCTGAATTGAACAAGAATTCTGTTTAGAATGAGATTTTGGAATAGCAAAGTGGTTTGCGGAAAATCTTGTAGCATATTTATGGTGTATTTCTTTAAAATAAGTTTCAAAGATTTTTGGGGACAGTCCATATTTTGTTTTATACATGAACTGTAGAACAAGATGGATATTAAGTTTGAAAATATTCAAGACACCAATTATACGTAAAAGAGGTTCACAAGGAATCGCTCTACCAACTCCAAACATGATTCTAACAGCATGTTTTTGTTTGCTATAAAGTTTTTTTTAGCTTAGTGTGGTTAGTACTTGCCCATATGATGTTGCCGTAAGTTAAGTAACTATGTATAAAAAAAATATATAAACTTTTTAAGGACTTAAAACTTAAAATTGGCCTAACTCTATAGGTCATTTGAATGTTTTTTGAGATTTTTTTTTCTATAGAATTTATATGTATTTTCCATGATAAATTTTGTGAGAATAAAAAAGATTCGAGTCATCTGCGAGTAAAATAAAGTTTAATAGGTTTGACGTTGAAGAAAAATCATTTATGTATAGTTAGAAAAGTAAAGGTCCTAGTATAGAACCCTGTGGGACTCCGCAAGTTATAGTTTTTTTGGTCGTTTCTAAATTTTCAAATTGTACGTATTGTTTTCTGTTCGAAAGGTTATTTTCAAACTAAAGTAAGTTTGTCTTCTATATTCCGTAATATTCCAGTTTTTTTATTAAAATAGAATGATTTACCGTATCAAAAGCTTGGGACAGATCAATGAAAACTCCTAACGTAAAATAGTCTTCTTTAAATGCATTAGATAAGTGATTAACTAACTCTACTATTGCGTGATCTGTTGAATGTTGTTTTTTGAAACCAAATTGCTTACTATATAACATGTTGTTTTCAGTTAAATGATTATACAGCCTATTGTGCATTGTGCGTTCAAGCAATTTCGAGAAACAAGACAAAGCAGATATAGGCCTGTAATTAGAAGGGTCTGACTCATCTCTAGACTTAAATACTGGAGTCACTCTAGCAATTTTCAAATTTTCCGGAACTTAACCTGATTTAAGTGACTGATTGAAGATATGAAACAAAGATGGTTCAATTATATCATAGACTAGTTTTAATATATTAATGCTAACTTTATCCGATCTTGCACTTTTGTTACTTTTTAATCTTAGTAATGCAGTCCGCAACTCACGTATATCTAGCTTTGACTCATTCATTTTTTTATTAGAATTTATTAGGATAAGAATCAAATGTAAAAGAAGTTGGAGGAATACTTCGTGCTAAATTAGAGCTAACATTAATGAAAAAACTGTTAAATTCTTTAGCTATTAGTGCTTTATCATGAGTTGATTCATCGTCAATTAAAAATTTTTTTGGCAGAGCGTTATTTTTATATTTGTTTTGTGCAATTATTTCTTTAATAGCATTCCAAGTTTGTTGAGTATTTCCATTTGCTTTTTCTAGCAATTTCGAATGATATAATTTTTTAGAGTATTTTTTGATTTTTTCAAATATATTTTTATAGTTTTTATATTCATTTGAATATGTTTTTTTTTTTTTTAATTTTCATAAAGTTATTGTTTTTTTCTTGACGATTTTGATAAACTTTTTGTTATCCAAGGCGATAGAAGTGAATTTGAGTTTATATAAAACTTTTTTACAGGGAACGCTTTATTGTATTGTTAACAAAATTGCGCTAAAAAAAGTTCATAAGCATTGTTAGCATCACGTGACTGGAGAACAAGCTCCCAATTAACGAAGTTAATTAAAAGGTTGCGAAATTGTTGTATGAAGTTTTTAATCTGTTTTTAATGTGTCGCTTAAAAATAATATATAGGTTTTTTAGGAATATTACCAGGGGTTATGCTTTTTGTTCTAAGAAATGTGGGGAAATGGTCTGTCAAGTCAGTCTTTATTATACCTGTACTAAAGCAGCTATTAGAAAAATTTCTTGATGGCTTTGTTATTGTTGGATTGAAATTATTTTGTAAAAGAGTATTTACAAAACATTTGTAACAGCAAAGTTCAAATTAAAGGTTTTCTTTTATTGTGGTCTTTGTTATGGTCCTCATGTTAAATTGATTTCATAAAAAAAACTTTTTTTTAAAACTATTTAAATATTTTACACACAAATTCTATGTACTACCAAACTGAAAAAAAAAATTATGTCTCAGGAACTCTAAAAAGTGCTACACTTTTGGTACCCAAGTTTATGGAGATGTAGTTTTACCTGCAGTAATAGGAGTTAGCTAATAATTTTTAAATATTAGCAACTTGAAAATAGTTTTATATATTTTATTAGCTTGCTAGTTAAAATTAAACTCGTAAAAAAAAAAAAAAAATATTTTATTTGTACACACACACACACACACACACACACACACACACACACACACACACACACACACACACACACACACAAAAAGAAGATTTTATTAAGTTAGAAATATTCTCAATAAACAAGAATTAACATTTATTAAAGTTATGCAAGAAAAAATCTGAGTAAACGAATTACAGAAAATACTTTTAATTTCAGACATCACAAAAACACCATATGTCTGTCCTCTTCACAGAAGCACTATCATTCATCTGTCCTCTTCACAGAAGCACCACCATATATCTTTGTCTTAGCGGGCATCCATAAAGTAAGTACGCTGTAAAACCACTAATTTAAGGCACCCTTTCCCTTGAACGCACCTGTATGCTTTAAACTATCCCACACCCTCTGCTAACGTACGCATTATTTATGAAAAAATCAATCCTTATTTCCTAGCGCCTAAATTTTCAAAACATTTGAAACAAAAAAACAAAAAAAATTAATTCAACATATCTTTGGCACATAACATAATATTGATTTTCTAAGTTTTTGAAACTCAATGCTTTTGTTAAAAAGCTACGACAGTGTTTTAAGAAAAATAGACATTGAGAGATAGTCAAACCGCGTACGTACTCACTCTTTTTAACAGCCCTTTTTCTCCTTGTATGCATTTGCACGTTTTTGGGTAATCGCTTTTTTCATTACTGCGTACATACTTTATGGAAGACCCCTTGTTTGCTTAGCTACGGGTGGAATGCAAAAAGCAAACTTTAGTCAAGTTAGACTTGAACTTTACATTGCAACCAATAGTCATACTAAAAAATATATGTAATAATGTAACAATGTTGTAATTAAAATTGCTTTTATAAATACTTTTAATGCTTTAGATTGTTTCGATTTGCTTTAAGTATAGTTTTTGTGCTGATTTTTGACACAAACAACAGCTATAATAATTTAATAACTCGCCAAAAGCTTTTATTAATAATTTAATAACTCGCCATAAGCTTTTATTAATAATTTAATAACTCGCCATAAGCTTTTATTAATAATTTAATAACTCGCCAAAAGCTTTTATTAATAATTTAATAACTCGCTAAAAGTTTTATTAATAATTTAATAACTCGCTAAAAGTGGTGTTAAAATAACTTAACTGAAAGATTTTGTTGAGAGTTTATTGCAGAAAAGTTTTTATAAAAAGTGCAAATTAGATAGAGCTAATTTATTGAACATAACTAGGTTCTCGAAACAAGTTTTCTGTGATTTGCTTTCTAAATAAATATAATCTTAATGAGAAGGTCAATATATTATTATTTCCTTAAGTTTCCAAAAGACCGGGAGAAATGTTACGCAACTGTCATCTATGCTTAAGATACTTTTGTTATGTAAAAAATATTGAAGTAAATAAGTGTTGAAATTATCGGTGTTGAATAGACTTACCAAGACCCGTATTTTATGGGTTCCGACTGCTAGGAGAACATTATTAACAAGTAGTCACAATTATAAACTGAAAACTAAGCCGGTAAAAGAATGTGCACTGTTTTAATTTCTTTACAAGGTACGTTATAAATATTTGAAACAAGTTGAAACTTGTTCTAACGCCCTTCAAACAATATTATTTGGTTTGATTTGTCAAAAGCATTACAATGTAAAATAAAAAGTTTTAAAACTAATAAAAATAAACGCAACGTAGAGTGGAATGCAAAAAGCAAAATTGAGTCAAGTTCGACTTCAACTTTACTTTGTAACCAATAGCGGCAGAGTATTTTTTGAGGGGAAACCCATACTCTGTCGTATGAAGATTATTAAAACTTTGTTTGGGCTTTTAGAAAACGATCAACATTTAGGACAATTCTACTTAGCAGGAACTTTCAAAAATCAGTTGTATGGGAAAGAATTTGACTTAAAAATGGAACAA
Organism: Hydra vulgaris; assembly: GCF_022113875.1. NCBI lineage: Eukaryota > Metazoa > Cnidaria > Hydrozoa > Anthoathecata > Hydridae > Hydra > Hydra vulgaris. The sequence goes on along the minus strand of NC_061167.1, from coordinate 40,151,887 downwards.
AATTTTTATTAAAAACACTTATTAAACATGTGTTATGTACTCTATTTATTTGAAAACTCAAAAGTGTGGCTAAAAGTAGATAAATAATTAAACTTCATTGTGAGATGTTTTTATTTTGTGTTTTTGTGAAAGTTTCAAAATTTCTTTTTGCAAGTTTGGAATATAAACTCTTTTTAAAAAAGTTACGTTAAAAATTACAATAAGATAAACCTTTATGTTGTTATTTAAAAACTGAGTTCTTGGTTTTTAGTGAATGATTAGTTGTAGTCAGTTTCAGTAATGAAACTACTCAATTATCATTTTTAACAATAGACACCAACTTGAAGGTGAGTGATGTCGTCTATCAGTTGTCTATCAACACAAAACATCACATCAATAACATCACAAAGATTAACAAATAGCATAACATATTACAGTAAACAAACCTTCAAACCTTCAAACCTTCAAGGGACCAAGAAATTGAATCGGGTTATGCTAAAACGGGATAAGTCACGAAAATTGAAAACTGTGTTAATAATGGTTTTGATGTTTCAAGAATAGGTTTTAACTATTTATGTTAAAATTAGACATGTCAGTCGCTTGGTTACCACAGTAACTGCTTATGCTAGAAGAAGTTTAGTCACTGACTTATCCCTTTTAACATAAAAATTCCTCTAACGCTGTTTAACAATGTATATATTATTACTTATGTCAGCATATTAAATCCTATTGAAATAATGATTAAACACTCGTTAGAAAATGCGCATTGGACCGCAAGCCACTCTAGAATTAAATAGTTTTATACATGTTTTGTAAAAAATGTTAGTTTGGATTTATAAGTTGAATTTTTTTATATAAAATACTTATATTGTAATATCTCGTCAGATTGAAAGTTTTTACGAACTGTCCGAGATAAATATAGTTAGAAGTGTAAGTTATGCTTAACTTTATGTCTTGTGTATACTACTGGACAGCTTCGCCTAAATAATAATTAACATTATAAATTAACTTTAACTTTTGTGTTCTTCCCAGTAAGCACATGAACGTTTTTAAAACGTTTTTTTAACTAGGAAAAAAAACGTTTTTTAAACGTTCTGAATGGCAATACCTAAAAAACGTTCGAAAAAAAGCGTTTAAAAAACGTTCTAAAAAAGTCGTTTAAAAAACGTTCTAAAATAACCCAAATTAAACCATAAAAAAACGCCTTTTAAACCTTTAAAAGACGTTATTTTTTAGAAAATATTCCCAAATCCATAGGTACTATTATTAAATTGTTTTTAAAAGAACCTGTTGGTCAAAAAAACGAGAAAAATAAAAAATATATTTAAAAGTTATTTTTAAATTTATTTTTTAAAACAATTTACAAACAAAGTAATATTATAACGATATTATCTTTTGGATTTAAAGCACTTTAAGACAAGCAAAAGTTTCCCGCTTTCACGAATCGGTAATTATTGCATCGACAATCGACTCTGTGTATGATTCGTGAAAAGTCGATACACAAACTAAAAGAAAAAACTATATATTTAAAACAGACAATCTGAACAGTAATAATAGTATTATAGTATAATAATAATATACATAGTATAATAATAATAGTAATAAGATTTTAAACTACAAATATATGTTTTAAAAATATATATATAACTTCACATTGCATATATATATATATATATATATATATATATATATATAAATATATATATATATATATATATATATATATATATATATATATATATATATAAAATTGAGGTTTAAATATTTTTGTATTTTGCATCACATTATATATATATATATATATATATATATATATATATATATATATATATATATATATATATATATATATATATATATATATATATATATATATATATATATATATATATATACATATATATATATATATACATATATGTATATATATATATGTATATATATATATACATATATATATATATACATATATGTATATATATATATGTATATATATCTATATCTATATCTATATATATATATATATATATATATATATATATATATATATATATATATATATATATATATATATATATATATATATATATATAAATATATATATATATATATATATACCTATATACAGAGGCATAAAGTCATGACCACAGTTGAAAAACAAGAGAATTTTATTCATTTTTGGCACAATAGAAATAAAACAGCATCACATTGAAATAAAAATGACTCTGCTTTGTCAGTTATAAGCGCCACTAATAAAACATAAAAAATTCTGACTAAAAAACTAGTATTTTGTATGCCCTCCATGTGCATCAAGCACGGCCTGTACAAGTCTTGGCATAAACTGTACCAGCTTTTGGATGGTATCAACAGGGATTGCTAGCCATGCAGCTTGCAAATGTTGCCACAAATCATCCAGATTGCTGGGTTTGGTTTTCTGTACTTTTCTAAAGAGCTCCTCCTACAAATTTTCAATGGGGTTCAGGTCAGGACTTTGTGGAGGCCATTCAATAGCATTGGTACGAGCATGTTTGAGATATTCCATTACTTTCTTAGCTTTGTAGCAAGGAGCATTGTCCAGTTGAAAAATTTCAACTAATACGCAAAAACTTATTGGCTCATTATCTCAATAAACAAATAAATAAATAAATAAATATATATCTATATATATATCTATATATATACCTATATATATACCTATATATATATAGGTATATATATAGGTATATATATACCTATATATATACCTATATATATATCATTTCAACATTGGACTAAAAAAAGAAACAAAAAAAATCTGCTTGTTTTATAATTAGTTATTGCCCTTCGGTAATCACTAGCCATATTATTTATATATATGTATATATATATATATATATATATATATATATATATATATATATATATATATATATATATATATATATATATATATATATATATATATAAATATATATATATATATATATATATATATATATTAGGGTGGTCCATAAAACAACTTTTTTGAGAAAAACCTGCTGACACCCCCTAAATGTGTTTTATCTAATGCAAAAACACTAGGTTTAAAATTTTTTTGAACAAAAATTATTTTTAGGGGTAGCTCAAGGCCCTCAAAAATTTGACGGGTCCCTAATATTTTGAAAAAAAAACTTTTTCTAAAGTATGTCAACCTGGTACTCAAAAGAAGCGATATTGTATAAAAACTTCAAAAATAATAATCATTTTACATAAAAATTTATTACATAAAAAACATGCCTAAAAAAAATTATTCTCAAAAAACCTGAAAATATTGACTTTTTTTATTTTCAGCTTAAAAACAATAGTTTTTATGCATTTATACCTAAAAAAATTATTTTTATAAAAAATTATTATCATTTTTAAATTTTTTATATAATTTTGCTTATTTTGAGTACCAGGTTGACATACTTTAGAAAAAGTTTTTTTTTCAAAATATTAGGGACCCGTCAAATTTTTGAGGGCCTTGAGCTACCCCTAAAAATAATTTTTGTTCAAAAAAATTTTAAACCTAGTGTTTTTGCATTAGATAAAACACATTTAGGGGGTGTCAGCAGGTTTTTCTCAAAAAAGTTGTTTTATGGACCACCCTAATATATATATATATATATACACACTTACTAAAACGTATATGTATATATATATATATATATATATATATATATATATATATATATATATATATATATATATATATATATATATATATATATATATATATATATATATATATATATATATATATATATATATATATATATATATATATATATATATATATATATATATATACATATTTATACACCATTGGCCATAAATTAGAGCTCGCTTTTGTTTTTATTTTATAATCCTGTTTAATTTAAATTATTTTAAAAACTATTATATTTTTTCAAAAATTTATTAGTACTAATTAATAAGTATTATGTTTACTGTTTATTTGACATGTTGTTTCCTTAAAATTTATTCTGTACGCCTAATTATATATAATTTGATAACAACTACTAAATAATTTTAATTTTTTATGGTGGTCAAAAGTTAAGGCTCACTGCTTTTTATTTAAATTTTAAGTAATATATTGATGATTTTCTTTAATAATTTTTATTTTATTTTCATCTGCATTTATTATTTCTAGTTTTTTTTTTGTTTTTTTTGAAATAGTACTAAAAAAAACACAAATAAATTAAATAATAAAAGAGTTACAAAATAAGTGAAGAAATACAGCATAAAACTCCAAAATCACGATCAAGAATTTCTGAAAAAACACGTTATGAATCAATTTTTCTTCGAAACCAAGGACTATCTCATCGCCAGATAGCAAATGAGTTAAATATCGCATATTCGATTGTTGCACGTATTTTAAAACGTTTAAGTGAAACAAGTGACATTAAGGACAGACGCCTATCTGGTCGGCCAGCTGTAATAACACAAAGAGATGAACGTTTGTTAATTCGTTTAATGAAACATGACAGAAAGTTATCGTCAAACACTCTCTGCCATAAATTAAACAATACATCTGGAATAAAAGTGAGTTCAAGAACTGTTAGAAGAATTCTTCATAGAAATAATTATATGTGGCGATCTGCATGCAAGAAGCCAAGACTTTCAAAGAAACAACAAAAAGCAAGGGTTGCCTGGTGCAATCAGCATAAAATGTGGCCTGATTGCAAGTGGCAAAATGTTATATTCTCCGATGAAATGAATGTGGAGGTAGATATGCGAAAATGTTGTGTTATGCTCCGGCGATCACCTCAAGAGAGATTTGATTCAAATCGTTCATTAAAACGAACTAAGCAAGGTAGTGGCAGTATTGGCATTTGGGCTTGCATGAATTATGCAGGACTTGGATGCTATCGATTGTTTGAAGGTCGACTTAATGCTGATAGATATATTGAAATTTTAGATAATTGTCTTCTTCCCTCAATTGATATATTTAAAGAAGAAAACAGGAATATCATATATCAACAAGATGGTATGTCATGCCATACAGCAAAAATATCCAAACGATGGTTTGTAGAAAACCAAATACCAATACAAAATATTAGAATGCTGTTTTTTTGGTTTTGCTCTTGTAAATTGGTGTTCTTATATTTTATTTAGAACATATCCTTAACTTTTGGCCAATTTTTTTTGAAAAAAAATAACCTGTTTCATTATTTTCCATTTTTTAGTATCAAGACTGTTATGTTTATATTTAGCTTTTTGGATTTCCATAATGTATATAGATTTTACTTATAATATTAAAAAATAAAAAACAAAAAATAATTTTTATTTTCAATTAATTTTATCTTAAAATTATGTTTTATAAAAAAAAAAAAGTGAGCTCTAATTTATGGCCAATGGTGTATATATATATATATATATATATATATATATATATATATATATATATATATATATATATATATATATATATATATATATATATATATATATATATATATATATATTTAATGGTGTATATATATATATATATATATATTTAATGAATATATATATATATATATATATATTTAATGAATATATATATATATATATATATATACATATATATATATATATATATATATATATATATATATATATATATATATATATATATATATATATATATATATATATATATATATATATATATATATATATATATATATATAAACGTACCTTTTATTAAGTTGTATAGCTTGGTTAGACTAAAAAGATCCTTTGCCTTTTCCAGCTGCCATATTAGATTTGGCCATAAGTGAATTTGTCATAAAACTAAAAATAATATATTTTAATAATATTATATCTTATAGTTTATGAAATTATAATTAACTACTGTATATAAAATTTTTTTTTTTTCATAAAATCTAAATGTAATTAAACATTTATATTTTATTTTAGTGATACAGTTTATCTATTAATTAAATCTAATCTATTATTTAAAAAATAGAACACTAATCATTAATGTAGTCCAGATCATAAGTGTACACTAACCATTAGTGTAGTCATATATATGAATATTATCTGGGTTAAAAGAATTATCTGGACTAAAGTTTAAAGCTATAGGATAACCTATAGCTTTAAACTTGCAAACTGGAAAAAGTGTAAATTGGCATTAGTGCGCCAAACAGGTTAGCAAACATTACGAATAGGCATAAGTGCAAAATTTGATTAAGTACAAAACAGTTACAAACACTGGCAGAAGTGCGAACTGACATGAGTGCGTGTAATAAATTTGCAAACATTGGCCTAAGTGCTAATTGCCATTTCGCCCTTATGCTAGTTTGCAGTTATGCCAGTTTGGAATTATGCTAAATTTTGCAAATTTATTTGGCACACTTATGCCAGTTTGCATTTATGTTGTTTGCACTTTTGCGAGTTTTTGCAACTGCTTCACACTTATACCATTTCCCACTTATGGCAATTCACACTTATGGGAATGTTTGTAAATCTATTTAGCGCACTTATGCTAATTTACAAATATGCCAGTTTGCACTTATAGCAGTTTGCACTTATGCCAATGTTTGGAATTGTTTTTGTGCAGTTATGCCCATTTGCACTTATGCCATTTAGCATTGTGCCAGTTTTTGTAACTGCTTCGCACATGTGCTAGTTTGCGCGTATGAAATTCACGATTAATTCAGTCATCCCATTATGGTAAAACGGCTAACGTAGAGCCATGCATGGGATTTGTATTATGGATTGTAAGATGGGAGTAATATTATTATAAAATTAAACAGAGTATTTATAGGAATTCACTTTTAATTTACAACCTCTTCATCATAGCTATCACAAGTTTTTGACAGTTCTTACCACCAGAATTTTGAACTCTTTGTTTTTAATAGAAAGAAATAATGGAAATCTGACAATTCCTAATTTAGTAGTAAAAATTATATATTGTAAAGAAAATTAAAAAAAAAAGAAAAATCTGTCAAATCAGTATTTAGCAATTTACAACTGCAGAGATACTACAGAGTTACTAGATGAAATATTGTCAAGTGCTGAGTCAAACTTATCAAATTCTATTATGTTGTTCATTTCAGTTACTACTTCTTCTTCACACTATTTTATATAAAGTTTTTTGCATCCTTGGGTTTTTATCTCATTTAAGAGAAGCAACACACAGTATTGAAAGTCTAAACAAATTTACACTAATTAAATTTTACACAGTCTTAACTAAACTACGTAAATAAATATATTTAAAATACATAAATTTAACAATTTAACAACTTTACTGGTATAACCCTAAATCAGAGAAAAACTAATAGACAGTAAAATACCTAATAGTGGCAATGCTATATTATATATATTAGGGTTTTTCTCAGATTTCGGGTTAGACAAGAAAGATTGTTCCATAGATTTAGTTTTGATAATATTGAAATAATGGATTTCATGAAGGTGATTATTTAAAGTTAAAATTGGAACCTCATCATTTTAATGATGTTTTTTAATATGGACAGTCATGTTAGCATTTTACAACAAACATTACAATATTATTTTTAACTAAAGACTTACTTGCTTGAGATAATGGAAATGCATGTTTATCCTTTTTATTTAAAGATGATGAAGATTGATGTGTCTTAAAATGAATCTGTTGGTCATCACAATCAATATCATCTTTGTTTATTATTTTTTGACCTACACAACACAAACATAGAGAATATTTGAATTTCATCTAACAACTTGTCTTCTCATGTAGCAATTTTACAATTAAAAAATTTTTACAAATTACTTCACAGATTAATAACTTTATAAGTAAAATAGGGTATATAGTATGCTATATATTATTATAGGTTTCATACCGCTAAAAATTAGGCAATAACACCAGAATATCATTTTAAAATGACATTTTGAAGTCACTGCCTTTCTTGAATCAAATCATCATATTTTTTCCTTTCAGCCTTTTTAACTATAGTAATTCCTTTATAAAAACCACTGATATTATCATTTTTAATTTTTAGAATTAAAGAAAAAAAATTCTGAGAATGTTGTTCCCTTTTTTCAAATCCAAATAATTTTTTTTTGCGTTAAAAGCAGTTGATAATTAAGTAGAATTAAAAATTTAATCTAGTTTTTTTAAGCATTCAAGTTTACTCAACAATTAAGTTATATAATAAAGTAAAATAATCTAGTTAACCACACCATAAAAACTTTATTAATCATATCTACTTGATTCAAGTAGAAATACAAACACAACCTAGTTTCAACGAAGGCATACAACTTTAAACTAAAAATACTCCAATATATTTTCAAATTTAATTTAATTTACTCTTTTAGATATTGCCGTGCTGTCCCAGTAAGCACAGGACGTTTTAAAATCGTTTTAATTCCGTTCAATTTACGGTCGGACGTTAAAAGAACCAATACAATCGTTTTTAAAATGTTTTTTTGCAAACGTTTTTTTAAATGTTAATTTAAACGTTTTTTTAGCGTTTTTTTAACGTGATAAAAAAACTTTTTTTAAACGTACAGCACGGCAATATCTAAAAGAGTATGTTTACGCAAATAATGGCGTGACCTTCGATTAGGCGAATTGATTTATTTAAGTAAAAATTATATAAATTAGTATATATTTAAATCAACCAAGTGTTTGTATTTTTTTCTTGTAGAATTAAATTTGAAAATATATTGGAGTATTTTTAGTTTAAAGTTGTATGCCTTCGTTGAAACTAGGTTGTGTTTGTATTTCTACTTGAATCAAGTAGATATGATTAATAAAGTTTTTATGGTGTGGTTAACTAGATTATTTTACTTTATTATATAACTTAATTGTTGAGTAAACTTGAATGCTTAAAAAAACTAGATTAAATTTTTAATTCTACTTAATTATCAACTGCTTTTAACGCAAAAAAAAATTATTTGGATTTGAAAAAAGGGAACAACATTCTCGGAGTTTTTCTTCTTTAATTCTAAAAATTAAAAATGATAATATCAGTGGTTTTTATAAAGGAATTACTATAGTTAAAAAGGCTGAAAGGAAAAAATATGATGATTTGATTCAAGAAAGGCAGTGACTTCAAAATGTCATTTTAAAATGATATTCTGGTGTTATTGCCTAATTTTTAGCGGTATGAAACCTATAATAATATATAGCATACTATATACCCTATTTTACTTATAAAGTTATTAATCTGTGAAGTAATTTGTAAAAATTTTTTAATTGTAAAATTGCTACATGAGAAGACAAGTTGTTAGATGAAATTCAAATATTCTCTATGTTTGTGTTGTGTAGGTCAAAAAATAATAAACAAAGATGATATTGATTGTGATGACCAACAGATTCATTTTAAGACACATCAATCTTCATCATCTTTAAATAAAAAGGATAAACATGCATTTCCATTATCTCAAGCAAGTAAGTCTTTAGTTAAAAATAATATTGTAATGTTTGTTGTAAAATGCTAACATGACTGTCCATATTAAAAAACATCATTAAAATGATGAGGTTCCAATTTTAACTTTAAATAATCACCTTCATGAAATCCATTATTTCAATATTATCAAAACTAAATCTATGGAACAATCTTTCTTGTCTAACCCGAAATCTGAGAAAAACCCTAATATATATAATATAGCATTGCCACTATTAGGTATTTTACTGTCTATTAGTTTTTCTCTGATTTAGGGTTATACCAGTAAAGTTGTTAAATTGTTAAATTTATGTATTTTAAATATATTTATTTACGTAGTTTAGTTAAGACTGTGTAAAATTTAATTAGTGTAAATTTGTTTAGACTTTCAATACTGTGTGTTGCTTCTCTTAAATGAGATAAAAACCCAAGGATGCAAAAAACTTTATATAAAATAGTGTGAAGAAGAAGTAGTAACTGAAATGAACAACATAATAGAATTTGATAAGTTTGACTCAGCACTTGACAATATTTCATCTAGTAACTCTGTAGTATCTCTGCAGTTGTAAATTGCTAAATACTGATTTGACAGATTTTTCTTTTTTTTTTAATTTTCTTTACAATATATAATTTTTACTACTAAATTAGGAATTGTCAGATTTCCATTATTTCTTTCTATTAAAAACAAAGAGAAAAATGGCATAAGTGCAAATGGGCATAACTGCACAAAAACAATTCCAAACATTGGCATAAGTGCAAACTGCTATAAGTGCAAACTGGCATATTTGTAAATTAGCATAAGTGCGCTAAATAGATTTACAAACATTCCCATAAGTGTGAATTGCCATAAGTGGGAAATGGTATAAGTGTGAAGCAGTTGCAAAAACTCGCAAAAGTGCAAACAACATAAATGCAAACTGGCATAAGTGTGCCAAATAAATTTGCAAAATTTAGCATAATTCCAAACTGGCATAACTGCAAACTAGCATAAGGGCGAAATGGCAATTAGCACTTAGGCCAATGTTTGCAAATTTATTACACGCACTCATGTCAGTTCGCACTTCTGCCAGTGTTTGTAACTGTTTTGTACTTAATCAAATTTTGCACTTATGCCTATTCGTAATGTTTGCTAACCTGTTTGGCGCACTAATGCCAATTTACACTTTTTCCAGTTTGCAAGTTTAAAGCTATAGGTTATCCTATAGCTTTAAACTTTAGTCCAGATAATTCTTTTAACCCAGATAATATTCATATATATGACTACACTAATGGTTAGTGTACACTTATGATCTGGACTACATTAATGATTAGTGTTCTATTTTTTAAATAATAGATTAGATTTAATTAATAGATAAACTGTATCACTAAAATAAAATATAAATGTTTAATTACATTTAAATTTTATGAAAAAAAAAAAATTTTATATACAGTAGTTAATTATAATTTCATAAACTATAAGATATAATATTATTAAAATAT
>NC_061167.1:40043582-40136082 GCF_022113875.1 Hydra vulgaris | reverse complement strand
ATATATATATATATATATATATATATATATATATATATATATATATATATATATATATATATATATATATATATATATATATATATATGTATACACATTTTTGGCACAATATAAATAAAACAGCATCACATTGAAATAAAAATGACTTTGCATTGTCAGTAATAAGCGCCACTAATAAAACATAAGAAATTCTGACTAAAAGACTTGTATTTTGTATGCCCTCCATGCGCATCAAGCATGGCCTGTACAAGTCTTGGCATAGATTGTACCAGCTTTTGGATGGTGTCAACAGGGATTGCTAGCCATGCAGCTTGCAAATGTTGCCACAAATCATCCAGATTGCTGCGTTTGGTTTTCTGCACTTTTCTGAAGAGCTCCTCCTACAAATTTTCAATGGGGTTCAGGTCAGGATTTTGTGGAGGCTATTCAATAGGATTGGTACGAGCATGTTTGAGATATTTTATTACTTTCTTAGCTTTGTAGCAAGGAGCATTGTCTTGTTGAAAGAAAAATGGTTTGTTTTTACCAAACAGTTTGTTTGCTGATGGTTTCATTTGTGCTTTTAATATTTCCAAATATTTATCCTGGTTTACCGTGCCTGTACAACAATATAAATGACCTACACCTGATCCTGACATGCAACCCCATACCATAAGAGAGCCTCCTCCATGCTTTACTGTATGAGAGGACTAAATCATTCACTAACACACAGGAGACTAAATCATTCACCTACTATTCTCATAACATATGCTCTTTTAGCTCCACAGATAACAGTAAAGGTATTTTCATCACTCCATAGCATTTTATTCCATTATACGACAGTCCAGGTTTTGTCCAACTTCGCGAATACTCTTTTTTTCGCAATGTTATCAGGTCGCAACAAAGGCTTCTTCGCAGCAATTCTCCCATTCAAACCACCTTGCTGCAGGTATTTTTTAACTGTGCTTGCTGTCAGATAAACTTCATGGTTTTTCTCCATGAAGGATCTCAAGCTGTGGCGAAAAGATTGGACTAACTCGCCCGAACCTAAAGCCGATTCTGCTTTGCAGTAGTTTTATGAGATGGGTATACAAGGGAAAAGCTACTAAGTCCATTTTTAACAGTATGGAGTTATTTATACCACTATTTAGTATTTTAAATTTTTCCTCATTTGATATACCACACTAATTTAATAAACCGATTATTAAAGTATTATTAAGATTAATTTCAACTATTACACAAAAACTTATTGGCTCATTATCTCAATAAACAAATAAATAAATAAATAAATAAATCTCTCTCTCTCTCTCTCTCTATATATATATATATATATATATATATATATATATATATATATATATATATATATATATATATATATATATATATATATATATATATATATATATATATATATATATATATAGATTTAACATATATACATATATATATATATATATATATATATATATATATATATATATATATATATATATATATATATATATATATATATATATATATATATATATATATATATATATATATATATATATATATATATTTAAACAATTAAAAATGTATTCTACAAAAAGAGTGCTCAATGTTCTTAAAAGAATAGAGCAATTACAAATTAGTAGAAAATCACTTGGCAAAATTTTTTCTTATTTAACAGTGTTACATCAATAATAACTCATCAGAAATCTCTCTCTCTCTCTCTCTCTATATATATATATATATATATATATATATATATATATATATATATATATATATATATATATATATATATATATATATATATATATATATATATATATATAAATATATATATGTATATATAAATATACATATATATATATAAATATATATATATATATATATATATATATATATATATATATATATATATATATATATATATATATATATATAGATATATATATATATATATATATATATATATAGATATAACATATATATATAGATTTAACATATATATATATATATATATATATATATATATATATATATATATATATATATATATATATATATATATATATATATATATATATAGATATAACATATATATATAGATTTAACATATATATATATATATATATATATATATATATATATATATATATATATATATATATATATATATATATATATATATTAGAGTATAGTGATTTTCATAACAAAAAAAATTAAAAAATAAATTTTCCTGAGTCACAAATCGATGTCTATTATTCATAAGAACAAAGTAAAAAAAAATGTTTTTTGATTTTGATGATATCTTGAGGTTCCTCTTTGGGTTCTAAATTCTTGACTGGTCCTAATGTTTTTGATTTTTTTTTCTAAATCATATCAACCTGGGACTCAAAAAAAAAACTGCTTGTTTTATAATTAATTATTGCCCTTTGGCAATCACTAGCCATATTATATATACATACATATATATATATATATATATATATATATATATATATATATATATATATATATATATATATATATATATATATATATATATATATATATATATATATATATATATATAGTGCTTGAAGAGGAGAAAAATAGGAAACAGGTTAGTATTCGCTAAATTAGAAATACAATCGGCGGGATTGTAATAATTGTTATATAGATTTATATATATATATATATATATATATATATATATATATATATATATATATATATATATATATATATATATATATATATATATATATGTTATATATATATATATATATATATATATATATATATATATATATATATATATATATATATATATATATATATATATATATATATATAAATATATATATAAACGTACATTTTAATAAGTTGTATAGCTTGGTTAGACTAAAAAGATTCTTTGCCTTTTCCAGCTGCCATATTAGATTTGGCCATGAGTGAATTTGTCATAAAACTAAAAATAATTTATTTTAATAATATTATATCTCATAATTTATGAAATTATAATTAACTACTGTATTTAAAATTTTTTTCTTTTTTTTCAATAAAATCTAAATGTAATTAAACATTTAGATTTTAATTTAACAATACAGTTAATCTATTAATTAAATCTAATCTATTATTTAAAAAATAGCACACTAACCATTAATCCAAAGTTTAAAGCTATAGGATAACCTATAGCCTTAAACTTGCAGACTGGAAAAAGTGTAAATTGGCATTAGTGCGCCAAACAGGTTAGCAAACATTACAAATAGGCATAAGTGCAAAATTTGATTAAGTACAAAACAGTTGCAAAAACAGGCAGAAGTGTGAACTGACATAAGTGCATGTAATAAATTTGCAGTTTGGAATTATGCTAAATTTTGCAAATTTATTTGGCACACTTATGCCAGTTCGCATTTATGTTGTTTGCGCTTTTGCGAGTTTTTGCAACTGCTTCACACTTATACCAGTTCCCACTTATGGAAATTCACACTTATGCGAATGTTTGTAAATCTATTTAGCCCACTTATGCCAATTTACACATATGGCAGTTTGCACTTATAGCAGTTTGCAATTATGCCAATGTTTGGAATTCTTTTTGTGCAGTTATGCCCATTTGCACTAATGTCATTTGGCATTGTGTCAGTTTTTGTAACTGCTTTGCACATGTGCTAGTTTGCGCGTATGAAATTCACGGTTATTCAGTCATCCCACTATGGTAAAATGGCTAACGTAGAGCCATGCATGGGATTTGTATTATGGATTGTAAGATGGGGGTAAAATCATTATAAAACTAAACAGAGTATTTATAGGAATGCACTTTTAATTTACTAACCTCTTCATCATAGCTATCTCAAGTTTTGACAGTTCTTACCACCAATATTTTGAACTCTTTGTTTCTAATAGAAAGATATAATGGAAATCTGACAATTCCTAATTAAGTAGTAAAAATTATATATTGTAAAGAAAATTAAAAAAAAAAAGAAAAATCTGTCAAATCAGTATTTAGCAATTTACAACTGCAGAGGTACTACAGAGTCACTAGATGAAACTTTGTCAAGTGCTGAGTCAAAATTATCAAATTCTATTATGCTGTTCATTTCAGTTACTACTTCTTCTTCACACTATTTTATATTAAGTTTTTTGCATCCTTGGGTTTTTATCTCATTTAAGAGAAGCAACACACAATATTGAAAGTGTAAACAAATTTACACTTATTAAATTTTGCATAGTCAAAACTAAACTATGTAAATAAATAAATTTAAAATACATAAATTTAACAATTTAACAACTTTACTGGTCTAACCCTAAATCAGAGAAAAACTAATAGACAGTGAAATACCTAATAGTGGCAATGCTATATTATATATATTAGCGTTTTTCTCAGATTTCGGGTTAGACAAGAAAGATTGTTCCATAGATTTATAGTTTTTATAATATTGAAATATTGGATTTGATGAAGATTATTTAAAGTTAAAATTGGAACCTCATCATTTTAGTGATGTTTTTTAATATTGACAGTCATGTTAGCATTTTACAACAAACATTACATTATTATATTTAACTAAAGACTTACTTGCTTGAGATAATGGAAATCCATAATGTTTATCCTTTTTATTTAAAGATGATGAAGATTGATATGTCTTAAAATGAATCTCTTGGTCATCTTTGTTTATTATTTTTTGACCTACACAACACAAACATAGAAAATATTTAAATTTCATCTAACAACTTGTCTTCTTATGTAGCAATTTTACAATTAAAAAATTTTTACAAATTACTTTACAGATTATTAACTTTATAAGTAAAATAGGGTATATAGTATGGTATATAATATTATAGGTTTCATACTGCTAAACATTTGGTAATTATTAAACATATCTACTTGATTCAAGTAGAAATACAAACACAACCTAGTTTCAACGAAGGCATACAACTTTAAACTAAAAATACTCCAATATATTTTCAAATTTAATTCTACAAGAAAAGAATACAAACACTTGGTTGATTTAAATATACACTAATTTATATAATTTTTATTTAAATAAATTTTATTTAAATTAATTCGCCTAATCGAAGGTCACGCCATTATTTGCGTAAACATACTCTTATAAATATTGCCGTGCTGTACGTTTAAAAAAAGTTTTTTTATCGCGTTAAAAAAACGTTTTAAAAACGTTTATAAGCTAACTGAGAAATATCGTAAGTTAATAAAAAAATTAAAACGTTTAAAAAACGCTAAAAAAAACGTTTAAATTAACATTAAAAAAAACGTTTGAAAAAAAACGTTTTAAAAACGATTGTATTGGTTCTTTTAACGTCCGACCGTAAATTGAACGGAATTAAAACGCTTTAAAAACGTCCTGTGCTTACTGGGTAATGTACCTCAAAAGTACACTAGTTTACCCTGCAGGTAAATGTTTTTGTATTCAATGTTACTAATAGTTTTAGAATTTCATTTTCACAGGTAAAATTTTGAATAATACGCAGTAAAAAAATATTTTTTAATTTTTTTTAGCTGCAAGAGGAACAACTGTCTTGAGAAAATTAACGAAGAGGATCAAATGGATATATTAAACCATTTCCTTACCTTACTCTAAAGATGAGCAAGATTTGTTACTACAATCCTTGATTGATTCTTAAGAAATAAAACAGAGACGAAAAAGGGAAGAAAAAGGGTTTAAAAAAAAAGTTCTAATCGAATGAAGGTAAGTTTTAAAACTTTCGTAAGTTTACGTGCTGTTACAAAAAACAAAAACTAATTCAATGATTGCGAGCCTTAAAATTGATTTGAAAAAAATCTAGATGATAAAAGAGGACGTCACATAAAAGAAGCATTGTCTAAAGAAACCAAACCTTTTATTAAACAGCACATTGAAAGCTTTCCAATTAAGGTGGCTTTACTCAAACGTAAGGTTAAAACTTGTTTTCACTTAACTTTTTGAGAATAAGTAAAAAATAAAAATTTGCGTAAACTTTTTAACAATATAATTTTGCTAAGTTTTATAAATAATAATTTTTTTAAATTTTTTCATCCACTTGTTAATTTCCAAGAATCGACTGTTTGAACACTTGACGTCATTCACCTTCTTTTAAATCAGGTATGGGCTTTAGATTATTGCCAACAGCATTTTAAAGTTCTTTTTTGCTGGAGGAATCAGGTAAACTTTTTTGAAGATTATTTTAAACGTTTTTTAAGTAATTAAATATTTATTAATTAATATTATTTATGCATATTACATAAAATAAACTATTTATTCTATACCATACTTATATATACTATATTCTCGACAACTCCCTTGAAATATTGTGTAAAAATTAACTCAAAAAATAAAGAATTACATACATAATAGAAGTTTTTATGACCAATACATATATATTACACAATGTAACAAAAAAAAAAAATTTTCTGTTTATCAAAATTTTTTGATGCTTCTTAATTAATTTGAGTATGCTGAGTCTGAATATGACATTGGATTTTTTATTGCATCAATCGTTTGGTCGGAAAAACAAAAAATCAATTAAACATATAATTAATATAAATCGTTTTGCATTAGATTCTACTTTAGTCAATATAAAAGATTTACTAATTCAAAAGTGTTATGTTATGTTACAAAACTTCATGTTACATCATGTTTCTTACATATATTACATAATGTTACATTATATTGTATTGTAACAGTCTCTCACAATCTCAAAAAACACTAAAAGTGAACAGTAGAACGAGGTTTTCTTTTATGAAGTTTCTCGTCATCGCGTATCAAACACCAGATGTAGTCACCCATCATAGCTGCATCCCATCTGCCCTGGTATCTTTTCTCCATTGCAAGAATATCCTGATGGAAACGTTCCCCGTGCTCTTCACTCACATCACCCAAATTTGGTCTGAAAAATTCCAAGTGTGAATGCAGGTAATGCAGCTTTATTGACATTCTGCATTTCATATCTGCGTACCGTACAATTAAGTTTTCCACTATCTCTTTGTAGTTATCACTCTTATTGTTGCCTAAAAAGCTATGAACAACATGTCTAAATGCAGTCCATGCTTCTTTTTCAACAGCAGACATTTTGTCCTCAAGCTCCTTACATGCCAACATAACTTTAATCTGTGGACCAACGAATATACCTGCTGAAATTTTTGCATCTGACACCTTTGGAAACATCTGCCGAATATGCTGGAATGCTGCACTATCTGGGTTTAATGCTTTGACAAATTGTTTGATAAGACCAAGTTTAATGTGAAGGGGTGGTAGTAAGATCTTTTCAACAGGTATCAGAGATTGATTAATAACATTGTGCGAACCAGGCTGTAAATGTTCTCTCACTGGCCACTCACGTCTTGTGAAGTGCTGGTTTGCAGCCCTGCTATCCCATAAACAAAGAAAACACGAGTACTTTGTGTATCCTCCTTGCAGACCGAGAAGAAATGCTAGCATCTTAAAGTCTCCACATACATCCCACTTGTAACTGCCGTAGTTGATTTTCTCAAGCAACAACTTCACGTTCTTATAGTCTTCCTTTAGATGAACGGAATGAGCTACTGGAATCGAAGGAAATCGGTTTCCGTTATGGAGCAAAACTGCCTTTAGACTTCTTGTTGAGCTGTCAATGAATAATCTCCACTCTTCAGGATTGTGAACAATGCCAATGTCATTGAAAAGACCACGAACGTCATGACAATAGCACAGTGATTCTGATACTACATAAAAGTATGCGAATGTTTCATGTCTTTTTCGGTATTTCGAGGTTCTGCAGCTTGGATCTAATAAATTCCATTCTTTCAAACGTGATGTCAGAAGTTCTGCATTTGATTTAGTGAGACCTAAATCTCGTACTAAGTCATCAAGTTCTTGTTGGTTAGGGAAATGAGGTGAATCATTCGGTTCCCTGAAATCACAGTCATCATTGAGTTCATCCGGTGAGTCTACTTCAGAATGATATGCAGCTGCTTCTTCGGATTGAGGTGGAGTAGGAATAGGCAATTCATCACTGTGTGGAACTGGTCCAATAGAAGATGGTATACTTGGATAAACTAGAGTCAGCCTATCTTTCGGTTTTTTATACTTTGAAATGTCAACAATGCAGAAAAAGCAGTCATCATGATGGTTCGTCGGTTCTCTCCATATTCTCGGAATCGCAAAGGGCATTGACTTTCGGATTCCACGCAGCCATCCTTCCAGAGTTGATCTGCAGCTACCACAACTGTAGTGTGGTGCCCACGATTTGTCCTGATCTCCCATAGCCATGCCAAAATAAGCATGATATGCAGTAAAGAATTTTGTACCACTGACAATCTTATGTTTAGCTTGTGTTGGACTAATATAGTAACCACAAACATAACAGAATGAGTCAGGACAAAGCTTGCAGGACCTACTAGACATATTCACTACTTCATGTAACAGTTGTAATTAGTTAAACTGAAAATAAACACACGAATATAGTTAAAATCAGCATATATATATAATGTTTTAATTGCATTACACATATACGAAAACTCCGAAATATACTTTATGCTTTTTCTCAGGAAATCTTGATGATAGAGAAAAACCAATGGTACCACTGAAATCAGCATACAAAAATTATGTAAGAAACATTAAAAAATTAACATAAACAAAAATGTTGTTACATGGTGTTATATATGTTTATATCTTATACTGCTGAGTTAGTTGAGCATGATGACATCATACTGAAATAGCCTGCTGCCGGGGGCTTCAGTACATACATCTACTGACAAATAGCCTGACTCGCAGTGGAGTGCTGCTACATCGACTGAGGGTTTAGTATGGCTCAGCAACCTTTTCATTCATTATTCTTTACTTTCCCTTTTCGTTTTCTCAAAGATCCCACTGAATTTAGACTAACAAAAAAAGTGAGCAATTGCGCATATAAATATGCTATAGTAGATATATGTATAAATAAATTTTTAATAAATAAAACAAAAGTTTATAGAAAAGTAAATTAGGAGAATAGTCACATTTTAACTTTTTTGAAGATTTTTTAAAGACTTTTAAGGATGTTTTTTTTCCCAAGGATTTTTAAGGTTTTTAAGGAGGATTAAGAACCCTGAATATATACGACAATAATCAAATGACTACATATTGAAACTTCATCAGTAAACATTGTTGTAGTGGATTTTCAGTGGACCTATAAAGTTGTCATTCTGAGCAGTTAAATGGAGTTTAACTCATCATTTACTTAGTAAATAACTAAAGTGGCCAGCCAATAACATTCCAACAATTGATATAGTGGTTACTCCTGTTTTCCACTTTTGGCTGCTGCCACTAATGGTCCATTAAGTATATGATGACCAAAACTGCAACCACCTACAACGCCTACATAGGCCCACTGAAATTCTCCTTTAAATGTTTTGCTGTGTTATATATTTTTTTACTAAATGTTAAAACTAAAAACCGTACATAATCAAAAATTCATTCATATAGAAAAAAATATAAACTCTTTTCCATCTTTAAATACATTTTTCTCATTCTAATTTGAAGTTGGATAATTTACTAAAAAATAAATTTTATCAAATAATAAATATAAATATTGATTTTAATTATAATTATTTAATTGGAATTTTTAAAGAAAAAAATAGGTATTTAGTTAGTGAATGAGGCTTGGTTTCACTACAATAAATGCCAACTATAAAAATATTAAAATAATCAAAGCAAGCTAATATTGGCCATAATTGTTTTCTAGAGACTTTAAATAAAGGTAAACCATTAATTATAAAATTCAAAAAAAATAATGTACTGGTCCAATTATTTTGAATACACAATCTAAAAGTTGTCA
Organism: Hydra vulgaris; assembly: GCF_022113875.1. NCBI lineage: Eukaryota > Metazoa > Cnidaria > Hydrozoa > Anthoathecata > Hydridae > Hydra > Hydra vulgaris. The sequence continues at coordinate 40,126,338 of NC_061167.1, read as the reverse complement.
ATTAAAGATATTGAATTCTAGTAAATTATCAGTTTATTCTGATTATTCTAGTAAATTATCAGTCTATTCAGTTTATTCTCTGTATCATTAATAGGTTTTCTTTTTGAAAAAAATGATTCTGCACGAAATTCTGCTATGTCTAAAACTTTCAAATAATCAGAACATGGTTCTTAATATAGTATATCAAGTATTATACTTGATATACTATATAAAGAACCAGGTATATACTAAGTATATATAGTAAATCATATACTCAGTTTTAAGCTTTTTCTTTCAATATCTGTATCAATATTATCAATATCTGTATCAATATTAAAGCATATATATATATATATATATATATATATATATATATATATATATATATATATATATATATATATATATATATATATATATATATATATATATATATATATATATATATATATATATATATATATATATATATATATATATATATATATTTAAATAATACATATATTTTTTTTTTAATTTAAAAAAAAAAATCATTTGCAGTTAAAAACATCTCACAGCTATAAAAATAAATCTTTTTAAAAATATATATGAAACAAGTTAGTTTTGTATAAAACAATACTAAAAAATTTATTTAAAAAAACTTATCACATGGCAAAACATTTAATGGATAAAAGATAGGTATTTAGAATGGTGATAAAATGCGCATCAAATGGTTGTTGGACCGCAGTTCAGTAACATGCAGGGACACTTTTTTGATTTTGGACCAAAAAAGTAAAAAAAAAAATACTTTTGCTATTTTTCTCTTGGATGCTTAAAAAACATTTATCCGGAATCACTTAGATGTTCATATTTTACCCATTTATTTGGCTATTGATTGTACTTATCCTTTTTACCCCAAGCCTTATAGTTCTTTTTATAACCTAACTGATGTGTGGCCTTATAAATATATATATATATATATATATATATATATATATATATATATATATATATATATATATATATATATATATATATATATATATATATATATATATATATATACATATATATATATATATATATATATATATATATATATATAAAAACTGAGTATATGATATGCTATAAATACTAAGTATATACTAGGTACGCGCACTGAAATTTTTAAACTGATCATATAGTAGAATGTTATATATTATTAGAAAGGCCTTTAATACAGTATTTTAAAGGTGAAAAAATTATTAAAAACGAACAATTCTAAAAAAAGTTATAATATTTTTAGTACCAAATTTAAGATATATGGAATTGTCTAAGAAACTGTGGTCAAAATAATTATTTTTTTCACTTAAATTGTTATAACTTTGTCAATTTTTATCCAAATACCTATCTTGGTATCAAAAGATAGGTGCACTAATGGGCTACAAGTTCATATTAGAGCCTGGATGTAGGGTGTACATCAAGACACTAATAAGAACGCGGATCTCGAAAGCCAGAGAGGGTAATGAAACACCATCTAACCCTTAAGAAAAAGTTTTTGTAAGAAATAAGCAATTTTTTAATGTAATTGTTACATTTTATACATAAAATATTTCCATAACTTGATTCCACAACACTGCCAAACAAAATAAGGTGATCTTAGAGTTGGCCGTAGATGTGGTTATGATGTTATAACACCCTAATACAATAATCATACATTCTAATAAATAATTTAATTTTTATTACAGTAACAAAATTTTTTGTTAAAAAGTAAAAATATATTTTTTTACTATACAACATACATTAGTGATGTACACACTAACTTTAGGGAAGGACGTATGTGACACCGCTCCTATTCCCTCCCCCCCCCCCCCGACGCATAACAAAAATAAAAATAATTAAATCTTTATTACAATAGTTAAATGTATTGTTAACAAGTAAAAATAATCTTTTTTTACTATTCAACATATATTGTACACATTGACTTTAAATGAAGGGAGTATAATGCACTACCTCCCCCCTCCCCCACCTGACAAAAAATAATGTCATCTTTATTTCAATAATCAAATGTATTGTTAAAAAGGAAAAATAATTATTTATAACTATACATCATACATTAGCATTGAAAATATTGTTGTATTACATAAAGCAACATTTTTTTACTATAGAACATACATTAGGGATGTACAATTTGAGGAGAGGGATGGTTTTCCCCCTTCCCCTCAACCAACGTAAAAAAGAAAACACATAGAAATGATATTTTCAACATTTTCACATGCAATTATTAAAAAAGAGAAAGCACAATACAGAATTGTTTTACCAGATTGCACAAGTATACATTTGCACGAGTATTCATTTTCTCGAGTTTACATGTATCCAGTTGCACGAGTATACATTTTCTCATTTAAATGATCATATTTAACCGACCAACATAATGAAAAAACAAACAAACAAAAAAATGTTTTGAAACATAGTAATTAATTTATGTCTTGGCGTTTAGTAAATGATTTTAATTATAAGTTCCAATGCAACTAAATAAATCATTTTTATCAATAGACACCAAGTGAAGGTAAGCAAGAGCCGTCTATCTATTTTTATTGCAAGCCACAAAACTTGCGGTACTTATATGCAAGCCACAAAACTTGCTGTACCTATTTGCAAGCCACAAAACTTGCTATACCTATTTGCAAGCCACAAAACTTGCTGTACCTAATTGCAAGCCACAAAACTTGCGGTACTTATTTGCAAACCATAAAACTTGCGGTACACATTTACAAAAAATTAATATTGCAGCAAATGGGAAATCCATACACGATATACAAGTAATAATTGGGAAATCCATACACGAGATACAAGTAATAATTAAATAAGTAAGAATTACATATATTTATTTATATTTCTTTAATGGTTAATAAAAGTTATGCTATAATAACTTACCAGTTGTAGTCTGTGCAAATTGGCCTAAAGATAACAAAAAAGTTATATAATCAAAAAAAAAAAAACGTCTTGAAATTGTCAACAGTCAATAAAAAATACAGTTATCAAATCAGTTCTGCTTTACGTACAACAACTTTTCTAACAAAAAAAAGCAATTAAAAAAATAATAAAAAACATAAATTATATTACTGTATTTTGAAATTATATTACTGTATATTAGAAAAACACTAACAAGATACTTTTACAAGAATAAACTTATTATTGTAAAAGTATCTTGATATTTTTTACAAGAATAAGCTTATTAATAATAAGCTTGTTCTTGTAAAAATATCAATAATAATATTATTCTAAAATATCAATAACAATATTATTCTGAAAATATCAATAAAATTATAATATTATTCTAAAAATAAAATGTTTATATATAATGTTTATATATATATAATAATTCTAAAAATATCAATAATAATATTATTCTAAAATATCAATAACAATATTATTCTGAAAATATCAATAAAATTATGATATTATTCTAAAAATAAAATGTTTATATGTAATGTTTATATATATATAATAATTCTAAAAATATCAATAATAATATTATTCTAAAAACATTTTGTCAAAAACTGTATTGGCTTAAGCCAATAAAGTTTTACTTTAAAGTATAATAATGTCATTTGTATATTTATATATATATATATATATATATATATATATATATATATATATATATATATATATATATATATATATATACATATATATATATATATATATATATATATATATATATATATATATATATATATATATATATATATATATATATATATATATATATATATATATATATATATATATATATATATATGTATATATATATATGGTGTATTAACAACATTGGCATCTGATACTATTAGACTAATAGTATCAGATGCCAATGTTGTTATTTTGGAATATTTTATTAACTAATAATTAGTTAATAAAATATTCCAAAGTAACGGTTTAATCTTAAATCCTAATCTTTTTTAATATATACCATCATTGGTATAAGTTTAAAAACCTTAATCTTTGTTTACATTTCATGTATTAGATGACTTGTAAACAAAGATTAAGGTTTTTAAACTTATAAATTTTTTAAAAAACAAAACAATAATGATAGGTTTAAAAACCTTAATCTTTGTTTACATCGTCACGATGTAAACAAAGATTAAGGTTTTTAAACCTATCATTGTTTTGTTTTTTAAAAAAAATTATTATTATCATGAAAAACAAATTAATTTACTTTTTTAAGTCTTCTTTGCCATGACTTTTACCATTTTTATTTATTAAAATAATCTAATATTAAAAAATAAAATAATACAATGTAGTAATATTTTTTTTGCTTACCATTCGCCACCCCCCTATCCTCCCGTATTTCTCTTACCTATAAAACGAAAACAAAAAAAACCGAATTTAGGTACCAAAAGTCCTACACTTCTTATACTATCTGCTCCCTAATATTTTTTGGTGAAATTTGGCATGTGCAAAGAAAATGCATGCAAAAAAGTGTCTGAATAACAAAAAAAGCGGAAACTTCATTCCTTCAATAACAACTTAATTTGAGAACATCAACAAAATTTTCATGAAAGTTTTTAGCAAAACTAACCATAAAAAAGTTCAGTGGTAATACATAAGAGTACAATAAAAATCAAGCCCAACCTTTCTTCTTTTTAAATATAATTTTTGTTTATATATGTTTCTAAAAAAAAACACCACTAAAAACGTTTGTCTAACCTTACCTAAAAAAAGCAGTATATTTAATAAAGCACCTCTTAACATATCTGCTCCCTATTATTTATCGTTGAAATTTGGCACATAAATAGAAAATACATGTATAAAGGTGGCTGAACAATCAAAAAAGCGGAAACTTCATGCCTTTGACTACAAATTCATGTCAAAACATCAACCAAATATTCAGGAGCAAAATAATCCGTTAAAAAGTTTAGTAACCATACATAAAAGTTTTAAAAAAATAAAGATGAGCTTCTCTTCTTTTCAAAAAGTATCTATGTGTATATATGTTTCTAAAAAGAAACTCCACAAAACTACGTCTACCCCACGCTGCCTAAAAAAAAAATGAAAAAAGCGAGTCACAAAATTTTAGCACAAAAATCGGTTCCGTTAATCACGATATGCGCGTACCTATATATACGTATATACCTGGTTCAGAATATAGTATATCAAGTATAAAATATATATATAAATTAGCAAGAACCTGTCTATTAGTCACTCTTCATTTATTATTTCGAGATACCAAAAAAAAATTTTAAAAATTTGAAAAGTTCTTTTACACTTGAATGTTTTTTCTACATTTGTATTAAAGATGCGTTTTTAATTAACAAAAACAAATAAGTTTTGACGATTGCGTGATTTAACTAATTCAATTTTGATTTAATTAAGCATTCTGGATCTTTTTTGGACGAAAAATTTATTGGAAGCAAAAAAGACGTTCAAAAGACGTTTAGAATTTAAATGGGACGGACGGACGCTAATTGAACGTCCAAAGGACGTCTTTTTTACGTCGTAAAAAATACGTCCTTGCTGTAAAATATACCATATATACATACAGCGAGCAGGGAAAACTCCCTACTATAAACAACCAGTTTTATAAATATTCGTTCCAAGTTTTATCCTCAACCAGTTATCTAATCTAATATTGAAAGAAAGTACAGTGGAGTATAAAGTAACTGGCTCGGCCTAGTGAGCACCGGACCAAAAAAAGACGTCTTTTGAACGTTCAAAAGACGACCAAAACGTTCAAAAGACGTCTAAAATGTGTATAAGACGTTTAAAAGATGCCTTTTTTTCGTCCGTGTCCTTTGGGGGTAGTTCATTCCAGTATTTTGCTGATCTATTATATAATTGATTGTGTCTTGGAAGACAGTTTGGAACATATTCACGTCTTATTTTAAGATGATGACCACGTGACAATAAGTTAACAAATTTTGTTTGACATGTATTATTAATTATATCAAATCGATGCATTAGTTTAAAAATTTGTATTAGATCGCATCGTAGGCGCCGAAACTCGAGTGATGATAAATTTTGTCTTTTAAGTCTTTCATAGTATTTCTTAAATTTAAAGCCCATTTTGTTGCTTTACGTTGAACAGATTCAACCAAAGCTACGTCAGTTTTTTAATACGGGGCCCAAACAGACACTGCATATTCAAGGTGTGGTCTTATAAATACTTTATATAATTTGAGAGTCATTTTTTCATCAACGATGGTGAATGTCCTTTTTAGCATACCAAGAATTTGTAAAGATTTGGAGACAACTGATTGAATATGTGTACTCCACTTGAGATTAGATGTAAAAATGATTCCTAAATCGCGCTCTTTAATAGAACTTCTTAGGCTTTCATTTATACCTTGGTTATTTTGCAAAAAGGAGCTATACATAGGATTGGTTTAACCATAATGGATAACACAGCATTTTGAAATGTTTAATTTAAGTAACCAAGTGTTTGACCACTCGTGTAAGGGTAGACAGTCCTGCAGATCAACAAAATTAGTCTGCGATGTAGTTTTAGAAAAAAGTTTAGTATCGTCTGGAAAAAAAATTTTTTTTTTAAACTCTTGATAGTAAAATTGTGATCAGAGGTTAAAATTGGTTGAAAACTGTTGTATTTCTTTGTTTTCACGACTGACGACAATGTTTTAGATATTATTATAAAATATTATAGTCTCTGTTCACACTAGCCGCAATTTAAACTTATTAGTCTTATATTTTTTTAAAGTTTTTCTGCATTAAAAAATACTTTTCATTTTATTTTCGATAATTACCTGTACTTAAATGTAATTAGTCTAGCTAACCCAGTAAACACAGATGGTTCAGAATTGGTCAATATTTAGTCAAAATCGGTTAAAAAATGGATAAAACGTTTAACGACATATTATTGACTCAAAGTTGACGCTTGATTTGAAATGTATATTTCAAATTTTTTTATATATGAGTTTAGTAAGCGTCGATCTAACGTTTAAAATATCGACTTATGTTAGTCAATATTGTAAACCTTTAATCGACCTTAATTAAACGTAAACATTTATAGATTTGAAATAAGTTTGTATTGGCTAAATAACTAAATTAAAATTAAATGCGTTTTTAAGATTTACTTCCTTACAACAACTAAAAGCATAACGACTGATAAATAAATAATAAACGAATGTCGGGTGCGCCATTTTAATTAATGAAAGTTAAAAAGCTCTTATCACGACAATCTACCTTCCTAAATGCCAACAAATCAATGGACTCTGATGTTTTAGAAATTATTGATGGCGAGTTGCTGATCTCTCGTTATGAAAGTCCTGCAGCAAGAATTTTTTTTATAAGTTTTATAAACAGTTAACGCTAATATAATTTTTTAGCAGGAGGTATTCATCTTAACAATAATCAAGAGGTTTAATAACTAAATATTTATTTTTTTTATCTCAGATGCATTTTAGCTTAATTTCGTTACATTTGCTACAGAAAATTGGTGAAACAGAGCTGGTAAAAACCACTGCATATGTTATGTCACGACGTTACTAATTTTTTTCAAGTCAAAAATAAACATGGATGGTACGGGAAATTTCGGAAACTTCCATTCAGAAAATATTCTATATGTAAAGTTGTTCTTTGTAATTCCAATTTTAATCTAATAATAATCTTCTGCAATATAAAAAAAATAAATTTTTCAGAATATAAATTTTTTTTTTTCAAAAATCACTTCAAAATAAAATTCACACAAAAATAACTGTCTTTTAGTATTTATTTACCAGGATCCGATTACCAAGTACCAAATTCCACGCTCCATTTTCTAAGAATTAAATATCTGACGATTATAAAGTAGTTTGAAGTTTGAACAACTCCAAACTCTTGTATTTGTAACAATTTTTTTGCTTTGTTATATTTAAAAACTAAAAAAAGTTCGATTTACATCGCAATAAAAGGCATCATTGGTAGTTTAAAAACAAACGTATTTTAAATCAACACATTTTGAATATAAAATTATACAAAACAGGGGTAACGCGTAAATAATAATTTTAAGAATAAAATAAAAACTTTTTTAATATCACCCCCTATCACATAATTTTTTTATTTTTGTCTAAACAGGTTGAAAACATTTACTAAATGAAAATAACTTTATTATTATATTTATTATTATTATATTATATTTAGTTAAAAAAAATTATTAATATCTTTATTTTGTTGGCAAAAACACATTAATAACTTTTTAAAACAAAAATTTTTTAAACCAACAAAACCACTTGCAAAAAACTTTTTATTCTGTCACATCTTTATCTTTTCATCTTTATTTTTAAATAAAGCTTTTTATTTTTTATGTTTGTATGCTTGTTTTCCATTTTGTGCTTTAAAATTATTTTTTCCCAAATTCAATTCCCTTTTACATAATTGGCAAGTTTAAAATTATAAAGTAAAATCTTTTTGTTGACATCTGTTCAATCCCATTGTTTACCACCTGCCCATATATCAGTCTATATACCAGTTTTAATAAGGATTCTCATCTTGCATTTTTATTGTGATATAAAAGCAAAACTTATTAGAATGCGCTCGAACATAATAAAACACATTTTATTTGGTTAATAATTTCCTTTATCCTTTTTTTTAAAGTTATAATTCGTACTGCAAAATTTATTGATCTCCACAAAGCGCTTGATAATAGAGATAAATAAGTAAAGTCTCTCAAGATATGTATTAAACTACAGTTACATTGTTCACAAGTGTTTATGTATAAAGTTACACAACAGGACGGGAAGTAAGTTGCTAAAAAAACAATGAGCATGATTATAAAAGATTGATTAACTCGTTTTTCTGCAGAATATGATTTTATTTTAGTTTTATTTTCGCTGCACCTAAAACTCTGTTGATTGATTGGTTGTTTAGGCCTAACATTTTCGTTTAGTTGACTAACATTTTGCAAATCATAGTTTTTCTTTTTGTTCCATATATCAATTTGAAATCTTCTTTCTTTAGATATTGCGTCGTTTATTTGGTTGGATTTATAAGATTCAACTGATGTGGAGGACATCTTGTCTAAATTACAAAGCAATGTAAACCTTGTTTTATAAAGATAAACCATCAATACCAGTGCGATAAAAGTTACAAAAACCAAAGTAAAAGAAAAAACAGTCAGATAACAAACGTATTTAATATAAAAATATGGTAACACGAGCAAAAATGAGATAAACCAAGTTGAAACTAACAACAAAATGCAAATACGATCAGATAATCCTTTTCTGTATTCGATTGGCTTTATTAATGCTATGATGCGATCTACACATATCAATGCCATTGAAAAAATAGAAACATTACTAAACATAAAAAGTCCTACATGAACTAAGTAGACTTCATTCCGACTAATAACTATTTTTTTAGCCTCTTTGAAATGAAATGATATAGAGCCAACATCTGTTATGATACCAGTTAGCAGATCAGCAAATGTGATATTAAATAACAGCTTATAAAAAATAGATTTTTTGAACACTTTTTTTCTTTTCCCAAATACTGCTACTATAAGTAAAGCATTTAGAGATACTGTGCATACACATAATACGATAGAAAAGCTAAAAGAGAACCAAGATAGCGTTGTCATATTATGCGTATCATGGCAGGACAAAGATTTACACATTATTTGTTCTAAAAAAAAAATCATCACAGACATAAATGTATATTTAAATAGTATATATATATATATATATATATATATATATATATATATATATATATATATATATATATATATATATATATATATATATATATATATATATATATATATACATATATATATATATATATATATATATATATATATACAATATATATATATATATATATATATATATATATATATATATATATATATATATATTTACTAAGATTAACTTGTTTCTCCACGAACAGATTCATCTTCCTGATGAAAAAGTTTAGAAAAGCGTCTTTTCCTTAGATGCGCTAATTAACTTGATATTACACTGAAAATTATGTAACCAACTAGAACAACTTCCAGTGCGTTGTTGCGCATAATTTATAAAAATAATTTGTATGAAATATAATAATAATAAAGAAAAAGAATAATTAATAAAAACAAAGGAAAAAACTCTGGAGCAGTCAACTTATTTTATAAAAAAGTATAACACAAAAGTAACGTTCGAGCATTTAACTAATTTAACAATTAACAATTTAATTTAATTTTCTAAAAAAAGTTTAAAACAAAAGAATTATTTGAGCAGAAAACATTATTTTTTTACAAAGTACTAAACAAAAGAAATATAGTAATAAAAATAAATATTAAACAACACACCCTTATCAAAAACGTTGTTTAAGAAAATATTTTTTGACGCAATACAAAAAGAATGAAACTCGAGAATCATCTTTTATAGCTTTTATAATACAGTATTTTATAATACTTTATAATATTGAGATTTATACTTTTACTTTAGTTTAATTGCTCATTACTTTTTGCCATTATTTTTTATTATGTTTTTAAAAAAAATAGTTAAATATGAAAATTATAAGAACAACCTTAATAGCCTGGGTAAAAAAATAATTTGAGTTACCATAAAAACCATAATTACTTATTAAAAAAAGTTTGAACGTTGTCAATTAAATTCCTTAATTAAACTTACGAAATTTTAAATAGTTAAAATGTTAAGTATTAATTAATATTTAATAAAATAACAATCATAAAATTCTATTACAAATAGAACAATTATAAAAAGATATATTTATTCATTATCTATTCTTATATCATAGATTATTATTCTTAGATGGTATAATTTTTTATACTACAATAATTTAGATTAGATATTTCTTGGAATAAAGGCTATTATTATTTTTGCAATTTTTTTTGTGCTAAATTCTAGACTTTTTAAAATAAGACCTACGTTCTATGTTTAAAAAAAAATTCTTAACTCAATCGATTCTAGTACAAAAATATGTAATATGAAAAAATATGTAATGTGTAAAAACTAAATGCATTAAGGAAAATTTTAGAAAAAAAATACCTTTCAAAAATTTCAAGAAAATTACCGAATATTTTTATTTCATTTTTGATTATCCACTCACATTTTTAACTTTATAAAAAAAAAAGAATATTGTTTTTATTGATGTTATATAAAAAAAAAACATATTTTTTAAATTCGAGTTTCTATTTAAAATCTAACACGTATCAAACAAAAATCGAAGATCTAACTTCACAAGAATCTTTTACAGATGTTGTAAGTGTTAAAATATTATGAAAAGAAACGAATTTTTTTTTAAACAATCATATAGAAACTACAAATCATATAAAAACAGTAAGCAAAAAGGAAAGTTAAATTAGGCTTTGAAATTAAAAATATAGTATAAAGTATTTAGTCACAGTTTTTCTTACAAACATCCCACTTCGTAGGTGTTTTTTTTTTGTTTAAGACTTTAAAAAGAAGGATTTATAAATTTTAAACACATAATCATAATCTTTTAAACTTTTAGACATTTTAAGTTTTAAAATTTTTAGGAGTTTCGGTTTTGGTACTACAAAATCTTGTTTTTTTTTAAAAAAATGTTTATTCTCGAACCGATGTTGGACAAAATAATTACCTTTATGAAAAAAAATAGTTTTTAGATTCGTTGAACTGTCTTAAATATTAAAAAATGTAAAATCCAATACTAAAGATTTAAAGCTATATTTAATTAACTATGATAATATCTTTTTTTTTTTAATTTTTTATTTAGTTACTTTTTTGTTATTCTTTTGAACTTAATGCTACATTTATCTATACAATACTCTTAAGAGCATATAAGGTCTCATATCATTTGCGGCCGTGGTGCAGTGGTTAGAACGGAGATCCAGGTTTGAAACGAACTTTGGACATATTTCGCGTCACGGTAAAGAAGGAGGCGAGAACTTCCTGGTTAAATGCACTTCTGCGGTGCTCTGTGACAATACCGTTAGGTCTTCTTGGAGAACCTAACTAACAAATTAAAAATATATATATATATATATATATATATATATATATATATATATATATATATATATATATATATATATATATATATATATATATATATATATATATATATATATATATATTTAAAGATTGTTGGCTTAGCATAGGAACAGCTACAAATAGTCATAAAGACTAATCCAAAGCAGTGTCTGTTGCAGACCAATATTTTTCTCTACAAAAACGCTACTCAAGCGCATTCGTTTGACGCTCTTACAAAATGAGCTATTCAGGAACAAATTTTTAAATTCACTTTCAATCAAAGATCAAAATTTGTAAATATTAAAATATTTTTTTTTATTTATAATTCAATTAGCTAAAATTCAACAATATATTTATTTTATATATTTTTTAGGTTAATGGACAGATTAGCAGTTTAATTCAAAAGATATCTCTTACATTTTGTTAGTTGTATGTGAGAATAATTTATTAAATAGAACCTTAGCAAAGTCAGTGTAATTGTCTTAAAATATGGCTTCTAATTAGTCTCTTAAGTGTTTTACAAAAGATTGTAGATTAACTCACCAACTATTAATTAAAGATTGTAGATTAACTGATCAACTATTAATCAAAGCTTTAAATAGTTATAGTTTTATTTTTGGATACAGACAACATTATTTAAGGATAAACGCCGACGTTTTCATTACGGGTAGCATATTTAAATTTATTTCGAATACAGATAAGGCTATTTAACCTCTATCATTTTTATAATAAGATTATATAACCGCTGTCATTTTCATTACAGGTGGCATGTTTTAATCATGTTTAAATTTATTTTCGAATAGAGATAAGACTTTTTAACCGCTGTCATTTTTATAATAAGATTATATAACCGCTGTCATTTTCATTACGGTTGGCATGTTTTAATCATGTTTTAATTTATTTTCGAATAGAGATAAGATTATTTTATGTTAACCGCTGATATTTTCACTTCTGGTGACATATTTAAAAAATGTTTAAACATTAACGGATGCAACGTTCCCGGTGCATCCATTAATATTTAGACGCTAATATTTTCGTAATTTTTTTTTTTTTAATTATTATACCGTCTGTTAAAAATTACAAAATAGAAATTACAACAATATAAAATCTTTGAACAAGAAGAAAATAAATTGTCATTGAGCTCCGTTGCATTGGTTGTTTTAAACGCCTTTTTAAAAACTTGCATACGTAAATAAATGATAAATAAAATAGTACAAATACATACATAATTTCAGCAATAAAATAAATTATTGCTGACAATCTAAATAAGTATATAGGGCTGAATAATAAACATTAACAAAAACACAAACAAAAATGAAATACAGTTCTTGTTTACGTTAAAAATATAAAGGAAATATTTTCAAACAAAAGGTTCCCGATATTGAATTTGGTACGAACTTAATTTAAGATGGGCTATATGAATGACAAAGTTAATCTCTAAACAGGGCCGACGACACGGGTTTCAAAGTGAGAGGGCACAACCGTCAATTCTTAAAAAAAAGTCGACTCTTAAAAAAAAAAATCTTGATTTTTCTTACTTTTCAAAAAAAAAAAAAAAAGCCTTTACAAAAACAAAAGGAGGAGGGGGGCACGTGCACCCCTGGCTCCCTGGTGTCGTCGGCCCTGCTAAAAGTTCAATAGAATATTCATGCGATATTTCATTAAAGTAAAATTGAAATATTATTGGAGATAATTCACATTTTATTTTAAACATAAATAATATCACTTAATAATTAAGCTTTTAAATACTTAAATAGACTTGACATATTAAGCTTTTAAATGCTGTGGTAAGAGAGGTTTGTATTGTGGATTTCTGTTTATCTCAAATATTATCTGGCAAGCATGTTTTTGTTTGCTATAAATATTTTTGAGTTTAGTGTGATTAGTACTACCCTATGCTGTATATGAACAAAAAATATAGTTTTTTTAAAAATTCATTATTAAGAAAAGGTTTTGTTCGATATAACATGAAAAGTTTTTGAGATCTTACTTTCGTACTTTATTATATATTTAATATATGGAATTTCCACGACAATCTCGATATATTTAATATGGAATTTCTACACTAAAAGCATTCCTAGAAAGTTTGTAGTCAATTCCTTTTTAATTATTATGTTAAGAGGAATTCCAATTCCATTTTAATTACTAAGTTTAAGAGGAATATTATTGGCTTTACTAGGTTTATGGAGTAGGATAAATTTTGTTTTCTCTACGTTTAATAAAAATCAGTTACATATAAACCACTCGTTGATCTTAAAAGTACAAGTTATTATGGGACGATAATAATCAGAGAACTGATTTCTGTACTGATGTCTGAAACATAGTAGCATGTCTTTTTCTAAAGGAACTTATCAGAGAACCAGTAAATATACGCTTCATTAAGCGGTCATCTCTGTGACTGGTTTTCCTAACGCCCACAACTCTTTTCGTCACTAAAACTCTAGGAAGTTTTGAAATTCACAATTGCAGTGTGCACAGCTATCTTACTATAACTCACTTTTAAGCTAATTTGTTCAAATTGAAAGAAGAATCTCAAGTTAGATGCTGTTTTTACTAATTTATCACTGCTCTGTTCTTTAGAAAGATTGATCATTCTGTTTGTTGAGTACACTAATATAATTGCCATACATCGTATCGATGTCCGGGGTCAAATCACAAATCTAAATAGTGGTAAAGAGGATCTATGGTTTAAAACAAAAGAAAGGAATTAATAGAATTACTTGATAAAATAGATTATATGGTTAAAGGAAAATTCTGAGTCTGAGTATGAGTTTTAGTAGTTTGGGTCTGAGTTTACATTATAACCAAGAATCTTTAAATGTTTCACATAATAAACCTTTTGAATTTGTAGTTTTTTTATATTAATTAATTAATACAGAATGTTCATAAATACAAAACATAATTATTTTGTATATAACGATTCACAAGTATGTCATTTCTTATTGTAAAACTAGTTTTTATTATTTGTGAGTGTGCATGTGAAAGTTGGAGGTCGGGATGGTGTCGGATTAAGAATATTATTTTTTGTATAAATTACATTTTTTAAATAAGACTGTTGTTTTTTTAATAATACATATTTAAAAAAAGGTTAAAATTTCTACCTTAAGGTAGGATATGTGGTATACCCTTAGTAAGGTATAATTTTCCACCTTTCTACTAAGTGTCTCACAATTATCCGACCCTAAGGTAGAATTTTCTTTTTGTTTTTTAGTGTGTAAGCTTAAACTTTACACCTGAGGTATAGGCTAGATACTTCAAAAACTTAATACTATAGTAGTTCGACAGAGCCAGGATAGCTTAGTTGGGTAGTATGCTGTAATAAAATTAAGATTACCAAAAAGCCCCGTTTAGCAGAGTAGCAGATTCAGTTAATGGCTTCACCGACTCGGTGAATGATTAGCTCTTCTACAAAAAAAGGGAAATATTCTACCTCAAGGTAGGCTATGTTACCCTTGGTAAGGCATAATTTTCTACATTTTAAAGTAGAAAATTATATTAAAAACAATCATTTGTCATACAATTTTCTACCTCAAAGTTATAAATTTCTACCTTAAAAGGTAGGAAATTATTTCTTACAATGGATGTATCATATCCTGCCCTTAGTAGTAATCTCTATAAAATAAACATAAAATGTTTCTATAGAATTAGTAAATAAAAAAAAAAACTAGCAGTTTAAAATAAAATTATCGTTTGCAAAATGCTTTGCAATAAGTTTATCCAAGTTTTTTGTAACTGTTATAAACATTTTGGTGAGGCAACAAGCACGCAATAAAAGTCTGTTTAGCTAATGAGATTTTTTAAATTTAAATTTTCTTTCCTTTCTTTAATAATAAACAATGTACTATGAACTTTCAGTTTAGTTTCAACAGTAACTTTAAAAAGTGCATTAACTATAATTAAATGAATTTTAATACCAGTAACTAAATCATAATTAATAATAGTTTTAAAAAAAGTCTTTTTTATGAAAATAAAAGTGATAAAAATCCTGAGATAATAAAAAACCAAAATTTTAAGGTCATTGTATTTTCTTATACCAAATCAAAATTCATGTATCAAATTTATTCCTTTTTTTGAGGATGAGGGGGTTGGCATTCAAATGTTATTTACCCCCAGGCATTACAAAGTCTCTGTACGCCCCTTTCATCTGTTTTGCAGTTAGATAAAATTTCAAATTTAATAATTTAGCAAATGTGAAATACTAATGTAAAAGACATACGTTTTTATTGATACATTTGTTTCAAACTTTCTTTCATCAGAATACATCTCAACAGTTTTTTGTACTTTCAATTTCCAAGAAAAAGTCTTTTTTAGCAATAAACAAAAACTACTTAAGGCCACTAAAAACTGCTTTTCCAAATTTTGAAAGTAGACAGAAACAAAAAGAACATTTGTAAAAGTACAAACACTATAAATAGATAATAAAGTAAACGAAGACAAAAAAACATTTTCAAAAAATTACGAATAATATAAATAGATAATAGTAGTATTTATATAAAAAAATGAAATAAAATAAAAGAAAAAAATTTTAACCTTTAACTCTTTTATTATATCTCTATAATCTTCTCTGTAATTATTCAGTAATTATAGAGAAGAAATCTTTAATCATAACAAGTCCTCATAAAATTGAGCTTAAAGTTAACATTAAAATTGGTAAAGTGTAACATGAGTTATAGTCGAAAATATTTTTTGAAATTAAGAACTTTAATATAAAAATTTAAAAACAAACTTTAAAATTTACGTTTTTAACATTTTATGATAGTGAAATAAAATAAAATTACTACTCACTGTGAAATAAAATAAAAACTTTTAGTCAGAAACAGATTGAACGAACTGCATTAAAACGAAATTAAATTTTCAAGAACTAATGTCGAGTAAAGTAAATCCAGTTAAAACTATTTATTTTTTATCTACTGAATCTATAAGTAATGTTTATTTGTTTATTTAAAATTGTATGTTAAATGTTTATTTTAACAGAATAAATTTTTTTACTATAAATTCAATTACTAAATATTTATTTAACAAAATAAAACCTATAGTTATCTCTTCTTAAACACGGTTTACAATTTTTATAATTAACTTTATATGTATATATATATATATATATATATATATATATATATATATATATATATATATATATATATATATATATATATATATATATATACATATATATATATATATATATATATATATATATATATATATATATATATATATATATATATATATATATATGTATATATATATATATATATATATATATATATATATATATATATATATATATATATATATATATATATATATATATATATATATATATATATAGATATATATATATATATATATATATATATATATATATATTTATATATATATATATATATATATAAATATATATATATATATATATATATATATATATATATATATATATATATATATATATATATTTTTATTAACATCATTAATCATTAAGATTAATGATGTTAATAAAAAATATATAACGATATTGTTAAGGTCAACAGTGATAAATTAGTAAATAATTAAGAAAAAGTTTTCTTCAAAAACAATTTGTAAAAGTATAACTCAACAAACTTTTCTTCGTGTTTTTGGTGAAAAATTGAATTAATATACTCAAAATTATGCTTTATCAACGCCAATTTTTTTTGCCACTCTCCGTAGTTTGTACTTTTTCAATTTTCCTGAATTGATCCCTACTATGATGAACGGCCAACATTAAATCTTGCCTGTCCTCTTCATTGTGAACAGAATTAACAAACTCTGACACAAGCTTAGTTGCTCGTACAAAGCAAACGTTGACGGCATATATTCGGCGAACAAGTTCAATGAAAGTTTTGAAGTGGTAGATAAAGCCCAAAAAAGATGAAGGACAGTTTAGGCAAGATTTATCATCGTTATTACTAAAATATAACAAATTGAAAACAAATCACTAGTTCCTACCAACCAACTGTGACAGGCTAGGTGGTTTCTTCTGGGTGAAGTCTAGATCTTACATAAGGATTGGATTTTCAGACTTCTCATAGTGAGTAGGAACACGTTGCGAAAAAAGAACTTTTGCAACTTTTTCTTTCTCATCATCTTCAAGTTCTTTATCTGCGAGACATAACGGAATCAAGGTTTGATCCACGTATGTCTTTCAATTGATTTCAATACTTCTTTAATTTCCTCTAGTACATCATTAGCTCATAGCATCATAAGATTCTACCCAACGTTTATACTGGACCATCTGACAGTATGCTTTTATATCTTGAAAGAGGTGCATAGGAAACTAAAGAAGAACGCGCAAACCACACAGTATAAAATATAGAAATAAATTCTGCCATTTTACTGATTTCTTTTTGTAAACAAGCTGTCAATTGGTAGGGCAACTGATTATTTAAAACTTGAATTTTAAGATAATATATAGACTTTGCCATCAAATGAGCATGGGAAACTGATCCAGGAGCATAAAAATTAAAGCTTACATCTGAACATAAGTAGATGAGTGAAAGCTCTACTAGTTCTTTATAATCATCTCTTGGAAATACTAAAAAGGCAAGTGCATATTTTCAAAATTGAACAGTTTTTTCGATCTGTTTTTCTAGATACGTTCTTTTAACTGCAGCTTTGTCAATTTTTGAACTTTGATTTATCCATAGTTTCCTTTATTGCGTTCCAATTGAAGTTTTTCCAAAAATGTTTACAGTGAAGCTCGTAAACTTGTCTTCGACATGGAATATTTTTCTGTATTAGTTGCAGTTGTATCAAAGCACTGACCCTCTATATAAGCTCTTAGCTTATATTCATCCAAAATGTTTATTAAAGTATCATGATGAGATTTTCCAGTACGTTTTACTGCCCCCAAAAGTAATTAGTATGTCAGAGAGCAAGTGCATCATATTTCTAGGTGAAATATTCTTAGAAACACCTGTAATTGCAATTTCTTTTGCAAATTTTTTAGGTAATACTGTTGAAGCACTAGTACCTGATTTAATTACGTCTGGTGAATTGTCGGAATTCTGACAAGAAGAAACCTCACTTTGTTCTGATGATCAAAACTCAGTTTTCTCTGTTTAATCCTCTTGTTGCTCAATAAATGTCGCAATCTTCTTTCTTCTATCATTCTATTCTTTTCAGCTTTTGGTAATATGCTAAATCCTTTGAACCAAGTGTCATTTTACGTTTTGTTGCTCAATAAATGTTAAATATCGCAATCTTCTTTCTTCTATCATTCTATTCTTTTCAGCTTTTGGTAATATACTAAATCCTTCGAACCAAGTGTCATTTTACGTTTTGTTGCTCAATAAATGTTAAATATCGCAATCTTCTTTCTTCTATCATTCTATTCTTTTCAGCTTTTGGTAATATACTAAATCCTTTGAACCAAGTGTCATTTTACGTTTTGTTGCTCAATAAATGTTAAATATCGCAATCTTCTTTCTTTTATCATTCTATTCTTTTCAGCTTTTGGTAATATGCTAAACCCTTTGAACCAAGTGCCATTTAACGTTTTGTTATTTGATCATTTAAAAATTGCTTATTTAAATTGTATGAATGAAGGTGAAGAATGTAGGTTTGAATGTCTAAATGAAGCAAGTATCAGGTTTTCCAATCCAAAAAAATTTGTTAGCATTTTTTTAAAAGATGTTTCTAGCTAATTCTGCTCCGTTGCTTTTTCTATCATTATTTTTTTTTCAACGTTGCCCATTTTTCAACAAGATTATTTAATAGTTTCCTAGAACATACAATATTTAGGGGAAAGCGGAGGTAACATTGTGAATGGGGCAAGATGAGTTTTTATATAACAAATCAACAAAAAAATTTAAAATTGGGTGAAAACGAAACTGTATTTGCATCTTGTATTTTAAAACACCAAAAGTTTTTTAAATATTTTTAACGCTATCTACTAGGCATAAGTTTACTTTTTGCGCTTAAAAAAAAATTCTTCAGTTTCGGTTTATCATAGTAGATGGAGTCTTTCAAGTTTAACTTCTTTAAAAGTACTTTTTTGCGATTTGTATTTATTTTGTGTTACTTTAGTAGTTAAAATCGGAGGCAAAAATTGCATAATAAGTCATTTTGCCCCGGTCACGTGAACAGATGACAATTTTATGAATTTTTTTATTTTAATATTTATTTCAAATTGCTATATTTGCAAACTGAAAATTCATGCAGGCAATGAATCATTTTAATAACATAAACTTATTGAGAAAGTATTATTGCTTCACGATTGATAGTTTTGCAATAACTTAGGGCTTTCATGTTGCCCCGTTTTCTCCTATTTAACTGTTTTCTAATTGTTTTAAAACTTTATTTAATGTAGCCTCATATCAGAGGTAGAGTGAAAAGAGTCATGTTAACAAATTAATATAAGCAAAAGTAAAATTCGGTAAAAATAAAAAAAAATCTAATTATAGATTATTTAGCATTGTTTAATTATAGATTATGTTTGTCATGAAATATGCCGCCGTCATATCCTTCATCGATCCACGGTTTCTTTATAGCAAAAAGGATACAATTCATATTGAACTTTTTTTTTTTAACATCTTCGTTTCCAACAAGGCTACAAGCAACCACTAATTATTGTTGGAAGTTACTGGAAGAAAAAAGATGAAGATTGTAGAGCAAGATAACGATTGACAGACGACTTAAAAGATTGCAAATTATATGAATCAGGAAAGCAAGATGAAGGAAACGAATTCTAAAGAAACGATGTTCCAGGAAAAAAAACTATACAAATAAGAGTTTTTGGAGCACTTAGGAACAGTAACAGAAAAAAGATGAGACTTAATTGAATGACGAGTAACACGAGAATGAATTTTAGTAGATGGCACAAGAGACGCTAGCTCTTTAGAGCAGTGCCCATTATAGTATTTGTAGAAAAGAGAAAGAGAAGCAACATTACGACGATGTGACGGAGGTTGAAGGTTGGCTGCAAGAGCAGGTCCAACTATGTTTACAATGCGTTTTTGCACCTTGTCTAAAAGAGAAAAAGCATCATTAGAAGATCCACCCCAGATAAGGCAACAGTATTCCATACAAGGCCGGATTTGAGATTTATAGAGATAGAGAATAGAATCCAGAGTAAGAAGGTGACGAGCTCGATAAAAAAAAGCAAATTTAGCAGATGCTAATTTTGAAACGGATTTGATACAACATTTCCAAAAAAGATCCTAAGTATAAGTTAATCCTAGAAGATTAAGGGTAGGAGACTCATCGAGTACATTACCGTTCATAAATATAGGAAGGTCTAAATTATTGCGATAACGATTTGCTGAAAAAATTAAGTTTTATCTGAATTAAAATTCACCAGCCACTGTGAGCCCCATGCTGTAGCAGAAGTGAGATCCTTTTCAAACTCAGATGCCCCCTACAAGCAATCAGAGGGAGTTGGCTTCTTATCGTGACAAGAATAAATGGTAGCATCACCAACGAACAATGCCACCTTAGGTGTGAGAATATCTGGAAGATCGTTAATATAAATTAAAAAGAGTATAGGGGCAACGATTGAACCTTGAGGAACCCCTGAGTTTACAGAATAAGAAGAAGAGTGCTGTCCATCAAGGACAACTTTTATACTACGATTGGAAAGGAAGGATTCAATAATCTTAAATATGTTTCCAGATACACCGTAAGAAGAAACCTAATGGAGAAGACCAGCATGCCAAACCTTATCAAACGCTTTAGAAATGTCAAGAGCAATGGCCTTAACCTCTCCACCTTTATCTAATGCGCGATAAAACCTATCAGTTATTACTGACAGCAAATCAGCCGTAGAACAAGAAGATCGAAATCCATACTGATGATCAGAAAGTAGGTTATGAGATTCGAGATGAGAGATTAAGTGTTTGTTAATTAAAGATTCAAAAACCTTGCTTATGATAGGAAGAAGACTAATGAGACGGTAGTTAGACAAATCGGATCGCTCTCCAGAATTTTTAAAAATAGGGATAACAGATGCTGCTTTCAAGCAGGCTGGAAAACAAGACTCTGATAAGCACTTGTTAAATAGTTTTGAAAGGATAGACGACAGCTCCGGAGAACACTTCTGCAAGACTATAACGGGTATGTTGTCCGGGCCGCAAGCTGTAGAAGAGTCTAAGCAGGAAATCACTTTAGATACAGAAACTGGAGTGATACGGATATCGAGCAATGGATCAACCTGTTTGACGGCTATATCAGATAAAACGCAACTAGTAGAATCAAGAGATGATATTGATAAAAAGTTCTTAGCAAACAATTCAGCTTTGTCTTTAGGTGAGGTGTAGTCTGAACCATACAAAAGAGGTGGAATTACCAACTTGCTTTTATTATTGATACTATTAAAGATTCTCTAGAAGTTACGAGAGCCTAATTTTTGAGATGAAATACGAGATTTCATGATCTGAGAATAGCGGGCTTTGGCGTTAGACAAAACTTTTTTACAATGGTTCCTAGCAGTAATAAACAGACATCTGTTTTCTTGAGAATTGTTTTGCTGACAGATATAGGAAGTAATGGTTTCGATTGACAATTGCAGTAGCACAATGTGAAAAAAACCATGGAGAAGATGAGGCTTGACCTGGAATCGTCGAAAGGGAATAAAGGATTCCATGCCAGCCTGAATTCACGAAGTTATGTAAGAAGCACATTTGTCAACAGGAAGAAGAAAGATTTCTACCCAAGGACCATCAAGACCATAAGAATTCTTTCAAGACCATAAGAATCAAGACCATAAGAATTTTTTCAGTGGAACTTCCCCTTTCATTCCATTTTCAGCTATATAAATACCGTTAGGATAACACTTTATTTTTCGTCGCGAATGTTGTTATATGTAGGATATATATTTGCATTACACTTAATTGAGTTATTTCGCATAGCTTCTGTATTTGAAAAACATTCTTTTAATACATACAGCAAACTATATCGCTTTTTTTTTAACCCCATTTCTGCTGCTTGTAAGATTTTATCGTGATCATGATTTACTAACAATATGGATGCGTGCCGACGTTTACTTTGGTAGGACATATCTTCGTATTTCTGACATGGTCTTCCAAATGACTGTTCGTTTAAACAAGAAACATTTAAATCGACGGTTTGTGATGATTGTTCGCTAGGTTGCTTATTAATTAAAGACAAAATTTTATTATTAAGCTAAAGTGATTCGTCACTTAAAAACTGAAATTTGGAGTATTCACCTGCAGATATATCTGTCTTAGACTTTTCAGCTGAAATAAAACTGCAAGCTTTGGTCGATCATACAGCAAATAGAATATGCAAGGCACAGTATGATGTCCTTAGCACTGAAGGCACTCCAGATAGACTTTCTCTGAGATACAAAATAGGTTTTGATGGTGCCACAAGACAGTCTATATATAAACAAATATCGCAAGGAACAGTAAAAAGAAATTTAAACAATGAGCAGGTACCTTTTATTAATTGCCTAGTGCCATTGGACTTGTGTGGTTTTTCAAATGGAAAACAGTACCCAGCGTGGTGAAATCCACGACCATCATCAACAATGTACTGTAGACCTCTGCGTTTTAAATTTGAAAAAGAAACGGTAGCAGTTTCTAAATCAGAAGAGGATCTCATTAGGGTTGAGATTTCAAATTTGCAAGATACTGAAGTTGATATAAATAATAAAAAAAATCAAAATACATCATATAATACAAATTACAATGATTGATGGAAAAGTTCATACTGCTCTTTCAGATGTTACAAATTCAGGTCAATGCTGTACTATATGTGGGGCAAGTCCTAAAGCAATGAATGATACTGAAAAAATGGTTTTGAAAAAGGGTATCGAAGGTAGTTATTTATTTGGTTTATCATCCTTACATGCTTGGATAAGATTTTTTGAATGTTTATTACATATTGGATATAAAATAACTTTGAAAAAGTGGCAGGCAAAAACAGCAGAAGATAAATCTAAAGTAAAGGCTCTGAAACAACAAATTCAAAATAGACTTAAAGATGAAATGGGCTTGATAGTTGATTTTCCGAAATCTTATGGTAGTGGAACATCAAATGATAGAAATACGGTTCGAAGAGCATTTCAAAATGCGGAAAAGCTTGCAGAAATTTTAAATATTGATGTTGAACTGATTCTAAATTTGCATATTATATTGGCAACAATTTTATGTGGTTTAGATATTGACACTAATAAATTTGAGGCTTTCTGTTTAAAAACAGCTCAACTTTATGTTCATCATTATCCTTGATACTATATGCCACAATCTCTCCACAAAGTTTTAATCCATGGTTCTATCAAAATTATCAAAAGTTTAGCATTACCCATTGGTATGTATTCTGAAGATGCTCAAGAAATACGTAATAAAGACTCTCAAAACTACCATGAACATTTTGCAAGAAAATCATCTAGTGTGAAAACTAATCAAGATTTGTTAAATCGACTTCTGTGTACATCTGATTCATTTATTGCACCTCTGAGAAAGACAGCAGGAAGTCACACCAAAACGAAAAACTTACCAGCTGGAGTTATTGACTTATTAAGGTCATCCACAGATGATATTAGTTTATAAATGTATCTTTTGTACCTTTATAATTTTGGAAATGTCTGTACCTATATGAAAGTGTGACTGTAAATTAAAACAATTAGTTATGCTCAATCCTATTAGAATCATCAAATTAATTTGCATACCAATTTTAGAAACATTTGGCTAAAAATAACCCTTATGAACTAAGCATAAATATGTGTTGCTATGCAAATGGGATTGCCTAGGCAATCACATCAAAAGAGCAATGCTCATTTAAATTATAATCATCCAATTAATTTATATACCAATTTTTGGGGCCTATGGATGAAAGGAAAAAAAGTTATGACTTTTTGCCAAAAATATGGGATTCTGGCCCACTGTGGATCTTCGAGTGGCATTTAAAAAAAAGAAGATGAGTAAATTTAGAAAAACACCTCTAAAATACCAACAATTCTAAGACATGAATAATTTAAATACAAATATTTAACTAAAACATATACTTTTTATAAGCACTAAGTTAATATGTTTATTTAAAATAAAAATAGTCCAAAGCTTTTTTAATTGAAAAAAGTTATGTAAATTTTGAGGATAAGTATTTTTAAAAAAATAAAATTTGCAAAAATTTGACAATTTTAAAGCCATTATGAATGGTTCTAGCAAGCTTGCCTTCATCTCTAGTAATTAAGCGGATATATTTTTGAATGGAGTAAAGCACCTTTGTTTCAATGATGAAATAAAAAAAAAGTTTAGAAGATTTGACTTTTTTGGGACTTTTGGCCACGGAAAAAAAATTCTGGCCCACTGTGCACTGAATAAATAACTAAAATTATATAATTAATTGAAAATAACATTTTGTTTTTATGTTTTTTATAGTACTTGTACTTTACTATGTTTATATTTTGTACGTAGTTTTAAGGTGAGTTTCCACTCATCCGTTTTTTCACGGGAACGGGAAAGGGAAGGGAAAAAAAATCACGTGAGCATGCGTATTATAAGTTTTAATTTGTCCGAAGTAAAACTACGCATGGTCACGTGATTATTTTTCCCTTTCCCATCCCGTTTCCATAGAAAAACGGATGAGTGGAAACTCACCTTAATGTACAAAATGTAAACATAGTAAAAGGGGTCGTCCATAAATTACGTCACGCAATTTTTGACCGTTTATGGACGACCCCAAACTTCAATTTTTTAAAAAATTCTAATAAGAACAATTTAAGAACGAT
Source organism: Hydra vulgaris (assembly GCF_022113875.1). Taxonomy (NCBI): domain Eukaryota; kingdom Metazoa; phylum Cnidaria; class Hydrozoa; order Anthoathecata; family Hydridae; genus Hydra; species Hydra vulgaris. The sequence continues at coordinate 40,100,739 of NC_061167.1, read as the reverse complement.
TATAATCGTTCTTTAATCGTTCTCAAAAAATTATGAAGGCGTCAAACACGTTGTACGTGTTAAACGCGTTTAACTTCATTTAAATCATTAGTGAAAACAATAGGAAACAAAGTTTTAAAATAGGCGCTATCTTTTATTAACTAAAAAAAAATCATAGTATTTGTGAAATTAAACAATACATAAATATTTTTACTCGGTAACGCATATGATTTCAAATGTAGTGAAGTACAATACTTTAGAATAAAAAATACTCAAGTAAAAGTAAAAGTACACATTTAAAACAATAGTTTAAAAGTAGAAATTCACAAAATAACAACTCAATTACAGTAACGTGAATGATCATAACTTAAAAAAATAAAAGATTCGATGAAAATAAATTTAAATTAAGTATAAGATAAAAACAATTTTTTTTTTTGAACTCATTGCCCTCATAACTTTTTTTTTCGCTGTTTCACATATTTACAAGAAGGCTGTTTCACATATTTACAAGAAGGAGACATTGAGTGTCTTATTACCGAGTCACATTTACATATTGTCCGCGTTTATAAACAAAAAATAAAATATACACAAAACGTTAAATATACATTACTTTTGTTAAATAATAAAATGACTTTTATATTGATTTAAAAATAAAAAACGTTTTATATTCTAATGCAAATATATTTGATACATGTTTATCAACATTTAGTGTTAATGAAAACTTTTTTTCTATTTTAAAATTACCTTTTAAAAAAAATTTAAAGCCTATTGAATTAAAATCTAATTAAAGTAAGATTCTATTAAAAACAGTTTTGAATTTTTCTAGTGAGCAGTCAGGGCCGTCCCGAGGGGGGAGAATACACAGTTCTGTTTGCCCCAAGCATGCTTTTGTTTACTATAAAGTTTATTGAGTTTTCCGTAGTTCGTACTTTTCCATGCAATATTGCAGTAAGAAACATAGCTGTGAATAAATGAAAAATAAATTTTCATTAGAGCTCTAGTATTTAAAAATAATTTTGTTTTATAATATACGGAAATAATTTAAGAGATTTTACTTTCAATGGATTGGATGTGGAACTTCCACAACAAGTTTTTATCAAAAATTACTCCTAAAAATTAACAGTAGATTCCTTTTTACATCTGTTTTATTGAATAAAAGATTTGACCGTTTAAGTGGAAAATTATCAACTTTATTTGGTTTGTGGAGCAGAATGAATTTAGTTTTATCTACATTTAGTGAAAGGCGATTACTTATAAACCGTTCATTTACTTTAAATAATTCTTCATTAAAAATTTTAAAAAGAACTTTTATATCTTCGTATGGATAAAGCAAATGGAATTATCAGCAAACAATATAAAATATAGTTTTTTAGATGCTAAAAATAAATCATTTGTATACACTAGAAACAATAATGGAAGTTCTAATTTTTTTATAAGGATTTCATGATTGACAGTGTCAAATCTTTTGGATAAATCAATGAAAACTCCACAGGTAAAATAATCTTTATTAAAAGCATCCGATAAATAGTTTACAAGTTCAATTACCGCGTGCTACTAAAAATGTGAAACAATAAGGGTTCAATAATATCAAAGACTGATTTAACTACTTTCACGCTAATTTTATCTATGCCTGCACTTTTGTTATTTTTCAGTGTGGAAAAAACACTTATATTTAAATTTAGTTCTGTCATGATATTTTCTGTTTTAAGGTAACTTTCAAATTTTATGGTACTTGATGGAATTTTAGCCGCCAGATTTGGACCAATCTCAAGAAAAAACAGTAAAGGTTTTAAGCTATGGTTTTTTTTTTATCATAAACAAGTTTTTCATCAATTAACAAAGGCAAACTTTTTTTAATCGGTATATTTTTACCAGTTATTTCTTTGATTATATTCCAATTTTTTTTTGTATTTCCATTAGTTTTTTCCATGAGCTTTTCATAATAAAATTTTTTTGAAAACTTCTTGGTTTTTTCGAACAAATTTTTGAAACTTTGTATATTATTTCATTACGATATGATTTTTTGTCTAAGGTATATAGTATTATCATACAGTTTTTTGTATATTTATAGTATTAACATTCAGTTTTTTTTATTTTGTTTTTTTTTGGTTATTTGATTAAACCTTCCTCGGAATCAAAATAGTCTTAGAATTGAAATTTTATTTGATTAAAAGGAACGCCTTATATACTGTTTACTAATAAACACGAAAAATAACTCGTAAGCAATATTTTCATTTTGTGTTTTATGCACTTAAGAGCCGTTTTTTCTAAGAATCAGGCAAATTCCTGAAACTGTGGAAGTGACCTCGTCCAAATTGCTTGAATTTTTTATATTGATCAGAATATAGAGAAAACCTGTTGGGGAAAAAAAAAATTTCAAAAATGTTTCGTTCACTCGGAATCTGGGCTTAAATTTTTGAGATTTTTTTAAAAATTTTTAGAAATTTAGTTTTTGCCACCTTTGAACCCATTTTTTTGGCAAGGCAAAAAGTTGCACATAGCTTTTGTAGTTAATATCAGACGTAACCCAAAAGCTCTCTCCAAAAAATATAAAAAAGTTGCGTGACACTGTGCGGTTGGCTAATTATCATAGTACAAAATCAATCAGTTTTGTCAATTTTTAATCGGAGTTAATTCTAGCGGCGAAGTGTTGCACACAATTTTTCTTTTAGGATTTGAAATTATCAAAGGTATTGAGTCTAAAAATGCAAAGAAAGTTATGTGATACCTAAGACCTATTAATATAATAAGGCTTGAAATTGGAAAAAAATGTTTTAGTATACTTACAAAATGAACCATTACGGCAGAGGCGCTTAGTTTTGTAAAAATGTAAACATATCCAACTGTCAATACAAAAAGGTCCTAACATAATAATAAAAAAAATTCGTGTGATTTTGTCACACGCATGATATAACATGAATTAAAAACTGAACCAAAATCTAACATCAAGATAACTATATTGCTAATTAAATAAAACATAAATCAAACATTTAAATGTTTTTCCATTTAAAAATTAGTTTTTCATTTATTAATAGAGTCATTTACACACATTATCCACCACATCACACATAATTTCTACTCTGCTGCAGTAAGTTTCTCTAAGAATAATGATATGACTGTATTATAGTCTTCTTCGGATAATGAATAATCGCCACAACCGCTGATTAGAAAAGGAGCATTTACTAAACAGATAATTTTATCAGTTTGGTTATTTATCTCCTCGGTAGTAACTGGCCAGCGAAAAGTATTCTTCTCTTGCCCGTTAATCATACAATTAACTCTGATCCCAGTTATAGATACCTAAAAGTATTAGCGCAACATTTAAAATAATATAATAAAGAGTTTATGATTTGTTTAATTTTGCTTACATTCAATATAACTTGTAAAGTCTTATATAATGTCATTCTGAAATTATTTTTACATTTTATTTATATTCCTTTTATTTTAGAGCACTGTTTTGTAAAACAAAATAAAAACTTGAAACTAATATATACATTGAATAATATTACCTCCACAATATATCCAATATTCCATTGTTTTTCATATGCAACAGCAACCCAATCATTCACTTTCCATACAGGACAAATTTCTTTTGCAAGATTGGCGATGTCTTCCTCATATTTATTATCATCTTCATTGTCTCCTGTCAGATTAAAGTCATTATTTTCGCTATAAACTTCTTTTTTATCGTTAACCTGACTATTTTCATCATTTTCTGTTGTCGGTTCTACTAGCGCACCTTTTCTTTTCAGGTTACTAAATCTATAACAATATCGATTGTACATATTTTTAAATATATGTAAACAAACACACAAAATTATAACTTTCACCTAAATTTTAATTTCATATTTGTAAAAGAACTATTTAACAGTCAGAAACATAATCTAATTTGCAAAAGTTTTGATAGCAACAATGCCTACCTTGAAAATAAAGATCTTATCTGTTGGCTAGTTACATATTGATCAGGCGGAAGTTCTCTCCTCAGCTGCATGTGAACTTGCTCAGGGCTTATTTTATTACCTGATTCTTCTCCACGAATAAAGTATTTATACAACAGTTCTTTCTGCTGATTTGAAAATCTAAAAGAACTTCGAACTGGTAATGCCCAACCTTGCAATAGAAAAATGTTCATGCAATGTGGTTTGTCTTTTACGGAAGCACTGAAGAAATTGGCATATTTAGTTGTGAAGTAATTTTCATCTTATGAACAAACGAGTTGCGAACTTTATCCAATGATGTTAATGATTTCGGAACTGTATGAAGACCGGATAGCATGTGTTCTTCTAACTCAGCATCGCTTTCAAATGATAAAGTACAATTTATTTCAGTGCAAAATCTTAATGAATATAATTGTCACTTCTTTTCTGTTTTTCCTTAAGTGACTTGTTACGCTTAATTGAATTATCTGTTTTGCTATGTGGCAACAACAACTTAATCGAGGGTTGAATTTTAAGATTTCCATACTCTTGTTCAATTCCCTCACCGATATTGAAATAACGCCACATCTTCATACTTTTCTCACCAAACTCAAATGAGTGATAGTTGCTAATGTTCTTAATCTTTGGTCCAGTAACTACAGTTTTATCATTGCTAATTTGAGCAACTGCTACTTTTGCATCTTTAGCGCTAAAACTATAATGCATAGCCTTGTGTATATCTTCAGCAGTCAAAAGATTATTGCATTAAGAACCTCAGTTACACTCTCACGGCTTCTTAGAGATTCGTCCAAAATCTCCTGTGAAACATTAATTTCACTGGGATCAAATTCTTCATCTGGAGTAGCAGGTGTCATATATGTTTGTTCTTGTTGTGTTTGCGTTTCTGTACATAAATTGGTGTTTTCGTTGACTCTAGATAAAGCAGTTTCTTGCTTTAAATGGGTAAAACACAGCATTGCACTAACTGAAAATACTTCTTTGTATCGCTTTGACATTGATATGACGACATGTATTGATGACGCCCTTAAAGCGGGAGATTTTTTTCCTTTTATATTTAGATGGTGAGGATGAAAGCATGTTTTTGGAGGACTCCATGCAATACCAAACGTGTACCGGTGAAAAGCACATATTTGTTCATCCTTTTCAAGATTTCTTTTAAGTCTATTTGCAATAAGTCCATTTTCTTCCCAAATATTATTATCGTTTAATCGCATGACCTAAAAACAATTTTTTAAACAATTATTAAGTGTGTCATTTAAAGCATTGCTTATAATCTGACTCTTCACGAAAAATGTTTACAAGTTTGAAATACATTGTTGTTATTGTTAAAATACAATATTGCAAGAGTGTGATTAATTTAGTGATTATTTATTAAAAGAGTGAGGAATTAATTAAAAGAGCTATTTTTTTTTGTTTAAAGAACTTTGTCTCAAAATCTTATTGCAGAGAAGTTATAAAGTATGTAATTATAAAAATTATATTATAGTCTGCGTAAATTTAAAATACATAATTACCTTTAAGTTGATGAGGTGTTTCTTAACATCAACATCTCCCAGCTGATGAATGTAGAACATTTTGTTTATAATTTTATGTTTTTTGAATGATCCACAATTTCCTTTTGAAAAGCAACAACAGTTTTCATAAAAATATTTGTTTTGTTCCATACTCAACTAAAAACAAGTTCTATTTATGCAGTACCTATTTCTCAATAGCAATGATAAAATATTTACTCTATTTATGCAAATTTTAAAGATCGTTAAAATAAAGTTAAGACATTTTTATGGTAAAGTAAACAACCGCCCACTAACTTGTTTCACCACAATCGTGATATCAGCAATTCTTCTTCCATTCGATCACCACAAGTTATTTGGTTATGACGTTAATTTAAATAATTCACTTCTGATCATGTATTGTTTTTTATTATTATTTATTTCAGTTGTTATGATTTCTATATCATAGTCAGAAACGCGTAAATTTTTTCTTAACATTACGTGCAATGTTTTGTGTAATGCTAATTGCTAATTTTGGATGATAGAAATTTTATTGTGAGCGAAAACCTCATCTGTGTGTCCAAAAAAATATCTCTTCGTACTTAATCATTTTTAACAATTTGTGCCTTTATTTTTAACTTAATATCTAAAGATCACATGAGTTTTTTTTTAAACTATGTTAGGGTCATCTTATATTGACCATTTAACACGATTATATTTTTACAAAACTTAGCGCCTCTGCCGTAATAGCTCATTTTGTAAGGATACTATAACATTTTTTTCCAATTTCAAGCCTTAACATATTAATAGGCCTTCGGTATCACATAACTTTCTTTGCATTTTTAGACTCAATACCTTTGATAATTTCAAATCCTAAAAGAAAAATTGTGTGCAACACTTCGCCGCTAGAATTAACTCCGATTAAAAATTGACAAAACTGATTGATTTTGTACTATGATAATTAGCCAACCGCACAGTGTCACGCAACTTTTTTATATTTTTTGGAGAGAGCTTTTGGGTTACGTCTGATATTAACTACAAAAGCTATGTGCAACTTTTTGCCTTGCCAAAAAAATGGGTTCAAAGGTGGCAAAAACTAAATTTCTAAAAATTTTTAAAAAAATCTCAAAAATTTAAGCCCAGATTCCGAGTGAACGAAACATTTTTGAAATATTTTTTTTTTCCGAACAGGTTTTCTCTATATTCTGAAATATATCAATATATAAAAAATTCAAGCAATTTGGAGGAGGTCACTTCCATTGACTGCCTGATTCTTTCAAAAAATGACTCTTAATTTCAATCTACAAACTTTTTTAATAGATGGCAAAAATGTGCTGAGGAGTTTTTATTGATTTGACGTACCAATATTTTTGATTTAAGGAAATTGTTTTTTAATGTTATGTTTTTAGTCGTTAGAAAGATAGGGAAATGATCACTTATGTCGGTTTTAATTATGCTTGTTTTTACGCAGCAATTGTGAAAACTGTTTGTTATTAAATTATCGACTAATGTTGAAGATGCCTTTTTTTATTCTTACTGCCATCCTAGTGGGCACCCGACCAAAAAAGACGTCTTTTAAACGTTCAAAAGACGTCCATAACGTGTATAAGACGTTTAAAAGATGTCTTTTTACGTCCGTGCCCACTGGGTTGTTTATTGTTGGAATAAAATTATATTGCAAAATGGAGTCAATAATGCATTTAGTATCATTTTTTTGATGCATAATTTAAAATGTTTATGTTAAAGTCTCTAACTAAATATACATGTTTCCGATTTTTACTGGTTTAAGTTAGAAAATTTTTAATATGAGCTTTGAAATTTTATAAGTTTCCAACAGGTTGTCTATAAATAGAGTTTACGAAAATGTTTTTATCCTCTTTTATTTAATATTTCCATAGTTAAAAAAAAGATACAGTTTGGATACGAACAAAGGTGCAAAGTTTTAACTGTTTTTAAAACTGTTTTTTCTCGTTTCCGGACTTCTAAACCTGCACAAAAAGATTGTTGCTGTTAGCGTTTGTTATTTTACTAAGTTGTTTTGTGTTTTCATTGAAATTGCTTTTTCTTGATATGTCTGGTGAAAATTGTGTAATATATGGTTGTTCAGCTTTTAGGAGACAAAATGGACGCGTTTTTTTTTTTTTTTTTTTATACCAGAAACAGCTGGATCCACAGAACTTTGTTTATAATCCCACAAGAATCATTTTATCTAACTATTACCAGAAGTATACAAAAATTTGCTTTATGGTGATTTTTGATTGTTTAAATGTAAAGAACCGTGTCGAAAATATAACAAAAAGGAAGCCATTTTTAAAGCTTTATAAATCAGTAGATAATTTTTTTGCTTGATTGAATTACTTTTTTTGTTGTTGTTGTTATTTAGGTGCCCCAAGAAGTCCTTACAGTCTTGTCACAGAGCACCGCGAAAGTGCATTTAACCGGGAAGTTCCCGCCTTCTTTCTTACCGTGACACGAAATATGTCCAAAGCTTGTTTTGAACCTGGATCTCCTGATTAAAAAGCAAGCGCTCTAACCACTGCACCACTGCCGCAATTACAAAATTGATAAATTTTATAAGGTATCTATAGATCAACAGGAAGAAAGTTTTGACGAGAGTTTGAAATTAACAATGTTTATTTCTTTACAAATTTACAACGATTTTCAAATTCGTTTAATGAAGTTGTTTAAGTTTCACTTCGAAAAAATGTTTAATTAGTTATTCCTGAAAGATTTTTAGAAAAGATATTCTATCACAAAGATATTTACTATAATATCAATGCAATCAAGCTGTTACTAGTAATGTTAAATGTCCAAAATAAAAAATAAAAGTCGTCAATTTACATTAAAGACCAACATAATTCTGGATTCAAGGTCATTTCACTAAACTTTTATAACTAAACTAATTAAAGTAGAAAGAAAAAAATGCTTTATACTTTGAAAAAAATATTTTATATATATATATATATATATATATATATATATATATATATATATATATATATATATATATATATATATATATATATATATATATATATATATATATATATATATATATATATATATATATATATATATATATATAACTTAATTCTGGATTCAACGTCATTTCACTAAACTTTTATAACTAAACTAATCAAAGTAGAGAGAAAAAAATGCTTCATACTTTGAAAAAAATATTATATATATATATATATATATATATATATATATATATATATATATATATATATATATATATATATATACATATATATATATATATATATATATATATATGTATATATATATATATATATATATATATATATACATATATATATATATATATATATATATATACATATATATATATATATATATATACATATATATATATATATATATATATATATATATATATATATATATATATATATGTATATATATATATATATATATATATATATATATATATATATATATATATATATATATATATATATATATATATATATATATATATATATATATATATATATATAACTTAATTCTGGATTCAACGTCATTTCACTAAACTTTTATAACTAAACTAATCAAAGTAGAGAGAAAAAAATGCTTCATACTTTGAAAAAAAAATTATATATATATATATATATATATATATATATATATATATATATATATATATATATATATATACATATATATATATATATATATATATATATATATATATATATGTATATATATATATATATATATATATATATATATATATATATATATATATATACATATATATATATATATATATATGTATATATATATATATATATATATATACATATATATATATATATATATATATATATATATATATATATATATATATATATATATATATATATATATATATATATATATATATATATATATATATATATATATATATATATATATATATATATATATATATAGATATAGATATAGATAGATAGATAGATAGATAGATACATATACTATAGTGTATATAGATATACACTTGCCAACTTTTATCACTGACTTATTATCCTAACTTTTAACTCATATATCATTAATATTATTTTTTTTAATCTCCCAAAAAAAACATAGTTGGCAAAGATTTCAGAAATTTTTATTCAAATACAATATAAATGAGAAAAATTAAATATAAATAATACAAAAGAAGCAGTATACAGTAGCATACTTGTCATATTATTACAAGCTATGAATAAAAATATGTAACCGATCATAACTCAGAATTTTATTGCTCTAACTGTAACGCATTGAAGGACCTTTAATAATAAATTTTATGTACCTTAATAAATAAACTTTATCATAAATTTTTAAGATTTAAGTACTTCTTATACCAATAATGATTTAAAAAGTTGTGACTATGAAACTAGCCTTTTATGTTCAACAAACTTTTTTTTTCGTTTGTTTTGATAATTTCAGATTACACAGGTCTTCCAAGTTTTCTTTCTCATTTTATGTTTATCAGTAATGTCTTTGCATAAAAAGATAACAAACCTTTACAAACAATGTAAGTTAGGGCTTTAGCAAATTCTTACTAGTTTCACTTGATTCTTAAGATAAATTAAAATATTACGGAATAATTAATAAAACTTATTATTGGATTAAAAGCTATCTTACAAACAGAAAACAATTTGTAAATAATGCCCAATCTGGAGTGTTAAATGTCATATGTGGAGTTCCGCAAGGATCGATTCTTGGTCCACTTCTTTTTTAAATATATACAAATAACTTCTGTATGCATCTTTAAAATTTAATTCAGTCATTTTTGCAGATGACACGAATTTATTTCTTACCAACAATGATATCAAGAAATTATATGCGGACATTAATATTGAACTAAATAAAGTAAATAACTGGTTTAAGGCTAACAAACTCGCACTTAATGCCGAGAAAACAAACTATATACTTTTTCATAAAAAAACACATAAAGAAAATCTTCCTCTCAAGTTGCCGAACCTATTTATAAATGACAAATTAATTAAAAAGCAATCCAATATAAGATTCTTGGGAATCGTTGTTGATGAAAAATTATCCTGGCTTCCTCATATAATATATATCCAGTTAAAAATTACCAAAATCATAGGTTTAATGTATCGAGTTCGCTCGTACATCAATACAAATAGTCTTAAATTAATCTACTTTGGGCTAATTCACAGCCTCATCAGCTATGCAAACATTTCATGGGCAAGTACTCTTTATTTTTATTTATTTATTTCGTCATATATAAGCATTTTGCAATGTTCTCGTTTCCAAGTTTAATATAACAAATCAAAATATAAAGAATGACAGGAGCAAGTAGAAGACATAAGTCTTGTCGTCAAGCCCCTACAATTTGCGTGATATATTTTTTACAAAGTATCCATAATATATAAAATATAACAATTTATATTCACTATATAAAGGAATTTAAAATAACAATAATAAAATAAAATTTTCTAAATTAAATAAATAAAGTAAAGAAATTTAAAAGATTAGCTTTACAAGTTTTTTCAACAAAAAAATAAATAATCATTTTATATAGCAAGTTAAAAATAGCTATACTATAATAAGACTTCTAAAGTAAAATATAGAAATAAAATATATATAATAACTATTTACATTTTTTTTTTGTGTCATTATATCATTATATACAAATACTCATTATATAAAGCAAATAAATATAAACTTTATTGTAATAAGATAAAAATACTTCAAAAGTAAAGCAAAAGCAAAAAAAAAAAAAAAAAAAAAAACAGCAAGAAAAACAAATAAGTAACGTAAAAAAAAATTAAGTTTTAAAACTAAAAATATAAAAGTATGTTTGTATCTGTTAAGTCGAGCAAATTCTGTTTAACTGCATTTTTAAAAGATTGTATTAAGGTTATACTTTTCATTTTGTCGTCAAGAATTCTGTTCCATAGACGAGGTCCTCTATATGAAATTTAGTAATCTGTTTTTTTTAATGTTGACTTAGGTAAGTTAAAATTGTGAATAGAGCACCTCGTTAAGTATTTATGAGAAATAATTGAAAAATGATTGTTAAAGAATTTAGGAAGCATGTCGTTTTTATATTTAAACATAAATAATAGGTTTTGATACAAATTTAACTCAAAGACGTTTAAAGCTTTGATTTCACGGAGTAACGGTTTGGCGTGGGCACATTTATGCATATTAGATATAACTCTACTAGCTTGTTTTTGTTTTATATATATTTTCTTTAATGCTGATGAACAAGTACTGGCCCAAGCAATGTTACAGTAGCTAATGTAACTATAAATAAAAGAGTAGTATATACCTTTTAAGCATTTTTTACTTAGTAGGTGTTTTGTTTTATACATAATGCCTATTGTTTTAGAAATTTTGTTTTCAACGAGTGTAATATGGCTTTTCCAATTAAGATGTTCATCAAATATTACTCCCAGGATTTTCATTGACACGACTCTTTTTACAATAATTCTGTTTATGACTAACTGAGGAAGTTGAAGAGGCAAACTATCTGACTTAGATGGCTTATGAAATAAAACATATTTGGTTTTACTAATATTTAAAGAGAGTTTGTTTGCTTTTTATTCCGTATAAGAAGTGTTGTTTTTACTTACTTACTCAAACAGCAAAACTTAAGAAACTTTATAGTTTTTAGAAACATGCCTGTAGAATCATTAAATTTAAAAATAGGCGGGAGCACGCTAATCCCTTGATGAAAGATATGAAAATGATGATGTATTTGAAATAAATATCTACCAGAATTATAATTAAAAATTATAATTCTGGTAGATATTAGATAAATTATAAAATATCTACTAGAATTTAATTTTCATGTATCGTAACAATCTCAATATCTCTCCTATAAGCTTTAATAATAAGTTTGAGTTAAATAAAAATGATAACTATAATCTTAGAGCGAATATGTTGAACACATATAAACTGCCTAGGATAATAAATAAATATTCAGAATACAGCATTTTATATCGAGGTCCAAAAGTATGGAATTTTTTTTAAAAAGGGTTCAAAGGTACGGTGAGTTCGTTAAGTTCATTCAAGTTTTTAACAAAAAAAGAAATTTTTAAAACCTGTGAAACATTTTTTGTTAATAATGCTTTGGATAAATTCTCTTAAATAGGTTTTTGTTTTGTTTCTACTTTTGTTTGTTGCTTGACAAATTTTATAAGCGGATTACGCATTTTGTTATGATATTTTATTGAAATTTTTATTTTGTATCTCATATTACGATATTTTAATTAAATCTTGTTAAAGGGGTTCTATGAAAAGATTGCGATGACGTTCTGTCATCCTCATCTTCTTTGAGCCCCTATCTGTTTTACTTATTTTGTTAAATTCTATATTGCGTAGTGGAATTTGTAAAATTCTTATGTTATGTAAACAGAGAAAGAAAGAAAGAAAAAAAAAAATTCTGGATCATTGAAAACTTGTTCATAAAGAGAAAGTACAATATAATTTTTTAAAATTGTTCTTACTCAACATCACTTCTTATATGTAGTATTATCAAAAGTCTGAGTATCATCATCCATAACCCTGCAGAACAGATAAACTGAAGCAAACCGTTGCTAATCTCTAAAAAATATATTTATTAAGATAATGTAAACTTTTTCTCTATATATTATGATTAATTGATTTCTATATACAGATTTACCAATGTCTGGTTTTATATCAGAAAGATTGTTTAACAGCCGCGCAATTAGGATTACTAAAAAGGGGTTTCCAATTTTATGAATCCTTAGTTTTTACTTTGTGTAACCCAAAGCGTGCATATTTTTTTTAAAGGTTGACTAAAATTTAATTTTTTTAACAATTTAAAAAGGGGTTTCCGGGTACCATGGAACCCTTCTAATTGCGCTACAATTTAATATAACAGAAGACATTTCAGTAAGTAATGTATTACTTAAAGTTATATTGCTGAGGTGCTAAGCTGGTAAATTTTCGATCACCACTTTATAATACTCTTAATAAATTAAATCACTATTGACTTTAAATTTTTTTAATATTAAAATTATTTTTTTCTAAACACCATTTATTGATAAATTAAGTTTCTTAGACAAGATTTTTTTTAAGAGCTGCTTTCTTATATCAAATAGCAGATACATGTCTTTTTTAACAAATTTGCAATATCTATTAATAAAATAACATTTTATTAATAGAATTCTTTCTCCTATAAATGTTTTAAGAACATTTGCCAGAATATTTTGGAATATGCCTTGATGCAAAGTCTTGTTTACTTTAGACGCTAATTATATGCATGTTGTTCGAAATAATCATTTAATTTAGAAGCAAAGAAATCTTTATCTGTAGCTAAGCTTATGTCTTTGTTTTAAAAACTCCTTTAACCATATCAAACAAATATTCCATATTAATAAATATCACTATTTACATTAAAAGCTTGACATGTTTTATAAAGTTGTGCAGGTTTGCAGGGTCGTCGCGCAGTTTTCAAGTTAAAATCAAAAAACAATTGAAATGGTCCGTGTTTCCAGACTATGTATTCTTATGACTATGATATTTCAACGCATAATGACTCACAATCTGTTTTATTCACGCAATGATCATTACGCTCTACACTACAATAATTTACAATAAAATTAAAAAATTCAATGCACAACACTAAAATTTAATGAGTTGTCTCACCCCACCATCACCATGATCTTGACGCGATTGATGAGTTGATGCGTAATTCGCTAATTTAAAACGTGCGTTTTTTAAGCCATATATTTGTAAGGCAGATTAATTTGAAATCGTGGTTGAGGTTATGAAGTAAAACTTTGAATTTTCAAAGTTTTTACTCATACTCCGAATGTTCAGAGTTAAAATTGAGAAAACATTATTCTAAGAAAGAAAATGAGTAGATTCAGAGATAAAAAATACTCAGTTTCTAAGCTTTTTTTCACAAAAAAAATTTGCATTATTATTTAGCTTTACATCTTCGTAATTAAATTTTGTAAAAAAGTTGTTCTCCATTTTAAAATAGAAAGTTTAAAATTAAAAAAAGAAAATTTAAAATAAAACAAAGAAAGAACAAAGTAATATATATGCATGAATATAAAAGAGTTAAAATATAACGAACCTAATTCTTTTTTCGATTTGAGGCCCTATCAATCATGATCGACCTGTCGTACTATATAAAAGCGTATTTCCCAGCTGCTTGTTCTACTTTCATTTTTTATTTACTGATTTGTGTGGACAAAAAAATTTTTTAAGAATTTCTGTTTTATTTTTGAAATCCAAAACTAATTGGGGTGAGGACTAATTTTTTGGGTATTCACTGATCCCAGGCTTCAATCACGGCAGTTGTTTTTTAAAACATTATATTTTTACTTAAGCATGAACATTAAGTATCATATATTGAAAAAATCCAACTAGTACCCCAGGGCTTATCTTCATCTTGCCCCCCTCCCTCCTACCCAAATACAAAAATAAAAAAATATTTTAAGTTATTATTTTACTGAAGTAAGGCCTAATGTCTATATAAATACAACAATTATACTTTAAACCACCTATTTTAATGGAATGTGCATTGCGCATTGGTAAAATGCGGAAACTTTCATTGGGTAAAGTGTTGGAATAAACTGCAAAAATAGAGTTAGTAAGTTTAGTACAATTGAGTGATTTAAGGACTGATTAGGGAGACTTAAGGACTGATTAGGGAGAGTATCCAAAAGAGTAAGATGCTACATTGACTGAGGGTTTAGGTTGGGACAGCAATAAGGTTAGGGTTACGAGAAATTTTCCGCACTGTATTCCCGCATTTTACACGTTTAAAATTTCCGCATTTTTGCATTTTACCCATTTCCACAATAACATATTGTGATACAAGTTGCTCATATTTCATGTTATATTTGATATTACGCGTTAGCGCGGCAACTGCAAAAAGATCTTTTAAGTAAATAATTAAAATAAATTTAAGGACAGCGATGACGCCAAACGTTTTGTCTCCGCTAAATCTAATAGCTATTGTAGCTATAAAGGCAAAAAAAACTTTCATTAGATTTTCTACTTACTAGAGTAACAAAGTGTACCATACTGGTTTCTATTTTATTACATTAAAATTGTATTTAAGAATTAAATACAATTTTAATACGATAAAAAGAAGGTTTTTGTATTCATGTATAATTTTAGTCAAGTAATGGGAAGAAGGGGCTGGTGGTGTGTCAACAGAGAAGTATTTTAGAAGCTCAGATTAAAATTTTAAGGGGCAAACTATTTCTTGTCACCATATGGCTGCGTCAATCAAGTTAAAAATCCAGTTTAAGAATAAAAGCTACTATTACAAAAACGAACAACATGATAGTTGTTTATCTGCAGAGTTGTTAACAAGGCCAAGGCCAAAGCCAAGGCCACATGTTACAAGGCCGAGGCCAAAAGTTACGAGGCTAAAGACAATGCCAAGGCCACATGTTACAAGGCCAAGGTCAAGAATAAGAGTTTTAAGGCCAAGGCCTACGCAAACATTTTCAAGACCACAAGCTTGTCTTACGTTAAGGCCAGTTAATAACAAAACTGTAGGTAGCAATTGCAGGGAAAATAAAACTACATGAAATTAGATCAAGGTTATGCGTAGAATTCAACGAAGTTAATATGAAAATATACTTGTAGATATATATGAAAGCCGAAAACAAAAATAAATAAAAACAACGAACAAAAACTTTCAATTCTTTAATTTTATGAGTTTATTTATCAAGGTCAAGGCCAAAACAATCAAGGCCAAAGCC
This sequence comes from Hydra vulgaris, assembly GCF_022113875.1. Classification (NCBI taxonomy): domain Eukaryota; kingdom Metazoa; phylum Cnidaria; class Hydrozoa; order Anthoathecata; family Hydridae; genus Hydra; species Hydra vulgaris. Next base: position 40,084,596 of record NC_061167.1, on the reverse strand, counting down.
AAAATTGTCAGGGCCAAGGCCTTAACTTTTGGCCTTAAAACAAGACCAATGCCAAGGCCAAGAACTTACAACTCTGTTTAGTTGTCAAAAACATGTAGATTTCAAGGTCACAAATCTTTAATCAGCTGCATTCTAGTATGATTATTAGTATCCCTACAGTTCAAAGATATCTTGACAAGGACTTATTTTTTTAATTTTTTCAAAAATACCGTGCTGGAATAAGGTCACACCTTTTTAAAAAAAAATATTCGTTGTTGTCTCAAATTTTGCAATAAACACAAGTGTTAAATGTTAAAATGTGGCGAGGTGTCATGTTCCCAGACAAAGTGTAAGGTAGCAGTTTGCAGCACACAAGTTCAATGTTTTGTCAATTATTGTTTGTCAATATTTGTCAACAAAAATTGTTAAAACTTAAAGCTTGTTCAATTGTTAATGCTCTAAGAGTTTACCCAATTTAAACCCCAAAAGAACTGTTTAAAAAAAATATTGAAACTAGAAGTTTCTAAGTAGAACCCAACCTCACTATCAGTTCCAAAAAGAAAAAAGTCAAAATGAAAGCGCGATGTGATAAAACAACATCCGAATAAAATGAGTCTTGTTGCCTCAATGCCGCCAAGAATAAATGCTGTTCTAAAAGTTTGAGGGGTCCATTATTTAGTATATTAGAAATTTTATAGCTTGTATCTTTGTATTTTTTTATATTATGTTATTTTACTTTAGATTTACTGATAGATTGTAAAGGGTTTCATGATATGTTCAATACAAGGGCGGATTCAATCTTTTTAAGTTGCTTGATACATTTTAAGTGGCAACAAGGATACAATTTTTTTATTATTAGAAAATCTTAATAATAATTTTTTTACATTTAATAAATAATATCTTTTCAGAGCTTTGAACTTCACATAAACTGATTAAAAATACTATTACTCTTTTCACAATGTTTACTAAAATGTTTTTTCAATTAATAATTTTGGAACCGGCTAGTTAAAACATAATTATATCCTTATATAATTTACATAATTACACAAGTCCCCATCAGTTTGTAAATTTACATTTGCAAACTGATGGGGACTTGTGTACAGCTGATCTTGATTGGATTAGAGATGGCTTTCAAAAGTTGTTTTGAATTGGTAATAATTGTTGGTATATGATTTTTTAAAAAGTTTAATTTATACGTTTATCTATTTGCAAAAATTTGTCTTCAAAATGATTGATACGTATCGCTGTTTTTGTGACTGATTGGATTCTCACAGTTTTCTGTGAGAATCAAATCGGCTTGTTTGAAAAACTTAATCCAAGACTTTCAAAGATCTAGACGACTGCTATTAGGAGAACTAAAGACAGTTTTGTATGGAGCGTGATGGATTTACTGAAACATTCTTCAATATTTCGCTTATAGCTTCTTTTACAAAATACAACACAACAACCTTTCTGCATTGACAAATAAAGTATATTTTGAATTTCTAATTTAAATTATGTAAATATTATAATCTGTCACTTTGTAAACTCTGAAACCACTTTTTTTTGGCTTTCTAAAAATTACTAAGTTTTAGTCAATAAAGCAGCAAATCCATGTTAAATAGCAGTTAATTATAACAATTATAAAATGCAAAATAATGAAAATAAAATAAAGATGAATGAGATAATCGAAATTATTGAAATAAATGAAATAAAGAAAATGAATGAAATAAATTTTTTTATATTTTCAGTTTTTGGGCATAATCTCAAATATGCTAAATACGGATCTGAGGAAATTAGAAGTTTTTAATGATTCCGTATTTGTACCTATTTGTGATATTTTCCTCGTAAACTTTTTTTCTATATATAGGGAACAATACATATAGAAAACAACTATCCTGGTATTCTGGCTTTCTCAAATAAGATATACTCGATCTAAGATCACCAATATAACTGATATGATGTATCGAGTTCTCTCGTATATCAATAAACAAAAAAATCTCAAACTAATATATTGGGATTAGTTCATTGCTTCATCAGTTGATTTACTTGATGATGTAATGGTAATAATAACTCATGTTGATTTACTTGATGATGTAATGGTAATAATAACTTCATTAGTAAATATTAACAGTAGTGTTGTTCCTCCAAGCTCATAGGAGTGAAAAACCTTTTTATTTTAACTTTATTTTGTATTATCTTACATTTGGATTGTCTCAAGTACTCTCGAGTCCTTAATACAAGGGAAAGGGGGTGGTTACTCAAGATCTAATAAAAAAAGGAGGTGAGAATTTATACTAAAAGTTTTATTATTTATTAGTTACTAGTATATATTTTGTAAATTTTAAGGCCGATTTTCACTGAATTATTTTTTTTAGTTTCGATAGTTTTAGAATTTTTTTGTTGATAACAAGTGAAAACTAATAAACAGAGTGGTCTTAATAAGCTTAAGGTAGGTGGAAGAGTTTTCAAAAGTTTAATAAAAATCCCCCCTACCCTTCTACTAAAGACTCAAGAGTAGTAAATTTTATATTACTAAATAATAAGAATTGTTAACAGTTTATTGATTTTTTATTTCTGAAAAAAGTGCCAAAATGTCGTTGACAAAGTAAGATATTTAATAAGTTTATTTATATGCATTCCTTGCAGAACCATTTACCGTTAGGGGCATTTTTTATTTTAATACAACTGTAATGAAACCATCCTATTTTGCAGTTTTTTCCGTCGCATCCAATCAGGATGCGACGGAAAAAACTGCAAAACTTGGGCGTTTGCAAATGCAGTATGTTTGATCGCTCAAAAGGTTGTTAGGATCATTTTTTCTAGACACTATTTCAGGTAGTAAAAATTTAAAAAATATTGGATTTTTGTGAAGAACATGCAATCCAGTTTCTGTAACAACTATATTTGTATGTGTTTTCGCCACTAATTGCTTGTAAGAATTTATTGCTACAGTCTCCATTTTCTTACCATAACTCGTAGGTTTTGTAATGAATTCTGCGTTGTATTGCATCACTGTGTTTATAAACGACTTAGGGTATTTATCAACTTTTATGTTGCACGCAGTTTTTGATAACGATGCTGTTATTCTACCTGCCCTGTGCAACATCCAGATTCTACTAGCGTTTTGAATCTTTGTAACTTTAAGTAAATTGCTGTACATGTTAACACTTTGAGTGATTTTGTACTTCTCGTATGATTCTGCGTAATATTTTGTTAAGGTGGAATCATCTAAATTAATTGATGCAAGCAAATATAGTGAAGTAAGTCGTTCCGGCAAATTATATTTATTGTAACTGTCATCCTCCTCCGCAGTATCTGTATCACTACAATGTTTTTTGCTTTTATTTTTAATGTCTACAGACTGAAGAACAACAGCATTCTTATACAATTTTTTTAGTTCTAGTAACTTTTTTTTTTACCATCTGAAGTTGGTGTAGGATCCTTAAAGCTGTAAGGTCGTTCATCCTGTGAGTTTTCATTGTTACTAATATTTGGAAGAGTTTCACGCTTCTTTGGTCGGGAAAAATTTTTTTTTTAGTGGGGCTGGGGTTGCTGATTTGCGTGATTTTTTCCAACTGCACAATGCGCTTGTGCAAGATATTTTATTTAAACCGAGCTGTGCACACGCAACAAGCTTAAACAACAAAGCACCGATGTGACCACACAGAGCCCAATCTATAATTTTAAAAATGTATAACCAATTAAACTTCTTAAAATACTTGTTTAAAATAAAACTAGAATTAAATTATTTAACTAATGTACTTACCCCGCCATGCATTTGCAATTTGCAGTTAAAATCCACCCATTAACTTTATTTATTGCAACCCACACTTCGTAACATTTCTGCTTCTTTTCTTGTCTTTGACTTGGAAGTACCTTTAATAAATTAAAAGTCGAAAAAATAAGTAAAAATGTATATCGTTTTACATTTTACTCAAAATAAATTTTATGGTTTTAACTTTTCAAACACTTTTTTTTTTTGCCACTTTGACGGTGAACTTTACTTTGTAATATGCAAAATTACCTCAGATTTAATAAAACAAAATTCATTCGTTTTTTCAATTAAATTATAGTATACATCTTGAACATGCCCACAAATGTAAAAGTTGTACGATTCCAATGATTTATAGGCTTTCATTGAATCGTGTGTAAAGTTACTTGAGGAGTTAATAAGGTAATTGTACATGTCACCCCATGTAATGTCGGGCATCATTGAAACGCCATTTTTCCAATTTTCAAGTACGAAAGGGTCAGGGAGTAACATTCCATTTGACAAAGTTAATTTTTTTTATATGCATCTTTATTGTTTTCTTCTAATGTTATTAAGTAATCAGATTCACTTCACATTTTCTTTTGCGTGTTTTCTTTCTATCCTGCTAGTGTCCTTCGCGTCCGAAAAAATGTAAACGCGCGACGTCACAAATTCATCTTATAGATGAATTTCAAAAAAAAACAATTGGATCAGTAAAATGTCGTATTCTACCAGGGTATGAAGCACAAAGGTTATTAAAGCTGAATGATGTTAATGTGGTTATAACAATGAAGATTGATAAATCAGATGATGGTCCTGTTTACCGAATTATTGTTTCTGACTTATTAATTGATTGCAAGTCATTGCATTCCTTTTCTGTTGTTAAAGATGCTTTTAGCAAATTAAACTGTATTAGTTCTAAAAACTGGTCTGGTTTTCAGTTTTTTGGCTTGGATAGAAGTAAAGTAATCAATAAAACATCTTTTCCAATTATAAAATTTGATACACCATCTTTTGATAACATTGAACAAAACAACAACAGTGTAATAGTTGATTTACTGAATATAAGAAAACGTGGTGCTGGAAAAACTAGTTCGCTTCTCAGTAAAAAAGCTATAAAATCTCGGAATAAGACAATTCATTCATTAGTAGAGTTAGCAAGCTATGGTGATATAAAAAGTAAGTAGTTCTAATGTTCTATATTTTATTCTGATTAATTTATTGAATCTATAAAATTTAAATCACTTTTTTAGGTTTTGTGAGCTACATAATAAATGAGTGCCCAGAAATTGTTGTAGAAGTTATAGATGAAAATACTGATTTCTTAGTTCATATTGTTGAAAGACTTAGGTTTATAATATCTGTTAAAAATCTTGATTGTCAACAAACTGCTACAATAATGATAGATAAAATTGAAATTTTACAGAGATCTTATAAAGTTTTATAAGGTATTCTCAAGAAAAATAATATAAACATTCCTACATATGACAACCTTAGAAAATACTGTCTTAACACAGATGTAGGTCTAATTCAACATGCTCATAATGATGCTAGTGTCGACTGTAAGTGTTTTGGTTACTCTTGTAATGTTGAAGAAACACTACGAAGAGTCCTATCAACCCCTTCTCTTTATGAAAAATTTGGGTTTTTTTCCATTGAATAACAACAAGTGATAAGAGATTTCTTAATTCAGAAGAATAATACTCTTTATGAAAAGTTTGACATAAATAGTAAAACTTTAATTCTGCGTGACACTGGAGATAATTTTCGTGCTGCTAGTCGTTATCCAACTGAGCAAACTTCTTTTTCAATATTGAATTTAACTCCTATGATTAACAGCCCATATGGACAATTTATCACAACTCTTTGGCGAGGTAATGAAAGTCATGAGAGTATTAAGTTACATGTGCAAAAAGTATACACAGATTTGACAAATCTAGTTAAAAATGGATTAACAGTGTGTATTAATGGTAGTAAAATTGAACACTTTAATGTGATTTTATTTCTAGTTGCAGATCTTAGTTTCACTAACGAAGTTATTGGTAAATGCTCCAGTAATCAAACATATGGTTGCAATCATTGCAAGTTGCCAATTTATGACTGGGCCGTTGTAAATAAAAAGATTGGTACTATTCAATTGGTTGTTGATACACAAGAACGTGGGGAACATGCAAGGGTTGAGCTAGGCCCTAGACCAAACTAAGATTCAGCACAATATAAGAAGTTTACTGCTGACAACTATGGACAATGGGTAAAAAAAAATTTTATCATTTTAATTTTATGTTTATAACAAGAATCTTATAATAACACACTTAGATACTTCTGAAATATGAAAATCATAAAAAGTGTTCTAAAACATTACTTATTATTTCAGGGAACAGTGTTAATTGAAGGATTGATAATTGATTTCATGCCACCATGTGGCTTGCATTTAATTTTGGCACAACATAGATATCTTTGAAAATTTTTATTTGATGAAGTAAATAAGAGTTCACAAGAAAACCTTTTGTCTGAAGGATTGAGAAGATTGGGTGTTCGTATTTAGCATTTCAACTTGATTGTTATTTTAAAAGGTAAATATATCATTATTGATTTATGTGTGTTATATAATGTGTAGATATTTTTTTTATTTTTAGTCATTATTTTATAATTTTTTTAAATTTAAGTACAAAAATTAGAAAATATTTAGTTAATTGCAAACAGTTTCAGTTATTGATAAGTGCTTAAGAAGTGCTACATGTTTTCTTGTTTTACCAATGTGAAATTTAGCACAATATACTATATAAATATATTATTTAATAGTGTATGTAATAAATAATTATTAGTTACTTAGTTCAATGGACAAAATTGAAATGGTTTTCATAACCATTCAATCTAATACTGCACATAACTATTTTTAGCAAAAAGAAACATTATGATGGAACAGAGAATTTGAGAATGATTGTAAATGATTGTAAAATCTTAGAAGCAAATATAGATACTTTCCTTACTGTTTTTTATTGAGAATCAAGGTGTTTCATGGCAGTCTCAAAAAAAACAAAAATGAAGACATATCCTTCAACTTTACAATGCATGGGCTGATTTGGCTCAGTACATTTTTTATTTTAATCATTTTAATTTTATAGTTACTAGTAATAAGTAACTTTAGTAAATTGATTAAGTTGACTTAAGTTTAATGCTGGAAATACCAATAATATTCTTTAGTTAAAACTATTATTTTCTTATATACATATATTAACATACAGTATATCAACTTTTTACAGGGATGTTCGTTCCGTTCACCATGATCCTGATCGAATAAAATCCTTCAATGTTCGAGCAGAGGCATATTTTCAGCTATTTCTACATAATGCTGGAAATAAAATTTCGAAAATGCCATATATGCATTATTTGAGAAATCATCTTGGTATATTAATGGAAACATATTCCAAGTTATTTAATTGGGGGTATGGATGCTTTAATGCTAATGCAGGAGAACATTTAAATAAGCAAATAAAGTATTATGAGATTTCACATACTAATCTTTGCAAAAATCAATTCTATACAATTATTCATTTGATGAGATGCAAGCAATTTTGTTATACAGAAAATATTCTTCCTTCTTCAATAGTTGTTAAATGTTCAAAATGTCAGGAAGGACACAATAAGAAAAATAAAATTTGTCCCTTGCATGAAAGTCATCCTGAAATCGTATTTGAAAATAGTGAAAATGAAGATGAAGATTTGAATAAAAATGAATAAATGTTTTTTTTTTAATTTACAGTTAATAAATGAATTTAGATATGAATGAATGTATGCTTCATATGTCATTATGCAATAAATAATAATAAATATCATAACGTAATAAGTAGTATATGTCATAATGTGAATATATGGTATGAATTAATCTTTTATATATGATGATGCCTTTCTCTTTTAGACAAGGTGATGATGCCCTTTCTCTTTTAGACAAGGTGCAAAAACGCATTGTAAACATAGTTGGACCTGCTCTTGCAGCCAACCTTCAACCTCCGTCACATCGTCGTAATGTTGCTTCTCTTTCTCTTTTCTACAAATACTATAATGGGCACTGCTCTAAAGAGCTAGCGTCTCTTGTGCCATCTACTAAAATTCATTCTCGTGTTACTCGTCATTCAATTAAGTCTCATCTTTTTTCTGTTACTGTTCCTAAGTGCTCCAAAAACTCTTATTTGTCTAGTTTTTTCCCTCGAACATCAGTTCTTTGGAATTCGTTTCCTTCATCTTGCTTTCCTGATTCATATAAGTTGCAATATTTTAAGTCGTCTGTCAATCGTTATCTTGCTCTACAATCTTCATCTTTTTTCTTCCAGTAACTTCCAACACTAATTAGTGGTTGCTTGCAACCTTGTTGGAAGCAAAGATAATTAAAATATATATATATATATATATATATATATATATATATATATATATATATATATATATATATATATATATATATATATATATATATATATATATTATATATTTTTTTAAATTATGGTTACAATGTGGAACAAGTTATTACTGAATAATGTATACATTATTAATTAATAACTTGTTCTAAAATATAGAATATGTGGAATTGCCTGAAACCTTTTATAACAATACTAAAATACATTTTTAGGTACTAAAGGTGTTTTTCAATAAATTCAACTTTTTTTTATAGCTTCTAGTTAAATGTCTGATCTGCACAAAAACTTTTTTGATTGCGCTGCAAGGAACATCGAAAAGCGAGTAAAAAAGAAAATAAAGGATAACAATACATTAAAATCTGATATGGCTACTCCTCATCACAGAAAAGTAACTATATCGCATGTCCCTAAACTTTCATTTACGTGGGTGTACGGTAGACAATTCGATGCACCCACTGAAAAATGTAAAGGTAATACTAAAGATTTAACTGCTATTTTTTGTCTTAAATCTTTAAAGTGTGTTGTCACAATTTTGAGTACAAACGCAATTTTAAAAGTTCATAAATCAAATGATGTTTCACTTATTACTCCTTGGTATAATTTGTTGGATTCAAAAATTATTTTATTTGATGATAACAAACATTATTTTTACAACTCACTTATATATACATAAAAGAGGCATTGGAGTTGTCAGTCTGGATTTAAACAAAGATTTTGTATCTGTTCAAAAAGACCAAAATATTCAAGATGTCGATTTTCTTAAATACGTGGCATTTATTATGAAATAAGAGAAGTTCTTGTTCAGATTTTGATGTAATTTATTTTAAAACAATAGTTACAAAAGCAACAAACAACTGTAAATATGAAATTGTGAAGTCTCCAACCTTCCGTGGCAATATAGCGCATGTGGAAAAGTCTCATTTTAATTTGTACTTTAATGTTACTCTACAATTGAATAAAATCGATGCTGATGAGTATAGTGAGCTAGATATTTCATTCCAAAACGCGTGTTTTAACTGCCTTGGTTTTTTAGTTCACGAAGTTTGTATATAATATCTCGAAATATGATGGAAAATGAGATTTGGAAAAAAATAAAGATGTAATTTTTTTTTTTTTAAATAATTTTTTAAAGAATAGAGATTTTACAAAAATTACTTAATAAGTTATTATAAAAATTAACTCTTTTAATTTTTTAGCATAAAAGCTGATGATAAATGATTAATTAGCAAACGTTAAGCAAATGATTAATTAGCAAAATTAATTCAACGCATTGAATTAATGCTTTGCACAAAAATATTCTTTTTTAAAATGTAATTTGCCGAACATGCAATAAAAACAATTTTTTTTTTTTTTATTTGCATTCACTCCCAACAAGGCTGCAAGCAACTACTATCAAGTTGGGAGTTACTAGGAAAAAAAAGAACAGAGTTATAGAGCAAGGAAATGGTTGACAGAACACTTGAAAAGTTGAAGGTTGTATGAGTCAGGAAAACATGAAGATGGGAGAGAGTTCCAAAGGATTGAAGTGCGGGGAAAAAAACTAGATGAATAAAAGTTTTTAGAGCATGCAGGGACAGATACAGTAAACGAATGAGACTTAGCTGAATGACGAGTAAAACGAGAATGAATTTTAGTTGATGGAGCTAGAGATGATAACTCCTTTGAGCAGTGACCATGATAGTATTTGTAGAAAAGAGAAAGAGATGCAACTTTACGGCGATGGGAAAGAGGTTCAAGCTTAGCAGATATCCAACAACATTTACAATGCGTTTTTGGACCTTGTCAAGAAGAGAAAGTGAATTGTTAGAAGAACCAGCCCAAATAGTAAGAGGATTGCCATTCATTAATATAGGAATGTTGACCATATTACGGTAGTTGTTTGCAGTAAGCAACTGGGTTTTTTTAGAGTTAAAATTCACAAGCCACTGTGAACCCCAATCTATTACTGAAGTGAGATCGGATTCAAGATCAGCTGCTTGTTCTAGGCGATCGAAAAGAGAAGACTTTTTGTCAAGACATGAGTATAAAGTTGAGTCATCAGCAAAAAGAGCTACTTTAGATGAAAGGTTGTCAGGAAGATCATTTATGTAGATAAGAAACAAAACAGGGCCCTGGATGGAACCTTGGGGAACCCCAGAAGTTACTGGAAATAAAGAAGAGTGTTGGCCTCCAAGGATGACTTTAATAAACCGGTTAGAAAGAAATGATTTGATAATCTCAAAAACTTTCCCAGAAACACCATATGAAGCAAGCTTATGGAGAAGACCAGCATGCCAAAGTTTGTCGAAAGCTTTAGATATGTCGAGAGCAATAGCCCTAGCCTCACCGCCTCCATCTAATGCACGATAAAATCTTTCAGTTACAGCAGTTAGCAAGTCGGCCGTAGAGCGAGAGGATCGAAAACCGTATTGATTGTCCGACAGTTCAAACTCAAGTTTTAATGTTTCACTTCCAACCGTAGATCGCCGTGCGTACTGACAACATAAAAAAATAAAGAAATATTAATAGTTAACATTTTTTTATAGTTAACAGAACTACTTAACGTAGTTCTGTTAACTACAAAAAAATCTACTGTAATTGATTTTTTTTTTTTTCTTTAAGATGGCGTGTAAAAATATATAAAATAAGTTTAAAATCCTTTTTTTGAAAATTCCTCGAATGTCTTTTAAAATAAAATAATTTACCAATAATTTATTGGTAAACCTCTAAATATTACCCTACTTATTGAATAAATATTTAACAGTAAGTATTATTTCTGAAAAAATATTTTATAGCAGTGTTTACTTACAGCTCTTTTCAGATTAACCATAAATACTAATCTCAATACCATTTAAATGTGTTCAAATTATAATTTTTTGAATTTTGATAATACAAATATAATAATTAATGCTGATATATTTACACAGAAAAAAATATTCATATTATTATCAGTGATGGAGTGAAACATTTGTATTTTTTCTTCTTTTTATCTCATTTTAAGCTTTAAAAGGTTGTGCAACTTTTATATTGTTTTAACAGAATCAAAGTTTGTTGGTAAGTGTAGATTTTTTAATGATAAGAAGAAGTAATATGTTGAATATTTTCCTTTAGATGTAAGGAAATTACAAACGAATATCAAGTTGGTTAGAGCCTAATGCTCGTGCAATTAAAGCTGCTATGGTAACCCTTTGAATCTGATAGTTATTCACTCTGAGCAATATAGTATAATATTTTAAATCAAATTAACTGTGGAAAATGAATTTCAATAAACTGGTCACATTGCTTATATTTCATCAAACAACGTAAATATATTATCAATTTGAAACCGGAAGGTTACTTTTTCAAATATCTTCACCAAGCATCTGATATGCATAAGGTGTTTAAAAAAATGAAATTATAAAGTAAGTAAAATAAAATGTATTTTAAAATTTTCATTTATAGAAAGCATAGAAAGTCTTCAACAAAAGCTCAAATAAATGATCATATTGCAAATATTGAAAGGCCTCTTCATTGGTAAATAAATGTCAAACAATATGTATAGAGAATGCAAGCAATTGCTAAGCAGTTATATTTATTATTGTTTAGTTTCTTTTTGTATATTTATAGTATATACTATACCTGTAATCTTCTTGTATATTCACAGTTTTTAGTATTAGTTTGTATATTTATTTAGTTATGTTTTAGTTAACATAATATATTTAACTTAATAATTTAATGCTAAACTAATAAGCTGGAAAAAAAAAAAAAAAAATAATTGACATTATTTTGCAAATTAAAGTTTAATGTTAACATTTCGTTGTTGAAAAACCTGTAATACCTAATTTTTATTTTCAGGTTTTATTTTAAGCTAGTTTTTATTTTAGCCTAAATAACCATACCTAATAAAGGCTAGCAAATTCTATCAATTCAAATCCAAAAATTGTTTTCAGCTTCTTTTTGGACACAATTATGACTATTATTAATTATTACTATTTAATAAGACTTTAACTGTAGGGTTTTAATTATGATACAAACATTTAACTGTATGATTTTAATTATGACAATTATATACAAACATTTAACTATATGAGATAAATGAGCTAGCAAGTAAAAAACTTACTTTGATCAAACGTAGTTTGATTAGAGGATAAGAATATTAACTCTTCAAACTTTAGGAAATATAAGAATATTTACTCTTCTAAAAAAGTTTTTACCTATTTTTTTATGAATAAAAATTTAGGTTAACTTATTTTTTTATTATTTTTCATTGTGTTCAGTTTTCATTATTATTTTGTTGTTGTTAAAACTACTAAAATTTATGTTTATTTCAGAATAATAAAAATGAATAAACAAGAGAAAAAATCAATACTTGAGGGAATGGCGCTAAAATAGTCAAGCCTTAAATAATATACTTGTAAATGAAGAAATCTTAAAATTGTAAATGAAGAACTCATTGAATGTCAAATCCAATATTAATGAAGTCAAGAGTTGCATTGATTTTAAAAACATTAAAATTGAGAACTATAGTGACTTTTATTTTGTGTCTGATCATAAAGATTTCTAAAACTGAGAGTTCTGATCTAGACTCTGAGGTTCCTATAAATGATGTTAATGAAGATCTTAACGATGGAGTTCTTGTTACAGAGATTGCCAAATGCATTTTAAAACACAGAATAACTAGAAATGCAAGTGATGAACTGTTATTTTTTTAACTTTACACCATTATGGTCATCATGTTGATTTACCAAAATGCGCAAGGACAATTTTAAATACTCATAGGAATGTTCCAAGTGAGTTAAAATGTGGAGGTGAATATATTTATCTTGGTATTTCAAACAGCATATCAAGAACTTTACCAGTCAACTAGTATTATAGATTTGAGTCAAATACAATTTTTTTAGTTGTCAATGGCCTTCCCTTATTCAAGTCATCAAACACACAGACCTACATGCTTGACAAAGGTATACCATTTATTGTATCTATTTTTTGGTGATAACAAGCCAAATAATCGAGATGATTTTTATATGATTTTTTGAATGAGTATGAGTTTTTATTGGCAAATAGTTTTCAGTATAATTCATATAACTTCAATTACATCTTTAAAAAAATTGTTGCAAATGTGCCAATAAAACGTCAGGAAGTGTAAGCGTAACCATTTTCAAAAAATTGAGTCCCTTGAAGAATTTTATGATCTTGTAAATTGGTAATTTATATTTATAATTTCTATTTTTAAAGTTTGTCTGTTTGATAGAATGCTATTTAATTTCATCATTTTCTTGGTGAACCTATTTAAATTGCTCTCTCATTTTACCAGAGTATGGTGTAAAAGGTAAATTAATATTTAAAATGTAAAAGGTTAATTCATACAATACATAAATCCAGAATTATTTTAGTGACCTGATAGCCATTTACATTTTGTATAGTTTTTCACAGTCTTGTATTTTTTGTTAAATGATTTTGTCTTATATTTGGTTGAGCAACTATTTTGTTGCTTTAATAGAACAACTGTGACAAACAACCAAATGAATCTAATCCTGTCATATTTGAACATGAATTTTCTTTAACTCTGGATAATCAAACCGTTTAAATTGTGAGTAAATTTAATAGAAAAATCTAGCCCAATGAACGAAATTTAGAGAAACAAACAATTTTAATATTAATATTTGGACAAAATCAAATTTACATACAATCTAAAGTTAATTGGTAAATAAACTCCTGTGGTGAGAAATGTTAAACACAACAATTCAACAGACCAAATCATTGTTCTATCATGGTCTAAACATGATGGGCCAAACATAACATTAAAACTGTTGCATTAATTAGAATTAATAGCACATTTCGGCCGGCGGAACAAACAATTTTTATATATAAATTAGACAACTTTATCAACTTTTAAAAAGTCTTTTACGAGAACTGCCTCATTCATTTAGGTTCTCCCCTACAGGTTTCAGCTTTAATTCAATGTCGAAACTTTGAATATAAAACATTTATAAAAAAGTAAAGAACCTTTCAAAATTATACTTTTTGAATTATTATTCTAATGTGTGTTTACAATTAATTGAATAAGTTCGCTGGATCGATTGATGTAGTTTAACAAAGTAGTTATTTTTCATGTATTATTTTTTATTATGTTTTTATAGAATTATGGAGCATTATGTTACGGCTAAGTTGAATATAAAAAGCAAATTTCGTGGTGATATAAAGAAGGTATCATTCGAAAATAAAAAGTTGTGTAAAGCAATAATTGACACGTTAATAATAGCTCAATGTTGTTTTTTCTATCCCTTTTTCTTAACATGTTTTTTATTCTTAGATAAATATTAGTCTTGAACATTGAATGTTAGCGTTGAAAATCAAACAAATAGTCAATAATAAACAAATAAGTTTTTAACTGTTATCCTGTTTACAGTATCCTATGTTGTATTTTAGAAGTCATCCAACTAATGCACGAAAGTTCGACGGAAGCAAACAAAATATCAAATAGAAAGCATTTTAAAGTTCTCTCCAATGAACAATTATTTATTTTTGAATATTTTTGTAAATTTATAATACAAAAGATTATGTAATACATCTTTAAAAAAAATCTTTAAAAACATTTATTGTATTTTTAGTTTGAATATCCCCAAAACTATTTTTCTAACCCTTTGTAAGGGGTTAAAAACCCTTATATTATCTTTGAATATTGATTGTAATTGTGTTTAACATCTAATGGTAATTTATACGGTTATATTCATATAATAACCAAGACACGAAGCCGCGTATAATGGGCTTCGGTTCAGGGTTATATGAATATAACTATAGATATATTAACATTAAATATTGCACAATTATAATTAATATTTTACGTTAAAATAAAACGCTAATGTTTTTCCAACTTGTATTTACATTAGTATAACGTTAATCTAACTTTAGAATTTTACGTTAATATAACGTTAATATCTAACGTAAATCTAACGTAAGAATTTTACGTTACAAAACCTTTCCATTTTGCCGAACCGGCAACATTATACTAACATAAAATCTAACGTAAATAAAACGTTAATACAACGTTGTGTGCCTGCTGGGACATATATTTTATTAAAAGTAAATATAGGGGCTCTTTAAAAAAAATTGCGATGACGTATTGTCATTTTCATTTTTTTCATCATTTTTTTCTTTGAGCCCCTGTATGTTTAATTCTTTATTTTATAAAGATTATTGTTAATAGAAAAGGTTATATTTTATATTGTATATGCAAAAACGGTGCATGTTGACAGGGGTTTACTGTCTTCTTCGTTCTACGGACACATTTTTCTTTGTTGTATATATGTATGTTGATTTTTTTTGTTAAACAGCAAAATAAATGAAATAAAAGTTTAAAAAAAACTTTTGTTAGGGAATAACAAGCAATATAGCAGTACTGCCTATTGTGTTTATTACGAGCCTTTTGGGCTCTTCCTAGTATTGTCTAACAGAAAGTATGCAAGTTTACATAATTACTCCCAATACTAACCACCTTTTTCTATAAATTGATTTATGAAAACAATGTAAAATTATTTTATGATATGAGTTTTATGCATTCTAGAATAATTCCCAAGCGCTTAATTAATTCCAAGTGCATTCCTGTTATCTCAGGTGATTTGTAGCATTCCTGATAAATTACGAGCAGAATTTCCAAAGTTTGTTCTATAAGCTTGCTGTTTGGGTTCGTCATTTAAAAGAAGCTAAACCTACCTGGATTTCTTTCTTTTTTCTTTCTTTTTTTGATTTTTATTCCCTCTTTTATGCCAGGTTTTAATTCCTAAACGGTATGAAATGTGAAATATTCGAAGCATAAAGAGGTGATCAACCGAAAAAAAATTTTTTTTCTTTTTGTTTACCTAAACTATTTTGTTTACTTAAACTATTTAAAAAGCCTTTTGCTAAAAGTACTATAGTCACAAAAAAAATGTTTTGAGAAAATCTACTTTGATCAGAAATTTAACATTTCAAAATAAGGATTGATCAAAGTAAATTTTCATGACTGATTAAAGTAAATTTTCTCAAAACATATATTTTATGACTTAATTACTTTTAGCACTAATTTTTAATTTGTATTTTTCATTTCTGAATAATATAAATGAAGGTTGGTATTAACAAACTATAAGTGCAATAATGACATCAACCAAAGTAACATCACACATACGGCCACAATCTTAGCCTCAATAAATCAAAAATTTTAAAAATTCAATAATTAATGGAATGCCAGTACAAGTTCTTATCGACAAAGGATCTATTATTTATCTCTCTATATTTTATGTCTGAGAACAATCTTAACTTTAACACAAATATTAGGAAATCAATCTGTCTTGCAGATAACTCACCCACACAAATTATTGGCCAATATGACAGTATTTTAATAATAGGGAACCACTTATATTCAACTAAACTCTTTGTATTAAAACAGTTAGTATCACCTCTTATAAACATTTTACATAAACACTCAGCTCTAACACTTTATTTTGGAAGAAAACGTGAACCAATCCAATTCTGCCTTGCCCTATCTTCCATGAAATGTAAATTGTATGAATTTATTCCTGGAATCAACACATCTCAACTCATTCCAATTGCAACATCTTCACGACAACACAATCTGAATACGGACGTTATTAACAGTGAAATTACTCGGCTCTTAAATGATGATGTTATTCAAATCAGTCAAAGCCCCTGGAGAGCTCAATGCTTTGTCACAAACCTATCAAAAAAACCTCGTCCATTAATCGACTTCTCTAACATCATAAATATACATACTCCTCTGGATTCTTACCCCTGTCCTAGAATAGATGACCTACTAAATAAGGTAGCTATAAACAGTATGTTCAGTAAAATAGATCTAAAAAATGTTTACCACCAAATTCCACTAAAAAAGAAGTATTATTTATTGACCGCCTTCGAAGCTAATGGAAAGCTGTATGAATTTAAAAAACTCTCATTTGAGTACAGAAATACAGTAGCCATCTTCCAATGCATTATGAATGTTTTTGTCTTACTCTTATCTAGATGACGTTATTATATGCGGATCTAATCAAGAAGAACACGACAAAAATCTCTCAGCATATAAAAAAGCAGCAAACGATTTTGGAATGAAACTGAACAATGAAAAGTGTAAGTTTTCTCAAACCTCACTCTGTTTTCTTGGACACCTGAAAAAAAAAGAACGTTGAAACCAGATCCCAAAATGTTCCAGGCCTTACAACATTATCCTATTCCAACTAATATTAAACAATTAAACAGCATGATAGGCTTCTTTGCATACTATGCTAAATGGTTCCCTAATTGCACCAACCTAACTACCATACTGACTAATTATTGTGACTCGATAAGCAAAAATATCCCTCTTTCAGAAAAAGCTACCACAGCCATTAAACAATTAAAAGACCAAATAACCACAGCGTTTTTAGAGACACCTTACTAATATTCCACTTAAAATCGAAACTGGCGCTTCAATTCAATTCAATTCAATTCAATATATTCTGAAATAAGTTGTAAAATTTCAAGGACTTTTACAAATAGTACAAGTACTAATCTAAAGTAAAAACCTACAACATTACAATAAAAGTGATTATAATAACAATAAAAATAGTATTGATAATAATTATAGAAATAATATTAACAATAATAATAAGATGACGATGAAAAGGAATATTATTAGTAATAATACTAACAATAATAATAAAGATATTATACAATCAATTTTAGATAATAGCAATAATAGTGGTAATAACAATTACATAGTATAAGTAGTAAATAAACTTAAGAAAAAATTAAAAAAGCAATAATAATACTTATTATGTTATAAATAAAAATTACAATTTACTAATAAAGATAGAAGAATATTATTAATATCAATACTAATAATAACAATAAAAATATGAGAACAAAAAGTTAATAATAAAACTAGTAGGTATCAAGAAAGTAGTAATAATAAAAGCATAACAACATATTTCAGAGTCTTCAGGTATAATATCTTGCTAAAAAATAGTTAAAAAGACAGTTTTTGAAATTAGTAATAGAGTCAATTGATTATAATGGTGAAGGTAGACTGTTCCATGATTTTACACTTTGGTATTTTATGGATTTTAGACCATATTTTACAGAAGAATGATTTGGTACATGAAGATTATAGCTATTAGCAGATCGTAGATGATAGCGACAGCTTTCTCTAACAGTAAAAAAATTTGTAAATGTGCTGGGTAGACATTTTTGTTTATAATTAAAGACAAAATGGCAATTTAATAGTTGAACTAGATCATCAATTTTGAGTATTTTGGATAAAAAATAAAGATGATCGGAGTTAGATTGATAATGCTGAAAATATATTATTTTTAATGCTTTGCTTTGTAAGTTGAATAATCTTAAAATTTCTTGGGTGCGGATTTGTCCCCAAACTTGACACGCATACCTAAGATGTGATCCAAAAATGGCATGGTATATATTGATAAGAGTTTCAAGATTGACATAATGACGAATTTTAGCTAACATCCTATTCGATCTACATAGTTTTATTGACAAGTCCTTAAGATGTTGAGAAAAAGTTAAATTTGAGTCAATTTGATTCCAAGATACTTTAGGTACATAACTGGATTGATTTTTTGACCACTCAGCCTAAAATTTAGGTGTTTACTGATTTTAGATTGTTTTGATTTAAAGATGATAATTTCAGTTTTACTAGTATTCAGAGACAGTTTGTTAGATCGAAGCCATTGAATTAGATTAGATAGATCATGATTAATATATTTGTTTATTTTTTTTAATGATTTATTAATTAAAAGTAAGTTAGTGTCATCAGCAAAATGGTAGGAAGTTGATGGAACACTATGTCATTGATGGAACACTTCATTGATGGAACACTATGTCAGAAAGACCTATTGCATTTTTCTCCAGAGTCCTATAAAGGCCTAAAACAAAAAGTGACAAACATAAAAAATGGCGCTTAGAACTATCTGATTATCGGCTCAATATTTCATATAGATCTAGACCAGAAAATATTGCAGCAGATGTACTCTCTAGATGTCTTCCCATAAATACCAATCTTAGTACACCACGATAACTACATATCAAACTCTGCCATCCAGGGGTAATACAATTGAACCACTATTACAAGAAACGAAATTCACCCTACACTATCGGTGAAATAAGAGACATAGTTTCTGACTGTTAGGTATGCTGTGAGCTCAAGCCTAATTTTTTTCAACCCCCGCCTGGTCAACTTATCTAATCTACTAGACCATGGGAAAGACTCGCTATAAATTTTGTCGGCTCTCTTCCCTCAAAAACAGAAAAAAAATACCTTTTAGTCATAATTGAAGAGTATTCCAGATTCCATTTGCATTACCTCTGATACAGTAATAAAGCATCTTTTAGAAATATTTTCTCTCTTTAGCACCCCTACCTGTATTCACTCCGATCATGGTACTCAGTTTAAAAGAAGAAAACTAAGAAACTTTCTTATAAGCAACGATGTCACCAAGATACGAACAACACCATATCGACCACAACGAAACGGACAATGTGAAAGACTAAACTCTACGATCATAAAACAATAAACTTAGCTTTGGACTAAAACAAACTGGTTGAGAACTAGTATTCTCTGCAGCTCTATTTTCTATTCGATATCTACTATGCGCTTCAGTAAATTCTAGTCCACACAACAGATTAATGGGTTTGCAACGCTCAACTATTACTAGTGTTGATCTACCTGACTGTCCTCAGGGTTCAAGGCTCAAAATCAAGTTCGATTAAAAGAAGATCCATTGGTAGAACCAGTCACTTTGCTTGAAACTATATCACCATACTATGCACGCATAAAATATATTAATGGCAGAATTGACACCGTATTAACACGACATCTAGCACCATGTGCCATTCCCCACATTAAAGAAATAATCCAACCACCCAAAACTTTTAAGACATCAATTTCACTAGCAATAACTTTGAAACCGATGAAAATAACCTGATATCACCAACTGATTGCCATCTTCCGTCTGCTACTAATGATTCAATACCCTGACTACTACTCAAAACTTACTAGTTAAAACTAACAATCCACATCGTATCCACCCTCAAAGCTTAATTTGTAATAAAACTTAACTAAATAAAAAAACTATATATAAATATCTATTGGAATGGCGGAAGGCTGTGATATTGTGTTATTGTGTTATTGCAATATTGTGTTATTATATTTATATTATGTATACTGTGTTCCTTTATATTTTAGATAATATAATAAAACATTACTACTAAGTTACTTGTATTAGTCTTGATCGGGTCTACAACAGTATGTTAAAATTATATAAAACTTGTAAAATAATTTTATATACAATTATTCACTTCTTTTGCAAATCAGTATAGAATATTTACTAAAATTGAAAGCAATCATAATAAGATAAAATTGTAACAACCACCATTATATCAAAATAAAACAATCGAGAATGACGTTTCTGACGCGCAGCTATTATAATTATAAAACTATTAGTAGTGTCAGTTTCACCAACTTAAAAATTCATGCGTGCTCAGAAGAAATATTTATTCGCTGCTATGGTTCAAGATAAAATCTGGTCTGGGGTTTTATCTCTATGGTCTATCTGCAAACAAAATATAAAACTTTAATTTTTTTGAGTATTTTTTTCCCTCCTAGATTAAAATAACAAACTGTGAGTTCGGTGAAAAAGTTATAACTGTAATTTAAAAAAATGTTTATTTAAAATTATTACGTTATATCTAATGCGTGATGCTAATACTACGTTATTTCTACACTTTGCTAATATTAATATAAGACATAACGTAATAATAATAATAGTTATTATTATTACGTTATGTCTTATATTAATATACGCTAAACTAATTTTAAAAATGATGTAATAACACATTTATATAAAAGATGCAGGGCTGTCCTAAGGGGAGTGGGGGTGTAGGGATAGTCTAACCCCCGTAGGTAAATTATATTCAAAAATTAGTCGGCAAATTGGATGCTTCGGTCGACAAAAGTTTGTCGGCAATCAGCAAATGTCAGCCAACAAGGACTTTTTATTTTTATTTTTTAAAAGTTACAAATCACAGAGAGCCAGCGAGACAAATCGCAGAGAACAAGCGAGACAAAAATTTGCATTAACTGCGTTGAGCAGAGCCATTTTTAATAAAAAACTATAGCGCAGTTTTGTTACTCATTTGTTCACAGTTATATAAAAATTGCAACTATTGTCTTGGGAAGAACAAGCAAAAGTAAGTTTTTACAGCCACCAGAAACACGCAATCCGTTTAATTTTGCAGTTCAGTTTTATGTTTAATGATATTTTTTTGGGAATGATACTCAATAATAAACTAAATGTAATTAATGTTTTAATTTTTGTATAAAGATTAAATATTGTTTAATCTTTATACAAAAATTTACGTTAAATATTGATATATAAATGTTATAAATTAATATATATAGAAAAACAATTTATGCTCCTTAGGTTTTAATGATATATTTATTTTGAAACCAAAACAAGTTCTCCTTAAAAAAACAATAGTTTTTTAAATGAAGCGTTTCGCAAAATAAGTTTAATCGATGTTGTATTTCAAATCATTTTTCTGGAATAAGATTGTTTTTCCTAATTTTAATTTAACGATAACGTGTCCTGTCTTCAAAGATAAATTAAAAACTTCATTCTCTCAATTAATTCTCTCAAAATTATTTTTTAATACTTTTGAATACGTTGAGTGGCTTAATATATTTATTCAATATAAATATATAGAGAAATTTTAAGTATATTATTTATGTTATAGTATTATTTTTTTAAATTTATATCATTTTAATATAAATTGATATTTAGCAATAATTTCTGACGATAATATAGCTATGATTTATTAGATACCTTTGATTATGTTTTAATTTTTTAATAAGAAAATTCGAAAGAAAAAAAAAACAAAAAAAAAAAACAACTTCAAAAATTCTGTTCTCTGTTAAAATCAAATATTGAATTTCATTTTCGATGACTGATAATTGTGCTTGTAAAAACAACGGAGCCGAAACTGAAACCGACTTTTTCCAGTTGTAATTTTTCTTTTATTCATAATTATTTAACTAATAGACTAAGAAAATTGGGGCTTGAATTTTTATTAATTAGAATAAAATTTAGTATTAAATTTTAGGAATGGTAAATTAAAAAAAAAAATGTTTTCTAATGTTGGATGTTGTTGGAAAAAGAAGCAAAACATACTTGGAGCTGAAATAAACCTTCGCTCTTCAATTTACTCAATAATTTCAAAGGATCAAACTGGTGAAGATTCAGGTGATCATTGCATAGAAATTAATGAAAAAGTTACTTGCAAAGGATGGTTAGCAAATGATACTTCCAAATTCAAAATTTATGAAGGTGTCATTGAATTGGCGTCTAGCAAAATTGTATTAGTTTGTGTTATACAATGTATTGCAAATAACTTTGTTATTGGTTTTACTGATAATATGTTAGACAAAAAAAACCCATCATTTGATTACAGCAACGAGAATCATGTTATCAATATTAATAAAATTGATAAAGACCAGCTATTTGAGGTAGTGACAAAAGATGGTTATTTTTTTTTGCGGCTATATCATGACAAAACAAAAATTGTGAAATTCAACGAAAGTGGGGACGCTTTGCCAGCTAATGACCTTGAGTGCAATGCAAGTCTTTTCAGCAAAAGCGAAACAAAGTTTTAAAGATCTAAAAACAATTTTGATTCAAAAATCTAGAGTGAAATTATAAAATTGGATTGTTTTATAAATACAATTTATATATTGTTTATAAATATAATTAGAGCGTAAAATGTTTTTAATAACACAATTATGCAGCTTTAATATAAAGTACATAAACTGATTAACCTAACTTTGAAAATTGTTTTTTTTTTTTATATATTATCAAATCCTGATTCATTAATTGATAAATATTATCTTCTTTTTTTTTTTTTTTTAACATTTTTTTTCTATAAAAACTACAAAATTAATTATATCATTTTTTCTCTTATATTTGTTATAACAGATACTTTCAAGTTAACCTGTACTCCTCGGTCCCAGCTGGGATTTATCTAGTTTATTAGGATAGCTCTTTGAATGAGAATAGATCTGGGTAAAAAATGGGTCACATATGGTGTAACTAGGGGCAGTTCTACAAGGCAGTGGGCGGTGGTATTCCCTTTCCCCAAAAAATGGCGATTTTTAAGTTAAAGTTGGATTTTTGAGAAACATAGTTTATTCGGGCATTTAACAATTTCAGTCGCGTTATTTTTATTCCTAGATTATTTTATCCTAGAATCGCCCCTGGGTGTCGCAAATGGAATAATGGTAGCGAGTTATTTTCTGACGAACGGCTATTTCCTGAGATCGATCCCTGTTTAGATTAGTTAAAAATTTTGAATTTTGCAGAGTCCGATTTTGAAACATTTTGTTAGCTGCTAACTCCAAGAATTGTGGTCAAAGTGGGCAAATCCAGGTTTCGCGTTTTTAGTAAAATCCTGACCCGAAAATAATTAGCGCTTAAATGTCGAATTCGTTTTTAATAGTGATAAGTTATATCAAATTTTGCTATACTATATTAAAAATAATAATTTTATATATTATATACATAATAATTATTTATTTATTGGAAATTATAATGCATGCATGCATTAAAAATTTCCACAAATCTGTCGATACTTTTTTCCAATAAGCAAATCCAGGTTTCGCGTTTTTTGTAAAATCACGACCCGAATTATTTAAAATTATTTTAAACGGTTTATACTCATTTTCTTATAATAATTTGCAATAAATAAATAATTATTATGTATATAATATATAAATTTATTATGTATATAATATATAAAATCCCTTTTTTGATTGGATGAAAAATTTGACTTTACGCTTCGTCAAAAAAAAATTTCTCGTTATCCGGATTTTTACACGCTTTGCTAAAAAGCACATGTTTTATGAAAACGTTATATATTTTTAAAAACATAAGATAAAAACTTGTTAAACTTTTTTTAATTAAAAAACGTGCAATAATTTTAAGTATATTAATTTTGTAGCTGAAAAAGCATTTAAAACGGTACAGCACGCTGTAATTCTTTTTGCATTATATATTCTTCACCGAATAGTTAGGTGATAATCTTTATAGATTTATGCTAAAATTTTTTGCTAAATGTATTGTTTAGTTTTAATCTTTTTTATTAAGTACGTGGACTGATTTTTTTAAATCAATCAAATACTAGAATGTTATATATCATTTGAAAGACTTCATATACAGTATTTTAAAAATCAAAAAGTTATGGTAAACGGACATAATTCTATATAAAGTTATGACGTTTTTAGTCGCAAATTTTCGATATATGGGATTTGTAGCAGAATATTTGATAGATAGTTAAATAGTTGTATAATTTCTGTTTATACAAACTGATTAAATTAGTTTTATAATTATGTAAAGATCATTTACAAATATCTGTCTGAATTATACCCTTTCCCCGAGTAAATTACTAAACTTGCGTCTGAATTATCTCCTTCCTCCTAGTAAACCATTCAATAAAAGATGGTGCAATAATGGTATTGAGCGATGTAATAAATAGTAAACAACTATAAACTTTTAGTTATATATTAAATTGAAAATGCTTCACAAATACTTTTTTAAGTTTCTAAATTATTACCTCCCCTTAGTAAACCGTTTAATGTAAAATGGTGTGATAATGGTATAAAGTGATAATAATAGGAGTTATGCAACTATATATCAATAAGTTAAAAAGTTATGTTGAAATGATTTACAAATATACTGTTTGAATT
The DNA here is from genome assembly GCF_022113875.1 of Hydra vulgaris. NCBI lineage: Eukaryota > Metazoa > Cnidaria > Hydrozoa > Anthoathecata > Hydridae > Hydra > Hydra vulgaris. The sequence goes on along the minus strand of NC_061167.1, from coordinate 40,059,725 downwards.
ATCACGTCCCCCTTATCAAAGTAAATCATGCAATACGAGATGTATGATATTGGTATTGAATGATATAAATTATTATTATACTAGCGATTCCACGGCTCAGCGAAAAACATTTGGCGTTGAACAAAAACCACGAAATTTTCATAAAGTTTGCTCTCTTATATCTTTTTGTATAAAAAAGCAAGCAACCTGAGGTTTTTTGCATCAATTAGTGTTACTCAACCTCTTTTCAGCCATATATGAAAAGTACTATGCTTTATATGGCTTCGCTTAAATATCATCCATATCTTGAGACCACTTTTGAGAAAAAATCTTCAAGCGGGAACATTTTTTTAAAATGAATCTTTTAGAGTAAAGATTTCGAAGTACCAAAACAAATCCAATTTTATAAAACTTTCCGTATATATTAAAAAAAGGTTAAGGAATCTAATGGAATGTGAACACTTTTTAATATTTATACATACAATTTTAGTTCTCAGTGTTTAAAAACTTCAAGGTTAGTTATTATAGAAAAAAAAGGAAATTTTTGAAAGTGGAAATGGCAAATTTCCACTTGAACCTTTTCAGTCTTTCTCCTTTTTAAAACAAGTCTTTAATTATGTTTCCTTAAAGAATAGGTGGTGTTTATATATTTCTTCGCGTATTTTAAGACGTTTTTTATTTTGATTTTGCAATTCCGAAATGTTAACTACAAATAAAATTGAAAGCGAAAGTATATTCCTTATTAATGACTTAAGTTTCAAGGCTATAAAAATAAAGATTTTATATTTTTAAAGGTATTTTGTCTGAAATGCTCAATTACAAGCTTGATTCTTACTGTTTCTACTTCTGTTTTTAGTCTGTAGATTCTCTAAACTGTTTTTTTCAAAACAAAAAGAAATAGTAATCAACTAAACTTTTAGTCTAAAGTTCACAAAATGGAAATGTGTAAGAATGTTATCATTTTTTTTCATTTTTTATTATTTTTTTTTATTGGCTAAGTAAAAGAACCAATGAACTCTAATTTCAAATTCTAATTCTCTTCTTTTAGGCTGTGAATTTAACAATCTATGTGAAATGGTGGTTCAATCTATAAGTCAAGAATGTAAGAATGAATGTAATGTATACTTTGATAGACTTTTTAAATTTTCAAATACGGAAAAATGTATAACAAACATTTTATATTTCAATAATTTTATTTATAGAAACTTAAGTTTGATGATCTACCTTTTATTTTCACAAAGCTAGATAAAGGGTACATTATCAAACTTCAACTCTTTGATTAACAAAAGATTTATTGAAATCACTCAAATTAAATTTAATATTAATTTTAGCTACCAAAGTGTTGTCAGAAACAGCAACATGCAAGAATATTTTGGATTTTCTGGATATAAATAATGGCATTATTTTTCTCAAATATCCTGATTTTGTGTCAACCAATAGCCATTTTCTACAGATTTGCAAAGACAAAAATAAAAATAACATAACATAACATAAGAAAATCTTTCATTATTTTTTACAACCTACTTTAAGTATAATATCTCTAGAGTGAGGCTCATAAGGATCTTAAAAAAGTTTAAAGATTACATTGTAAAATTAAATTGAGCCAAAAACTTGGACTTGAAAAAACATTTTTTAAGCTCTGCTTTATCTTTTATTGGCGCTTTTTCTGATGTTGTTGGTTTGTTACCTTCTGATGCTTGTTCTACCTCTACTTCTATCTACAATAGTGAATTTGTTCCCAATCAAGTTACTGTTTTTGTATCTTCTAAAATAAACTTGCAAATTACTAATGATGAATTTTCATGCCCTGTTACCCAACTTCTATTGTATACATCTCTTTAGAAAATAAATCTGAAAATTTTCTTACTGAAACGTGTGTTAGTGAAGAGAATCTTCCAGTTTCCAATTTAGATAAAAAACTACCTTTATTTTCTGGTGATTTGACCTATCAAATAAAAAGATACAAACAGAGAATTAATTACCTTTAATTAAAAAATAGACAAGTTAATAAAAGATGCAATGAATATAAGAGAAAGTATAAAGCTATCTTGTCAAAATATAATGCCAGAAATGTCAACAAAAGAGACATTAGAATAGATTGTAGGATTAGCCAATTGTTAAAAAACAATTTAAAATTTGAAAAAGAAATTGATTTGGCTAGAAAGCGTTCACAATCAGATTGACAAAAAGCATGGTGTTTAAAGAAAAAATTTGAAAACACTGTTTTGAAAAAATCTGATGAAACGAATGATTCATTCTTAAAGGAAATTTAAATTACTTCGAAAATCTCTGAGAAGAGCTGAAGGAAAGAGTTGACATATCTGAAAAAAATATAATTGATGTTTTTGAAGGAGGTTTAATAATGAAATTCGCTCTGTAAATTACAACTTTTTAAGTAAAAATGTTTCTCTTAATAATGTTGAGTCTGTTATCAGAAATGTACTTCAAAAAATGGCTAGAATTTCATGTGTCAACTTCCAAAAAAATCTTTGGCTGCTGAGTTTTTTAGCGAAATGAACCTTTTATCAATAGCTTAAGTGAGAGAGGCTATGTTGAATAGCACAAACAATGTTCTTCATACAGATAGCACAAAGTATAATTTTAGGGAGGTTGGTAGTTTTAAGTCACAACATCATCTGGTAGCTACACGTTTGGGGTAGAATAAATGTTTTCTGGAGAGGCACAATCTTATTTTGGAGAGCTAAAAATTTACTCACTGATATGTCTTCGATATTTTCTCCGGAACAGGAAAACTATGAGGATGATCTCAGGAAACTTATTTTTTTGTTCAAATCTTTTATGACTAATCGCACTATAGTTAATTCAAGTTTTTTTATCCAATTTAAACATTGGATAAAAAAACTTGAACAAAAAAAAAAAATTTCCTTTAAATGAAAAATGAAAAATTTCTCAAATGCATCATGTTTTTTGTGGCTTACACGTTATTCACAATCTATGAATATATGCAGAAAAATCAATCATAGAAAAAAGTGGTTGATCAGGAAGGTAGTATTCATTGTGGTTTTAAAAACTCTCAAAACTCTCGCACCTTTGATATTGATAACATCATTTTTCACGCATCAACTAGAGCTCTAGGAATTTTTAATAAACTGATATCAGGAACTCTTTTTTGTATTAAGGCAAGCGAAGGGAAAGAGTTTTTGACAACAGAAATTGGAAAGGATGTAGGTTTAATTTTGTGTGAAGATTTTGAAAAAATTTTAGGAACTGAAAATGAAATTGTAATGAAGTTGCTAGGGGTCATCCATAAATTACGTCACGCTGTAGGGGGGGGGGAGGGGTTGGTGGTTTTGTGACGACTCATACAAAACTTGATTCTTAAGTATAACAATTTTGTGACGAGGGGGGGGGGGGGTGAGTTAAAATTGGTCAAAAATTGCGTGACGTAATTTATGGACTACCCCTAAGACAAATTAAATTTCGAAAAAAAGTATTACAGCAAAAATTTCCAGAAAAGTGGTTACAAATATGAGAAAAGGCAAAGGGGGAGTATTACAAAAAATTTGGTGTTGATAAATTAAAAACCAAGCTAATATCAATTTTTATATTTTTAAAAGACGTTCCTGAACAAGGCGCAACTGCAATAAAATGTTCAGTTATCAGACAGATTAATGAAGTACGAGAAATGTTGTTAACATAAAAAAAAAAGTCAGATTAGAGGGTGACGCTAGGTTATTTATGGAAACTGGAAGTAAAATAAGAACAGGCACATCAAAGGGAGGGGTTCCAAATTTTTTAGGAAAAAGAATAAAACATAAAATGGTAGATAATGGTGGCGAGGATGTATGGTATTCGGGGCCTGTGGAAAGTGTTCTAGACGACAATGAATTTGATGAAAACTGTAAGTTTCAGATACTATATGATGGATATGAAAATAAATATGACATTGAGTTGGTCAAAGAATGGAGGATGAAATGTGTTGTAGTAGAGGGAAAAGCTGATGGTTATGTGGAGGGCGAAGTTTGTAAAAAACAAAAATGCAATTAATATAATTTTTGAGACAATAGGGATTTAATTTATTGTATTTATGTTTGTTATTCTTATTATTATTACTAATATTGTTATTATTATTGTTATTCAATTTAATGTATTCTTGTTTGTGTTCTGTTTGGTCATCTGGAGCGGTGTTAGCACCCACAATTCTTTATATGTATATTTGTTTTCTATTGGACATCTGCTGTCATGGTGACATATCGGTAAGTCATGCTTTCTATTTTTGTGTTGACATACCTGTTAATATATGTATCCTTGTGTTTACATTTTTTTGTGTTTGCATGTATGTTTTTGTAAGTGTGTCTGTAATTATTTGCATGTTTGTTTTACTCACTTGTTAGTCATTATATGCATGTTTGTGTATATGTATCCGTTAGTCATTATGTGTATGTTTGTGTTCTGTCAGACCTAGAGCAGTGTTGACACACCCGTAAGTCACTATATGTATATTTGTGCTTATATACCTGTTTCTCATTATGTGTATGTTTGTGTTCTGTTGGACCTCTGGAGCAGTGTTAACGCACCCGTAAGTCACTATATGTATGTTTATGTTTATGTACCTATCAGTCATTATGTGTATGTTTGTGTTCTGTTGGACCTCTGGAGCGGTGCTGACCCACCCATAAGTCATTATATGTATGTTTGTATTTATGTAGCCATTAGTCATTATGTGTATCTTTGTGTTTATCTACATGTAAGTCATTATATGTATCTTACTCTTCTGTTGGAACTGTGGCATAGCTATAATTTCATTTGATAATGCAGGTTAGTCATTTTGATCAAGTTTTTGTATTATTTTATGTATGTTTGTGTTCTGTTGGACCTGAGGCACAGCAATGAAACAACAGTAAGTCATTGTATGTATATTTGTGAGTTGTTCCAACTAGGCTGCAAGCAATCACTGTAAGAGTTAAAAGTTACTGGAAGAGAAAAGATGAAGTTTGTAGAGTAAGATAACAATTGACAGATGACTTAAAAGATTGCAAATTATATAAAACAGGGAAGCAAGATAAAGGAAGCGAATTCCAAAGAACTGATGTTCGTGAAAAAAAATAGAAGAATAAGAGTTTTTGAGCACTTATAAACAGTCACAAAAAAAAGATTTTTAGTAGATAAACAAGGGACTCTAGCTCTTTAGAGCAGTGCCCATATTTGTAGAAAAGAGAAAGAGAAGCAGCATTACAACGATGTGATAATGGTTGGAGGTTGGCTGTAAAGCAGGTCCAACTATGTTTACAATGCATTTTTGCCTCTTTTGCAGCGTTTAGTGCCACAGGGTCTGTGTGTTTTGTGATTGTGATGTTATTGTTGTGATGTTTTGTGTTGATAGACAACTTGGCTTACCTTCTCGCTGGTGTCTATCATTAAAAATGATTATTAGGTTGTTTCTTTACTGAAACTACTTCTAATCATTCACTAAAAGCTAAGAGATAAGTTTTAGAATAATAATATTTTTTGTTTTAATGTTGTTTTCATTTTTTCATCTTAGGTGTTGTCAATAGTTCACAAATCTTAAAGAATAAGTTTCTAATTTTATATTTATTAAGTTTTAATTGTTAATTTATAACTTTTTTTAATTTTTAATTTTTAAAATGAATTAACAAATATTTTTTAAAATTATTGTGTATCTAATGTTATTTGATGTATTATTGTATGTATTTAGATGTATTGTTTTTAATAATAATTTTATTACAATTTTAGATAGAGTTTCTGCTGTTACACCTGCTATTACTGTTGTAAGTATTCAAAATTTCAGGAAGTTCTGTTGCTTTTAAGTTATTTTTATTCAAATTTAAATTTTAGCTTTATTAAAGATTTTCTGTCTGTTAAATAGGTAATTCTGAATGATTTAGATAGATTTCAATGCCCTTATGCAGTGATATACTAATCGGTTTGTAAATTAAGCAACAGTTTTAAACAGATGAATTAGTTGGACTCCACGATCCTTCATGCATATTAGCGTGGAGTTTTTATAATCTAACCTAAATTTTTTTCTTTTTTTTCTAAAAGATTTAAATCTAAATTTATTTTTAAAAGTCTAGGTAAATAAATAAAATCACTTCAGTCTGTAAAATTAACAACTCTGGATAATTTTGACAGATGCAAAAAAAATTATGGCATTTAATTTTCTTATAGTTTCAAAAATTTCAAGTCAAATGTAATAAAAATTGGAAATTATCAAATATATTAAAAATCATATTTTTGTTTATCATTAAATAGTTATATAACTAAAAACACTTCAGTCTGTAATATAGACGATTCTGTATGATCCCAACAGATTCAATAAAAACTGGATCACTATTTAAAATTTCATGTCAAATGTAATAACTGTTCAAATATATCAAATATATTTAAGGTCGATATGCCCAATTGGTTTGTACATCTCTTTTTCTGTAATTTAATGACCAGTCTGTAGTTTATGCAATAATTTTTCTGGCAGGTCTGAAAATTATGCAATAGTTTTTAAATTATGTAGTTTTTGGATTCCATGATTCCTTTATGCATATTTGCATAGTGCAACTATAATTTTTTTCATCATAGCACAGTTAATTAAGTAGAAACCCTTCAGTCTATAAAATAAATAATTTTGGATAATCCCGACAGATTTAATAAAAACTGGATCACTATTTAAAATTTCAAGTCAAATGTAATAACGATTCGAAGCGTCTAAAATTTTAAAAAAATTACAAATTATTTAAAGTTGATATGTTTAATTTGTTTGAACAGCCCATTTTCAGCAATTTACTGACCGAAAAGTAATTTATATGATTATTTCACTGACCGGTCTGTAAATTATGCAATAGTTTTCAAATGATGTATTTTTTGGATTCCATGATTCTTTTATGCGTATTCACATGGTATAATTATAATATCACCCCAAATTTTATTCTTTAAAACTAAGAAAATAATATAAAACCCTTCAGGCTGTAAAATAGATGTTCTGGACAATTGCAACAGATTTTTTAGAATAAAAGTTTGGTTTTTTATTTTCTTATAGTTTTTTGATCACTATGAAAAATTTCAAGTCAAAAGTAATAACGATTCAAAAGTTATTTAAAAGTCAGTATGACCCCAAAAATATATAAATTAGTAAAAACTCTCAGTATGTAAAATAGTTGATTCTGGTAGATCCTGACAGATTTAAAAAAAAAAAAAAAAAATTTTTCTCATAGTTGTTGGATCACTATAGAAAATTTCAATTCAAATGTAATAACAATTCAAAAGTTATTAAAATGTCAGTATGACCCTAAAAATATATAAATTAGTAAAAGTCATAGTCTGTAAAATAGATGATTATGGTCAATCTTGACAGATTTCTAAAAAAAAAAAGTTTTAGAGTTTTATTTTCTTATAGTTGGTCACTATGGTAAATTTCAAATCAAATGTATTATCGGTTCAAAAGTTATTCAAATGTCAATAATACTCTTATTTTTTGTACCATTTCGCAGTAAATTTTCCATACTTGAGTAGAGCCTTTTACCTTTTGTCAAAAAATCACCCATTTTTTTACTACAAAAAGTTCAATAACTTTTGATCCGCTTAACTTCAAAAGCTAAATTACCCCACATTTTTTAAGTCAAACTAAACTCTATACAATGACATCAATTATATTTAAATATTTAAATTATAAAAAAATCGTCTGAAAGGGCTAATTATACTTTACTGTAGATAGGAACTTTTAGAGCTTTTGATATTTAGGTTGTATGACTTTTTTCTATAGGAACATAGAATAAAAGTAATTTCATCTTACTTTAATTAGTATAGTTATTAGTCCAACATATCTTTATTATTTTAGCCTGATTTAAAGATATTTTACTGTTATATTAATATTTAAGTTTTTTCCAAATTTACGCATATCAATATTTTGTTATGTATATATGTTTTTAAGTTCTATGTTTGCTATTTTTTATGTTCTACAAAAACTAGTATTGATGTTTTTATATTTTTCTTAAAGAGATTATTTGTTTTGTGCAAATTGGAAAATGTTTCTTTATTAAATTATTATTATTATTTTTTTTAGTTCATTCATGAGTTTCTGCTCTACTTCATTTTTTATGTTTAATTTGACTACTGTTGAAATATGTTTTTAATTAAGTAAATTTTCATGAATTGAAATTTACTTTATTAATCATTAGCCAACAGTGTAGGTAGTAAAATTGAATTCATCACCATTAAGGTAAGAATTACTTTGTTCTCTTGTAACACCATTAAACAGTTTTTTTATATATATATTTTTTTTATTATTGTTGTTTACTAAGGCAGTTTTTTATGATTATTGTTATATCATTGCTATTTTGTGTAACTCAACCTAAAGGTAACATAATTCTGAAAATAAAATAGCTTTTTTTTTCCATTACTCTTTTGTTTCAGATAATCTTGTTTAAAATTTCAAGAGAAGCTTGAACAAAAAATGATTGTTGAAATTCTTCTATCACAGCTTTTATACTTATAATATAAAAAGAATGAAATGAAAATTTTTTCTGAGGGTTATAGCAATTTTTTTGAAGTTTGTACCTGTAAAACAGTCAATATGTCAGAAATTATAAAAGAATTCTTAATCAAATTTATATAAATTTGATACTTTTTCTTGAATTAAAAAAATTAAATTTCAGCTCAAAAAATTAATTTTTTTAAATTGGAAGCTGTTGTCATCTACCACAAAAGATTAATTTAAAAAAAATACTTTTATTGGTATGATATCTAAAAATTTTCTTGATTGGAGTCACAAGATTTAGCATAAGGTAAAGACTAAACTCTGCTAGAGGTTTATATTTTTTTCCAAATTCAGTGCTTGATTTATTTTACCTTTAATTGTTCCATAATTTGGATTTAATAATTAATATCTCCTAAAAAGAGAAGGTTTACCATGAGTTAGATGTAATGGTAAGAATCTCAGGCAAAGTATTGACTTACCATTGTGGGTGTTTCATAATAGCAATAAGGTTTTTCTAGATAATCCTTTTGGTATATTTCAGTATTTGTTACAAAACTTTGTAATTTTAATTCACATTAACGTTTGGCTTGCCAAACCATTATACTTTCAAGGAATTTTGTTAGTTTTATTGGTTTAAAATTAGACTGTCTCATTTTCCTCGAGATTTGAATGTCCTGGTATTATTAAATAGTTTTTTTTACAACTTTTTTTTTTCTTTAGATTTTAGATTACAAATTTGTACAACTTACCTGCACAACATTTTTGCAAATAAATTTTTTTAGCATTGCAATGATGAAAAAAAATGGACCTTTGTATTTTTTGAAAGACTATAATGGATAAAAGTAAAACAAAGGTTTCTTTATTGTTTTTCTTTTATCCATTATAGTCTTCAAGTATATATATATATATATATATATATATATATATATATATATATATATATATATATATATATATATATATATATGTTTATATATATATGTTTATATATATATATATATATATATATATATATATATATATATATATATATATATATATATATATATATATATGTATATATATATATGTAGTATATATATATATATATATATTATATATATATATATATATATATATATATATATATGTATATATATATATATATATATATATATATATATATATATATATATATATATATATATATATATATATATGTATATATATATATATATATATATATATATATATATATATATATATATATACACACTATAATGGATAAAAGAAAAACAAAGGTTTCTTTATTGTTTTTCCTTTAACCATTATAGGGTAAAAGCTCATCAATATGGAAATTCGATCCAACTCTTACACCCCAAAAAATCTTTTTTTTTTTTTTTTTTTTTTTGTTAAATTGTAACTGCTTGTACACTTTCTATTTAATGCATTATATATTACATATTTCTGACCATAGTCCTTTTTGAATATGACACAATTTTCACAACTGAGTTGTAAAAATTGTGTCATATTCAGAAAGGCCTATGGTCATATCTGGGGCAGATATTCCAATGCCCCAGATATGGCAGATACTGCCATATCTGGGGCAGATATTCCAATGATGCTCTGTCTCTTTTAGAAAAGGAACAAAAATGTATTTTACATATAGTTGGACCTGCTCTAACAGCCAACCTCCAACCATCATCACAATGTTGCTTCTCTTCCTCTATTCTACAAATTATAACCACTATTAAGTAGCCTCCTCGTCTGTAGTGGTCTTCTCGGCCTTGAGGAGGTGAATAACAAAAAAAAAAAAAAAAAAAAAAATACTATAATGGGTACTACTCTAAAGAGGTAGCGACACTGGTTCTATCTAGTAAAATTCATTCCCATCTTACTTGTCATTCAACTAAGCCTCATCCTTTTTCTGTGAGTGCTTCAAAAACTCTCATCCATCTAGTTTTTTTCCAATAACATAAATGCTTTAGGATTTTTATATTTTGCAATCTTTTAAGTCATCTGTCAATCGTTATCTTGCTCTATAAACTTCATTTGTTCTCTTCTAGTAACTTCTGACTCTAATGATGATAGCTTACAGCCTTTTTGGAGCAACAATGTTGGAAACAAAGTTGTTGAAAAAAAAGAGTTCTTTCTATTAAACTTTTGTTGGCAACAGATTTTAAAAATAGGTAACCAGCAATTACCTAGTTTAAAAACCTGTTTAAAAATAAGTAATTATACATTTAATGAGTTATCTTTTTTTTTTTTTTGCATATCAATTCACCTTTCCAAGGCCATGAAGGGCACTACATTCAAGGAGGCAACTTTTAATTTTGGTTACAACCCTCTCTCAATAACACAAACCTTGACAAACAAGGCTGCTGCGTCAAGAAACAAGTTGTGCGCAGTACTACCATGGACTTATGAGGCAAGCACTTTACCACAACACCACTACTTAAACTAAGTAAACTTTAGTTCTAAAAGTATAAAAATTCAAATTTTTTTGAGAGAAGTATTAGTAAGAAATGTTACCTAAAAGCAAACAAAAAATTAATAAAATTCTAATTTTACTTTAGGTATAACATAATCTAATGTTGCTATGAAAAATATAATCTTTTTACACAAAATAGCAGTGACATGATAATAATCATAAAAAACTGTTTAATGGTGTTATGAGAGAACAAAGTAATTCTTACCTTAATGGTGATGAATTCAATTTTATTACCTACACTGTTGGCTAATGATTAATAAAGTAAATTTCAATTCATGAAAATTTACTTAATTAAAAACATATTTCAACAGTAGTCAAATTAAACATAAAAAATGAAGTAGAGCAGAAACTCATTAATGAACTAAAAAAAATAATAATAATTTAACAAAGAAACATTTTCCAATTTGCACAAAACAAATAATCCTTTTAAGAAAAATATAAAAAAATCAATAAAAAAATAGCAAACATAGAATTTAAAAATATATATACATAACAAAATATTGATATGTGTAAATTTGGAAAAAACTTAAATATTATTATAACAGTAAAATATCTTTAAATCAGGCTAAAATAATAAAGATATGTTGGACTAATAACTATACTAATTAAAGTAAGATAAAATTACTTTTATTCTATGTTCCTATAGAAAAAAAAAAGTCCAACAACCTAAATATCGAAAGCTCTAAAAGTTCCCAACTACAGTAAATTATAATAATAATTTATACCATTTAATACCAGTATCATACATCTCATATTGCATGATTTACTAAGGATGGGGGGGGGGGGGCATGATAATTCAAACAGTATATTTGTAAATCATTTCAGCATAACTTTTTAACTTATTAATATATAGTTGCACAACTCCTATTATTATCACTTTATACCATTATCACACCATTTTACATTAAACGGTTTACTAAGGGGACGTAATAATTTAGAAACTTAAAAAAGTATTTGTGAAGCATTTTCAATTTAATATATGACTAAAAGTTTATAGTTGTTTACTATTTATTACATCACTCAATACCATTATTGCACCATCTTTTATTGAATGGTTTACTAGGAGGAAGGAGATAATTCAGACGCAAGTTTAGTAATTTACTCTGGGAAAGGGTATAATTCAGACAGATATTTGTAAATGATCTTTACATAATTATAAAACTAATTTAATCAGTTTGTATAAACAGAAATTATACAACTATCAACTAATTATTAATTATTTTATATGTATAGAATTTCAATCATTTTCCATTAATGAAGATCAGACCATCTTACATTGAGCGATTTACAAGGGGTAGGTAATAATTCAGACAGATTTAAATTATATCGGTCTGAAATTTACTTTTACATACGCAGTTAAATAACAAGAGCATTAGTAAATACTTAACTAATTAGTTTATATTTGCTTATATTCTGTTACTACCACTCTATCTGACATCGTCTTTTTTACATTACTTTTATGTAAACTTTTTTAATTTCTAGAATTCTTGTCCTAAGCGTTTTTTTCTCCTTGTTTATGTTTACCAAGATAGTACGGACGTTTTAGGTCAGGGTTGTCCAACCTTTTTACAGCCTGGGCCATTATTTTATTTTGATGACAACACGAGGGCCACAAATTAAGAAAAATCATTTTGTTTAAACTTCTAATTTAAAACAACTAATTCAATTTCAATATTGTCAAAAAAAATGTATTTAATGGGAAACTTGGCATTGTTTATTTTTACACAATTGATCAATGTCAGCTTTTATAGTGGACGATGAAATCCGAAGTGTATCAGTGAGGTGTTCATCTTTCAACCTATGTCTCTGCTCTGATTTAACATGTTTCATTCTTGAAAAAAATTGTTCACAGATGTATGTGCTTCCAAAAAGGGAAAAGTATTTCATAGCGTGAAATGTGGATAAACTTCAATGTTCATGTATTTTTTATAAGGTTCTAACAATTCAACATCTTTGTAAGCATCTTTCAAATCTTTATTGTTTTGTAGTTCTATTAATTCCATTTGAAATTCATCTCTTACTGTCTCAACTTTAATGGAAAATAGATGTGAAAATAAGTCTAACTCATTCTTTTCTTCTTTAAAATCACAAAATCTTGTGTCAAATTCATCAATTACTTTTAAAATAAGATTACAATATTTTTCATAGTCAACTGTGTTGGTATTTCTTTCTGACAATGTTTTAAAATGGATAAGTGATTTTTGACTTAATTGTTGTTTGAGAAGTTTCAATTTCAAAACAAATGTTTCTACATTTTCATATAATTTACTAATAAGTTGATCTTTACCCTGCAACTTGATATTTAATTCCATTAACATCTGTGTAATGTCAACTAAAAATGCCAAATCATTCAGCCAGTCATTATTTTCAAGAAAGCTTGTGTCTTTATCTTTAATTTTTAGAAACTTTATTATTTCAGGTATTAATATCCAAAATCTTTTCAAAGTTGCAGCTCGACTAAGCCATCTAACTTGGCAGAAATAAATTACATCTTCTGCCTCACTTCCACAATCCTCAAGCAATTGTTTGAACTGTCTGTGATTAAGGCCACGACTTATAAAATTAACAGTTTGGATAACAATTTCCATGACTTCTTTCATTTCTAATACATTTGCACATAACTGTTCCTGATGTATAATACAGTGATATGAAAGAATGTTGTGATTAATGGATTTCTTAAATAATGCCACAAATCCAATATTTTTTACTTTCATTGAACTTGCTCCATCTGTAGTGACACCAGAGAGTTTTGTTTCTGGCAAATCAAACTTTATCATTGTTTTTTTGACTTCAGAAAGAATATCTTTCCCTTTAGTAGTGCCTTTCATGTGCCTGAAATCCAACAGTTCTTCAATTATTTCAAAATTACTTGTTATAAATCTAATAAAAATAGCTAACTGAGCCGTATCACTTCTATCTGTTGATTCATCAAGTGCCAGACTATATGCTTCACACTTACATAGTTTTTCTTTCAATGCTAATTCAATATTCTTTGATAGATCTTCAACCCTTCTTGCAATTGTCTGGTGTGAAAGACTGAGATCTTCAGCAAATTGTATTTTTTCAGGGCATACCTCATTACAAAATTGTTTTATAGAGTTTTTTATTAAATCTCCACTAGAAAAAGGTTGACCACCTTTTGCAATACTTTCTGCAATTAAAAAACTTATTTTGGTAGCACTGTATGAGCTAATTACTTTACTTTTCATTATTGATTGTTGCCCGATAAAATTTTTCTTTAGCAGTTCTACCTTATCAACACGAAATTGGCCCTTGAATTTATCATAAGTTGCTGCATGTTTTGTAGTATAGTGTCTATTAACATTATACATTTTGCACACGGCAATTTTTTCAAAACAAATGAGACACATAATTGAATTATTTTGCTCCATTACAAAATATTCATTTGTCCAAGATGGGTTAAATATACGACCTCCTCTTCCACTTTCAGCTCTACGTCTTTTATTAGCACTAGCAGAAGCCATATTTAAAAAAAAATCAATATAACTATGGTTCCGCTAACCAAATAGTCAATACCGTTTTAACCGGTTTTATAAAAAAAATAAGGCGGTAGTTTTAACCGTGTTGCAATTTTTAAAAAAATCTGATTTTTAAAATTATATTAAAAAACTGCCCTAATTCTGAGCTACAGAAAAAATAGTTTTAAAAATATAATATTCACTTGATTTTGTTAAAAGTTTTGAATGGTTTTTGATAAGTTAAGAATTGAAAACGCGGGCCATGGCAAAAGACAACGAGGGCCACTTTGTGGCCCGCGGGCCACGCGTTGGACAACCCTGTTTTAGGTACACTTCTATCATTTTTTTAAATTTGCTAGATATTATGTAAAAAAACAATTTTCAAGTAGGCGTTCAAAGTTACCCTCGCATTTCGGGTAACTTTGAACACTATTAAACTGAATGTCAATTTTAATCTTTTAAATCTAAAAAGTTGTTTAAATTTCTTTGTATAAGTTTAAATTAATTTTTTAAAAAATCTAGTTAAACTATTTCGAGAATAAACAAACAAGTTTTTCAATAAAATATTTCTAGAATAAACAAACAAGTTTTTCAATAAAATATTTCGAGAATAAACAAACAAGTTTTTCAATAAAATATTTCGAGAATAAACAAACAAGTTTTTCAATAAAATATTCACAAAATAATTTTTAAGGTTATAAAAGAAAAAATTAAATAAGACATTATTTTTATATAATTCTCCACAAATAAACACCATTGACTATAAAACTAAATATTACAGTGTTTCCTTCTTTTAGTCTTGAGTTTCAACTAACTCTTTTACAAAATAATCATGATCAAGGAAAACATGTACATAGTGATTGTTTATTTGCTCCAATGAAAAAACTGCATCATTTTGAGATACAGGTAAAACTTGTTCATCGTCTTCAATAACTTGATTAACATTTACAATGCTTGAACTTTGTAAAATATTAAGTTTTTTGTTTATTTTCATAACCATATTATTTGATCCTCTTTTCTTTGCTCGAATATTATCTTGACTTTTTTTTTTATTGTCTCTTTCCTTATAGTATGCTTCTACCTCAGTGGCTGATACACTTTTCCCTGCTGTTATTGGTAACTTAAATTTTTTGCTTACTTCATAATTAAGATGAATATCATCAACATAATTCCTAAACGATTCTCCAATATTGAGTTGAATATCTATATTTGTAAAACTGGGTAATTTGGAGAGAACATGTTCTGGTAAAAATGGATATATGCCAGTAGCCTTAAATCCTGCTTGGAGATTATGTTCTAGATTTTTTTTACCAACATTAAGAGTAGATTTAATGAGCTGCGTAATTAAATTTTTTGGCAGATTATTAACCTTTTTTCCTCTGGATGTTTTACGCCATTGATTAAGAACTGACCTCCAATTAGCTTTTAAACTCGAGAAATATCCAACATCTAAAGGTTGTAAAAGGTGTGTGGAATTGGGTACCAAACATATAAATGTTATATTATACTTTTCACATATATTTAAGGCTTTTAAAGATATATGAGCACTTAAATTATCGCAAATCAGAATTTTTTTACCTTCCTTATTTATAATATTTGGAACAAAGTGATTTAACAGCCACTCTTCAAATATTTGAATTTCCATCCAGCCACTGCAAGAAGTTGCCATTCTTGATCCTTCTGGTGCATTGAAAAGCCAGTCAGACCAACTGTGTTTTCCTTTAAAAATGAAAAATGGTGGAATTAGTTTTCCTGAGGCATTTCCA
>NC_061167.1:40003582-40038582 GCF_022113875.1 Hydra vulgaris | reverse complement strand
GACACTACAACAATCGTTATTTTGAATTCGTGGTTAATAACGTTAATATGGTATCAACATTTCTGGAAACTGAAGTTATTATTAAAAACATTAATCTCACTATCTCTCGAAAATTCGTTCGAAATGTACATGTACTGGTGCAAAACATTCCTTTGGTATTCTATTGAGTGGAGGTGCATCAGCTCTTACCACTTTAGGGAAACATCTCGCGGCAGGTAGACATCTCATGTATTTGAGTCTTTTAGTTACCAAAAGATAAAGGTTCATGGAGAAGACATATTGACAGGAAATGTGATTATTATAATCAAAGACTGGCAAAATACACACTTGAATCCACTTCCAAGATATCAAAATGTTGATAGATTTACGCTTAGATACAAACACAACGGGCAACATCAACATAACTCCATGCCTATAAACCCAAGTCCTAGTGCAACGGAGGAAACTACATTAACTGAAACCTCTGAAACAATTTTTACAAACGACGCAAAGATTTCGGGAAACACGCGTACAGCAAAGTCAGAGACTGTGGTAAATAGTTGCGAAACAACTACTCGAACTAATAATGAAGATCATAACATGGAAATGAAAACATCAAAAATAGAAAGGAAAAGACCCAAAATGAAAGCAAAAAGTATTGTAAAACCAAAAAAATGCAGCAATGACGTTACATGTAAAGAAAACACAGACCTTCCAAACAAAGAAAACCAAGAGTTTCCTCATGAAAAAGAAAAAATGGGCACAGTTGTTTTAAACGAGGACGAACAAGAATTAATTTTCAATTTCGAAAGTTACAATCCCTTAATTTGTGTGGAGAAGAAGTCAAAAGATTTTCTTAATATTTTTTACCTTTTCCAAATAATTTTCTATTTCCTTAATTTTTTTCTCTATTCTCAAATCTATAAACTTCTTTCGAGTCTTTTACGTTTTAATCTATTGTTAATTTTTTTCTCATACTCAAAAATCTGCATAATTTTTTTGATTCTTTGACGTTCTTTTCTTTTAAAGTGAATGTGCTATTGTTAATACAGCGCGAAAGCTGTGGTAATTAGGGTTGTTAACCGGAGGATTTCGTGCAATTCCGGAAAAACAACATTCTTTCGTAAGGAGATTGAGAACAAGGAATTACATTTTTTCGTACCGAATGTTACAAAACATTTAAATCGCCGATGTTCATTTCGCAAAAGCCACTTCCGAAATTTAGCATTTCGCAAGTTGACATACGAAACAAAACTATTTTGCAACATACGAAAGTAGCGGTTTCGGAAGTCGCACTTGCGAAACAAACATTTTCGCCAAACGACGTTTTGAAGTCTAGAAAGAAAATTTGTTTGCCAGACTGATTTTTATTGTAAAAATTAATATCTTTAAATCCCAAAATGTTTATAATGAATTTTTATTTTCAGTATAATAACATATTAAATTTTTATGGTTTTATTTTAAGAAATATTGACAAAAAATAAAAATTCTTTCGAAACGAAAGTATTTCGGATCACAACATACGAAAGAATTCTTGACGGAAATAAACTTACGAAATGTGCCATAATAAATATATATAACGATGTTTTTTGAACTCATTATGTATATTAAAAATAAGAATGATGGGTAGGAATATACATGTTTTTTTTTTAAAGCATATGAAATTTTTGAAACAGGTTCGAATATGCTTAAGCAAATAGTAAAAAGAGGCTCAAAAATATGCTTTAGCTTAAGCATGTTTCTGATAAAATATACCTATTTCAATAATTTCTAAAAGTGTGCACGTTACTAAAGTTTTAGCAGATTTTAAAGGTATGTAGAGTCCTGTTTGAATACGCTTTTCGAAGTATAGATCTTAGAAAATATTGTTTTTTAATTTTAATAAGATATAAATTTAAGTATAAGATTGTATAGTTCAATCAGTTAGATACGTGATAATTCGCCGCAGAGATCCGGGTTCGCATCCCGCAGCCATTGTAACTTTTGTTCATCAAACTCTTTTTACTTAAGATAGCATTTTTTGACCTCCATGTTCTATATTACAGATCTTGTGTTCCATGTTCTATATTACGTAATACAGATCCATGTTCTATATTACGTCTCCTTTATAATAGTGACAACCTCTCTTCTGTTAGTTATTCTTTTAAGATTGAGTTCATTGTGCTTAATTCTACACGTTTCCCTTGCTTTACTAAGTTCTACTTAAATTGTGATGAAATGTACGTAAAACAACTTTTTCAAATAATATAAATCATTTTGCTTTAAATCTTGTGCTTTTTGTACTGGACATCTGTCCTAAACACTTTGTAATAATTCCTAGCTAACTCTGAGTCTAATATAATCATTTCTGAATATAATTTCGCTGAGACTCCTACAGCCTATTGTGTTCTGTTAAAAGTAACTAGTTTTTGAGTCCAGATATTAATTATAAGCAACTAAAGGTTCACATTACTATTCATTTTCCTGATATATAGAATCCTATTTGCATACGTATCTCTTTCTGTAAATTCTGTTTTATATAGTTTCTTAATTATATAATAAATAAATATTACTATTCACTTAGTTGAATGAACGTATAGCTCATTCAGTTAAGACATTTGGGCGCGGAGACCCAGGTTCACATCCCGCTGTTTCACATATATTTCTTCTCTTTTTACTCTTTCTGATATCATTTACCTTTAGAGAGATATCTCTTTATAATAAAGTATTTAATTGTTTATCACACATCCTCTTTATACTTTTTAAAAAGAAAGGCATACTGTTTATCTGTTCATTGAGAGTCCAACTTAACGGGATTTTACTGTATATATATGTATATATATATATATATATATATATATATATATATATATATATATATATATATATATATATATATATATATATATATATATATATATTTTATATATATATATATATATATATATATATATATATATATATATATATATATATATATATATATATATATATATATATATATATATATATATATATATATATATATATATATATATATATAACATTTGAAGAATCATTTGACAACATTTTTTTATAATTTTATTTTTTATTATTTAAACTGTTAACAGTTAATATCTTAAATATATCGTAACATAAAATCTTTTGCGTCTTTTTCGTAACTGCACATTCCGGAATGCTTTTTCCGTAAGGAACTATTTCGTAAGCATTCTTACGAAATGATTTGTTTCGCAAGTTTTCTTTCGCAATGCTTTATTACTTATTTATATTTTCGTATAGCGCGTTACGGAATGTGCATTTTTGCATGTGCAACCTCCGCAATAACAATTCTATTACGGCGAAATTTTCGCAAGTTTTGTTTTTCTGCGGACAACCCTAGTGGTAATCCGTTTTTTTGTAGTTCGCGCTATTGTGTAAAATGTTATGGTCCAGTGCGTCCATCTGTTCGTAATACGTCAGTTAAATCGAAAACTCGTGCTTTAGGTTTAAGGTTTAAATGTTTGTGTTTTTTATTTCAGGTTGTAAACTTACCATATTTATGTTTAAGCTGCACGAGCTTTCATATTAGGAACTGATTCTCTCCATTAAAAACATTAAGAGTCATTTTATTATTGTAACTTTTGTTAGCGTTTATAAAAAAACTTACTGTAAAACTAATATATATTGTATAATTTTAATTTTTAAAAAAAGTTGAGATAATCTTTGAGTCTTTGATCAACAAATTCCCCACATCTCATCTTGAGTCAAATAAACTGCTGTCAGACAATCAATACGGTTTTCGATCCTCTCGCTTTACAGCCGACTTGCTAACTGCTGTAACTGAAAGATTTTATCGTGCATTAGATGGAGGCGGTGAGGCTAGGGCTATTGCTCTCGACATATCTAAAGCTTTCAACAAAGTTTGGCATGCTGGTCTTCTCCATAAGCTTGCTTCATATGGTGTTTCTGGGAAAGTTTTTGAGATTATCAAATCATTTCTTTCTAACCGGTTTATTAAAGTCATCCTTGAAGGCCAACACTCTTCTTTATTTCCAGTAACTTCTGGGGTTACCCAAGGTTCCATCCTGGGCCCTGTTTTGTTTCTTATCTACATAAACGATCTTCCTGACAACCTTTCATCTAAAGTAGCTCTTTTTGCTGATGACTCAACTTTTTACTCCTGTCTTGACAAAAAGTCTTCTCTTTTTGATCGCCTAGAATAAGCAGCTGATCTTGAATCCGATCTCACTTCAGTAATAGATTGGGGTTCACAGTGGCTTGTGAATTTCAACTCTAAAAAAAACCCAATTGCTTACTGCAAACAACTACCGTAATACGTTCAACATTCCTATATTAATGAATGGCAATCCTCTTACTGAGTCGACCTCTTTACGTCTTCTTGGATTATCGCTTACTACTGACCTTTCATGGAAACCATATATACAATCGATTGCTAAATTAGCTTCTGCTAAGGTTGCTTCTCTTTATCGAGCTCACCATTTTCTTACTTCTGATTCCATTCTCTACCTCTACAAATCTCTTATTCGTCCCTGTATGGAATACTGTTGTCATATTTGGGCTGGTTCTTCTAACGATTCACTTTCTCTTCTTGACAAGGTCCAAAAACGCATTGTAAATGTTGTTGGACCTGGACTATCTGCTAAGCTTGAACCTCTTTCCCATCATCGTAAAGTTGAATCTCTTTCTCTTTTCTACAAATACTATCATGGTCACTGCTCAAAGGAGTTATCATCTCTAGTTCCATCAACTAAAATTCATTCTCGTTTTACTCGTCATTCAGCTAAGTCTCATTCGTTTACTGTATGGGTATGTTGTCATATTTCCAACAGACTTGGTTGCATTGTTTGTACTTTTTAATCCAAGTACACGACCACCAACAAGTTTTCTGGCAACTAAGAATCCAAGCCATATTTTTTCAAAAGTTCTTGAACTGTGCAACTTGACAAAATTAATTATTTGCCGATTTGTTGGCGTTTTTAATTATTGTTCCTAATGATTTCTACGATTTACTCTAACGTCATCTTTTAATTTTCTTAAAATTAAATCAAATTCTTTTTCCATACGAGTCTTATATATTATATTTTGGTTGTCATAGAATTTTAATTTGACATATTCAATAGTTGTGTAATAACTAAAAGTGCTTATATATAATGCTTTATACAATTTATTATTTGAATAGATTAAATTTATTGTTTATTTATTGTTTATTTATTGTAATTATTTATAAATGCAAAGCTAAATTTTACTAAAAAAAAAATAGTTTTTCTTCAAAAAGCATAAAGTTAAATCGAAATAGCACGTTAAGTTTAATAAAAATCGTTGCAAAAATCGTTGCATAAATCACATAAAGTTTAATAAAAATCGTTGCTTAAAATCTCCTGTTTTTAAATTTTAAACTTGTGTTTTTAAAATAAATTTAGCGTTGTGCAATTTATGGACAAAACCTTAAGAAATATAATTCATTTGGTGCATGAGTTTTGTAAAAGGATGTACCTTAAAGTTAGTGTCATTTTTTTTCAATGCTCATAACTAGGTAAAATGCTCATAACTAAATGCCATTTCTTTTGATCTAAATCTCAATTCCCAACTCAAATAGTCAACTTTTCAACTCGCTTTCCAGACAACAAAAACCATTTACCTTCTCTACTTGACTTATGTCTTGTTTCTGATCAGTGCTCAGTTTCTCCTCATTTACCCTTAGGTGCCTCTGAACACTGTTTGATCTCTCTAAAACTATTATCTCATTCTTCTTTTCATCAAAATCCCCCTATCATCGTGCATCTTACAACTACCTTAAAGCTGACTGGGATTCTTTCCATGAATTTTTTCGTGATGGCCCTTAAGTAGAAATCTTCTGTCTTCCTGTTGACAAATAACTTCATAAATGCTTCTGACATAACTTCATGGATTCAGGCTGGCATGGAATCCTTTATTTCCTCTCGACGATTCCATGTCAAGTCTCACTCATTCCCATGGTTTTCCTCACATTGTGCTGCTGCAATTGCCAATCGAAACTATTACTTCCATATCTATCAGCAAAACTTTTCATCCATATCATCTTTTGATATCCACTAGTTGCGTTTTACCTGATATAACCTTCAAACAGGTTGATCCATTGATTGACATTTGTATCACTCCAGCTTCTGTATCTAACTATAACAGGTATGTTGTCCGGTCACAGCTTGTGATCTTCTTGTTCTACGGCTGTTTTGCTAACAGTAATAACTAATAGGTTTTATCGTGCATTAGATAAAGGTGGAGGTTAGTTGCTTATGACATTTCTTAAGCGTTTGATAAAGTTTGGCATGGTGGTCTGCTCTGTGAACTTTTTCTTATGGTGTATCTTTAAGATTATTGAATCCTTCCTTTCCAATTGTAGTATAAAATTTATCCTTGATGGACAGCACTTTTCTTCATATTCTGTAGCCTCAGGGATTCCTCAAGGTTCAATCCTCGTCCCAATACTCTTTTTACTTCACATTAACGATCTTCCAGATATTCTCACATCTAAGGTGGCATTGTTCTCTGATGATACTACCTTTTATTCTTGTCATGATAAGAAGCCAATACTCTCTGATTGCTTAGAGGGGGCATTTGAGCTTGAAAAGGATCTCACTTCTGCTACAGCATGGGGCTCACAGTGGCTGATGAATCTTTATTCAAATTAGACTCAATTTTTCCAGGCAATCGTTATCGCAATGATTTAGACCGTCCTATATTTATGAACGGTAATATGCTCGATGAGTCATCTACCCTTTATCTTCTAGAATTAACTCTTACTTCCAATCTTTCTTGGAAATCATATATCAAATCCATTGCAAAATTAGCATCTGCTTAAGTTGCATCTCTTTATTGAGCTCGACACTTACTCCGGATTCTATTATCTATCTCTATAAATCTCAAATCTGCCCTTGTATGGAATATTGTTGCCATATCTGAGGCGGATCTTCTAATGATGCTCTTTGTCTTTTAGACAAGGTGCAAAAACGCATTGTAAACATAGTTGGACCTGCCAACCTCCAACCATTATCACTTTGTCGTAATGTTATAATGGGCACTGCTCTAAAGAGCTAGTATCTCTTGTGTCATTTACTAAAATTCATTCTCATGTGACTCATCATTTAATTAAGTCTCATCCTTTTTCTGTGACTGTTCCTAAGTGCTCCAAAAACTCCTAATCCTCTAATGTTTTTCCTCAAACATCAATTCTTTTGAATTCGCTTCCTTCATCTTGCTTTCTAGATTCATATAATTTGCAATCTTTTAAGTCGTCTGTCAATCATTTTCTTGCTCTACAATCTTGATCTTTCCTCTTCCAGTAACTTCCAACTCTCTAATTAGTGGTTGCTTGCAGCCTTGTTGGAAGCAAAGATGTTTAAAAAAAAAAGTTATTGGTTCTTATATTTCATTAAAAGAATCATGTATTTAATGCAAGTTTAAAAATGTTTTTTTTATTATATTATTTTTTTTTGTCATTTTTTTTAGTTAGACCTTAAAGTTCTGTCCGCTTCATTATTTATGATTATTTATGGTTTGACAACTGTTGAAATATGGTTTTAATTTAGGAAATTTTGGTGTACTGAAATTTACTTTATTGATCATTAGCCAACAGTTTTGGTAATAAAGTAGAATTCCACGCCGTCAAGGTAAGAATAATTTTTTTTCTTGTTAATGATAATTATAAAAAACTGTTTAAGACCATTAAACAGTTTTTTATAATTAAAATGTTATTGCTAGTTTGTGTTAGTATTTGTCACAGTATCCAATAGTTTTTGTTATACTTATAGCAAAATTAAGGTCCTCATAATTTTTTGTAGGCTTTTAAATACATCTTTTATCAACACTACTCTCAGTAAGAATGGAATATTTTCCTTAAAGAAGATTTTAAATTAATACCAAGATACTTTATACTTTATGAATAAACCTATTTAATGCCTCGCATGATAAGTATATCAAGTTAATTATGTTTACTCTTTTATTGCTGATTACTTATTTTTAAATATCGTTTCTATAGTTTGCCAATAAGAGTTGGGTAAAGTAAAATTGACACTTTATTGATTAAAATTTAGCTTTACAAAAAAAAAAAAGCAATTAAACAATTTAATTACTACTTATTTGTAATTAAATTAAATTTTTTTTTTCAAACATAAAAAGATTTTTTTTTTAACATCTTCGCTTCCATTAAGGCTTTAAGCAACCCCAATTAGAGTTAAAAGTTACTGGAAGAGAGAAAATGAAGTTTATAAAGCAAGATAACGATTGAAAGAAAGAAAGCAAGATGAAGTAAGCGAACTCCAAAGAATTAATGCTCGAGGAAAAAAACTAGACCAATTTTTTTTTGAGTTTTTAGAGCACTTAAGAACAGTTACAGAAAAAGGATGAGACTCAATTAAATGGCTAATTACACGCGAATGAGTTTTAGTAGATAGCACAAGAGGCGCTAGCTTTTTAGAGCATTGCATATTATAGTATTTTTAGAAAAGAAAAAGAGAAGCAACATTACGACAAAGTGATAATGGTTGGAGGTTGGCTGCAAGAACAGGTCCAACTATATTTACAATGAGTTTTTGCACCTTGTCTAAAATAGAAAGGGCATCTTTGGAAGATCCGACTCAGATGTGACAACAATATTCCATACAAGGACGGATTTGAGATTTATAGAGATAAAGAATAGAATCTGGAGAAAGAAAGTGTTAAGCGTGATCAAAATTAGCACCTTAGCATGTGCTAATTTTGCAATTGTTTAAAATGACAACAAAATAGCAGCGAGTGCATAATAAAAGTTTAAACTCCTTAAGTGAAAAATCCTAATTTGCCTCTAAATAAACGATTACTGATTATATACCTATAAATTAGATTATATTTACATTACATTTACTATTATTACATAATTTTAATTACTTATTTATATATAACTTTAATAAATTATCGATACTTGTATTCCAAGCTGACGAATTTTAGAAATGGTTGGATGTTCAAAAAGGACTATGGTTAGGATTATTTAACAGTGGTAACAACTTGAAAAACATTTTAAAAGTTTGATCAAAATCATGGCAAAAATGCATAACTTTCAGACAAAAGATTTAAATTATAAAGAAAAACCATCAAGTCAAGTATTTAAAGATATATAAAGTTGCGATGCTGAAAAAAAAAGATTATCACAAAGTTGTGCAGGAAAGTCATACAAATAATGTAAAAAGAAACCAAATATAATTATCGAAACTCAAGTGAACTTAAATTTCAAAATAATCCCAGGACATTTATATATAGGGGTCTACAGGTAAATGTCGAACACTTATTTTAAAACGCTAAATATGAAGAAATTCCTAAATAATATTATGATTTGGCCATATATATATATATATATATATATATATATATATATATATATATATATATATATATATATATATATATATATATATATATATATATATATATATATATATATATATATATATATATATATATATTAACATACGTTAAGTAAGTTTTAAGTTTTTTTCATTAATAGTGAAATTTATCTAAAGTATGTAGAGTACTTAGAAAAAGTGTTATTGATACTATGGTAGATGAACCCACAATCAGAGTTGCCACTTTAATTTAAAAATTTTTTCCTGAGTAAAGAACTTTTTCCCCTGAGTTAAACTTATGAACTCCGAGACTTTTCTATATTCTTTCCCGTTTCTGGTGTTAAGAGAAAGCAAAATTATTCTTACCTTGACAGTCTTGAATTCAACTTCATCACCAAAACTGTTGGCTAATGATCAATAAAGTAAATTTCAGTTCATGAAAATTTACTAAATCAAAACCATATTTCAACAGTAGTCGAACTAATCATAAATAATGAAGTAGAACTTTAAGGTTGAACTAAAAAAAATGATAAAAAATTTAATATAATAAAAAAATATTTAAAACTTGCATTAAATATATTACTCTTTTAATAAAAATATAAAAAAAATCAATAACATTTTATGAAGATCAAAAGATATGGCAAAATTTAAACTTAAAAACATGTTCATAATAAAAAATTGAATTATACATGGTGAACTACCCAGTAGTCGACAACCACTTATAATCTTTTTTTTTTCGAGACGTTTTGTCACTAAAAAAATAGACTGAGTAGATACTAAAGTAAAGTGTCAAAATTGAGTCTGAAATAATCACCTATCTTTCCTTTACATATGAAGGAAATTGGGTTATCATAAACATAATAAACGCATATGATTTGGAGCAAAAAAGTTTCAAAAATACACTTAAACTCTTAGAAATCATAACTGTTTCCAGATAACCATAAGAAACGCATGACAAAAATGTATTTGATTTTTTTTTTTTTTTTTTATGCTGACACTGAAATAGATAAAAAAAAAAAAAAATACAATCAAAAAATAAAATAAAAATAAAAAAATTGAAAGAAGTGGGAGTACAAGGGTTGAATTGAAATTGAAAGAAGTGGGAGTACAAGGGTTGTCAAAGGCTGGAAGCAAATTATTATGTTTTCCAATATTTGACAAAAACAAAACAAAACAAAAAATTATTATTATTACTTTATAGTATAATAAGGGTTCATAGTCACATATTTTATGTAATTTTGGCTAGAGATTTATTTGAAACTAACACTTTTGAACTTTCACTGCATTCTAGTCATTAACAGAATTTTTTTTGTTTGATTGTTTGCTAGGATTTTTAGAGATTTACTACAAAAAATGATCAAATGATTTAGAAGAATATAAACGAATTTAATAATAATAGAAACATTCATTTGAGAACTCCTTGGTTTGGATTCAATCTCGGGGGGATTAACAGTGTTTGAGTTTGAAACATCGTTAATAAATCTCTAAAATCAATCTTATCTTTATTTTAATGTTTCGGCATTGTTTCCTACTTTGTTTTGACATTAAAATTAATTAAATTAAAAAAAAAACAAAGTTAAGATGTCTCCTAAAATAAGCAGCTGCTCAAGCGTATGGCAGCCAAAAGTAGCAAAAATCCATTAAAAATGGTATATTGGTATAATGTGCTTCCCAGAAAAAATGTGACAAAGCATCGCTCCCCTACAAAGCTATATTTTCCTATGAGTGGAAACCACACACAATTTCTCCCAAAACTAATGAGGAAGTTCTCCACAACTATACACAAGGACAAAAAGTATTTTTAAACCCACCTGATTCAAAGTGTATGAGAAAATGGAACAGAGAAAGAGTCTCAGATCAAGGACGAGGAGTTTTGGTAGAAATCAATGGATTGCCAAGACACATGGACATTAAATTGCATTCAACTAGATGCTTATTCAAAAGTTTGGGCTACATTTAGGTTTATTACTTTCTTTTCAGCAAACATTGGTGCTGATGGGTCTCTCCCTCCACCTTTAATATCTATGCAAACATAATACTTCCGATGAACGTGTTCAAGGCATTTCCAAAAATGCTTACTGCTATTTGAAAAAGCAAGTCTAGCTATATAAACAATGAGCTTTTGTATGAATATAAACATCAAAAACTCATTTAGAAAACTTGGCATCTATCCCTTTAACACAGAAGCCCCAGATTACAGCAAACTACTAAAAGAGGTTGAGTATTCAAGCAAGGCGGTTTTTTTGAAGGTGAAAGATGGAAAGGCGGAACGAAGCACGCATTCAGAAAGTAAATGCTAGGACTCAAACCTTATCTGATAAATACTGCACCAATCTTATAGAATCACTGGGAGCAGGCACAACTATAAAGTTGTAAGTTATTTTTGTTCTTTAAACTTTCTAACTATTCAAGCTTTAATTAAAAAAAATCAAAAGCCATGCAAACATTCAATCCATTTAAATTTGTACATATCTTTTACAGATGTTCATTTGGGTGCGATGACTTGGTCATTAAGTGTACTCATTTAGAATCATTGCGTTTTATCACTAGAGAAAAATGATTAAACATTTACAAAGAAGAAATACAAATAAAATATCAACAAATCCTGTAGATGAAAGAAGCCATGCATATTTATATTTCCTTTAAATTTTTATTGAAATAACATAGCCTACATTAAGTTGCATGTATTATGTAAATGTTTATTTTTTCTAAAACAGAAATAAAAATATTTTTAAAAAAGATTTTAAAGAAGTAAATATTATAATTTTCTTATTAAATTTTTCTAGAAAGACCAGACAATAATAATTTTTTTGTAAAATGGTAGATATCGGTTTTCTTTTTTTATCCCATAAAATTTTTTATCACTTATTAGATGAAAATAAATATGAAATTTGTGATAAAAAATGGAAAGCGCCGATAACTGAGTCATTCCAATAACTATGAATCTATCATATCTGTCATTTCCATGTTGGCAGTCAAGAATGCTGCATGAAAAAAAAATTAAGGGAATTCCGGAGAATGGATTATCTCTATGCTTAAAATACACCTTGTGACTTCTCTTCAATATTTATGGATAAAATAATTCTACATAAAGGTATTGGAGCTTAAAAAAACAAAACAAAACAAAAAAAAACAATTTTTTAAAGTTATTTTTGGAGTTTGTTAAACATCATCAGGGTTTATCTAGATTCTAAATGAAAGATTTTCCTGACTCAACTCAAGTATATAAATAACTTCCCTGACTTCCTTTTTCTTGAAAAACAATCTTTACCTCCTGACTTTTTCCAAAAAACTACCCTTTTCCCCCTGACTCATATTATTGAAATAATTATAAATAGTCTTCAGAAAAAACTCACATCAACTTGCAGTGACACTAGCATCTAAAAAAAATATTCACATTGGCATGCAATTTCACTCACATATATAATAAAACCGCATATATGACTGATCATGCATGTTTTTTATTTAAAGGCTTTTATTTATTTACACTTAACAACAACTAATTAAAAAAGTCTTTTTTATGACAAAATTTTTTCAAAGTTTTACATTTCTCTAACTTTATCTTGAAAATCATTTAATTTATAAAGGAAAGGAATAGCTACAATAAAGTAATATCTTTTAAAAAAAGGGAGATTAGCTTCACGTTATTTTCTTTTTTTTTTTTTTTATTTCTCTAACAAAATTTGAACTGCTTTTTCTATAATTTTAACTTTAAGACATTTATCTTCACTCTTCCTTTTCATATGGTTTCCTTTGATAACTCCAAATCTTTTTTTTCTTCTGTCTCTTATATGATAAAAATAAACTCAATATCTAAATTGTTGTAAAAATCTAGTAAAAATTTTTTTTTCTATTTATTCGCCAATGATTTTGGTTAAAACTTTTAACTGATGGTTGCTTTGATTTTTCTTAGCATTCTTTCTCTTTTGATCAAGGTCTAGCTAATATTTTAGGCACGCGCCTTTCACAAACCTTATAAACTTGTTTGTTAGTTTCATTGTTGAAGATATCAGGTTGTTCTTTTACACATGGTCTACCCGTCATCTTTCTTTATATTATTTGGTTATATATTGGTTACAATCTTAATAACATAAAGTCTTCTCTACCATTGTTTTACTATGACTTGTAACTAAAACCAATATAAGAGCAAAATAGATTTTAAATTTTTGGTATATGTATAGTACATACATCGACTGAAAAATAGCCTGACTCGCAGTGGAGTGCTGCTACATCGACTGAGGGTTTGGTATGGGTCAGCAACCTTTTCATTCATTATTCTTCGTTTTCCCTCATCGTTTTCTGAAAATGCTCACTTAATTTAGGCTAGCAAAAAAAGTGAGCAATTGCGCATATAAATATACTATAGTATATATAGTATATATATATATATATATATATATATATATATATATATATATATATATATATATATATATATATATATATATATATATATATATATATATATATATATATATATATATATATATATATATATATATATATATTCATGCACATATATTATTTATAAAAGCCTTTTTGTAATTTATTATGTATAAATATAATATAAAGTTAGTAATTTAGATTTAAATTAAAAACAATTTTCTGATTTAACGATTTTAATAATTGTATTTGTTATATTATTAAATTTTAACGAAATTTAATAATATAACAAATACAAAAACTTTTTATATAACCACGTTTTTGTAATGAACTTAAAAGTAGAAAATAGTTTTTCCTTGTGGCTATAGAAATTTTTTAAAATTAATTGGGTCGGTAATAAGTGACATGAAAACTTTTGATTATGAACTCTTAATAATTACGATAATCTTTGTAAAATTTTAAACGAAACACGTGGTGCGCATTTAACGAAAAAAAAGAACAGAAGAAGGAAGCAATAGTTAAAGTAATTAAGGACGATGATGATCATTTAAAGTGACAAGATGCGCACCACGTTTTTCGTTTAAAATTTTACAAATATTATCGTAATTATTAAGAGTTCATAATCAAAAGTTTTCATGTCACTTACTATCGACTCAATTAATTTTCAAAAATTTCTATAGCCACAAGAGAAAATTATTTTCTACTTTTTAGTTCATTACAAAAACGTGGTTTTATAAAAAGTTTTTTTATTTGTTATATTATTTTCTTCTTTTTAGTTTTTGATGGGTGGAATTTTGCAATTAGATTTTAATTTCAGAACCTCAATGTACAATGCAATTATTTAAAAAAAAAATTTTATTTTGCTGAAATTGTTCAAGAAACTCGGCAAATCATGGTAAAAGTAGTATAATATTGCATTGTCATCGGGTTCTGAGCTATAGTAAAAGTTTCAGAGCTCTAGCTAATCGAAAAGTGGGTTAAAATTGAGTTGCAAATTTCCACCCGGACAAACAAACAAACAAGAAAGCGAGCTAATAAAAACGTGGTAAAAACCATATAAAAAACCAAAAATTTGTGACGTTTTCATAACTATTTCACGTTTTCAACACAACGCTAAAACTTTAATTTTCACGTCCGGCCTAGAACTTTAAAACGCAACTAGGGCTTTACCCTGAGCATTATCAACATTTTGTCTTCAGAGGTTGCGGTTGCAGTTGGCGTTTTGATTTCGTAAAGTCGCTAATGTGAGTATTAAACCTTCACGTTGCTACTCCATGTTAGTCACGTAGCAGCTCCATGTTAGTCACATAGCTACTCCATGTTAGTCACGTAACTACTCCATGTTAGCAGACTAGTTGAGTTAATAAAATTTATTCCAGTTTACAATTAGTAAAATTATACAAATTTTTTTAAGCAGTGGTTAAAAAATTGACTTTTAAGTATTTTGTATTAATTGATTTTTAAGTAGAAGTTTTAAAAAATTTACATTTATAACAATAATTATAAAATCATGTATTTCGGATTAAGAAACATCAAACACCATACTGAACTGAAATTATAAAAAACAATGTACTAATACAGTAAATCATAAAAAAGACCAAGTCCTAAACAATTTAGAAATTGTGATTATTTAGGGTAAAGTAATTTAAAA
This sequence comes from Hydra vulgaris, assembly GCF_022113875.1. Taxonomy (NCBI): domain Eukaryota; kingdom Metazoa; phylum Cnidaria; class Hydrozoa; order Anthoathecata; family Hydridae; genus Hydra; species Hydra vulgaris. The sequence goes on along the minus strand of NC_061167.1, from coordinate 40,023,237 downwards.
TGAATACATTTTTTAACATGAAAGCATGTTGATTATTGTTGTTCAACCTTACAGTTATATAAACATAAGCCTAAAGATTAGCAGAATAGTAAAATCAAACCCAAAAGAGACCTATATAATGCTATAGAAAGATCTAAAGAAATGGCATGCAGGGGAAAAAGGGCACAAGTCCAGAATGTAAAGGGGAAAAAAGGCCTATGTCACAAATAACAATTCCGAAAAGGATCATGTGACTAGCTTCAGCCAATCCACAACCTCCGTTTTATCAACAAAGCTCCATTACTCAAAATGGCGGATCAAGACACTCCATGCGTTACAAATAAGCCAAAAAAAGTCGATCATCTGGCAGAAAAAAAGATCAGTTAAAGAAAGTACGTAATTCAAGTCATCAAACAGGAGAAGACTGTAAGTGCAAACAATTTAAATGTTTTGAGGCCACAACTTTTAATGAGCTTCAAAACAAAGATGATCAAGACGCCTTTCTGTCTACACAAATTGGTGTGCTAAATGTTGCAAGAAGAAGACCAAAAACAGATGGCACAGATCCAAAACCAAAAGACAAATCCTACAGTTATATGATCAAGGTTCAACGGGATAACAAAGTTGAAGAAGTAGATGTCTGTGTCAAGGGATTTATTGCCATTTTTGGAATCAGTCACAAGCGAGTTAGGACAATACACAAAGCACTGAAAGAAACTGGTAAGCAATCTAGATTACTATTATTATTATTATTATTATTATTATTATTATTATTATTATTATTATTATTATTATATTGTCAATTATGTTGTTGTTTTTCTCATTGTGATTTTATCATTTTTATTATTATTATTATTTGTAGTAGTAGTAGAAGTAGTAGTAGTAGTTGTAGTAGTAGTAGTTTTAGTTGTAGTAGTAGTTGTAGTAGTAGTAGTAGTAGTAGTAGTAGTAGTAGTAGTAGTAGTAGTAGTAGTAGTAGTAGTAGTAGTGGTAGTAGTAGTAGTAGTAGTAGTAGTAATAGTAGTAGTAGTAGTAGTAGTAGTAGTAGTAGTAGTAGTAGTAGTAGTAGTAGTAGTAGTAGTATATGATACTGACAGGTTATTCTTATAATAGCCTATGTTTACACAACTCGATGGTAAATCTAGGCAGCGCAAGATAAAAATAAAGCACACAATGGTTAAGAGAATTTTAGTAGAGTTTTGCTAATCCCTAATAAACTTCTGTTAGCACTAACGCTAATCCCTAACTATTTGTAATGGATTAGAGAAAGTTAGTTATGCTAACAGCAGCTGATCCTCACAACCCAAAAAAGTAGTATGCTATTATTAGTACTTTTTGTAGTTTTACTGTTGTTGTTGTTCTAAAATTTTTGTCTGTGGTCTCACAATTATGGTCATGTGTGTTTCTTACAGGATTTCTACCAAAAGACAAGCGAGGGAAGCACAGCAACCATGTCCGATCATGCAGCATACTGGTGTTACCCTTTCATATGAGTCCTACAGAACCATATTCAACGAGAACTTTAATATTTCATTCGGGTACCAGCGATGTATTTTATTGACGCCAGCTGTCCCTGCACTTATTTAACATTCACGAGCTTGGAGGGGATAATGTGTACATCTACACATATGATGAAACAGTTGGTAAACGTGGATCAGACGATGTGTCTTCAATCCTGTATCATTTCATTAAATATAGTGCTCCACAGAATGTGAGGAATATTGAATCTTTTGTGATGGTTGTGCCGGCCAAAACAAAAACTGGACAGTTTTTAGGTTCTTTTATGCCCTTGTGCATCTTTGGAAAAGATTTGACAAAGTGAAAGTAACATTTCCAATCCGTGGTCACTTTTATATGGAATGTGATCGGGATCTTAGCTTGGTAAACAAAACAAACCCTATTTATGTTCCTGATCATTGGGTGGAAGAATTTAGGAATGCTTGTGTGAGTCCTTCCCCTTACAATGTGATCATAATGGACCAGGAGAGCTTCTTCAAAGTAGCAGCCTACCTGAAACCATTGTTCAAAACCAACCTGCCCTGTGCCAACCCGTCCAATCAGGGAAGTTGTTTTCTCTATAGATCAACCTATGCTCATGTATTTCAGGAACAATTAGCATGGGCATTACAAGTCTGCTGTTGAATCACGTAGGAGGAAGACTCTTTCAGCAAGTATAGAAACGGTGTTAAAGTCTGACATGTAGAGGAATTACCTTCACCTACTACCAATATCCCTGGCCAAGTTCGAGGACCTGCAGGTGTTAAAAAGGTTCTGTGAGGGTTAGGGTTAGGGTTAGGGTTAAAATCAACTTCAGTTCCAACAAAATCAACTTCAGTTCCATCATTCCTAGTCATCCTACCACAGCAAAATAGACATTATAATCCATTTAACATTGACTGGGTACATTGTCTCAAGGAAAAAAGGTACATGTTTATGACCACCCCTAGTTGTTTTAAATCCTTCATATTTAATTAAACTATACAATCTGGACAGAGAAGCTCTCATAAATACAAAAGAAGTGATACATCTATAAAACAAAACACTTGGTTTCCCAAGAAATACAGTAAGAACAAACATAGGGACTTTCAAAGACAAAATTTCATTTATCTCAAAAGTGAAAATGTGTGACATGTGCCTTTTTTCTTTTGTAGTCTTCATATATATATATATATATATATATATATATATATATATATATATATATATATATATATATATATATATATATATATATATATATATATATATATATATATATATATATATATATATATATATATATATATATATATATATATATATATATATATATATATATATATATATATATATATATATATATATATATATATATATATATATATATATATATATATATATATATATATATATATATATATATATATATATATATATATATATATATATATATATATATATATATACCATAACCTCACCTAAAGACAAAACTGAACTATTTGCAAAGAACTTTTCATGAATATTATCTCTTGATTTCTCTAGTTGCGATCTACCTGAGATAACCGTCAAACAGGTTGATTCATTGCTTGGTATTCGTATCACTCGAGCTTCTGTATCTAAATTAATTTCCTGCTTAGACTCTTCTACAGCTTGTGGTCCAGACAGCATACTTGTTGTAGTCTTGCAGAAGTGTTCTCGGGAGCTACCGTCCATAAGAAAAGAAGCGTCCAGAAGTTTCATCCACACTTTCAAAACTATTTAACAAGTGCTTATCTGAGTTTTGTTTTCCAAAATACTAGAAAGCGGCATTTTTTATCCCTATTTTAAAAAAATCTAAATAGCGATCTGACTCGCCCTAACTACCGTCCCATTAGTTTGCTTCCTATCATAAGGAAGGTTTTTGAATTTTTACTTTATAAACCTTATCTCTCATCTTGAATCTAATAACTTTCTGATCAACATTATGGATCAACATTATCAACATTCGATCTTCTCGTTCTACATCTGATTTACTAACATTAATAATTGATAGATTCTATCGTGCATTAATAATTGATAGATTCTATGGTGCATATCGATTCGTGCATTAGATGGAGGTGGAGAGTTTAAGGCTATTTCACTTGACATTTTTAAAGCTTTTGATAAAATTTGGCACGTTGGTCTTCTCCATAAGCTTTCTTCCTACGGCGTATCTGGTAAAATCTTTAGGATTACTAAGTTATGACATCATTTATTTTGTTTAAAACTTTATTTTGTTGTGAACATACTTATATGTAAATGTAATATTAAATAGAACTCTACAAATTTTAGTTATTTTTTTTTCTTTAAATTTTTCGTAAATTAAACTAAAATGTTTATGAACTAAGAGATAAAAACACAAAGGTAAAAATTTTTTTATTTTAAGTTTATTGAGTTCTTGCATCGTTATAATACTTTAACTTGTCCAAAGCAATACATATGAATTGATTAAACAATAATGCATCTTTAAATATTTTGAAAAAAAAAGCTAAAATTTTTATTTAAAGTATCTAATTTCCCTTACGCAGGCTTCTAAAATATTCCCTAATGTAGTTTATACCGTAATAGAAAATAATTGTATTTGCTTTCTGGAATATCACATCCCCCCTCTGTAGTCTCTGTAAATATCACAAAAAGAAACTAAAATTCTTACTTAAAATATCACATCCCCTTTATGTATACATCTAAAATATTACATTCTCCTAAGTAATTCTTTACAATATTTCAAACGATTAGTATTTGGTATCTAGAGTATCACATCCATCACTTGTAAATTCAGTATGTACCATAAAAAGATACTAAAATTCTTACTTAAATTCTAAAATATTACATCCCCCTAAATAATTCATACAATATTTAAGCGATTAGTTTTTAGTATCTAAAATATCACATCCCCTCTGTTTATTCTCTGTTTATGTCACAAAAAAAAACTGAAATTCTTACTTAAAATATAAAATAAATTATTACATCCCCCTAAATAATTCATACAATATTTCAAACGATTAGTATTTAGTATCTAGAATATCACAAAAAACTAAAGCTCTTACTTAAAATATTACATCCCCCTTTATGTACACTTCTAAAATATTGCATCCCTCTAAGTAATTCTTTACAATATTTCAAACAACTAGTGTTTGGTATCTAGAGATTTAACATCCACCACCTGATATTTCTGTTTATATCACAAAAAAAAACTGAAATTCTTAATTAAAATATTACATCCCCCTATGCAGGCTTCTAAAATATTTCAAGCGATTTGTATTTAATACCTAGAGTACTACATTCCTCATGAGTAATCTTTTTTTTACTATTGTCACGCAATGCATTACGATCAAAATTTTATAAATATGAATTTAAAATATATTTTTACGTAATGCTAACTTCATCTATAGTATATTAGTAAAAAAGCCTTTTTATGAACCTCGTTGCGTTTTTATTATGTTGTTTATATAATTGAATGTTTCGGACGTATTTGACACACTTCTAAGTGCAATAGCATTCTCGTTTTCATTTTTTCTATGGGGGATGTGATATTTTAAGCGGATGTGATATTTTATTACAGCACTCTCAGTCGGGTCACCCCTTTAAGCTCAAGTTATTTTACGAAATCTATAGAAAACAACCCGCATTTCCAGACTAGTTAAATAGTATGACTATGATTAAAAGTTTACTTTAAGTTCTAAGGAAGCAAAATGTCATTAATGCAGAACAGGTATTTCATAATAACATAACTGTATGTGCTTTGGATTTCAATGCGACTGTAAAAAACATAAAGGGCATACAAGAACACATATATATGTATACCAGTAAAAAAAAATTTAATGTATACATATTTATTTATATAATATATATATATATATATATATATATATATATATATATATATATATATATATATATATATATATATATATATATATATACTGTTATATATGTATATATATAAACTGGTAAGTTTTTTCCTTTACTTTAAAATATGTTATTTGTGAAAAGCTTAAAAGAATTTTAATTAAAAGATATACTATAGAAAAATCATCTGGTAATGAGACAGCTTGCAAGAACATTCTCCTAATGTAAAAAAGTTATCAACTACAAATCGAAACAGCCTAATATAGTATAACTTTAAAAGTTTCTTAACATCTTATCATTTTAATAATTAGCTATTTATTAAGGAGCACATTAATTACCAGAGAAAAAAAATTAACCTCAAACTCTGGTTAGACAGGATTAATATGGACCTGGAATGTTTGCAACTTTTTTAAAGATGTTTAATTATAGATTCTATAAGTGTCTATATTTAATTGAAATTGAAAGAACATGTAAAGGAGCTACTGCTACATTGAGTGAGGGTTAAGATTAGGGCAGCAATATGTTTTACTTATTCTTGATGAAAGCCGTATGGATTTACGGGCCTAAAAAGTTTATTGTTTGATGGCCGCCCTGATAAATAAGTTTTAGGATTTTATTGGCATTAACATTCATTTTATAGTTAAAACTAGCATTATAAATGAAAAAAGAAATAATGCAATTTAGTAAAGCAAATGTGCATTTTAGTTTAAGTTTTAACTAGAGCCTCTTTGTGTAACACATTTAAATCGTATTCACCATTTTCTCTACACTATTCAAAAATGCTAAGAGTTGGTTAAATTATAATTTACAAATAAAGCTTTTATGAAGTTCAAAGTTAAAATGAAAGTAGACAGTTTTATTTCTCATATATATTGTACCTGAAAGGCGTGTAAACTGAGTTCAAATCGTTTCAAAAAAAAAAAAAAAAATCTAGTTGTAAATATCAAGCATTTGATATTTAGAAAAATTTTAGAAGATTTAAGGATTACTTTAGCGAAAGGCTAGGACATTAAGCCGGGTGAATAAAAAAAAAGCAACTGCTTTTACTCATAGTATTTGGAGTAATTGCTCAGCTTTACTTGAATAAAAACTATAGTAATTTTATTCAAATTGTTAGTCACGTAAAGCTGAGCAAATACTCCAAAACGCTGAGTAAAAGCAATAGCTTTTTTTATTAACACAGCCTATTTAATCTACTAAAGCTAGAAATTTGAGATCCAGAGTTTTTATGATTATGAGCAGCCGTAGTGCAGTGGTTGCTCACTTGTCACAGAAACAAAGTATCCGTGGTTCAAACCCCACCTCTTGGGAAGTTTTGCGACATTGGTTAGGAAGGAGGCGTTCAATGAGTATTGAAAAATTATAATCTAAATATAATGCAAGAAAAAAAAAAAAGACAATTAAATAATTAAGGAAACTTGACGAGCTAAACTGCTATAAGCTACAAGCAGTTAGCAACTAGCAGATAGTAACAGTTACCAACCTTTAATGAGCAATTCCACCGTTTCTTACGGGAAGTTTTGGTTTTTGTAATGTTATATATATATATATATATATATATATATATATATATATATATATATATATATATATATATATATATATATATATATATATATATATATATATTTATACAGAATAAATATTTATATATTTATGAATCATCCTAATATCATTTGTTTGTTTTCCTGCATATTGAAATTTCTTTCAATCATTATAAATCTAGGAATTATAGTTGATTATATGCTGTGTTACTTACGGGATGCAAAAAAACATTGCATTAAACCTGTTGTTTTCAGTTGAATATTTCAAGCCAAATATTTAATCAACGTAAACTGGCTTCTTAAATTAAATTAAGTAGCTATTATTCTGTTCAAAATTATTCAAAAAATTGTTTTAGCTATTTATTTATATATCTTAAATCAAATTAGTTATCGTTACTTACTGGAACAGTTCTACTCTTTTATCAAAATGTAGTTTAGCTACGATTTATAAAGAAAGTATGACGCATGACTTAAATTTGAAATTTATAACAAAAAAAAAAAAACGCAAAAATTAAACATAATTTGAAAATTTTAAACATATGGCAACCCAATGATTATTTTGTTTTTGCTTGAATTTATTTATTCATTTTATCAAAATAACTCAATTGAAATACAACAACTGGTGTCTTCTTCAACTGCGTCTTAAACAAAATAATTCATGGGGTTAAGGTCTGGAGAATTTAGAGACCAAGTTGTTATTCAGTTTGCACAGGCCTTTTTTTTAAGCAGTTGACTTTTTCTGCGCTTGTATGAATAGTAGAGGTCTTCATTGAGTGCAAGCTTCATAGTAGAGAATGAAACATTTATTTCACGTGACGGAGCCCAATTTCCAATCCTAGGGGTTCTTTAACACCTTTTCCTGCAGATCTTTATGGAATTTTTATAAAGTCATAATATTATTTTATTGCGCGGTACAAATCATTATAATGCAAGATATTCTCTTCCTTGATTCAGGTGGGTTCCAGACTTCCATCCTCTCTGACACCTTGTATATGAATGAAGAAGGGCCCTAATTTTAAATGATGGCTGTAAAAAATTATTTAAATCAAAAAGTTATTAAAAGAATATAGTTTATCCGTTGCTATAAAACAAGCATCATGATTCACCCATAAATTTTCCTTCTGAAATCCAAATAATAGTGCAGTTGATAAACTATTTGTTGGACAACCTGTGTTGCTAGCTGTGATGTCAAAAACAAGGTCTTTGATTTATAAAGTCAAATTTTATTTCTCAGTTAATTCTGTACAGATTATCTAAGTTTGGAATATAAGAAGATAAGATTGAGTCCCAAAACATTGATGCACAAAAAAACAAAAAAAAATAAAAATAAAAGATTTTGGAACATAAAGGGACAGATACAGTAAAAAAAACGCAACTTTGCTGAATGTGTTGTTAGCAAATAAAGCAACTTTAGAAATATATATGTAAATATATGTAAATATATATATATATATATATATATATATATATATATATATATATATATATATATATATATATATATATATATATATATATATATATATATATATATATATATATATATATATATATATATATATATATATATATATATATATATATATATATAAGGATATAAGGATAAAAGTATTTTGATTTAATGAGCTTTGATAAAAATCATAAGAATAATAAAAGTGAAAAAGTTACATAAAAAAATTACATAAAAAATGGACCATCAATGACTATAAGCATCAACCAACGTGTCAAAGTTTTAAATCTTTTGTTTCAAGAAAAGATTGTCTAAAAAAGAAACCGTTGAATATTGATAAAATAGTTGACTGTAAAATTATTGACTGTAAAACATGATGGTTGTAGTGTTAAGGTGTAGAGCTGTTTTGGTTGGAATGTCACAAATGACATTGTAAAAATAGAGGGAATAATGAAAAAAGTAGTTTATTTGGATACTTAAGAAGTTATGCTATGCCTTAGGAAAGTTACGTTAATTGGAAGCTATTTATTTTTTTAGAAGAAAATAATTTTAAGCCAAAACATCTTCTTCAGAACATTGTATAAACTATTTGAAAGAGTTCAAAAATGATCAAATTTGAATAGAATGATATAGTCTCCCCAATCACAAGACTTCTCTCCTATTTGAATTTTATGAAAAATTAAAGAGATTAAAAGTAATGTCAAAAACTAATGCCTAATGATGCATAATATGTAAAAAAACTTATTAGTTAGTGGCATAAAATTGACTTCCAAAAATTGGATAATTCGTTAAGTAGAATGTCAAAAAAATGTATAGTGGTTATTGTCAATAAGGGTGGTTAATAGTCAAATAAATTATAAACTAATCTAATGGCACCCTGTTGTTATATAATAACCCTATATATTTTTTTATATATAATAAAAAAGCTAAAAAGATTGATGCAATATAAATAAATATCAATTTGTTATCTTTGCAGCAAGTTTAATTTTAACCTTTTTTACAAATTTTTAATTTTAAATTTTAACTTTTTATGTTATTTAACTCGAAAAGTCCGAGAGGGCCATTCAGTCGAGGAGGCTACTTTATTATGGTTACAATCCTCTCTCAATTCTTTGACTTAAAAACACAAATTTGATAAAAAAGGTTGCTGCGCGCAGAAACAAGTTAAGCCCGTTGCTACCAAGGATGCGGCGGATTCGAACTCAAATCGTTATAACGCTTATAAAGCGAGCGCTTTACCACTACATCACTATTGCATGGTATCTAGTTTTTGCTTTATGCTATTTTCAGATCTTATTTGAACCTTAACTAATCCGTTGACCAACCAAGCCCAAATAAATTTTGATGATCTGTTGGCCATGGGAATAAACCTACTTTGCTTTGCTTCGTTCATGTTTTGACTGTACGAGTTGTGTATACAGGCGTCAAATCTTGTTGAAACTGCCACCATTCGCTACAATCAATTACCGTATGTATTGAGAGAAGCATGCAGTTCTCTAGCTTTTCTATAAAGGTATGGCGCAGCTGTCAATGCAAAATGTGTTCAAAAATTTTTTTAGTCGTTGCGATGTATGTTAGAATACTAAATTAAATGAATTTTTTTTTTTTTTAAGAGGCTCTGTTGTAAATTTAAGGAATTTTTTTTTTAATTAGTTTTGGTATTAACATCATTTTTTTTTTTTAATTTTGGTATTCAAACCCTCCTTTTCTTAAAAAAAATTATCGATCCATCACTGTTAATCTTAAGCGTTAAAGAAAGAGTAAAAAAGTAAAGAAAAAGTACTTTTAACATATTATATATATATATATATATATATATATATATATATATATATATATATATATATATATATATATATATATATATATATATATAATATATATATATATATATATATATATATATATATATATATATATATATATATATATATATATATATATATATATATATATATATATATATATATATATATATATATATATATATATATATATATATATATATATATATATATATATATATATATATATATATATATATATATATATATATATATATATATATGTAAATTTATATAATGAGAAATTTGTTAAAAGTACTTTACGCTTACTATAGGGGCTTGATGACAAGACTTTTGTCTTCTTCTTGCTCCTGTCGTTATTAATTTTTATTTAAATTTTATTGATGAAAATTGTAAAACAAGAACGTTGTAAAATGTTTATAAATGACGAATTATATATAAAAATTCCTATATATTTTTTTATAAATTAGGTATATATGTATAATAAATGTAAAATTTAAGTCAAAGTTTAGAGGAATTGAATACATTTTCATCAGTTTTGATTTAGTCTCTTTTTAATTGAAATTATTAATTGAAGTTAAAATAAAAAAACAGGGCCGACGACGCCGGAGGGCTAGAATGGCACGCTTCCCCCCATTTCTTTTTCTTAAGGATTTTTTTATTATGTTTAATATAACTTTTTTATATACAACAGTAAGTTTTAGAATGCCATCTAAGATGTCAGATTTTTTTAACAAAATTTGATTCGCAAATAAAAAAAATTTATAGATATATTATGCTTGAAATCAATACGATTCAAAAATCAAGCGAAAAATGCTTGATAAGATATTCCATATATATAAATATAGATAAAATACGAATAAAAAGAATAGTATTAAAATCAAACAATTTTTTTCGTTTTTTCTCTTTTTTTTTTTTAATTTTTGTTTTAACTTAATTTTTATTTAATATTTTTTGCACTTTGTTTGTAATATAATATATTTATTATACATTATATAATTAACATACAAACGATGGATTAAAGATAATCTATTAACTATTGATAAAAACTTAATCACATGCTGTCATTTTGAATCTAGAGTTTTTTTACTACATAAATCTAATTCAGTTTGAAATATACGCTTGTTTTGATTTGCTTATTTTAAATGAAATTGCAATGAGCAAAGAATTTATTAACGTAAAAGTCGCAGCGAATGCTCGAAGTGAATTTCGACTCGGCAAAAATATTCCCACATTTGGATTATGTCCTGGGTTTTTGCAAGCAAATATTGTAATAATTCCAAGTCAATATGCTGATTTATTTTTAGAGTTTTGTAATTTAAACCCTGGTCCGTGCCCTCTTCTCTATAAAAGCAAAGTTGGCGAAGTCGGAATTCCACTGTTCGCCAAAGAATCAGATATTAGGTAAACTTGCAAAACATTTAATGTATAAACTTTTATTCAACCTTAAACACTTTTACGCAAATCTAAAATAAGTATAATAACAACCAAAGGTAATATTAAAACAATGGAGTAATTATTCTATTTTAGTGCAAGAGGTACTTGTTATTATTTTATGTTCTACCAATTATTTATTTTTTGTTCTATCAATTATTCATTTTTTGTTCTGTCAATTATTAGTACATTTACCAAATGGTGTTATAAACTACCGAACAAATATTTTTTACTATAAATTTCAACTTTTTTAAAAAATTAATTACCATTAATTAAACTATTTTTTGGGGTTTAGAAACGCTACATGGTCATAAATTTTAAACTGTAAATGATAAGAAAACAAGAGTTTTTCTTGTCCTAAGAAAAAAAAGAGGGTATTGATCTTGTAGAAAAATGCTGTCAAGATAAACAATCTTTCAAATACACTGCGTACGTCTAAAGTTATATTTTTGCTAGTATTTATTCTGGTAAATCAACTTTAGGCCACAATGAAACATTTTTTGGAAATAATACACTAGACCTTGTGTAACAAGATCAAGTGAATTTTTTATTTTTAAAATTTTAAAATTTTATTATTAAAAATACGCTAAACCTTTTTGTTAAAGGAATAAAATATACAAAAAGAAATAGGAAGAGAAAAGTGGATATAATGACTAAATCCAGTGGCGGAACTTCAAAATTTGGGCCCCACCCGCAAAAGAATGTTTTTTTTGCGGAAAAGAGTTTTATAGTATAAATATTATTGAGAGTATAACTTTTTTTTATATGAGGGTTCCCTATAGCTGGTAGGCCCCCCCCCCCGCAACGCAGGGTCCTGCGTCCAGTAGTTCCGCCACTGACTAAATCTGTAATAAAATAATTCAAGAACCTGGTTCGTAAGATAATAATCTCTTTGGGAATTTAGATACTCACAAAATTGTGAGTTACTAAATTCATTCCTTGCTGTGTTTTATATTAAATCTAGCCCAATCAAAGACCAGTTGCAAGGATGGCTACAAACTTAAAACAATGTGGGAAAATTCAGTCATATATCAATCTGGTAATTATAAATTTCTTCATACAATATTTTAGACAGTATTTAGAAATTGTATGGAGAATGGAGATTTTAGTTGTGAAAAAATAAGTAGGTGCTGAATTTCTGTGGTAGCTCTTTCATCTCAATATAGCAACTGGTCAATTAAATATCAAGATTTTCAAAAAACAAAATTATAATTATTTTTAGTTATTTCAATATATTTTGTCATAATTATGCTGCAAAAGTTTTTAAACCACAATTGTATTGAACATTTTTAGTAATCCATTTTTCTACAAAAACTTTTAATTGGTTTATTGGATTAACAACAAATTTTTCATTGTACGGATTTTTTGTAATATTTTTCATTATATATTTGAAATTTTTAGAACAGACCTTCCAGAATATAAAGTTTATAAAGATGGTGCTTTAATTGATACCACCAGCTCATTAGCTGATTATAATTGGAACGATTTAGTAACATTTTACTTGGGCTGCAGTTTTAGCTTTGATGACAAACTTATAGCATGTGGAATTAAACTAAAAAATCTAGGCAAAATTGTTGCGATGTATGTATCAAACATCGACTGTGTGTCTGTTCCACCTTTCTCAACAAAAATGGTTGTGTCCATGAGACCCATTTTAAAATCACAGCTACAGATAGCTGTAGATGCAACCATAAATCACGATTATTGTCATGGTGCTCCTATTCATATTGGTTGCCCTAGTGACATTGGTGTGTATGATTTTAATTCTGGATTGGGTTCACCTATTGAATTAAGTGAAGATGAAGTACCAGTTTTTTGGGCTTGTGGTGTGACATCACAAAAAGCTGTTCAACATGCAAGTAAGAAGCATTAACAATTCAAATTAGCCATATGCTGCTTTTGTACTATATAGACTACGTCTACATAGTACAAAAAGATTATAATTTATATATATAATATATAAACTTTTTTATATACATCCGTTGTACATACACTTTTTAATGCACACTTGTATATACATTTGTTTATATATTTATTTAATGATATTTATTTAGATATATATTTGTTTAATGTACAACATTATGCTTACTCAACATTAATGATTTGTAGTAAAATCATTTTTTGCAAAACAGTATGCATTTATTTGAATATTTACCCTTGTTTAAATTGAACTAATATTTTATGTTAATCTTTAGTTTGTATTAAATTAAATAAAACATGAAACTTGATTTTTAAGAACTGCCGTTATCTTTTTCACATTCTCCTGGGAAAATGTTTGTAGCTGATATGAGAAGTGATGATCTTGCTCGTCATATTTCTATTAAAACTTATCCAAAAGCAAAAGTTGTTTGCCTCGATGAAAAACTACAGAGGTATTCTCTGGTTTCTGATAGGATATATACTTTGCTTGGAGAAATTGAAAAATTAGCATGTGAAGACCTGGGAAATAGAAATATAACTCAGCTGGTTATTGAAGAAGATTTTCATAAGGCATGCTTAAGTCTTTCTAAAAACTGTCATTCAGTTGCTATTATTTTAGGATTTCCTCTTTTTGAGTTAAAATGTCCTTCAGAAGAAAATGATGGTATTGCGGGTGCTGTTTATATAGCAAATGCTTTATTGAACTCAGGAAAGAAAGTTACATTTTTTGTTGATTCGTTTAGCGAAACTCTTAAAAGATTCTTACTGTCATCAGTCATCCAAAAAGAATTTACGCAAGTTTTAAGCATTGGAATGGACTTCACTGAAGACAATTTTGATTTTATAATAAATAAAGAAACAGGAATGCCTTACTACACGCATATTATTGCTATTGAGAGACCATCAACTTCAATACAGGGAGGTTACAGAACAATGAAAGGGCGTTCCATAAACTGCAACCCACTGGATAAACTTTTCAATCAAGGTAACTTAGTTCAAAATTAAATTGCTTACTAAATATAATACCTATTTAAAAATTATTGAGTTGTTTTCTAAAATTGATAAGTACAATTGTGATTTAATTATTATCTGTAAAAATAATTTGTCTTTTATTTAATTTTTTAACTTTTTAAATATTTTAATTTTTTTTTAATATTTAACTCTTCTATATACACTTGAATATTTAAAAGTTCTATGCCTTTTAGCATAAATTAAGCTTTTTAGTATAATTTATGCATTTTTATTATTTTTTATCACTTGGTAAGTCAAGAAAAACTGAAATTTCTATTTTTTACTAAAAGTCTTATGTTTTAAAGTATAAAACTACTTTTAAATTCATCCATAAATTTTAAAATCCACATAATAATCTCTTAGCGTTCAATTATGGCTTTATAAAATTTGTAACTCCCTCAAATTTAGGTGGGTTCAATCTTTTTATGGTCATTGTTTTTGAACGCTAAAAGATTATTGTGCAAATTTTATAACTCATTGATGAATATAGAGGGTTAAGAATAGTTGAAAAATATATTTTATGAACTTGTTGTTCTCATGTTTGGGGCAGGTCTAGCTAATATTTTGGGGCCCAGGCTCCAACTATCACAGTTTTTTGCAAAGCATCCTAATTTGACATAAGTATAAACATAAATGTTTGGAGTTTGTTCCCAGGGCCGTCCCGAAGAGGTCTTCCATGGGGGAGGGGATTGTATGTATTTTTTTGCCAACTAGAAACACCAAAAAAAAAAAAGGTCCTTAGTATTTGCAAATTGCCAATCAAAGTTTAAAATTTGCTCAATGTGCGAACTCAAATGCTTATACGGGGGGTGGGACACCCCAACACCCCCAACCGATCCTTCGGGACAGCCCTGTTTGCTCTATGTCTAGAAGTTAGCTCAAACATTAAAAAAAGCTGCGTCCGCATCTGACGAGTTATTTTTAAAATATTAACTGGTGACAAAGAATGATTTTGAAGAAAAAATCTTTTTTTCGACTAATTATTTATTTACTTATTTTCAAACCACAATAAACTAGTTTCCGTGTGCAAAAAAGTTAAAATTATTTGTTAAGTAGTTTTTAAGTGATGAACAATTAAAGTGTGCTAATTTTTATTGTGCTCAACCTATATACCGGGTGAGAACATCAATAAATCTTTTGTGGTATCACTATTCACTACCTTTTAAACTCATTCCAATCTTGGTTTATCTATTTTTGTCACATAAAAATTGAATTCTTCTCTGAAGTATTCATATATTTACTAGCTGCGTTTGTGCAGTCGTCTTGACACAAAAGGCTAACACAAACGGTAGAGTAAACGTCTTGACACAAACGGCAGACAAAAACGGCAGACATAAACGGTAGTAGAAGAGTGTAATGACGTAAAGAGTATGGCTCAAAGAGTAGCAATATATATATGTTTTTCCTTCAACAGTTGAGCTTATTTTTATTAATTTAAACCTTATCTCTAGCATCAGTGATTATTTCGGTTTCTTCTGTTATACTTATTAGTTGGTAGTAAATTGTTTCCTCTGACTGCGTGTTTTATTTAATCACCTAAAGTCTTGTACTGTTTCTAAAGAGAAAATTGAAACTTCATTTTGTTTTTTATTTTTATTTGTTAAAAATGTCTGCAGGAAACAAAAGCATTTAGAGTGTCATTCTCGAGAAATATTAATAATTTTTTCAACGTTGCCATTTATCTGAAAGTTAGTTTATACATGTTTGTGTTCTTTGAGAACCCTTACCGTGGCTTTATTTTACCCATAAGTTAAAAAAGTTGTTTGAATCTCTTATATAGTGTTAGCTCAATCACCAACTAGTAACTAGAACTATATAACTAATTTTCACCTTATTTTCTAGCATTTCTTTATGTAGTTTTTCTGTAAATGCGCGTGCATTGTAGAGGTCACGCAATGAGGCCTTTGTTATGAATTTGAATTATTTAGTCGCACAGCTCATTTCTTGGGGTGCCATGCTCTTGGAGTACCATGCTCTCTTTATGATTGAGTCAGGTTTTTCAATGACTTAAAGCATCACAAAAACCATTATCACTACCTAAATGTTTCTATATATTTTTAATTCGTGGTCTAATAACTTTTTATCTTTTGAATCTTACCTCTTGTAAAATTTACCAGATTTCTTGTTCATTGTGAGACTATTTTAAATTTATATCTCTCCTTTGAATTTCAGTACTGATGGCTATTATTCTTTGATTTTCAAAGACTTAACAAGCCACATGTTTGGCTTGGGCATATATTAATGCGTCAATTTACCACTTTGTTAAGAAATCAGGTTTAAACCCTCTGACCATTCTTTTATGTGCTTCTGCGTAAACCTAGTTACTCAATTGCCTTTCTCTTTTTTCTATATTGTTCTCCTATTTTTCAATACTGCATTTTACTAGATGTAATATCTGATTCAATTGTCGAAACCGTTTCTCTTTATCCATCAGTCAATATTGTTTTTATTGGTGAATTTCACCCTTATTATGCAAAATTAGGTTTGGCTCTAACGCCACTTACACTGCTGGTATCAAAGCTCCTTTTACATTTCTTAATCTCTTACTCAGGTAGTTAACTTTGTGACTCTTTTTCCTTACAACCCATATTATTTATCTTTATTATTTTTAGAGGTGTACCGGATATGAGTTTTTGCATAGCTGGATGCCGGATATAGATTTATATATCCGTTTGGATATGCCGGATATACCGGATGTGTTGAATATTGTAAAAGAATAAGAGGGGACGAGGTTTCTAGGGGTGCCTCCCTCCCCTAGTGATGCCTCCTAACTGTTGCCGTAACCAATATTCTTAAATATTACTTATGTTTGAGTTTATCCAGTTTTATCTGAACTTAAGCGAATGGTTTAAAATGGCGTCTCTTTGTTGGAATTCTAGGAATTTTTAAAATAGAAAAATTTTACAATGGGTGTAACAGGGCCGTAGAAACAAAAATTGTATTAAGACGGAAGAGGGGTACTACCCCCAAATAGTTTTAACGACTTTTTTTTTTTCTAATCATTTTTAGTCAATTTCTTCAAAATTATTTATTTGAAAAATTATTGGGGGGCAAATGCCTCTGCTGCCCACCGGGTTTCTACGGGTCATGTAACTAAAGTAGCGTACGCTACTTTAGTTAAGCTAAATATAGAATTTTTTATTTGGAACAATTCTTTTTAAGATTTTAATAAGTTTTAGGTTGTAGATATTACATCTATAAATATTATTATGCAAAAAGGAGAAAGAGGAGGTCAAGATAACAAGGGGAAAAAGAGACAAGAGGACGGTGGGGTCATAAATAGACTTTATGGACGGTGTCATAAATAGACTTTATGGACGGGTCATAAATAGACTTTATGGACGGTATCACAAAAGGACGGCGGGGTCATAAATAGACTTCATGGACGGCCGCTTACGCTATTTATATGTAATAAATAATTATTATTGAGATTTAAACATTTATAAAACTACATAAAACAAGCGACATTTACTATAGATATATACGACTAAGTTTGAAAATAACTAACTTATAAAAGGTTAACTTTTATATAAAAGTTAACATTTTATATTTAGCAAATGTAGCTTATTTTGTGTGTGTATATATATATATATATATTATATATATATATATATATATATATATATATATATATATATATATATATATATATATATACACATAATATATTATACTTTTAACATTTTTAAATTATTGTAACTGTTATTTTTATTTGTAATAAAGCCTTTCTTCTTCAAAAGTTTTCCTTTCTTTTTTTCTTTTTCTAAAATTAAGAAGTGATTAGTGAATTATAGTGAAAAATTAGCGAGCAATAAATTAAAAAAAAAATAGTTATCAATTGTTTATTCATTTAAACTTAAATTGGTGCGATTACTATTATAGTAAAATAATATACCGCGGTATATTATTTTACTATAATACTTAATTTTTACTTTTATTTATTAAGTTACTCAAAAAGTTCATTCCTAATTGTTACAAAGTATGTACACAAGTGGGATTTAAGATGATCTCAAAAATTACATATCCTGCTACATCCGGCCGCATTTATAATATATCCGGCCAGATAGCGGATACCTAATTATCTGGCATTTTCGCCACATTATCCGGTCGGATATCATATCCGGTACACCTCTAATTATTTTACGTTTCAACACATCCTTATTTTAAACTTCATTTTCAGCCTTTAATCGCACTACTTACTACTACTCTCTAAAGTTGAATAAGATTTTTGTCATGATTACATTTTTTTGTTTTTCTTTTGATAAATACACTTCCTACGTAACACCCTAGATCCATGCAGGTATAGAAATTTTTATTTCTTTATGTCAGTTTAATGTCATACCTTATTCTACTCAATGGTTTTCACCTGTGCTTTCAATTTTAAAAATCTCTGACCTGCTAACTGCAGGACAAAAAGATTCTTTAGTGTATTATACAAAATTAGTGAAGCAAGGACTATTTAGCATGCCGGTCTTCTCCATAAGCTTGCTTCATATGGTGTATCTGGGAATTTTTTTAAGATTATTTTTTTTTAAATTAGTTTTTTGAGATTATTTTTTTTGAGATTATTTTTTTTGAGATTATTTTTTTGAGATTATTTTTTTTTAAGATTATTTTTTTGAGATTATTTTTTTTTGAGATTATTTTTTTGAGATTATTTTTTTGAGATTATTAAATTATTTTTTTTCTAATTGTAGTATTAAATTTTATGTCCAAAATTATTTGCTGAAAACTCAACTTTATACTCTTGCCTTGAAAAAAGGCCTTCACTTTTCAAAAGCTTTTGAATCTGATATTTCTTTTGTAACATCTTGGGGCTGGTAGTATCTTGTAAAATTTAAGCCAACAAACCTCACTTTATATTGCATAAAGACTGTTCAAATACAACGTTACACCTTTTTTGTTGTTTTTATTGGTCCGCTCCGCTCCCTTTTGTGTAGTTTTAAGGCAATTTAAAGAATTTCTTTCTTCCGCTCTGTGTGACGTTACAAAGGCAAAAAATAAAATTTTTATAACTTTTAATTTTAATTTTTGTAGTTTATGTTTAAAAAAAATACAATTGATGAATTAGATTAGGATTGAAATTTGTTCTAAAATCAAACTTTAACCCTGAAGTTTCATAACTTCGACCCTAAAGTATAAGAGTTCGGTGTACTTCAATAATTT
>NC_061167.1:39951082-40001082 GCF_022113875.1 Hydra vulgaris | reverse complement strand
TCCCTGAGGAACTCCACAGGTTATATCAAGCAAGTTTACTGGTGAAACTACATCAACGTGTACAAATTGCTTTCGATTATTTAAATAGCTTTTTAACCAATTTAAAACACTTCCGTTTATACCGTAAACCTTTTAGTTTATTTAAAAGAATATTGTGTATTGAAAGCTTTAGCTAAGTTGATAAAAACCCCAACTGTATATTAGGAGTTTTCAATAGAGTTAGTAATACTTCTCGTAAACTGGAGAACTGCGTGTTCTGTCGAGTTATTTTTTTTGAATCAATATTGATTGCTATATATTAAATTGTTTACAGATAAATGATTATAAATTCTGTTGTATAAAATTCTCTCCAAGACTTTTAAAAATGCAGGTAGAATATTGTCCCAATAGAAATGGGACGATAGTTGCTAACATTAGTTAAATCACCTTCCTTAAATATCGGAATCACCTTTGCTATTTTTATTTTGGTAAGGAAAAATTCCTTGCCCAATAGAACAAGAAAAAATCTTAAAAAGTACATCTTTTATTTATATCTTTTAACAGCTCGTTAGCTATCTCTTCTTTATCATACAAAAATTTATCATTTGATTTGATGGTTTTAGGCAATGTGAGTGTGTTCGTTTTAAAACTGCCTGTGATTTCCTTTATAACTTCCCATGTGCGCTTAGAATTTAATTTATATTTCTCTAGTAAATCATTGTAATAATTTTTTTAAAGATTTTTACTTTGACGTTCGAATTGTTTGACGTAACTTTTATGTATAGCTTTACTTTTATCTGTTTTTAGTTTTAGGAATTTATTGTACAACATTTGTTTGATTTTGGATGATTTTCTTAACCCTTTAGTAATCCATGGGGATTTTACACTTTTTAATTTACAATGTATTTTGATTTTTGGAAAATTGATATCATATATATCAAAAAAATTTTTTAAAAGTTTGTTGTAAGCCAGGTTAGCATCATCTAAATTAGAAATGTGCCCCCAATGAAGAAGAGACAGTTGCTCTTTAAATGTTTCCATATTCTTTTCATTAAAAATACGTTTAGCAAAAATTTGATTTGTATTTGGTGACGTTTCCATTTTAGTATTAATGGAAAAGAAAACAGGGAAGTGATCAGAAATGTCACTTTTAATTATGCCTTTTTTAAGAGATTCGTTAAATAAATAAGTTGTTATTATATTATCAATCAGGGAAGATGTTAATTGAGTTATTCTGGTCGGTTTGGTGATTAGTGGAACCGCACCATTTTCAAAGATGTCATTATAAAAACTTTTAATCTTGGGTTTTACATAATATTCGAAGCAAAATAAATTTAAATCACCTATTAAGTAATTAAACTTCTTTTCATGATTGGTTTTTTTAATTATATCATAATGTAAATATGAAATAAAACTTTCAATTACACCAGATGGAGGGCGATAACAACAACTAATTATAATATTTTTAGCTTTTTTAATAATTAATTCAATTGATAAAACCTCTTTATTGCTATCAGAGATACTCATGTCAAGCCTGGTTAACAATTTCAAGTATTCCTTTACGTAAATACCATCTAATTGAAAAACCATCAGGATATTCCATGACCACCCTTGACCACTCCTGAAATGATCATCTGAGCGGTCATAAACACTCCTGAAGATCAAATATGCCAAGTTTCAAATTCCCTGACCGCAATTACCTATATTTAGACACGCAGCATGTCCCAACTAATTAAAAAGTATCAGAACATCTCAAGACCACACTTAACCACCACTAAAATGACCATTTAAGTGATCATGACTACTTCTAAAGACCGAATATGCCTAGATTTGAATTCCCTGACCGCAGTTTCTAATATCTAGATAAACAGCATAGCCCATCTAATTTAAAAATCATCAAGACACCACAATACCACCCTTGACAACCCCTAAAATAAGCACTTTTGCGGTCATGACCGCTCCAAAATTTAAAACGGAGCCCAAAAATAATATCCTTGCCCCCCAAAACCTCTATAAACAAGTATCATATGTCTAGATTTAACCCATCAATAGTTTGACAATTTTAGACAATTCTGGCCCACTGTGAACTACACCACGGTCGCAATTCGGGTAGCCAATAACAACTACTTTATTAACAATAATAATGCAAACCAAAATATTAACACTGCCGATAGCAAGACTGATATCAAAAGCTGTTATGAACTTTTTTCATTCAGGTTTAGAGTAGATCTTATCTTAACTAAAAGTTACAAATTTTATAAGTACTTTATAACAATATTCCTTTAGTAATTGCGAAAATAACGCATACGGAAACCCTTTAGTCGTAAAGTTTTCTCTGTCGTGTATTTCTAAATGACTGGTCTTTTTACATTTCTTTTTTCTCTCTTTATAAATCGCTTACTTCATACTTTTACTTTGATACCTTTTATTTTCTCAAAAATCTCTGTTCCTAGCCTTGTAAAGATGCCAGGATGCTCCGCAAAAGGAGAATACTAGCGTGTTTACGGACTTGGATAGAGGTGACTTCACAAAGCATACGCTGGAGGAAGATAAATGACAATAACCTGCAGTACTCACAATTAAAAAATTTCCTTTTTTTCCTGTTTATTTTAATTACTTTATTTTATTTAATTTAATCTTTATTAATTTGTTTTAATTAATTTATTTTAATTACTTCATACAAACGCGGTGGTATTGCTTTTCTTGGGTTTGGGTTTTAATACTCTTTCTTGATATAACGTTTTAGTTCGCCATGTCTTAACTAAGAATTTTGTAAAAAATGACATTTACAGAAAATAGTAATTGTTAATCAAGTTATTAATCAAATGTCTTGTTTGAAATTTGAAAATAAATACGAAAAAACTTTTATAAAAATATTTCGGAATTATTTCATTTTAAAGTTTAAACATCACTAACAAGTTTTTGTTATTTATGTTATTTATTAATAAAAACTATAAATCTGTGGTCATTGGTCAGTTTATTATAAGTGCAAATATGACATTTTGAAGGAAAAGCCACAAATTAGGTAATAATGAAAAATAAATGAATCTTCATAAAAATAATTTTTTCTTTTTTTTAGTTTTGAGTATTTTATCTACAAAAGCCACAAACCATATCTTATGTTTATACTTTTTATGTTTATATTTCTAACAGCAATAGTGGTGGAGTCAAAACTTATTCCATTACTACAGCCCACCTTAAGAACGTCACCCACCATAGTACCCACCAAAGTTCCAATAAAGTTAGTAACTGATTTGTTGCTCAAAAAAAAAAGTTACAATACTTATTGATATTTTGCAAGTTGATTTCAATAAAAGACTATAACTATTTTTAAATATACTTGATATAACAATATATTTATATTTCTAGATACGTACTATTTGGTCAATATTCTAAAGGAGTTTATCAAAATTTATAGACAAATACCAGGAAAAACTATAAATATTTTTTTAAAAATTTTTTAAAAATTACTTTCTAATACTAATAGCATTAACATAATAAAATCTGGCAAATTTGAAACATGGGTCACAACTTGGGTCACTTTTTGGTTCTGCCTAATTTTTACACAAAGCTGTTTTTGAAATTAAAATTCTCAAATGCTTTCATAGCAACTGGTTTTTTTAGGTAATAATCACTCTGACATTATCACAATTGGTATTGGAGATGGAGGAAATGAAGTAGGAATGGGAAAGGTACAAGACAAAGTCATTTTAAATGTTCCTCATGGAAATGAAATAGCAACAAATGTATCATGTGATTACTTAATAACATGCGGAGTTTCAAATTGGGGAGGTCTTGCTCTTGCAGCAGGTATGTATGCAATTACTCAGTGTCCTGTACATGAAAGATTCCGCCGTAATGGAATTGGTCATCAAAATCAATTGAATTCCAAAGATTTATTCATACCTGATAACAAAAAAGTAGGTAGCATTTAAAATTCTTTTACATGATCGAGGAAAAATGGCTTTTACATGATCGAGGTAAAATAGCTTTTATGTTTTTTCTGACTCCATCCTTTTTAATTTTACTATCAACTACTTTATCTAAAGTACCAAAAAATAAACACACGTTAAAAAATATCCTTAAAAAAAGTTCATAGAAAAAAAGAAACTTATAAAACCTTGTTAACAATATTTAATAAAACTGAATAGTACATTAAAATACAAGGCGTGTATATAATTTTGATACCTCTCATTTTTTTAACTATTTTGTTGAATTATTATTGAAAAAGCCATCTTGCCCCGTCTTCCTCTATATATACTTATATATATATATATATATATATATATATATATATATATATATATATATATATATATATATATATATATATATATATATATATATATATATATATATATATATACATACATATATATATATATATATATATATATATATATATATTTATATATTTATATATATATATATATATATATATATATATATATTCATATTTATATGTATATATATATATATATATGTATATATTTATATATATATATTTACATTTATATTTATATATATGATAATATTCATAATAACTTTAATAATAGTAGTAATAAAAATAAAAGATACAAAATATTAATGATGCAAACAACAAATAATGAAAACTGTGACAGTAATAAATATTTTTATAAAAAATATTATAAGTTTATAAATTAAACTGAGGTTTTAACGCAGAGAGGGAGATCTTATTTTATAAAAATGATGGTGAAAACTGTGGAAAAATATGGATTTCAAAAGATTGTACTAGCTTGTACCGAGGAGGAGTGAGTGTTAGGGCGTCAGTGACCCATATCTTTGTACCAAGTTCCCTTTTTAATTTGACAATAAAAATCATTTTACAACTTTCAAAAATAAAGATACATTTTAAATACCTCAATTGATTTACAAAGTTGCTAAATCCTTAAATGCAATCTATTGCAATGCGTTGCGAGAAATTTTTTTTTTTAAATGAAAAATAATTGTTTTGCTGATAGATAAGGAAGTAATGGTTACAAATGGAAATTGCAAAAGCACAATTACAGGTAAATCATGGAGAAGAGTAAAGCTTGACTTGAAATTGTGGAGAAGGAAAAAAGGATTCATCCCAGCTTGAATCCAAGAAGTTATGTAAGATGCACATTTGTCAGCAGGAAAACAAAACATTTCTAACCAAGAGCCATCACAAAGAAAATTACAGAAAGTGTCCTAGTCAGCTTAAGGTAGATGCAAGAAGTACAATGGTAAAGGAATTCTGATGATAATAACCCTAATTGATAACAAAGAGCTTCAAAAGTTCAAACAAGTTTGGACACCATCGAAGCGCAACCTGGAACTGTCCCCTCTCTGATATTTTAAAGCTCTTCATGAAATCAGTCTTTCTGAGTGCTACCACAGTGTTCTGGGAACCTGACTATCAGCCGGCCTCAGAACCATAAAACTGAGTTTTAGAACTGTACTCTCATTAGGAAATAATAGAATAAGTTGACTAGTCATAAAGACAGAGACACAAACAAAGTGCATGAGTCTAGAAGATCCAGCATTCAACACCCTAAACTGAAAAAAATTTATTATAAATACATCTACACCAGCCTAATAGATAAAGAAGGGATGCAAGGCTGGTTAACAGATAAAATTTGTTTATATATTCAAAATTGCTAATTAGTTCAGTCTGTCTGCAGTCATACTATGGTTTGAGTGCTGCCCGGTAGTTACTCATTTTCATCTCTCTTGCTTTCTTAAATAAACTATTTACTTCTGCCTTGCTCTGCATTGGTCAGCGACCATATTTGATGAAAGACTTGAATACTATTCTGGATTTTACACAATTTTTAGTACTCTGGAAGAACTATTTGCGATATTGAAATGAGATTCCCTTAGAAATCGGACCTTACAGGTTTGACTATAGTCAAATTTGTAAACTTGTCTAGCTTGTTAGTGATGATTCTTTCTAATTATATTATGTATAGTACTAATGATACAATATTTTAACAAAGCCTTTTTTTATTGTAAAAAAATCTGTTGTGTTTTTATTTTCTTTGGTTTTGCTTTACTTAAATGTTTTAATTTTCATAATATTAAATAGGATGAGCTTCTTCACCGTTCGATTGCAGAATGGAACTTTTGTGATGGAATAACTGGTTATGGTGGTTTGACAGTGGACGGGCTTGATTATTTTCAAGTACATTCAGAAAAATTGAAAACACTTCATTTAATTTTGAAAGAATTTTAAATTTCAACATTTATTTTTTATATTTAATTTGATAATTAGATTTATAACCTTATTATGCTTATGCATAATTATAATTATGTCCAACTATGCACATGCATAATTAGGCATAAATAACTATCAATAGATAATACCCACGCATGCTTAGGTAGTTACCGGTAACTCGAACCTTCAAGAAACCAAGGAAAACGGTTTAACTCTAAACGAATCCTCAAGTTAAAGAAACGAAATACTAAACTAAATATGATTTTTTACTTTTTATGTTAAGTTTTTCTGCTTTGTTGTACGTGAGTTTTTTATTGTTATCTAAAAATCAAGTGAGTTTAAAATTGAATTACGTTAAAGTTTTAGTAAAAATTTATTACTTTGAATTAAATAGTAATTTTAACATAAAATATGTGATCATTTTAATCAAATGAAAGTGGCATAATTATACGATGAAACTTTTTTTACATCACATATTTTAATCAAATGAAAGTGGCATAATTATACGATGAAACTTTTTTTACATCACATATTTTAATCAAATGAAAGTGGCATAATTATACGATGAAACTTTTTTTACATCTCATATTTTAATCAAATGAAAGTGGCATAATTATACGATGAAAATTTTTTTACATCACATATTTTAATCAAATGAAAGTGGCATAATTATACGATGAAACTTTTTTTACATCACATATTTTAATCAAATAAAAGTGGCATAATTATACGATGAAACTTTTTTTACATCACATATTTTAATCAAATGAAAGTGGCATAATTATACGATGAAACTTTTTTTACATCACATATTTTAATCAAATGAAAGTGGCATAATTATACGATGAAACTTTTTTTACATCACATATTTTAATCAAATAAAAGTGGCATAATTATACGATGAAACTTTTTTTACATCTCATATTTTAATCAAATGAAAGTGGCATAATTATACGATGAAACTTTTTTTACATCACATATTTTAATCAAATGAAAGTGGCATAATTATACGATGAAACTTTTTTTACATCACATATTTTAATCAAATAAAAGTGGCATAATTATACG
This sequence comes from Hydra vulgaris, assembly GCF_022113875.1. Lineage (NCBI taxonomy): Eukaryota > Metazoa > Cnidaria > Hydrozoa > Anthoathecata > Hydridae > Hydra > Hydra vulgaris. The sequence goes on along the minus strand of NC_061167.1, from coordinate 39,993,836 downwards.
ATGAAACTTTTTTTACATCACATATTTTAATCAAATAAAAGTGGCATAATTATACGATGAAACTTTTTTTACATCACATATTTTAATCAAACAAAAGTGGCATAATTATACGATGAAACTTTTTTTACATCACATATTTTAATCAAATGAAAGTGGCATAATTATACGATGAAACTTTTTTTACATCACATATTTTAATCAAACAAAAGTGGCATAATTATACGATGAAACTTTTTTTACATCACATATTTTAATCAAATGAAAGTGGCATAATTATACGATGAAACTTTTTTTACATCACGTGCAAAACGTGCAAAAACTTCTAATGATTAAATATACAACAAATAATAATTAAAAAAATTATTGCAATATTTCAATTTTCAAAACCAAAAAATATTGCTCACCCTGGTTTTTAAATTCTAAATTTTAAATAACAAAATTTTTTTAAATTCCAAGAAAAAATACTACTTAAATACTGCTTTAAACTCCAAGAGAAAAATAAAAATAAAAGCTTAGTAAAATAAAATTAAAAAAAGTTATGCTTCAAAATCTAAATTGATACCATTTTAGTGATTCTTATATACGGATTCTTATATACGGGTACATATGTTGTTAAATATATTTATCATAAACTATTTATTTATGCTGTAGCGTTCATTTATACTCTATCGTGTATTTTTGTTGCAGCATGTAATTCTATTGTATTTCTGTATTGTATTTCTGTATCTCCCATGTTATGCACATATAGCCTATAGAAATTTTATAGAATTTCTATAAAATGTCTATTAATTTTTATAGATATTGCTATAAAATATTTTTATTTTTTTTTTTCTCTAAAGAAGAAAAAGGAGAAAAAAATTTACATAAAATTTTTTATAGAAATTAACAGAAATTTTATAGAAATTTTATAGAACTTTGTTTCCTAGGGTACTATTTATTTATATTTTGTCATTGTAGGTAAAAAATTTACCTTTTACTAAGCTAACTCACAAGTTATTGCCAAATCATATATTCACAATAAATGCATATTATATATGAAAATAATGGCCTGAGCAAAAATTGTATCATTTCCTGCCCCGTTTTTATGCTGTCCGTTTTTATATACAAATAATAATTATTTTAAAAAATCTTTTTTAAACAATACAATTTATTTGTTTTTATCTATATATTAGAAAATTCCTAATAACATATTGTATATCTCAATTAACTTATTACATATTAGGATTTCTAAATGTTTTGTTTCTCAATTTCATATTACGATATCTTAACTATGTATTGTGTTCCTCAATTACATATTACAATTTCTTAACAACGGCACTTATATCCCCAATTAGTGCTTGAAAAAGTGTAATGAAGGCAAACATAAAAGCTAATTTTAACCGAAGTAACGTTTAGTTTACAAATTTATCATCACTTTTGTTTTTTTTGTTAGTTTTTCCTTATTTTTGTAATGGTTGTCAAACTCTCCTGAACTTGATTCATGTAGGGAACTTCTAAAATCCGTAAAATCACTTTTATATGCACCTGATTACTTTGAAATATCTTCATCACAACCCAAAGGTCTCCCTCAACTCAGCTGTAGTTTGATGTATTTCAAAATCAGTTTTTCACTTTGCATATTTGGTAGCCGGATATGTCTTATATATTTAGTGAGCAAACAATTTAATAATTTTAAACATATTCCCTTAGGTTTAACAATTTTAAAGTTTATATTTACCGAGTTGTTTTGTTTGATATTTTCGCATTTTTCTGTTTTAGTGACGCTGTCGCAGCATCCCGTTTCCTCTTCAAAGTCTTCATCTGGTGACAGCTCGATAATATTATATTTCCCAACTTTTTTAGTGTTTTTGAATGTTTGTCTAGTTATCTTATCTTCTCAACAGGCGTTTTGCTATCGTCTTCATTTGTTTCGTCTTCTGCTTGAGTTCTAATGTTTGGATACAATCCAGGACTGTAGGGCTGTATTGGTGAAGAAGAATTAGAAACATGGTATATTTTATTAGCTTTCTCTCTGTCATAAGAATTATTTTCTCCGTTTCCAAATACTTCTTTGCAATCTTTAATCAAATTTGAATAAGGTTTGTCATTCGTTAGCAGCCATAATTGTTTACATATTTCTTCGCGATTTTATCTCTGAGGTGAAGCTTAACTTTGAGGTGTTGGATTTGGTTTTATCTGATTCTTTCTACGTCTTCTGAAACTTGTTGTTTAAGGCGATTGTTTTGACCCATTTTCTTCTTTCCTAACTAAACGGCTGGGGATCATGTCTGCGATAACAACATTCAACCTTTGGCATTGTACACAGATTGTTTTTTTAGTACAATTACAAGACTCAAAAGATATGTTTACATTGTTAAGTTAATATTTCAGAAATAAGTTTGATAACCATTCAAAAAATATAAACAATTTGTGGCAATATTTCCGATACAAACATACCTCTTAAGCTTACTGAAAAAGTAATCCGTGTACGATGGCAAAGATTGTATATCGTATAGGAATACATGTATGATAGTTAACCAAAGCGATACTAAGCAGCCAAGTTAGAAACATTACTTAGCTTCTTAGCATTTTTTTGATATTTAGACCAATAATTGATTCTGTAAATTGTAACGGTTGTTTTGCAATCACATAAGTCATTTTCAGAGGGTTTTGAGTTAAATGTTAGAATGTATAGTTTACATAGTTCTTTTATATAACAAATCTATATACACCAAAACTTTTGTGGCATATTATCTTTTAATGAAATATTTAATTATATAAAGTAATCTTTTTATAATAAAATAGAAAGATTGTACATTATTTCTAAAGTGAGATTATGTAATTGATATGGTTAAAATTACAAGTGTCATATCTTAAAAGTTTTGCAACTGAATTTTATCATATCAATCAGTAACTTTATCAACGTTTTCTTTTGAACACTAAAAGATTAAAATGTTTCATATAATTTTGCCAACAATTTGAAACTCATTGCTTACTATAATATTTTTTTGTCACATATATCAATAGTTTCTTTAGTTTATTTGATTTTTATAACATATTTTTTTTCACTTTCTAATACTCTATTTTTATCTGTTTCATACAGAATTTTACAAATATGAATAATTTATACAAAATATTATTACATTCGAGTGAATTGTCATGATTAAAGTTTTATCAAGAATGATAAAGTTTACTTTATTTTCGGAAACTGTACAGAAATTTTAGATTATTTTTTTATTGAAACATGAATGAGTTGAAATTTTTAACAAATTTATGAGTTTCTGACTTGGTAGTCAAATTGCCGACCCATTTTTTTTTTTCAATTTTTCAATTTGAACCAGTTCTTTTATCGGTCTAAGAAATTTTTCTTTAAAGTCTTCTCTAATTTGTAATGCATTTGTTTGAACATGAATGTGACAGTGGTTGTAGTGCACTAGAACGTAAATTATATTTTCTTGAATCAATTGATCTAAAACCAACAAGACCGTTAATATTGGAGTAATTTGTGGAACAGTTGAAAAAATTATTTGCTTATTTTTTCAAGGCTACAATTGCTTGTGTTATTAAAATTGCTTTTTCGAAATTAGCAATAATTGGTTTGCGAAATATGTAAAAGCATTTTGATGTCAAATGTATTTTTTATAACCCTACTAGTTCTTAAAAGTTTGTGACTAAATATTCTTTTATCTAAAGCAATATTTTGATTAGGATATGGTTTTATCAAGTGCATATTTAAAACAACAGCATCGTCAGCAACAAAAGCATAGTGTAATATTTTTTGAAATGTTTTCTGGCCCAAAAAATATTTCTTTATAATTATTAATTGTATAACAAAAACTGGAATTATTAGAAACACTTCCATTACTTTGTCTTTCTAAGTCTTCCATGTTCACCATTATTCGTGGACATTATCATCCTATTAATTTCGTATTTAGCATTACAGATGTAAGGATTATGGTATGCTTTTTCTTGTAGTTAAAATAATCTAATACATCGTTATAAGGAGCTTGCATGACGATGACGTCATGAACATGACGATGTTTTTGCCATCTATTGCACCTGTAACATGCTATAACATTATTCCACTTTTTTTTTTTAATTTTTTTGATGTTGATTTTTAGCATAAATTATTATTATTTCGTTTCTTATTCTTTTCCTTTTCTCTTTTTATTTATAAAATTTTTAAAATTATTTTTTTCAAATTGACAAAAAACTTTTTCTAATAAACATGATTTTCAAAAAGCGCGCCAAAGATTTCGCTGGTGGAAATTTTGGCTCGGCGAAAAATCAGTCGCAAAATTATCGCTTCGTGCAAAATATTTCGTTCCGTCGAAAACCACCATCATGGACTATGTGGAGTGCTATTTTGATAAATTTTTATCATGAGGAATTTTAAGAAAAACATCCGAATCAAAGAACAGTATGAAAAATAGACAATATATATCTGTTAAATAATTGAGTAACTTACTTATAAGATTAAAAACAACTCAGTTATTTTATTATAAAATTTCTTATACAATAAAAGGCAAAGCACTTACTTTTTTCACATAGAGGTTTAATGTGATTTTTAAACTTTAAATCTTTCTAAATATTACCACAACTAACTTCACTAAAATACAAGTTTAAATCTTGTTCTTTTAACTCTAATGGGTGGTGCGGTCAAAAGAATGATATTTATCAATACTTACAATTAGAGTTTTTTAAATATATTTTCTCTTCACATCCTTATAACTTTGAAGGCTACTACACTTCACAAATTGAAAAAAAACTATTAGATAATAATAAATCTTGAGGAATCGTTTTGTAAACCTTCAAAAAATTCATTAGCATGGAACCAAAACATCTCATTTGTAGAAGCATTAATTTTTTTAGTAAAAAGCGCATTACTTAGTCATAACGTCTATGAGAGCAAATTAACAAAATGTTTAAATTAGGTTTGCGTTTGCTCAAATAAAATAAACTCAAATGATTTTGAGCTTTAATCTAAGTTAATTTTACATCAAAATTTAGATTTTTTAAGTGTGATTGAAGATTTCAAATCGCTTCTCGAACTGTTGAAAAGTGTACATACGCCGTTTTGGCTCCAAACCTTCGATTTATAAAGTCATTTTTATACAAAAATATTTAATACAAATAATACATCTAAAAAATTAAGACGTTAATACATATGTTGGTATAGATGTTAATACATATGTTGATATATCTCCACTAGTTTTCTTCGTTATTATCATAAAGACTCCAGTTTTTGAATAATCATTCAATAAAATTTTATAAAATTAACAACTCAGATGTTTTAAAAATGTTCTTTATGGTTTTAATACTCGGATGACTTATCTCTCAACAGCCATTTCAGCAGATTAATGCGAAACTCGCAAGTATTAAGAGAAATCGCCGTCGTTATTAATAGAGAAAAAGACGTATATAAAAACTGTTAAATATATTTGATATTTAATTACTTTCAGAAATCGGTTTTTCATTTTTTACCAAAGTTATACATTCATTTGAATTTTCAGATATTTTTTGAAAAAATCAATGTAATATATTAGTTTTGGTGGACAAACTTACGCACCTAAAATACGCTCTCAGTTTTCGCAGGTTAAAGTAAACAACAAAATTTTGTTGATTTTTATATATTAGAAAAGAAATTCGGGATTTATCAACTTGAAATATTTTTTTTAAGTATGAACAAACTTTTCTAGATGGTTCGATAAAATGCGACTAGTCATTGCCAGAAAAAGGATCTTAACATAGTATTGACAAGCTAGTAATGGTTACGCACACCCTTAAGAACAGCATTTGAATGCTGAAAACAAATATTTCTATTTGTAAGTATGATAAAGAAAGGGTTAATAATCGATTTAAAACAATTTCCTCATTCAATTCAATTTGAACTGGTAAATTTTTGAACATGAATGTGACAGTGGTTGGAAATTCTTTTTATAAGATAATTTTTTTAAATCTTTTATTTAGGTGCCCCGAGAAGACTTAACGGCCTTGTCACAGAGGACACCGCGAAAGTGCATATAACCTGGAAGTTCACGCCTCCTTCCTTACCGTGACGCAAAAATATGTCCAAAGTTTGTTTCGAACTTGGATCTTCTGCTTATAAAGCAAGCGCTCTAACCACTGCATCACGGCTGCATTATTATTACCCAGCTTCCTTTATATTATATTTTTCTAAATTATAGTCCCCTATTATATTAAGTTATTTAGAGGATTGTAAATAAAAGTCAAACACTTCTTTTAGGTGATTGAAGAAACATTTTTTTTTTAATTTTTCATTTAGGTGCCTCAAGATATCCTGACGGTCTTATCACAGAGCTCCGCAGATGATTATTTATATGGAAGTCGCGCATCCTTCCTAACAAATGTCGCAAAACTTACACAGTGGGGCTTAATTTCAAAACTTACACGGATCTTTAATATCTAAGGCAAGTGCGCGTCCACTGCGCCACGGCTTCTCATATTAAAGATGAATGAAGCCATATTTAAGGTAAATGTAGAAATATTTCTGAGATGAAAACGTCTAAAATGATTAGAGTTTAACTTCTTGTTAATAAGAACTTTTTAGTGAAAAAGCATTTGTCTAGTCTGGTTTTATTAATGTCAAGTTTTATTGATAAAGGAAGTAATGTCTGAAAACTTGTAGCGTATAGAACCTTTGTTGATGAGAGTTATACTTACATTATTTGGAAACTTTAATCTAAGTTTATCCAAAAACTTAAGATTTTTTATTGATGTTGGGGAGAGAGTTTTGAGTAAGTTTAGCTTAAGAGAGTCAAAATAAGTCAAAGATATTTTTAAAATGTAATTAAATTTATTGATAATCTTTTTGATCCTTGTCTATTTAAATGAAGACTTTAGTTATCAATTTTTAAATACTTGAATCATTTTTTCATTGCAATTAAATTTTCGGATAACAAATGGGCGTTAACAATGTCGTAGGGTCATATACCCTACAATATAATTACAGGTGCCATATTTTTCAGTAAAAAGTTTTTGACCCGACTTTATTGATTCAATAAAAGAATAAAAGTTTAAAAAATATGCCTTTTTCAAACAACAAAACCCGTATTTTTTTAAACACCTGTCTGTTTTTATATGCCCTCTTTTAATTAATCTAAAGTTTCGCTGTAATTTATTTATTTTTTATTAAATGTACAGCGATAATTATATTAGTAATTTTAGTAATTAAATAGTAATTTTAACATAAAATATGTAATGATTTTAATCAAATGAAAGTGGTATAATTATTCGATGAAACATTCGTCTTTTTACATCACATGTAAAACGTACCAAGCCTCTATTGTCTAAGTTATGTATGTCTAAAGATTGAATAAATAATAAATAAATAAAATATATTTATTGCAAAATTTCAATTTTAAAACTCATAAAATATTGCCAACCTGCTTTTTAAATACTAAATTTTAAATACTTCAAACTCCAAGAGAAAATACTTTAATACCGCTTCGAACTCGAAGAGAAAAATAAAAATTAATGCTCAGTAAAATAAAAAAGAGTATAGTTATGCTTAAAAATCTCAATTGTAACCATTTTAGTGATTCTAATATACGGGTTGTGCATATGTTGTTAAGTATATCTTTAATAAACCATTTATTTATGCTGAAACGTACATTTATTCTCTACCATGTTAGATTTGATCCATTTGAACTTAATTTTATAAAACTGTTCCTCAGAAATTCTCAAGTTTTAACTGAATTTATTGAAACGCAAAAACATTGAAAAGGTCCGTCGGCTCTCGCCAAATTTGTGGGATAGAAAACTTAATGGCTTGCTTCTCTCCTCTGTACCAACCTATAACATACCAGATAACAATGCATAAGAATTAAAAAAATTTGAGGACAGGAAAGTTCAAAATATGGAACGATTTCAAGATGCCTACAGTACACAACTTATGACAAAATTTTATAAATAACAACTCCTTGAAATTAACTAGATCTGAGGTATTAAAATTTAATGAAAATAAATTAAAACACCTTTGAGCGGAAAGCAACTTTTCACTTTACCTTTAAGTGTTTTCTTGTAATATTTGCATGATAAGCGCGGTGCCCAAGATTTGTCTTGGTCCGTGACCGGAACGGCAAAGTATGCCTTATTTGCTTCTAAGGAATACTTATTTGAATTGTCCGCACACGTAGCAGAATGAGTAAGGTGGATGCAAACATACTCTTGATGCTATATCAAACAAATAACTTCTCTTCAACTACAAATCGTTATCCTTTCAGTCTGCAATAACGCAAATTGGAATCTTGGTTCAAGACACCTGTTCTTTTATACTTGTACAGCTACTCTAGGAACGTTTATGAACGTTCTAGAAAGCTTTGAGAGTTTCTCAAAAGTTTTGAAAGTATTTTGAACGTTCTAGAGTGTTTAGGAGAATTGTAGAAACATATGGACAACTCTAACAGTTCAGGAATATTATAGGAGGAAGCTCGGCATTGAAAGCAAATCAAAAATTTTCTTGAAAACATACGATTTTTTAAATTTCTTTGTTCCGTTCACAGAAGCAAAATTTTTCTAAAATAACAGCGATTCCTCTTCTAAACCTAACGGGTTAGGAAAACACACTTTCAACCCAGGAACAGAACAGAGGTGAAAAATTGTTACATAGTGTAATTAAATTTAAACATTCAATCGCATTGAATTTTTTGTTATGCAATCAAAAAATAATATTCTATAAGATATTATCATAAACATATAGAGTATTATCTTCTGTAAAGTTGAGAGTACTACCAGAAAGTAAAACCAGACAAAGCTGTCTCTACTTCGTTGCCACAAACTGGTAATTTTTTACCAAAAGGCTATTCTTGCTTCTTATAACTCTAATGGATGGTGAGGTCAAAATAATGATATTTATCAATACTTACATATAGAGTTTTTTATATATTTTTTGTATTCACTTCCTTATAGCTGTGGGGGCCACTATACTTGAGTAAAAGTTTAAAAACTTTCATGAAAAAAACTATTTGATAATAATTACTCATAATGAATTGTTTTATTAGCTTTCAAAAGATCCATAAGCATGGAACCAATAACATCTCAATTGAGCAAGCATTAATGCTACTTTTTCAATAAGATAAAAAGCGCATGCTAAGTGTCATAACCAATTCAATTGGTTATACATTATATTTTGAAAGCTTAGAGCCAGAAAGTTAATACATTAGTTGGTATAGACGTTAATACATTTGTTGGTATATCACCACTAGTTTTCTTCGTAATTTTCATAGAAACTACAACTTTTTTAAATATCATTTAATATAGTTTTATGAAATTCAAAACTCAGAGGTTTTAAATTTGCTCTTTAAGAATTTGATACACGGTATATTTATCTCTCAGCAGCCATTTTAGCTGAGTAATGCAAAACTCTCTAAATTGTAACGCATGGAACTTTTGTTGATGAATTTTCATACCTTAAACACTTTGATCTCAGTTTATCCTAAACAGATTTATGACAACTTTTTTAATTAAGATGAGGGGAAAAAGTTTAGAATAAATTTAGCTTAGGAATTTAATTCTTCCTTTAAAAACAATGACAGCAACTGGCAAGCAACCACTATTAGAGTTGAAAATTACTGGAAGAAAAAAGTTTAAATTCATAGATCAATATAATGATTAAAATAAAGCTTAAAAATTAAAGGAATCAGGAAAACAAGATGAAAGAAACGAATTCTAAAGAACTGATATTTGAGGAAAAAAAGTAGGCGAATAAGAATTCTTGGAGCATTAAGGAACAGTCACAGTAAAATGACTGATTTTAAGAGCTCAAGAGATGCTAGCTCTTTATCAGTGCCCATTATAATGTTTATAAAAAAAAGAAAGAAAAGAAACATTTCAACAATGCAAAAACGGTTGGAGGTTAACTGCAGGACCAGGTCGAATTATGTTTACAATGCGTTATTGCACATTGTCTAAAAGAAAAGGAGCATCATTAGAAGATCTGCCCCAGATACGGTATCAGTATTTAATACAAGGTCGGATTTGAGATTTTTTTTTTTTTTTTTTTTTTTTTTTACAATATTTAATACAATATTTACAAATATATAATAAGAAAAATTTACATGCAAAAAAATTGTTACAAAAAAATAAAGAATTAAGATAAAGAACGCGGATACTCAAAGAAGACCATACAGGTCTTGTCACCGAGAACCGCTGTTGAAGAACTTTAAACTTAGTTTAGATTTTATGAAAAACAAAAATAAATAAACACAAGTTTTTAACTTTTTTAAGTTATGGTCTTTATGGCTGGAATTAAAATACTAATTCTTCTGAACCGGATGATTCAAGCGAAAACAATAATATCATAGTATTCATAATAAATAAATACGTCTCGCATCTGACTCGATCACTGATTCTTGTTACTCAAATCTATCTTACAGTTACACTGATCTTAATTGTTAATTAATTAATAAATAAACGAAAATAATAAGAATATGATTGCACTAGGTACATCCAAATGCACTTCAAGATTGTCCAAAAGATTGTGTAGAAGAATTTAGATAGCCAAATGATGGTGTCATTGTGCGAGAAGCCAAAATTATCAAATGTTGGTGCATTTACGTTAACGCTTTCGCCGACAAAAATGCTAAACCACTGTCAAAGGATGATTAACTTCCAAAAGTATATTTATAAAGATAAGGAACAGAATCCTGAGTAAGAAATTGGCAAGCACAATAAAAAGATGTAACCTTAGCAGATGCTAATTTTGCAATCGATTTATGATATAACTATATATCGATATAGGATTTTCAAGAGAAATTAGAAGTAATACCTAATCCTTAAAGCTGAAGGGTAGATGACTCATGGAGTACATTACCGTTCATAAATATAGGAAGATCTAGACTTTTGCGATAACAATTAGCCGATAAAAACTGAGTTTTATCTGAGTTCAATTTTACCAGCCACCATTGAGTCTCATGTTGTAACAGAAGCAAAATCTTTTTTTAAGCTTAAATACCCTCTCCAAGCAATCAGTGAGCGTTGGCTTCTTATCAAGATAAGAATAAATTGTAGTATCATCAGTAAACAATGCTACCTTAAATGTGAGAATTTCTGGAAGATTGTTAATGTATATTTAAAAAAAGTATAGGGCCAAGGATAGAAACTTAAAGGATCCCTAAAATTACAGGATATGAATAGGAGTGCTTTTCATTGAAGACAGCTTTTATATTACGATTCATAAGAAAGGGTTCAATAATTTTTAAAATGTTAACTGATATCCAGTAAAAAGAAAGCTTATGGAGATGACCAGCATGCCAAACTTTATCAAAAGCTTTAGAAATGTCTAGAGCAACAGCCTTAGCTTCTCCACGTCTATCCTATAATAAATCAACATAGAATAAAAAAATCAAAACCCATATTAATGATCAGAAAGTAAGCTATTTGATTCAAGATGAGAGATAAAATGTTTGTTAATTAAAGACTCAAATCCTTGTTTATGATATTAAGAAGACTAATGGGACGGTAGTTAGACGAGTCAGATTGCTCTCCAGAATTTTTAAAAATAGGGATATTAGATACCGTTTTCAAGCAGGATGGAAAGCAAGGCTCTTTGATGAGCACTTGTTAAATAGTTTTGAAAGAAAAAAACGGCAGTTGCGGAGAACACTTCTGCAAGACTATAACAATTACGTTGACATGTTGAAATGGAGGTCCTGAAGCCTAAGGTGTTCTTTTGATAAATTTGAGTTATCAATTTTAAATACTTAGATCATTTTTACATTGCTATTAAGTGTTTGGATAACAATTGGGCATTAACATTGTTGTGGCGTCAAATTAGCATTAATAGCATAAATAAGTAGAAGGAATTTAGACATGATATTAGTGATACGAAATCACTCAGTTTATTCATAGTAGTTTCCAATGATTTATTTATGTAGTTTTTTGTTCTAATATAAAGAACTTTTTCAGAAACAGGGATTAAATTAAAACATCTTTAATAGATGCCCCATTAAAAACTTTAACTTCAGCTGATTTATGAACACTTTTTTCATAAATTCCTGTTTATAGAGAATCACCATAAATCAAAGTATTCATGAGAACTACAAACTCATTGTATAATTTCTTTTTGCTCAGAAAAACTTATGCAAGTTCTTGAGTTAAACGTTTACGCCCATTTTTACGAATGAGACTAAAATATTGACAACCCGTGTTTATGAATGAGACTAAATAATTGAAAACCTGTGTTTAAAAATAAGACTAAACTATCAATAATTATTTAAATGTAATCAATATAAAAAACGATACAAAAACATTATATATATGACCAAAGGTTTGAAGTTTTAGGTAGTTTCAATTCAAAAACCTTTAGAGAATTTATCGTTAACAATTAATAAAGTTTCCACTTGAATAAAATTACAGTTTTATTTAGATGACGTCTGTTAATTATGATCCCATAGATTTAATGTCTTTCAATTCGTTTTGCAGATGCAAGTTGGACAACCGTTTTCATCAAGCTCGTTTCCATTTTCACAATAAATGAGACATACTGGTCCACATTTAGGTTGACCTTAAAATTTGAAAAATACTTTAAAAATAAAACAAACAAAGAAATTAATTCATAATTTTTAGATGATTAAAAAGAAGCGCAAATTTGAAAACTTATAATTTAAGATTTTCTGAGTCTTAATTTGTTGCAGGGCCGCCGAGAAGAGTGGGGAGGGCTAAAAGAACAATTTGTCCCGGGCGGCAAGTATCCAAGCGGCGCCGAATGAAAACAAGGTACCTAAACAAAAAGGTCTTTTATCTATAATATAGGAAAACTTTAACAAGTAAGGGCGCTAATCAGGGTTGCTCTCCCAGGCGGCGTGACGGTATTCGGCGGTCCTGATCTGGTGATTACTAGTCAAAACAAAAAAGAAAGTCTCATTAAATTAAACAATTTTATGAATTTCTTCCAGAGATTTGCATTTTTAACATGACAAGTTATACATAAATAAATTTAACATTTGAGGTTTCAAACTTCTAACGGATATTTTTAAAAACGCTTGATGAAGTTTTGAAAGCTTTTTGATAAGGAGACACTGTTGATATCAGTTTTAAATATTCAGATATTAATCTAACAGTCAGTTTGAAGGTAAATATCAGTTTTAAATATTTAGATATTATTCTTTTAGTTTGAACGTAAATAATATTTAAGACATTTGTTCATTATCAAACAAAGAAAATGTTGCTAAACTGTTTTTGAAGCAGATTTGAACCCTGAATTCAAATACTGAAATCAAACACTGGATTCGAACACTGGATTTGAACACTGGATTCGAACACTGGATTGAATACAATAATTCTGCACAAAAAATTTGAATGCAAACATTCTTGTTTTATTTAGATTCAAGCAGTTTTTAAAAATTTTGATGTTTTTCAAAACTTCTAGAAAACTTTAGTCGCCTAAATTTTAACTTTTATAACTTTATCATTTCAAAGTTAAACAGCCAATTTATTGAGAAAATGAATAAAAACAACAACTTTAACACTGTTATAATTAATGTTAATAGATAAATAAAATTAAAAAATCAAATTTTTGATTTGATTTTGTACGACATCTATGCTTAATTTTTAATAATTGAAAACCTGTGATTATATTATGAGAAAAGAGAAGGGTTTCAGTTATTGCTGTGCAGTAACTTTTAAATTTATGTAGCCACAGAAAAATGAAACAAACGAAAAAAATTTGTTTATATTGTTGTGTTGAGTATTGTTTGGCTATTGCATAGTGGTGGGGATGGTGGGGGTGGTGGTGGCGGAAAAATCAAAAGTTAAAGTTGTTTTCTTTTGGATAAAATTAAGCTGCCTATAGATTGTCATTTTATTTCACTAAAAAAAACACCGGAAGATTTCTTCGAATTATTCTTACTAAAGAAAAGAACAACGGAAGATTTCTTCGAATTATTTTTACGAAAGAAAAAAACACTGAAAAATTTCTTCGAGTTAGTACATTCTTACGAATAAAAAGAGCACCGGAAGATTATTTCGAATTAGTACATTCTTACGAATAAAAAGAACACCGGAAGATTATTTCGAATTAGTACATTCTTACGAATAAAAAGAACACCGGAAGATTATTTCGAATTAGTACATTTTAAAAAAAAAAAAACTTTTATAAAGGATGATCAAAAATATCCTTTAAGAAATCGTTTATAAATTACGTCACGCTGATGGGATTGGGGTGATGGGATTGGGGTGTGGAGGGTTTAAAAGTAACTTTACTACTTCAAAAAAAATGTTAACAAAATTGTTCAAAGTTTTACAGACTGTATATTAAAACAGATAGTTTTTGGTTAACTTATTGATAGCAGATGTGAAATTGTTTATTATAAATACAGTTTACCAGCAATTAATCTGAGTGTTAGCGGTGCTCTAAGTATTAGCGGTTTTCTAAGTGATGGTGGTTTTCTAAGTGTTGGCAAGGTTCTGAGTTTTAGCGATGCTCTAAGTGTTAACGATGTTCTGAGTGTTAACGATGTTCTGAGTGTTAGCGATGTGCTAAGTATTAGCAATGTTTTATATAAAACTGATTATTTAATGCTTGTTAACGTTTTTAAAAGGTAATTGAGTTTTTATGTTCAGCTTTTCTTTGGCTTAAAACTATACTCATACTCCTGAAGTTTGAGTGTGGTTTTAAACTTCAAGAGCCGCACACTTAATCGTACATGAAAAAAGATCATATATGTTAGTTCCACTTTTAACAAAAGTATTTTCAAATTATGGTATAGTATTAGATAAAGACATAAAAAAAGAAAAGCATTGTGCCAAAAATTATATCTAAACTTGTTTTTAAGTCTCATTTTTCGGTTTATAAATAAGTTCTAAAGCAACGGAGAAATTATTATTTTATTTTTAAAGCAGAGAATAACTGCTTGTGTGCATAAAAAAGTAAGCATAATGGTGTTAAATAATGATGTGAGTGTGGTTGGTATTTATAATTGGGTATGGGATTTTTTTAAAAAACTTTAAATGCGCGTTGGAGCAATGATTTTATAAAACCTGTTGCTGAAAGTTGCAGGTTCAATTTGCATCAATTTTGATAAAGAAAAATTTAATTGTTAATTTTGTGCTTTAAATACTGAGCATATTGATAGAAACACTGAGTAGCTAAACAATTTATCTGACAAAAACATTGTGAGGAATTTGTTAAACCAAAAGGTTTAACAAATTCTTTACGATGGTCTCACCTTTCCCACATCACCACTATTTTTGAGTATGCTGGGGGAATAAATGCAGAAATTTTTAACCAATTTTAAAGGGAGGTTTGTAAAAACTTAACAGTTGAGATTGAAAGGGAAAAGTTAAAAATTACTTTATATATGGATAATGCGTAATATATGGATAACTCCTTTATGATGTAACTCATGATGTAAATGTAAACATTAATATTTTCTCTTTAACTTACATTTTCCTTTAGCGTTAAACTTATCTAATCCAGGAATTTCTTCTTTAACACATTTTAGATGACTTCCACATAGCCCAAGCATATCAAATGGTCCACCACAATCTTCATCCAAATCCTTAGCACATACGTCACAACAGTTACATGGATCTTTTACAATTCCAGCTAATTTATAGAAACATTATTAATTAAATAAAACAAATATGTATTTAAAACGAGTGACTGCCGGTCAAAGTGCAAAAACTTGCTTATGTGCAAATCTACATAAGATTACAATTTATAAAAAAAATTGTAAATTTTTATCACCAATAACCACACACACACATATATATATATATATATATATATATATATATATATATATATATATATATATATATATATATATATATATATATATATATATATATATATATATATACATATATATATATATATATATATATATATATATATATATATATATATATATATATATATATATATATATATATATATATATATATATATATATATATATATATATATATATATGTCGCAAAACTTCCCAGGAGGTGGGGTTTGAACCACGGATACTTTGTTTCTGTGACAAGTGAGAAACCACTGCACTACGCCTGCTCATAATCATAAAAACTCTGGATCTCAAGTTTCTAGCTTTAGTAGATTAAATAGGCTGGGTTAATAAAAAAAAGCTGTTGCTTTTTGAAACACGGAAATTTCCGTTGGAAAAAGGTTTTATTATGGAAGCCAAAGTAAAATTTTAGCATACAAACTTGTCACATTAAGAAGCAATTTTAGATTTTTTAGCTAGCGCGTTTTTTAAATATAACCAATTCTAGTTTATGTGTATATATATATATATATATATATATATATATATATATATATATATATATATATATATATATATATATATATATATATATATATATATATATATATATATATATATATATATATATATATATATAAAATCAAAATTTGAAGACATTACAGAGAAATATTAACAGACAACTAGAATTTTTACAAACTAATAAAAATTATAATACAAATTATAATACCGAAATAGCAACAACAACAACAAAAACAAGTTATAGGTAAATAAAAAATTAAAAAAAACTAGATTGACAAATTTATATTAAAATGAACAGTTAGTTTATTTAAAGATGGTTTTTCCCATTTATTAAATGGGAAATTTATTAAACTTATTAAATGGGAAATCCATCTTTAAATAAACAAACTGTTCATTATGATATAAATTTGTCAATCTAGTTATTTATTTATTTTTACCTATAACATTTTGTTGTTGTTGTTGCTATTACCGTATCATAATTTGTATTATCATTTTTATTAATTTGTAACAATTCTATTTGTCTGTTAATATTTCTCTGTAATGTCTTCATTTTGGTTTTATATTTATATCCAGAGTTTCAAATTGTAATTTTATCTTTTGAAAATGTAGTATGTTAACTACGAAACATGTAAAAATTAAAAAATATCGTGTTTTTCTTTAAAATATGTACATATATATATATATCTATATATACGACCCTTTATGACGTCTGGGGTCAAAATTTACATTGTGCCCTGTCATATTGATCTACTCCAAAAAGGTTTAGGCACTGTCCAAATGCTTAGTCTCTTTTTTTAAACTGAATTCACTTTCAAATGGCCGAGGGGATAAATACAGTCGAGGAGGCTTCTATTTATTTTTTAGGTTCGAAATAAAGTTTGAAATAAAAGTAAAAAATAAAGCACAAGTTGACAAGTTATTGAACTTTATTATATTGCGAGTAACTATAAATTTTAAATGTAATAGATATTTTAACTGCTTTATAAGAATTTGACTCTGCTGGCTTTATTTAAAATAAAATTTGGAATGACTTTGTCGTAGCACAGACTTTTTACAAGATCGTGTTCAATAGATATAACTAAGAGATTGGTAAGCCGGTCTTGACTTATTGTAGATATTAGTGTTGTCTAGACCAAGCTTACTGAAAGACTGCTCTCCTTTGGTGATGGAAACGAGAATCGTGTTAAAAACACGTAACAAAATGCATATTGATTGGAAGATAGACTCTAGACCTTTCAATAGCTTGATTGAAGTGATATATTCTTTTGAACCGGAAAGATTGGCGTGCTTCAGATTGTCTCTAAAAAAAGTTTGTCTTTATCTACATTGTTCACATAGATTTGCCCCAAAGTTTTACATTTCTCCTCCAGGCTAGGTGGTTAAATTTCTTTTTCTTTACTCGATCTACTATTAGATTCTGAGAGCCATAGGAAAGAAAAACTGTTTGTCGTCTTTTTCTGCAGCTCGAAATCTGTCTCTTATTTGTTGAATCAAAGTATTGATAGCAATGTTGTATACGTTCCCCTCAAACTGCTCTTCATTGTTTTCGTAAAAATGAATTTCGTTCCATGCTTCTTTGTAAAAGGTTTTCCTCTTTCTGGTCTTTTTTTGAACTAATTTTGACTGAAATCCATAACTAGCTAGAACGGAGGCAACCAAATGTGTTTCACTAATTAATTCGGGTCAAGAAGATCTAAATCTAGTAAGATCCTCGATAAGAACCCACATAAGCTTCATCTCAACATCTAAAGTAATGTTTTCTGATTGAAATGACACGCTGACATATTTAATTGCTTGACGCGCTTTGAACCAGAAGGTTGTCATGATAACAAATTTAAATGAATAAATCCATTTCTCAAAAAAATTTACGTCATTCAATAGAACTGTTAATTCAAGTTCCCGAAGTTTCTGCAAAAAAAAAAGGACTTCTCTAGGTTGCTTAACCTATGGCTTCACAGCCTCAATGCATGCACTCCGTCGGGTTTGTGATGTTTAATGAAGAGAAAACCAGTCGTCTTGGTCAAGATTTTCCATCTTATTGGGCATCCACTAAAAAGATTGAAGAGAAACTGAATCTGACCAAAAGAGTTCTTCATTTCTACCAAAAAGAATTCAATGGAATGAACACCAGCTAGGTTAAGTTATTAGCGCTGCATGGCATGTAGAAATTTTGAGGATTTCTCTGATGAATGATCGTTTGTACTCCTATAAACACAATTTGGCACCGTTGTTGTACCCTTGACCTCGACAGTTCTTCAGTTATCTTGGCAATATCCACACCTTTCTTTTTTTCGAGATTTTCGACCTAAGAAAGCGCTCCTTATCATCTTTTATCAATATCAAAGTTGACAAAGCGGAGAACAAATGCAATTTGCTCAATATGAGAAACGTTAGGCGTTCCGTCGACTAAAATGGAATAGTTAATTGCCATAAGCGCATCTTTAATGATGGCACCGTGAACGATTCTTTAGTACTCTTTTGTAAATTCATTTTGAGAACTTCAACCCAAAATGATAGAAAACAATTTTTTTACCTTCTTGTTGACAGCAAGAAACTATTTCTAGATGCAACTGAAGGGTCTTGTTGTGCTTTGTGAGTAGCTCTGGAGTTGCAAGAAAATTGCCGTTACGTCATCATCGATCATTTTTGATGAGCCTAAAACGACAATTTTATTTACACGTATAAACCATGCCTTTCTGTTTAATTATAATAAAAATAAGTTATTTTTCTTCATCATCTGAACCGTACCTCTTACAACTACGATAAAGCTGACAATCTGTATAAAACCTAAACCCTTATTATTTAACAATAACGAAGTTTCGATTAAGAAATCAGTCAATTTATTTGATGTCACCAAGGGCGTATTTGATTGTCCCAAGGTATGTTAGTTAGAGTTTTCCTTTTTTACTAATGTTCTCAGTTTTATAACAACTTTAACTTTGGGCTGCATAGAAATGATGGGTTAGCCGCAAAGAAAAATTCTAGTGGTCCACACACGGTAAAAGTTAAAAAAAACATATAACTTAGATATTTAAAAGTATCAGTCTCAATATTTATATTGCAATGCGACATAAAAAATTAATTATCTCAATAGTACATTAAATCTTAGCGACTGAAGTTTCAAACCTTAGCATAAACCTGAAAGTTTGTTAAACTATATCAATGCAAACATTATAAGGAAGCCCTTATAAAATCTGGACATAGCAACAGTACTCAAAACTAATCGTGATACTAATAGACACCAAAAAAACATCATATGATTTAATCAACCTTTCAGCAAGAACGTTGCCACGAAAATAGAAAAGCTTTTCTTGAATTTAATCAACTTACATTTTTCAGCAAACCTAAAGCTTAACAAGTTTTTTAACAGAAACACCGTCAAAATAAGTTACAGCTGCTTAATAAATGAGTTACAGCTTACGATTATCAAATGGCACAATTAACACATTTTGCACAATAAAAAAATACCGATAATGTTAGTAACTGGAACTGTATATAAAGAGCTACGTGTCCTTTAGAAAATCAATGTCTAACTAAAAATATTGTTTATAAGGCTACTCTAACACCACTTAACGTCAATCATTCTAAGAAATCTTTTTGGTATAGGCGAAAACTCCTTCAAGATCAAATTTGCAAACCACATAAAACCTTTTAACCTAGTTAGTTATAAAAAGAACACTGAACTTTCTAAGGAAATTTGGAAACTTAAGGAAACAACCATTATACCGCATAAACAAGCAGCCGTATACCAATAAACAAGCAGCCGTAACGCAGTGACTTAGCGCGCTTGTCAGATGTCAATGATACACTTACATTTATAATGTATGCTTATCACCCTAATCATACAGACATCACGGTAACTACTTATAAAACGAATAATTCTGCTCCCGCACTGATACTGTCTTTACATTAGATTTACGCTCGACACTATAAACATTTTAGTAGCACAACAATTAGTGACTCTAACTTTCCTCAACTATTGTTTATTTCTCCTATTTATATTTACTACATTTTATTTAGATCAAATTTTAGTTTTTTTCTACTAAGAGGCTCTTTGTTTTCCACTGGAAATATATCCTTTTGTACTTGTAAAAAAATATATGCTAATTAAGATTTTGGGACGCCTAAAAAAACATATGCTAATACGCAAAGTTTATTAAGCTTATGCTAACATAAACCAAGTTTCTGAAAGAATATCTTCAACGTCTTGACGTAATAACCATATAAGTAAACAGTCTTTTTTGTAATTGTAAATAAAAATAAATTTTTTTGTATTGATTATGTTTTTAAAATTTAACAATCTTTGTAAAGTTATATATATTATATATATATATATATATATATATATATATATATATATATATATATATATATATATATATATATATTATATATATATATATATATATATATATATATATATATATATATATATATATATATATATATATATATATATATATATATTATATAATATATATATATATATATATATATATATATATATATTTATATATATATATATATATATATATATATATTATATAATATATATATACATATATAATATATATATATATAATATATATATATATATATATATATATATATATATATATATATATATATATATATATAATATATATATATATATATAATATATATATATATATATATATATAAATTTTTTTTTTAATTTTATATTTACATTTGTCGTAATACAATACTTTAACAAATACAAACAAGGTTTCTGAAAGAAGATCGAACTGATCTTATCATCAGAACCTTTTACAAGCATTTAGCATAATTATTTAATCTATATATAAAATAAACAGAAAAGTAAAACAAAAAGAGTCGTTACATAAAACGTATTTTACAATTAACATAAAACGTATTTTACAATTAACATAAAACGTATTTTACAATTAACATAAAACGTATTTTACAATTAACATAAAACGTATTTTACAATTAAAAAAGTTCTAAATAAAGGTACATTATTACAATTAGAAGAACCTTATTATGTCATCGGAAAATAAAATAAAATTTTTGAGTTTATGTTTGAAAATTGGAAAAGTGTAAAATATATCAAAATTTGGCAAATCAACTTTATTCCAAAGATATGGCGCACGATAAGCAATACCATACTGGTTACACTTTGTTCGACAAAAAAGTTTATGCAAAAATCTATTATTTCTAAGAGTGTATTTATTTATTGGTTTTTCACAAAAGAGAACTTTAAAGATAGGTAGGTATAAGTCATTTTTCCACAAATACATAAAGCATAAAACATTAAACACATTAAGCTCGTAAATACTAAGAATTTTCATTTCAATAAAAAATGGTTTCGAATGAGTCTATCGAGCAAAATTAATTAAACGGATCGCATGCTTCTGACGGCGGTAAAGACATTGTAACTTGCTTTATTCTGTGCTTCCCCAAGCAATATTTGCATAATTTAAATAGGTATGAATAAATAAATAGTATAGTTGGGTTAAATATTTTTTACATAGATATGTTCTAGATTTATAGAAAATTCTAATGCTTCTAGAAATTTTTGTGCTAATATAGTCAATATGCGCTTTCTATGTGATGTTTTCATCAAGAAAAACACCCAAAAACTTTGTGACATAGTGTCTTTTTATCACAGTATTATCAAAAAAGATTTCTGGTAAATTTTGGGGTAAATAAGGTTTTTTTGCGATTGGATGGAAAAGAAGCCATTTTGTTTTGTTACTGTTAAGAGTTAGCTTGTTGCATTTACACCATTTTGATATGTTTTTAAGTTCATCGTTCATACTAGAAAAGAGTTTGTAAATATCATTATTGGAAAGAAATAAGTTGGTGTCATCAGCAAACATTATACTCATTAAATTTGAGGCTTTATTTAGGCCGTTTATATAAATCAAGAACAACAGTGGTCCCAAAATGGAACATTGGGGAACGCCAACAATGAAACATTTAGGAACTCATTTGGATAACAACTATTACTAATAAACTAATTGTTTACGGTTAGATAAATAACTTCGGAACCATTTTATAACTTTGTAATTTATTCCATAGTATATAAGTTTTTGTATCAAAATTTCATGATCTACAGTATCGAACGCCTTCGATAGGTCAATAAAAACACCTAATGTAAATTTAGATTAGATTAGTGAGCAGCCGTGGCGCAGTGGTAGCGCACTTAACACAGAAACGTAAGATCCGTGGTTCGAACCCCACCTCTGGGCAAGTTTTGCGACATCGGTTGGGAAGGAGGCGTGAACGTCCTATTAAATGCTCTTCCGCGGTGCTCTGTGATAAGACCGTAAGGACTTCTTGGGGCACCTTAATCAACTTAACAAAAAAAAAAAAAAAAAATTTTTCAAAGGAATTTGAAATTTCACGTGCAAGTTGGATAATTGCATGTTCCGTCGAATTATTTTTTTTAAAACCAAACTGGTTGGCGTATAACAAATTATTAGAAAGGAGATAATTGTATAATCTATTATACATAATGCGTTCTATATATATGTATATATATATACATATATATATATATATATATATATATATATATATATATATATATATATATATATATATATATATATATATATATTATATATATATATATATATATATATATATATATATATATATATATATATATATATATATATATATATATATATATATATATATATATATATATGTATATATATATATATATATATATATATATATATAAATATATATATATAAATATATATATATAAATATATATATATATATATATATATATATATATATATATATATATATATATATATATATATATATATATATATATATATATATATATATATCAGGGACGGACCCAGCATTTTTTGGGTTGTGTATCCCGACATGGAGCTAACACCAAACATTTATATGTTTGAACTTATGTAAATAAAGATGCTTTGCAAAAACTGCGATGGTAGGAGATTTGTAACAAAAAAGCCCTGAAATTTTGGTCACAATTACCCTTAACGTGAGAGCACCAAGTTTATAAAATATTTTTGTAACTATTCTCAGCTAAAGTTATACTCATCAAAATATTTTAAATTTCATACAATAATCTTTTAACATTCAAAAATTATGATCATATAAGATTTGGGAATTTAAACTTTAAATGGTAATAAATTTTGAATGCTGACAGATTATACTAGGAAATTTTTAAATTATCTATGAATATAACATTAGTTAAGAATAGTAAAATAGTTATTTCATCAACCTAATATCTAAATAATAATATAGCAAAATTCTACAAATATAAATATCTTTTATTCTATTACTGTTATTATTATATCATTTAAAAATTAAATAATACACACCTTTACATCCTTCTGGAGGTTGGCATTTAACATCACTACATTTTATACATGACAATGCAGTGGAAGAGTAGAATAAAGAAAGAAACAGGCACGAGGTGAAAATAAAGTGAGCCATCGCAATTAATTTTTTTTTTATGAAAACTCTCTTATTTTAAAGATTTTGTTAAACAGAAGTATTCGATTGTTGTATCTATTATATACAAAAAATTTACCTTTTATATACAAAAAAAATTGTTATTTTTACAAAATATAACAAAGCATGTTTAACTAGCACAGTTAGAGAACGTTGGTAATATTGTAAATCAAAATAAATGATATTTACCTTCATAGTTTCAAAATAAATATTTACCTTGAAATATTTTTTTTATATATTTTATATTACCTTGATTTATTCGTATGTACCAGCACTCACAAAAATAACCAGAAGCATATTAAAAAAAGGGGCAAAGATGAACTCTAAAATAGTAAAGACGTTTATCAAAATTTATATAAAGTTGGGATAAAAAAAGTTGTTGTAAAAAAAACCTAATAATTTAAGGTGCATTATTTATTTATTTTGCAAAATTTGAATTTTGAATTTAATATGTGTTTACTTTTTTAAAAAGTTGACATTAGTTAAACAAGTTGTTAGTACAACGAGTTAAACGAGTTGTTAGTTCAACGAGTTCAACGAGTTGTTAAGACAAGGAACTTTCGAAACCAATTTTGATTTAAGACAATTTTTTTTTTTTTTTATTGCATTTTTGTTATTGCACCTTTTTCTTATATATTGATATTAACCAAAATTAATTCTTACATAACATTCCATATTTTTTAGTATTCCCATTTCAGTTGTTATTGTTTTAAGAAATAATTTTTTTTATAAAATGCTTAACCTTACGAAACTATTTTTTTTTTTTTTTTCGAAGCGGTTAAGTTGACTTTACCGCTTCGAAAAAAATTTATAATATAGATTTTTTTCGAAGAAGCAAATCTATTTTTATAAGATTTGAAATAAAGTTATTGTTACTAATTTTTCAAGGTTTTCTCAAACCTTTAGTTAAGATGCTTTTCTTTTAAAGTTTTTTTAATACTTTTTGTGATCGATGCTTTATTTCAATTGAAAGTCACAATTATAGTTTTTTTAACAACTTTATAAATAAGTTAAAAATTTTTTTACAAAGTTGTTAATTGGTTGAATTGGTCCTTTAGTACTTTTATCTCACTCTGCTTCACTTTTTAACTTAATTTTGCATTTCTACACATTTAACTTATTATATAATAATTTAAATATATATATATATATATATATTTAAATTATTATATATATATATATATATATATATATATATATATATATATATATATATATATATATATATATATATATATTAGGGTGGGGCATAAAACACCTAAGTCAATAAAAAAAATACCATAATGATTTTTCTGGTTTCTTTTGATATCTATATTAAAAATACATAATTTTTTTTTTATGGGTACTCCTATGGTCGATTCCAGCAGTCCGAAATTTTGAAAATTTCTACTTTTTGTAAATAATGAGGGGGGCTGGGTCACTTACCAATATTTGAAAGATATCTTTAAGGTTATTTTTGTAGCCTAATAAATCTAATTTAAGATTATATTTTGTTTTATTGCAAAAAATAAAATGAAATGGTCAGCCCTACCTATTTAAAGACATGCTGTGTATATTTGGGAGTTAGGGGTGGGGGGAAGGGTTCAGTTTAAAAAAATCCGTAATTTTTAAAATTTTCATTTAAGTGTATATAAAAACAAGCAATGGTTATGGTAAAAAATCTCATCGTGAAGTTTTTCCTGTTGGAAAAAGAATCGGAACAATACCTGTCACACAATTGCTAACTAAAAGAACTGTATTGCAGTATTACCATTACAGAGATCTTATGCTAAGAGCTGATTTTCCAAACATTTCATCAGTTAGTGTAGCTTCATGTCCATTTGGTGATTTCTTTATTGCACAATGTGCTGAAATAGGTGGTTGTCTCCAAAAATATTTACTATGCGTCCTTTACGAGGTGAAGAAAATTTGGCAAATAGCAGGAATTCCTTTTGTTAATACTGACAAGCATATTAGGATTTTATTATATTAAAATGCTTTTTAATTTTTAGTTTTATCTAGTTTAAAATTGATATTATACAAGTAACAATTATAAAGTCATAACATTTTATATATTTATAATAAATTACAACAGTTTTAATGCATTCTTTTACTTTAGTTTTAGAGACAAGATTGTTGACTTAGAAAAGAAAAGAAAAGATTTAAACAAACACAGGAACCGTTTAAGTAAAAATTTAGTTTTAAAAAGAGAAACTTTTTCAAGAACGCTAGAGGAAGTACTCGATGTAAGTCATAACAATTGTGAACTATTATGAAAGATAAAACTAAAGATTTAAAAACTAGAAGAGAGGATGTAGATTTTATTAACGACCAGAAAGGAGCGCGTGTTCAGAAAATGTTGGGTAAAGATAAAGTTTCACAAAATATTGTAAAAAATAAAAGAAAAAGAGAAATGAAAAAAAAAATCAAAGTATAAAAGAATCCATAAGAAAACAGAAAGAGTTGGTTACTGAGAAATTTGATGACACAATTAAAAATTTAAATACTTTAGATAATGAGCAAGATGAACAGTATCTACAGCCTTCTATAAAAATTAAAAAATCTAATGCTGTTTGTCTTATAGTTCCTAAAAATATAGGAAAAGATTTAGCTCCAACAGCATCACGATATGGAATAAGTTCTTCTGCACTGAGTGCAACTCTTGCTTTTTTTATAAATAACAGTTCTGGAACAACAGATGATTTTTCTATTTCTAAACAAAGTATTTTGAGGCATAAAAAATCAATTATAAGTACAACTGCCTGTAAAATTAAAGACAACTTTTTTATATTGGCTAAAAGTAAAAGTCTTACCGTGTATTTTGACTCCAAAATTATGGTAGAAAAATTATGGTAGAAAAATTATGGTAGAAAAATTATGGTAGAAAAATTATGGTAGAAAAATTATGGTAGAATTGAGAGAAATTGGTAAAGAAAAAGTTGAAAGATTAGCTGTGCTAATCAGTTCACCAGATCTTTCAGAATTCCAATTTTTGGGTATTTTAATTGTAAAAGATAGCACTGCTGAGTCTCTTGGGAAAGCAATCAAAAAAACTTTACAAGACTGGGAGCTATTTGACTATGTTGATTGTCTGTCCTTTGACACCACAGTCACAAATACTGGTTGGCTAAAAGGAGTCTGTACTCTTATTGAGCAGTGGAGAGGAAAAGCTTTGATTTGGATGGCTTGTCGTCATCATGTCTACGAACTACATATAAAGGTAAATATTGAAAATTAGTCATAAAATATTTTTATATTTATTTATTTATTTAATATTTCTCGATGAATTTAATAACGATTCACCTTATTATTAAAATTTAGTTAAGTGATTTGAAATAAATATATTTTAGCACTTTTCAAGTGTTCTTACTGGAGGTAAAACAAGTGGAACAAAGACTGAGTTATTTGAAAGGCTAAAGTGTAATTGGAAATCGATTCTTGAAAAGAAGATAAATTATGATAACCTAAAGAGATTTGACTCAGAAAAAAAAATTAAATCTTTTTTGGAAAAGCAGGTTGGTTTGATTGTCCTAATTAGATTAATCTGTTTGATTATAAGTTTTAATAATAAACTTTCTTTATTTTTTATTTTAGGCTTCTGAATCATTAAGATTCCTTTAAAATTGCCTCGATAATGATATATTTCCAAGAAATGACTACAAGTATTTTATACAGTAAGCAGTTCTTTGATTAGGTGGCAAAGTAAAAGATTTTCACTTTAGATTTCCAATGGCTTTACATCATGCCTGGTTTATGGCACAGGGCGTTTATTATTTAACATACGACATTCTACAGCCACAATTCAGTAACTTATGTCCTGATATAATATCATTACAAGAGGGAAAGCTGATTCATGAAATTGGTCCATTTACAGCACTATTTTATGTTCCATGGTTTATTAAAGCTCCTATCCCTTCCATAGCACCTTCTTTAGATCTAAAAGCCGTTTTAGATAAATCGCATTTTTTAGATAACTTTTTTCAAATTAACTCTAATAGATATACCACAAGAGCAACAGGGAACTTCACATTACCAAAAAAAACAACAAAGTTCTCACGATTTTCTATTTCCTACCGGGGTCCGTACCTATATAACAAAATA
Source organism: Hydra vulgaris (assembly GCF_022113875.1). Lineage (NCBI taxonomy): Eukaryota > Metazoa > Cnidaria > Hydrozoa > Anthoathecata > Hydridae > Hydra > Hydra vulgaris. The sequence continues at coordinate 39,966,030 of NC_061167.1, read as the reverse complement.
ATATCCGAAAATATAGAACTTAAAACATTAAATAATTCTGCCACCTTGAAAAAAAAATTAAAACACCTCATACTTAATATCAAAAATTTTATTGACATGTATTAAACTTAACAACAAGATTTATACTAAAATGTTTATGTGTATCACTGACTGTGTATTGTTTAACCACTTTTAACTATATATAAAAATTAATTAAATTTATTTAACCATTTGAAAAGGTACTTGATGATCAGACTTCATAGTCTTCTGCGAGTCTCCTTTACAACAACATGTTTATATTTGAAGAAACAATAGTTTTTATTTAAAAAAAAAAAACAGTGTTTATTAATCTAACGTTATATTTTATTATAATTGTTAAATTACGTATTCTTATGTTATGTTATATATTTTACTCTTTGCATTAAATTATATGATAGAATTGTAACGTAATGAAGTGTATATTGAAGTTGTAAAAAAAAAAAAAAAAAAAAAAAAAAATATGAAATGATACAATATTCTGAATTATGTCTTAAACCAGCAGAGGCCGTACTAAAGTCACTTGAAAAACACAATTGGTATTTAAATGAAAGATTTGTGATTATGTGTCTCGCTGATAAATGCTTACCTGTAGATCAGCTACATAAATTAGCTCTTAAATTAGCTCAAACAGCAAAGCCTACGAGTTATAAAATGGGAAAACTAAGTTCAGAAATTTTTACTGACAATGAAAAAAAAATAACAAAAAGAATTGAAGATTTTATTGAAAGCTGGTTTTTCTTTGATTTACTTAAAATGACATTACATGAGACAGAATGGCTGAAAATCAGTTCATCAAACTGGGAAACATGTTCAGGTTATATAAGATTTAAAAATTATATCACTGGTCTTCTTGTTGTAAATGACAGTGCAGAACTTGCATTTAAACTTGATCAAGACTTTATTGAAATTTTCCGAAACGAAGAAGATAACCAAGCAACTTTACTGGTTGTTGCAGATCATCGTCTAAAATTTCAGACAATAGAAAAAAAATCTTGGTTGAAAGCTTTAAAATAATTTTTCTTTAAAAAATAAATACAAATGTAAAAAAAAAATTTTATTTAAAATGTTTTTGTTTTTGTTTTTATTTTATTAAAAAACATTTTAAAACATGCGTAAATGTTGCTTCATCGACTATCTTATAGCCTGTCTCGCAACAGAGTGCTGCTACATCGACTGACAAATAGCCAGACTCGCAAAGGAGTGCTGCTACATCGACTGAGGGTTTGGTTTGGGCAGGCAGTCTATCATTTAAAAAAAAAAAAATTTAAGTTTTCAAACTTTTTCTGGTCTGGTTTATTAACGCGCTCTTTAGAACTACAGTTTATGGGAAACTCTTTTTAACTACCATGCAAGAGTATATAAATACATATATATATATATATATATATATATATATATATATATATATATATATATATATATATATATATATATATATATATATATATATATATATATATATATATATATATATATATATATATATATATATATATATATAAAACCCGTATATATATATATATATATATATATATATATATATATATATATATATTATATATATATATATATATATATATATATATATATATATATATATATATATGTATAACAGGGGCGGATCCAGAGGGGTTCAAAGGGTGCTCTAGCACCCGTCAACTTTCAACAAATAAAATTTCTTATTTCGTTGCATTTTTTTATAAATAAAAATTGGTAAAATAGTTTTTTCAACTCAAAATTTGCGATTTCATTTTTTGTGAAGGAAGTAAATAATTACCTATGTTGTTGTGTAGAACTTTCCGTTCAACGCTAGCGTGTTTTATATATATTTATGCTTCGACTAGGAAACTCCCATATAGTCGCTTTCTGATTGGCCTGCTCCCCTCAGAATTATTTTTGATTGGCTTGTATTCTTAAGCTAATCAAAACAGGTTCTGAGGGGTGCTGAGCCAATCAGAAAAATCTCTGAGGGGTGCAAGCCAATCACTCAAAATTCAGAAAAAAGGTTTTTCACTATACTTTTAGTTAATTCGTAGGTTAAGTGTTCTAAACATGGCGGATTCAATGCTTCAAATCATTTTAAAATGTATTGTAGATGAAAATAGAGTTCAATCAGAAAAGGAATCATTTTTAATTTAATATTATTATTTAAGAAACAAAACTCAGTAAAATTAGAGAAATATTTTTGTTTGATGAAAAATCTAAAATAAGTTTATTGAATAAAATATACAAAGCTTCAAGTATGCAGTTTTCTGTATTTCAATCATTTCGAGTAGAAACTGATTTTCAACCAGTGAGGTAATAGTTTGTTTCTTAAATAATTATTATAAATTAAAAAAATATATATTATAAATAAAATTTTTATAATAAAATAAAAAAACAAACGAAGTATTTATGTATGTGTGTGTGTGTGTTGAGTTGATTAATGGTTAAAATAATAGCAAATTAAGAAATCATGTATAGGCATTTTACTCAAATTTAAAAAACCTTTGTTTTAGTAAAATTGTATTCATGCTTAAGTATATATATTTAAGCATGAACACAATTTTACTGAAACACAAAATAAAGGCTATTAATAAGTTTAATAAACATGCTGAAAGTTCACCAATTCACCAAACTGCAACTCTAATGAACAAGTCAAGAAAAATAGAGAAATATTAAACCAATAGTTCTGGCAATTATTATGTGTGGAAAACAAAACATATCTCTCCGAGGTCACAGAGATGATTTATTTTACTATGAGAATGAAAATAGTAACTTTGGTAATCTTCAATCAATTTTGAAATTAATATCTGTGTTGGTCAAGGTTATGACGGTGCTGGTAACATGGCTGGGAACTGTTCCGGTGCTGCAGTAAGAATAAAAACTATTTAACCAAAAGCATTGTATGTTCATTGTGGATCTCATGTCCTCAATCTTTGTGTTGCAAATGCCTGTAACATACAAATAGTTAGCAAATGTTCGTGTTATATCTCAGTTCTTTAATTTTAGTCCTAAGCGTTTTGAAGTTCTGAAAAAAAAATTGAAGAAATGTTTCCAAAAGCTCATCACTCTCGTCTAATAGATGTATGTCGTAAAAAATAGATTGCAGAATTAATGGTTTAGATATGTTTATAGAGGTACTTCCTATTAAAAATTAAATGCTTTGAGCTAGTGATTAATAACAATAAAAAGTCTTAGAATCATGACTCAGTGCGTGATGGAAATAGTTATTTCTTTGCTACTAGATCTTTCCAGTTTCTTGTTACTTTAGTAGTGGTGTCCGACTGTTTGGAAGTAACAAGACCAATTACAAAACAATTTCAATCTCCGAACTTTGATGTTTTTGCATCGCATGAAAAAGTAAATTTGTTACATCTTTCTTTACAGCGACTAAATTCAGACATTGAACACAGTCATGGTGCTTGGTATAGTGAGGCAGTTGTATTGACAGCTAGTGTTAGTGTTTATGAGCACAAGCCTCGTACAATAGGAAAACAGCTTAATCAAAATAATTGTCCTAGTGAATCTATTAATGAGTATTACAAGAAAGTTATTTCAATTCCCTTTCTTGACCATTTATAGCATTAGAAACATTGCTATTTACAATTCCCTTTCTTGACCATTTATAGCAATAGAAACATTTATAATGGATTCTTTGCAATGCCAACATACGTTTTAAATGTTGCTAAATGGAGAAGCAATTTTCTTCTTTTTTTAAATGAGTTTGAGGATGAACTTCCGGAACCACTCTGTATCATGACCGAATAGAACATGTGGGAAGATTACTGGCGTAGTTTTGAAAATTCCCATTCTCTAACCAAACTCCTTACTCTTGTTGATAGAATATCTTTTCCTTACATATTTACCTTAATTCAAATACCTGCAACTATTCCAATAACAACATGCAATTGCGAAAGATCAATCGTCGTTTAAAAACCTATCTACGTAACACAATGTCACAGAATAGATTTAATAGTCTTGCTTTAATGCATGTTCACCAAGGTATCAGCATTGGTGTGAAGGAAGTGATTAATTGTTTTGCTAGGAAAAATCCTCGTAGAATGAAACTTGTAGATATATTAAATTCTGATCCAATTTAAACTGTTTTATTTAATAATATAATATAAATATATTATTTACTGTTTTATATATTTTATTATGTTATTTAATTAGAGGTCCTAGAAAGTCCCTGCAGTTTTTTTTTTGTATTTTTTAAGCATGAAATTTTACTTCAAAAAATATATACAGTAGAATCTTGTTAAGTCTGACTCTCAAGAAGAATAGATAAATAGTCAGACTTGGCGAATGTCAGAGTTAGGGGAAGTTCTCGGTATGTATAGAAAGTTCATTGGGAATTGAAAATCTGACGTAAAAGTTTGAGTTAGCAGACATAATTATAAAGTTTTCATTATTAATAAATTAGCATTATTGATAGTTATAATTATAGTTTAATTATAATTAAAGATAAATTATATCTGGATTTAAAAATAAGTCTGTTATTACAGAATATCATGAAACTCAGAACATCATGAAACTTATTTTATTACTGTTACATAGTTTTGTTTATAACCAGTGTTACCTCACACTCATTTAAAAACATAATGTTATTAAATCTATTCACTCTTGTTAATGTATTTAGTGTAAAAGTTTATTATTAATGTTATTGTTGTTATTACAATTTATTGTAATAACAACAATAACATTAATAATAAACTTTTACAATAATATAGTTATTATGTATAATTATATATTTTGTGCATAAATTTATTATATAATAATATTAATAATTATTTTTAATAGTGAGTTGTAATACAATTGTGTTATAATTGCAATATAATGTGCATGACACAGGTGTTTTTAGAAGTTAAACTAGATGGTTACTTTATATATTTTCAGGTATCTGTTTAAAGATCATATTAGAAGCAAATTTTGAGTTTCATTGAAACTAGATTTTATTAACAGTTTTTTTTATCAGTTCTTCATTTTGTAACTATTCTACTATTTTTTTTTTTTAGTTTTCCTACTGTTGAAATATGGTTTTAATTTAGTAAAGTTTCATGATTTGAAATTTACTTTATTGGTCATAGGCTAACAGTTTAGAAAAAGAAATTTAGTACAGTTAGGGTAAGAAATTTGTTTACTTTTAACATTTCAAAACTGGGTTTTACTGTTCAATTCTTATGCTATTTCTAGTTTATGTTATATGTCGTACGGATAATAAATAAGTTGTGTGTTCATTGTTTGGGTTCATGAAATTATTGTATTATTATTGATTGATTCTTCGTATAACGGTCGATTACTGCCAATAAAAAGTTTCCGCATTACTTTGCATACAAAATATTTTTATGTACACAAAATTACTTTCGCACAGTATTCTTGCCTGTAAATGTAAGCCGAATAAACGGGGGAGGGGTTGTCCTAATAAATAAGAGGTCGGAAATTTTTCTAAAATCTAATAAACAGGGGGGGGGGAGTTTTAATGAACCGAAGGGTCGTCTTAAAATAGTTTTTTTGGTTGGTTGTTCATATTTTCATCTATTATTAAGAGAAATATTTTTCTAAAAGTAAAAAAATTGCAAAAATATTTTATATTGTTTCAAAATTAGTAATGGGGGGGGGGGGGAGGTTCCTAATAAGGTCCGAGGGGTCGGAAAAAAATTAATAAACGTCCCCTCCCGTTTATTCGGCAGGCAAGAGTAATTATTTTTATTATCATTTTTATTAGTGGTAACCCTGTTATTGAATTGTTATTGATATAAAAGTTGATTACTGCTAATAAAATAAAGTCGCTGCATTATTTTGCACACAAAGTATTATTATGTACATAAAATTGATATGTTTATAAGAATTGTAACCTTTCTGATCTGATTATTTAATCAAAGTACGGGCAATTTATTGGGTATAAAATGACGGGCAGACAGGTAAAAGACCCTGAGGGATATAGCCTTTTCATTTGTTAAAAAAAGGAGGTTAAATATTTTAAAAAAGTTGATGAAAAATATAATCAAACTACATACGTATTCGTTGCCTTGAACACCTTTTAAACAAACTTGAACACTTTTGGGTGACCCCGTCCCCCGTACTTTATAAAAACCTTTTTTATGACCACCCCCTTTCATACACTCAACCACCCCCCGAAAAGCGCGGGGGGGAGGGGTTAATGGAAAAACCCATCATCGTCGCAGCACAGCACATATTTGCCAGCACCCCTCAAAAAAAAAGCTAGATCCGCCCCTGGTATATATATATATATATATATATATATATATATATATATATATATATATATATATATATATATAAAATCCGTATATACATATATATATATATATATATATATATATATATATATATATATATATATATATATATATATATATATATATATATATATATATATATATATATATAAAACCCGACGGAAACCTTTTTTTTTTCATGCGTAACATCTGAAGCGAACGGACGTGCACGTCCGTTCGTAGAAACACATGTGTTTCTAGCGTGGACTTAATTTGTAAATAACAAAAGTAATATTAAAATTTTGATAAGATTTTTATTTGACTAACATTATAATATGGATTTAGAAAGTATTGAGAAATTTGTTGCAGATTTACTTGAAAAAAAAACAAAGCAATGCAAACTTAGATAAAACCAAAACACTTTTGAAAAAACAAGAGAAAAACTTTGCGTCTTTAACAGCTGGGAACTTTAAAATGTTCACTGAGAGACTTGACAAGTACGAAAAAGAAAATATAAATAACCTAATAAAAATAATTAAATTCGAAAATGATTTAGAACAAACAAATAAAAAGGTCGTCTCCGTAGAAAATGATTTACTTGAAATAAAAAAATTTAATCAAACCAATAACGATATTGCTTCAGAAAAATTTGAACTTGTGAAATCAAAAACAAAAGAGATAAGTTCGAAGCTAAAAGACAACAGCGAGATATTAAAAGTAAAAATTAAGCTTAGAGAAGTAGAAGATAGATCCAGAAGAAACAATCTGAGAGTCGATGGTTTAAAAGAAAACAAAAATGAAAGTTGGAGTGATAGTGAGGCTAAAGTGTTAAAATTATTTGAAGAAACTCTTGGGTTAAAAGGTATAAAAATAGAAAGGGCACATAGAACTGGTTCTCGAGACAATAAAAAAGTCAGATCCATAGTTTTGAAATTGCTCAATTACAAAGACAAGGAAAACATTCTAAAAAACTGTCGGAAATTGAAAGAGGAAAATATTTATGTTAATGAGGGTTATTGCGTGGAGACGATGCTAATTAGAAAAGAACTACGGGCGGGCATGAAAAAAGGACGAGAAGCTGGAATGTTTGCGTATATTTCATACGACAAGTTGGTGGTTCGCGAATGGTCTCGAAAAGCAACGTAAATATTTTATATTTCTTTTAACGATACTTTCTTTTAATTTTTTATTTATCAAATTTTAATTTAACTTTTAGAAATGGAGAACAATCTCTCTTCTAATATTAATGCTATATTGTTTTTAGCGATAATAACTCTGATAATCATACTGAAACCTTATTAGAAAGTGAATACTATTCAATACTTGAATCTACTCAATATCTCTGTGAGAATAAGAATAAATTTTCAATATTGCATACTAATATTATGAATAAAAACTTCGAGAACTTTAAGTGTTTATTGGGAGAACTTAGTCATGATTTTAAAATAATTTGTTTCTCAGAAACTTGGCTTAAAAGCTATGAAACAAATTCTAATTTTGAGTTAAGAAACTATACATCAGTTCATCAAATGCGCGATATTTGCGTTGGTGGTGGTATAAGCATTCACAATTCTATTGATTTTATTCAACGTAAAGATCTTAATGTAAACAATACATATTGTGAGGCATTATGCGTTGAGATAATAAATAAATTAGCTAAAAATCTCATAATCAATGCTATTTATAGAACGCCAGCTGGTAGTTTAAAAACATTCAAAACTTATCTGCGCACATTCCTAAACACTAAAAATATATTGCAAAAGCATGTTTACGCAGTTGGGGATATCAACATTGACTTACTCAACCATGCCTTAAATAGTGAAGCAAAAACTTTTATTGATATTCTTCTCGAATACAACCTTATCCCAACTATAAACAAAGCAACAAGAATAACTAAAAATTCATCGACATTATTAGATAATGTTATTACTAACAATTTTCATAATAGCCGTTTTAAAAATGGTATAATCAATACTGATTTAACTGATCATTTCCCTATATTCCTTATTACTGAGAGCGTCACTCTAAATAATGCTACTCACAAATCAACAGTATTCATGAGACAAATCAATGAAAATTCCATATGCCAATTTAAAAATTTATTAAATAATTACGTCGATTGGAATCTTGTACTGCAATCACACGATGTAAATAATGCTTATGATTTATTTCTAAACCAATTTTCTAAAATGTATGATAAGGCATTTTCTTTAAAAGTAAAAGCAATAAACTCAAAGTCGGTTGTATCCCCATGGATGACCAAAGACCTACTAAAATCATCAAGGAAAAAACAAAACTTGTTTAATAAATATTTAAAAAATAAAATTTATAAAAATGAAACTAATTACAAAATTTATAAAAGTTTATTTGAAAAAACTAAAAAACGATCAAAAGTAAATTACAATTCTAAACTGCTTGAAAAAAACAAAGGAAACCCTCAAAAAACGTGGAGTGTTGTTAGAGACTTAATTGGGAAAAATAAAATTGAAAAAAATAACTTACCGCAAAACTTATTATTGAGGTAAAAATGATTTATCATAAAGAAGTTATTATTGAGAAATTAAACAATTTTTTTCTTGATGTTGGCCCAAACCTAGCAGCGAAAATTCCAGTTGGTCAAAAAAAGTTTGATTCATATCTTGCAGCAACTGATCTAATTATGGAAGAACCAACTTTAACCAAAAGTGAACTACATACTGCCTTTAATAGTCTGAAAAAAAATAAAAGTGCAAATAAATGTTAATGTAATTAAATCTGTTTTTGATATTATCGAACCTTCATTATTCCATATTTTTTATCTTTTCCTTAAATCAGGTCTTATTCCAGATAAACTAAAAATTGCAAAAATAACACCTATTTTTAAGTCTGGCGATGAGACCAATATTTCAAACTACAGACCAATCTCAGTCTTACCCTGCTTTTCTAAACTAATTGAACGCATTATGTACAACAGACTTTATAAATATCTATCTGAATAGATAGATATTTATATCACAGTAAATCATGAAACTCTTTTGAAAAAATTAGAAAACTATGGTGCAATTTATACTTAAAGAATCAAAAGACTCAAATAATATTGACATGTTTTACCGAACAAAACCTTTTCTTAATAACGAGTCTTTAAAAAATTTATATTTTCGTTTATACACAGCTATCTTTCATACTGTAACATTTCCTGGGGTAGCACTAATTACACTAAACTCAAAAAAATTTATAGTAAAAAAAACATGCTTGCAGGATATTATTTGGGGCAAATAGAAAAACACAATGCGAATCTTACGTCAGCTTGAAGCTTTAAATATTTATAAACTTAATATTCATAAAGTAATGTTGTTTATGTTTAAAGCAAAACTTGGGTTTTCTCTAGTAACATTTCAATCCTACTTTAATGAAATCTCCCATAAATATCCAACCAAATTTTCAGTGAATAACTTTTTGGTTTCCATAAACTTTCTTAAATTAAGTTTGTACCAAATTTAATACCGGGGACCTTCAGTTTGGAAAAAACTTCTTCCTATTTTTAGTAAAAAACAAAACTTCGTTTTAAACTGCACTTTGCAAAGTTTTAAGGATGATTCAAAACGGCATTTACTGAACATGGAATTCGATATATTAGATTTCAAATACCTTTTTTGAAAACAATTTAAAGGTTTAAACTAAATCACTTAAAAATAAATTAAATCTTTATCACTTTCTTTGGCTTTTATTAAAATGGTTTCAAACCATTAGTATAAAAGATAACTATTTTTATGATATCAAATAATCAGCCCAAATACTTATGTTTACATATATTGCTTACATATATTCCTTTTTTTTTAATTAAACAACGCATTTTTTTTTTTTTTGTGTTTTTATAACTTTCATGATTTTTTTTTATTTTATTTAAAATTATTCTGCTGGAAGATTGTTAGCAACAAATTATTTTATTGCTGAAGTTTTTGATTTGTTGTTTTTTTTTGTATTTATACTGTCTTTTTATCTTTTATCATTTATTGTGCATGTAAATTTTTGCGTGACGGGGCTCGGTGATAAGACAACCTGTCTTCTTCTTGCTCCGGCCAGGATTTTATTTTATTGTAATTTCTTTTTTGTAATATTTATCAACAGCAAAATAAATAAATAATATTAAATATATATATATATATATATATATATATATATATATATATATATATATATATATATATATATATATATATATATATAAATAAATAATATTAAATATATATATATATATATATATATATATATATATATATATATATATATATATATATATATCTATATATATATATATAATATAAAACAATATAATAATAAGTAAATTAATTGTAAGTATTTAATGTATAGCTAGAATTGAAATCTCCTATATTTTAATTTTTTACAGCAAATTTCAAAATTCTGTTCGGACAATGGACAAAACCATTCTTCATTCAACTTGATGGACTTTCATTCACATAAACAACATAATCTTTTAACTACACAAACCAAAACATACTGGCCTACACTATAGCTTCATAACTATTATCAGACTTTGATTGTAAATTTTACACATATTTAAAAACATTTTTAAATAATTCATTCTTTAAATATTCATCTCTAATCCACCATTTTTATATAAAATATGCAATGTAAGGTACACAATGTAAAAAGACTTAAAAAACTTGTGTATTAATGTGTATAATGCAAATTCTTATATAATTTTTGTAAACCTATACATATTTTTATAGCATAAAATTTTTTGTTTTCACTTTTATTACATTAATACTTCTATTAAAGGGACTTTTTCACGCAGAAATTTAGGTGCAATTTTAAATTTTACTTTAATATCAAATATTCGTACTGCGTCGGCAAACTTAAATTCATTTTGGACCTTTATTTTTAACTAAATTTCAATGTTATAATCTAAATTTCAACGTTATTTCAACGTAAGTTCTGCGTTAAATAAAAACATTGAAAGTTTCAACGTTAATTCAACGTTTATTTTAAACGTTAATTCAACGTTGATTTTTAACTAAAAATAAACGTTGAATTAACATTAAAATTTTCAACTATTTTTTTTTAACGCTAAACTTACGTTGAAATAGCATTAAAATTTAGATCGTTATTTTTCAACCATACATCAACCAACTCACAAAGTTGAGAGAACGTTGAAATAAAGTTTTGAAATAAAGTTATAACTTCTCAAACGTGAAACTAATTTATTTTTTTTTAATCATGTTCTACGCTTTCTAGATTTTCAGTTTTTGAAAATCATTTTGCTTTCAACATCATATTGCTTTCAATAAAATTAATTAATGAAGAATTATGATTTTTTGATTAAATTTGTATAATAAAGCATAATAAGAAAGAGAGCATAAAAAAAAATATCAACTGCACCAGGCCCTTCCATGGTTCTTGAGGATGTTTGTTTTCACCTCTTTTTAGTCAGTAAAACTTTTTCTTGCCTTAGTTTGACAATCATTTTTTGCCTTAGTTTGACAATCTTTTTAAAATTTACTTGATATTTTTCTATTGAAACATTTTTCTCCGCTTATTTCTCCAAAAACAAACTAATTTAAAAAAATTGTATTTGTTCAAGGTTAAGTTTTTTTTTTATTTTTTACCTTTTTATGAGATGAAGATCAGATTCATTAGTTCCGCTGCAACAACTTTGTAAGCTTTTTTAATTGTTTATTTTATATTTTTTAACGTGACATATTCATTGTACGTGAAATGCAAGAATATAATAGTAGGAAATAACCAACGCAAAATTTTAATTAATAATACAGCCTAAATTTTATTTGTGATTGTATTAAATTGCTGTACTGGTAAGCTTCTAGGAATTCATTCATTGAGTTATTATATTATTCTAAATTATTGTCGCCTATTATAACTCTTAAAGAATTGCAAATAAAAGTAAAACACTTCTTTAAGGTGAATGAAGAAGTGTCATATTTAAGGTTAATGAAGAAACGATGTCATTATTATGGTGAATTAAAAAATATTTCTGCGATGGAAAAATATTGGCAATTTTTTAATTTAGTTTCCTATGATGATTTGCATATCAGGTGGTATAACTACTTTCTTTAAAATGTTTGAAGGAGTTTCTTAATAATATATCCAAGTAGACCTCAACTTTGATAAGAAAAAACTAAACAGTAAGAAGTTTAACTTCTTGTATGTTCTCATTAGGTAAAGATTATTCATATTGTTTGGTTTCACTAAAAAAAGCAAACATCAACAATTTTATTAATGAAGGAAGAAATTTCTGTAAATTTATAACATATAGAACCTTTGTTGATGAGTGATATACTTACATTATTTGGGAACTTGAATTTAAATTTATCCAAAACAAACTAATGACAACTTTCTTCATTAAGGTATGGGGAGAAAGTTTAGGATAAATTTAGCTCAGGGAAGTCAAAATAAACTTCATTGAGGTTATACAAAAGTGTTTGGGGTTAATTTAGCTTAGGAAAGTAAAATATGTTAAAGAGACTTAAAATATGCAATAAAATTTGTTGCTAACCTACTCAATCCTTACCTATTTAATTGGATACCCTGATGCTAAAGGTGTTCTTTTGTTAAATTCGAGTTATCAATTTTTAGATACTTGAATCCTTTTGTGTTTGCTATTAAGTGTTTTGATAACAATTGGGCATTGGCATTATCGTGGGGTCAAATTGGTATTGATAAAATAAATAAGTATAAGGGATTTAGACACCGATATTAGTGTTACCAGACTATTCAGTTTATAAATAGCAGTTTTCGATGAGTTATCAATGCCGTTGTCTGTTCTAATATGAAGAATGAGTTTTCCAGATTATTTTTTTAAGGAGCGGGAATAAATTAAAATACCTTTAAATGATGCGCCATTTAAAACTCTAACTTTAACTAATTTACGAACACTTTTTCATAAAGTCTTGTTTAAAGTGAATCATCATATATTAAAGTATTGAGGAGAACTACAAACTCACTGTATAATTTTTTTTTTTTTTGCGCAAATAACCTTTTGCAAGTTCTTGAGTTACACGTTTGCGACCATGTTCACAAATAAGACTAAAATATTGACTACCCATGTTTACGAATGAGACTAAAATATTTGACAGTTATTTAAATATAATCTATTAAAAAAAGATACAAAAACACTATATACGACCAAAGGTTTGGAGTTTTAGGTAGTTTCAATTTAATAAAACTTTAACTTAAATAAAATTACAGTCTTTTAGATGACGTCTGTTAATTGATTTTATATATTATATATTATTTGCTTCATCATTTGTTCGATCCCATAGATTTAACGTCTTTCAGTTCGTTTTGCAGATGCAAGTTGGACAATCGTTTTCATCAAGCTTGTTTCCATTTTTACAATAAATGAGACATGCTGGACCACATTTAGGTTGACCTTAAAATTTGAAAATGCTTTAAAAATAAAACAAAAAAATACAATTTATCAAATTTACGATTAAAAAGTATTCATACATTTTAAATGGTTAAAAAGAAGCACAAATTTATTTACATATCAAATACAGTTGAATCTAGGTATATCAAAATGTCAGGGTACCGGGAAAAAAGTTCGAGATATCGAAAGTTTGAGATAATGAAATTACACAAGGTAATTTGAGCATGCTCATATTACACAAAAATGGTATCTTTAAATAAAGTCAAAAATAAATGTTTCTATGCATTATTTTTCAAACAAAAATGAATTTGATTTTTAGCTAATATTTTTTTCTTTATGAAAAAATTAATTTCATTATTTTAGCACCAAAATATCGCGCCACAGAATTATTCATTGAAATTTTCATTGAAATTACTTAGTTTAAAGTCCTAAAATGGCAGTGGTTTTTAATTGCTTCTTGAATAAAAACAAAACATAGTAAAAAATTTTAATATATTAACAATACTAAATATTTTTCTGTAGCTTAAATCTAAAAAATTTTAATTTTTATTGTTTAAAGGTTTGAGTTAACAAAATTGAAAAAACAATGTATTAATTTTTTTTTTTTTTTGGCGGAAAACATAGTAGTATTGTTTCAACAAAATGTAGCTTAAAATTTGATCTTTTAATGATATATTTTGTTAATCACGAATCCTTATATTCCAACAATTAGTTTTATTAAGCAGGTTAGTCTTTTTTACTTAATTAATGCTATTTTTTTGAGCTAATTTAAAGTGCTCATATTACCAAAGGGTCAGGGTAATACGAGCACTTTTGCTACTTTTTTAAAACCTCTGTGTTTTTAAGAAAAAATGTCAAGTGCCCAAATATTTAAATAGATTATGAATAAGGATCCCTAAAAATTGTTTATTTGCAAAAATTTTGGATCCAGCATGTTTATTTTTAAAAATATTCCAATTTTTGCTTAAGGTATTACCCTAATCTACTCTATATGACAGTCTTAAAAAAATTCAATTGAAGTTAATAAATTTTATAGATTTTATAACAACTTTAAATGACGAGTACCTTTAATGCAATTATCGATTTTTAAAAACAATTTTTTGGAATCCTTTTATTTATTTCCTTAGAAACTAATTTTCTTTTTTAATCAGGTATAAGAAAAGATATATGGTAAAAAAACAAAAAAATAATTCTAAATTTAGATAAAATTAAAATTTGTAAAATTATTTGTTTTTTTAAAAATATTCCCAAGTAGCAAACAATATTGGCGCAATATTGGCGCGATATTGGGTATCTTGGCCTAGATTGGCCAAGATATGCAATAT
>NC_061167.1:39811082-39946082 GCF_022113875.1 Hydra vulgaris | reverse complement strand
TGTAATGTCAACATTTTGCCAATATTGGCCAATATTGACTTAACAATATTGGCGCAATATTGTACCGCCAATATTGGCCAATATTGGCAAAATGTTGACATTACAATATTGGCGCGATATAGTTTACAATATTGCGCCAATATTGTAGACAATATCGCGCCAATATTGTTTGCTGCTTGGGTTTATTATTAATAATAATAGTAATCAGGCAAATCAACGTCACTATTTTTAAAGTCTTGAAACGATTCGCTAAAAACAGCGCTTTCATCTTCTTCTTTGTATGCTTCTTTTTCCTTATCTTCGTCTGTATCACTATCTTCAACTAGTTTATTTATTTGGTTTGGTATTTTCTCGTCTTCATATTCGCAAACACTTATTAGATCATTTTGTTTTCCAACTTTACTAATTTCTGGTAATTCTACTAGTGAAAGCATTTCGCTAGTAAGTTTTTGTTTATTTGTCATTACCTTGTTACTATTTTCAATAATTGTTGAAACAATGGGATCACTTATTTCCAAACATTTATTTAGCATATCTCGGTTTGTCAATACTCGGCTCATTTTTCTGGAATATTTATTTCTATATTTCTTAAACTCTTTCATTTTTTTTTCAGCTGGATCTTCAGATAAAACTCCACAAAATCCAAGCAATCCTGGCAGATGAATACTTGACATAACTTGAACGCTGTGGACTAGCAGTTTATTCACTGAAACTGGCATAAAAAACCAATTATAAGAAGCAACATACCTTTCAAAGGTTGCTTTGCAGTAGGCTTCAAATGTAGAAAAATTGATCTTTACATTGGAGTTTATGACACTCAATATAGTGTAGAAGCGGCGAATCAATTCGACATCAACCCCGGTAATCTCGCTAAATATTTGGTAATTTTGAAATGCTTTTCGCGAGGTATTACCATCATAAGTTGTACCATCACCACCTTCTTTTGGTATGTCAACAAGAAGACCCAAGCGTTTTTGAAATTAAATTTGAATGCGATGTTTTTGATCTGAAGCCAATATTTTGTGGTCTTGATCTCGAATTAGCCAAGTCTTGAAATCAAGGCGATATGCAATATGAAGTATGCATTAAAAACAATGAATCCAGGCATGCAAACTTAATAGACGTAGCTGAAGACTGTCTTTATTAACAGTTTTTTCTTTTTCGCAAAGTATTGAGTTCATTTGTTTTGGTGTTGCCAAACAAATGTTGCACGACGCTGAAAATTTTTGACCGGATATGGCATTAGCAGCTTTGTCGTCTATCATGGTAAGCACCAGATTATACTTAATTCTAAGCTGAATTAGTTTGTTTTGCTCAATTGGTAAGCTTACTATTGTGTCTTCTAATGATGCTACTTGATTTTGTATATACTCTTTTTCTTCTCGTAATAAATTAGAGTCTTCTTTTTTGAACTGCAGTTTAATTGGCATACAAAAACGAGAAGACGAAGGTTTTTGATTTCTCCAAATTGAACTAGACGGTTGGCCAGAAGACATTAATGTATTCTCAAAAGAAAGATCGAGTGGAACAAATGTTGTTGCAAATATGTGCTTATCAGAGCTGCTATCGTCCAAATAAAATTGCTGTTTGTACATACTTTCTCCAGATGCATCGTCAAAGCCCCATTTCCCAGCTTAGAATTAATGTTTTACCAATTATTTCAACCAAGTTTTTAACTTTAGATTGCACTTGATTTAACTGCAGTAATCTACAACTTGTATGATTCAGCAGATCTTGCAATGGTACCTCGCATTTTGACTCCGTAAGTGTTATATTCTTAGGATAGCATAGTTGTTTAGCTTGTAGTACTTTGCGATAGCTTGGATAAAGTACAGCATTATTCTTCTTGGCATTGTTTCTAAGCTTTTGATAAGCATTTCTAGTCAAATCTGTTAAGATCATCAATGCAATAGAATCCTCAGGAGTCAATGATGATTTAAAATTAGGCTTTACAAGGGCGGATGCAGGATTTTTTGTGGGTGTTGCCTGTTTTTTTTCAAGTTGCTAAAATAGTTTGCAACATTTTTTTTGTAAGCCCCTTCCCCGGGCTAGCGAGGGGGAGGGGGGGAAGAGTTAAAAGCGGCATCAGTACTTTATTATTACTTACCGGGCATTGTTCTTAATTACCCATATAAAACAAAACTAACAACAATATTGACTTGGCTATTCTGTGCATAAATTAGACATTTTTTACTTGTCTAACCTATTTAACGAAGTGCACCAACGAGAAGGTAAGCCATAGGACTTTGCACTCCATCTGTAAACTGTCATGTGGCCTAAGGTTAGCCCTCAATTTCTGGATTCTTTCCTTTTCTTGATAGGCAGTTAGTGTAAAGTAATTGTATTGTTGCCTTAGGTTAGCCCTCCATTTCTGGATTCTTTCCTTTTCTTGATAGGCAGTTTGTGTAAAGTAATTGTATTGTTGCCTAAGGTTAGTCCTCCATTTCTGGATTCTTACCTCTTCTTGATAGGCAGTTAATGTAAATTATTAATATTATTAACTTAGGTTAGCCATTCCTTTCTGGTTTCTTTCCTTTTCTTGAAAGGCAGTTTATGTAAAGTATTAATATTGTTGCCTTCGGTTAGCCCTCCATTTCTGGATTCTTTCCTTTTCTTGATAGGCAGTTTGGCCAATTTTTTTTTTAAAGTTTTTTTTTTTTTAATTTTTAATTTTGTTTTTTCTAATTTTCATGAAATATGAAATAAACTTAAATATAAAACAAACTAAAATACAAGAATATAGTCAATAAATAAAAAAGAAATTAATAAATTAATATTAGGTAAAAACCAACTCTAAGCGTCGTTCCCCTAAAACAGAAAAAATATTCAAAATTCTTTCTACATCAGGAATTATTTCTTGATGACATCAGAGCTAAAGAATTAAATCTTGACTCTGTCATGCGGCTTCGCATAAAAGTCTGCGTATAACAAAAATGCTCCTCTCGCATTCACATGTAGTAATTGGAATTGTTCCCATTATTAAAAAACCTTCCCTAATGTTTGGGAAACCCCTCATATCAATAGATTTTAAAGTTTCTGTAATAGTGGATGGGATCACAGATTGATTGTTTCAAATAGTTTCCCACAAATCTAATTCAGCATGAATTGATGTAGGATGAGGCATATCCGATATATAAAAATGCAAAAATTCCACAAAATCTAACTTCCAAAAACATTTTTCTTTATTTTTTTTTACAACAGTTGCAGGAATACCAGATAAACCTTTGTAAACAACCATATCACCTATATCAAATCTATCTTCTAATTCATTAACTAAATGATCTAGAATAGGAGATGTGATGGAACATTTGAAATAATCTAAAACTGTGTCAGAGGGATAATTATTTCTATAAACTTGTCTGCCACAGAGCCTTGGTTTAACTTCTGAAACATCAAGAGTCTTAGCTAGATCAAGAGCAATTAAGTACCATTAGTTATAAAAAAAATCAATTTTTTTTTTTAAATCTAAAATTTGAGTTTTTAAACAATTTATTTCATTACACTGTTGTGATATATCAAACGCTTTAGTTTGGAGAACAACAGTGATAGCATAGGAATAGTCCATTATTTGTTTGGTTAAAACTAAACTTACAATAAAAGAAAAATTAGTCATAAGATTTAAAAAACATGAAGCTTTTGAAGAAGTATCAATATTATAACTCTTACCTTTTTTTTTTTAGTTTTTTTCTCTGATTATCGATGTCAACTTCAATCAGATTTTTTTTTGAATTAGATCTAGATTGCAGCATGTTAAGACAATGCATTGACATTTGATGAAGTCGACAATTATTATTGTGCTCCATGTAAGCACCAATTGCATTACCTCATGTTTTAAAAGGTTTTCGAATGAAGTTGATTATTGAGGTATTGTTTGGAATTCTGCTTCCCAACAGTGTACATGGAAGGCAGTATGCTCCATCTTCAATCTGTGAGTAAGCTAACCAGGAATATTCAAGTAGCCATTTATGTAAAAATGATTGTTTCTTTTTTTCACCAGAAATAGGAAAAACAAAAGATGAGTTAGGAATAAATATTTTATTAACTAGATCTAATAACATTGAATCATCTTTGCCAGCAGATAGTTTTCTACCGCGCTCATAGTAAGTAGAAACATCATAAAAAGGAAGGCTTAAAGACTGATCCGATGAACAAGGAATACAATTAATTAAGATTGGATTAGGAGTTATATCAATATTTACATCTATAATTTTATTTTCATTACTTATGCCAAACTTTATGTGAGATTGAACTAATGATTTTTTTTTTTGAAAATAGATTTTTAGGAGGTTGACAAGATAAATTAAGAACCTTAGTGTTAACAGAAGAATGCGATAAAATACTTGGCAAAACTGAACACAATCCTCTTTTTAAATCACTTTTGACAAATTTCTTTAAGCATAAAACTTCTCTTTTCACAATAGAGACAAAATGATTTGGTGACCACATATCTTTATCCTTGGAAATAGAGCGACAATCAGTGTTACACCATAAAATACTCGGAATTTCTTTATTTGTTTTATGATCACCACATGGGTATATACATACATTAAATAACTTTTTATATTTTTCAAGTCCGAATTCAGGATAAATAGACTGAATTTGTTTATTTAACACTGTAGATAATGCAATTAAACAAAGAAAAGAAGCAAATTTATTGTTTCTGCAATTGTTATAGGCTTCTTTTTTTATAAGTTCAGCAATATTTATATCATTTAATTCTGTAAAAGAATCAGAACTCTCAAATGAAACACATGCCATGAAAACACTAGAGAGCGAGGAAAAACTTTTAGATTCCACTTGGTTTAAGATTATTGGGTATCTCGAATAAAAGGTTGCTTTCTCAAACAACTCAACAGAAGTTAATAGTCGAAGAATTTAATGTGTTTTATCTGATGAATTTATAAATAAAGCAGCAGTGTTGTAAAGACAGTTACCATTCTCCATTGACCTGTTAAGTCATAACATATATATATACTAAATATAACTAAAACAAACATATTTAACTTAACATTATTTGTCAAGAATTATTGTTTTATAAACATAATAAAATATAAAAAAAAAAAAACGTGTTTAAACTCATACTTTAAAACAATATAGTCTTCATATTCTTTTTGCATAGGAATAAAAGCTTCCATTTCAGAATTTCTTAAAGAAAGAAGATCTTTGTTTACAACAGGAAAGTTTGAATTTAATTCTTTAAGATTATTACGAAGCTTTGCTTTGTAAGTTGTAATATTAGGCAAATGCTCGGCTTTAATGGCATTGGATAGCAACAAATCCATAATTGTAAAAAAAAATAAAATTTGTAATAAAAACTACTTATTAGCTAATTTTTGATAAACTTCAATTTATTCGAATACTTAAGGCTTTATGCGAATAATTAAGGCGTTATTAGAATAATTAAGAATTCATTTTTATATATAAACGGAACCGAGAGAACCCTTTTGATCAATCGTTCCTGCAACTTTTTTTGTTGTCTACCGGAAATTCGGGTCAAATGAATCCTGAAACAATAGGGATTTTTTTAGCCTTTATTACGGCAAGCAAAATAAATACATTCCAATAACAATTGATTAAAAGGGTTCTTTCGGTATCGTTTACTTTAAAAAAAGAATCCTGATTTAATAGCGCCGTTTTGAACATGACGGAGGAGAGCTAAGTCTGAAACATTGTTACAGCCGTGTATGTTTTTCTATAAAGGTAATGTTTTTTTTATATATAGAACTTATATATATATATATATTAGTATACTGTAAATTTAAGTTTAGTATTTTTTAGAATATGAAACGGAATTTTTCTAATTTCTTAGAATATTATGGGTGAATCCTGGGCAACACAGGATACCCCCTAGATCCGCCCCTGACACTTTAAAAATAATGTTAATTACAAATTTAAAAAAACATAATATATGTAAGAAAAATAGGCCAATAATATACAATAATTAATATGTTGACTTGAATTTAACTTGAAACTATAAGTTGTATTGCAAAGTTATAAATAAGATTTAAATAAAATCTTAAAGTTTTTAATAATTATTAAAAACTTTAAGATTTTATTTACTTAAGAGACTTAAGTCTCTTAAATTTTCATTTTTTTAATATAATGTTATATTACAAACTTACAGGTGCTCAAGACAGATCAATAATAACATCATCCTTAAAATCAAGGTTATAGGGGGCCATCCATAAATGATGTTAGTAAATATAGTGGGGAGGGAGTACTAAAAAGTTTGACAAGAATTGACAACGGGAAGGGGGCCATTGATACCAAAATGATGATAATTTAAAAAATTTATGTTTATACGAGTAGATTTTAAATGTTATATGAATCTAGCTGGTACGAGCAGATTTTAAAGGTATTTATATCTACAATGTAGTATAGAAATGGTATTTTTGTTTTGTGGAGAATTTGATGTAAGTTTCCCATAGACATTTTATAAATTAAAAATTTACCAACGCTTTATTATTGCATTACCATTTCACTAAAAATCTAATTGTTTACAAATATCAACAATTTGTATAAAAATTTATAATCACATTTTATAATCTACTCACTATCCGATTATAAAAAAGTGTTTCAAAGCAAACACATAAAGTCATTTGTTATTATTTCCAATATAATTGCTATTATCATCGAAGATCATATCAACATCCCATGGAAATATGTCGAGTGATTGAATTTATATTATAGGTTAGAATAAAATTTTGATTAGTTTGTTTATTACTTGATGAAGTATCAACTGTTCTATAATTTAACTTGTTGAGATCTACTACTATATAAATGTATAGTTTAACCATGTTTTCAATATTACTTTAAGGGGGGGTACAAAAACTGACATCATATAAAAGCCCCCCTTTTATATGGCCAAAAATTTGAGAAAAATTTGAGTTTGACCAAGGGGTAGGGGGTCAATAATTTATTTTAGATTTTTTATTTTAATTTTTTTTTTATTGCAAATATAATTTTTGGTGTAGAAAACACGTATACTATTGGGTCAAGCCAAACATTTATAATGTATGCTAAAACGTTATACATCGCAAAATTTTTATTGTCTTTAAAATTGTCAAGAAATGAAATTCCCGTTAATATTTGAGGTAGTATAATCAAAATTGTAAACATTGTTATTACCATGAAACTCCTTTATAAACTCCTTTATAAACTCCTTTTACCTTGAAACTAACAGTCCTTTATAATTTCTTCTGCTTTGTTGGTTAGAAGTGACATTTGATTTTTGCTTTTGAAAAGTTATTAATGCATAAATGTAGACAAAATATGATAAACTTAATGAAATAAAATTATAACACAATCGAAGACAAGATATTACAATAACAGGGGCGGATCCAGCATTTTTTGGTGATTGAGATAGCTAACTTCCAGACATGGAGCACACTCCAAACATTTATATGTTTATACTTATATCAAATAAGGATGGTTTGCAAAAAATTGCGATGATTGGAGCCTGGGAACAAAAAAGCCCCAAAATTTGAGACATACCTGCCCCAAACGTGAGAGCAACAAGTTGATAAAATATTTTTTGTACTATTCTCAACAAGACTTACATTTATCCATAAATTTTAAATTTCATTGTAAAATATATCAGCGTTCAAAAATTATGACCATGTAAAGTTTGAATCCCCCTCAATTCGAGGGGGTTACAATTTTTAAATGGTCATAATTTTTGAGCGCTAAAATATTTTACAATGGAATTTAAAATTTATTGATAAATATAAGTCTTGTTGAGAATAGTACAAAAAATATTTTATCAACTTGTTGCTCTCACGTTTGGGGCAGGTACGTCTCAAATTTTGGGGCTTTTTTGTTTCCAGGCTCCAATCATCGCAATTTCTTGCAAACCATCCTTATTTGACATAAGTATAAACATATAAATGTTTGGAGTTAGCTACATGTCTGGAAGTTAGCTATCTCAAACACCAAAAAATGCTGGATCCACCCCTGAATAATGTTAGATTTTGTAGGTTTCTTTAGGCTAATATAATCTTTTGAAATAGATAATGGAACTAAAACTATAAACAGGCTAATAATCCACAAAGTTGTTGCAGTTATTTTTGATTTCTTTTTCGACCAGAATATGACGTATTTAATGTTATGTTTTATATGTAGATATCTGTCGAAGACTAACCAATTTAATAAAAAGTTAGACGACGTCGTTAAAAGTAAAAGAATGATTCCAATAATTTTAACATGCAACATTTGAAATTTAAATGAATTAGAATTTTTGATATCAAATGTTATCAACTGAATACAGATAACACCATAGCTAATGTTGTTGAAACACATCTGTATTATTATTAAACGTTGGGTTGAGTCAAACCAGTTTTTAAATTTCAGCAAAATATACAATCCTGTTCCATTCAAAACTAGTCCTAAAATCAAATTTGTATTTACAGCAACAAAGAAACTTTGTTCTATAATATCTTGTAACATGTTTTCGATTTTGACTTGAGTGTTTAGTTTCTTAAATCATTTTTTGAACTTGACACGTTCACGCCCACAATGTATTTATCTTTTACTTAATATCGGACTACTATTTTTATTTTCTTTAAACACAACATCTTAAGTAGTTTTTAAGCTTTTTTTAGCTGAACGCGTTTCTTCATGTTTACACGTTACTTTAAGGTGGTTCATACCTTTATTTTTAGTCAATAATCAAAAAAAAAAATTTGGCTTTTTGTTATGCAAAATTTTATAATAAATTCAAATATATTATTGGAATTTATAAAAATATTGAATATGTTGACTAAAATTCCTTTTTATGCAACCCTACAAAAATTACGTCCTTAGCAACACCATAGCAACGACTCCTTAATATTAAAATAAACTACATTACAAGCTTGAAAACTTGCATTATCAAGTTGGAAAAAGTGTTATTAAGACTGAAAAAGCAAGACGATAGTTATTGAAAATCTATACTTTAAAATAACATTTTTTGCCACATGAAATTAGAGTTGTTGTTAAATTTGCAGTCTTTACAGTTGCCAAGTGATTTTCATTTGTTTATTGCTATTGTTGTTATATATTCCAAATAAAAATAAATTGAGGGTGTTTAATTTTAGAGGAAATTAACTAATGCCTTGATCAACACTTTCAAAACATAAAAGAAAGTTCTGCCGTAACTAAACACACTGCAGACCTTGTGAAAATTTTTATTTATTAATAATGCAACATAAATGGACAATCAAAGTAAAATATTAATGAATAAAAAGTGCACTAAAAGGGGAACTGAGAGAAGAAAGAAACTGAGAACAATTAGAAAAGAATTTTTGGAGGAAGAAATACAAAGTGAAACTATATCAGCCTATGCAGCTGAGGTTTATTAATTATTTTATTGCATTTTTTTCTTTGTTTTTAAGTTTTAACCTATTTTCTTTTTTTAGTTATTTTCAGTTTTATATTTTAAATATCTTTCGATCTGATAGTCTAAATGATTTGAAATTTTCATAGTATAATTGTAGTGGTATTGTGAAGGAGCTAAAGCAGAACCAACAAAATTTTTTAAAAATGTAGATTTAATAGCTTTTTTTGTATACACCTCTATTGAATTTTTGCCTTTTTTTACAATTTTTGTAATAATTTTTGCAAAACGTGTTGTAAATTTCTGAATCTGCTTCAACTCCTGTGTAACTACCTAATAATGATAGCCTGAAAGTTTTAGGTTCAAAAAGCAAATCTTTCTTACTTAAACGCAGATTTAAATTTTGTCTTTTTAAGCATAAAAGTATGAATAAGTAAGGCAAAAAAATATACACATTTTTATTTTTTATTTTAATGGAAATTATTCATTGATTTATATAGGTTAACTAGAAAAACCACTTAAAATGACTAGTTTTCTTTGAAATTTTTTTTAAGGGTATGAACCACATTAAGCAAAGTGTGTAAACATGTTAGAACTGATAAAGCTTTTTTAACCTTCAAAAAACATTTTGTTGATATTTTTAAACTTAAAAGTCGTATGTAATTTAAATTTAGTAATATATTATATTTTAGTAATATAATATTTACTTATATCACAAATTTTAGTTAAATAATTGCTAATACAAAAATTATTTAACAAACTTTTTAAAACTATAAAAATGCGGGCTTATAATTTTTTAATTTCAAATCCTATCACTTCTTAAATCGTGGAACTGAATAACAAACTCTTCAGGTGGAATAAACTTTGTGTCGCTTAAGTAAATACGCAAATTTTGTTTTTCGCAAACTTACTGATGTATTTCGGTATTTTTAATGCATTTTCGTATTTCTAAAATTATTTTTTTTTTTACAATAATGAATAATTTAAAATATTTTTCCAAAAAAATGTTTGAAAAAAAAAAAAAAATTTTTAGCTGAGATATAAGGCTTCAAGCATAACTGCCCCTTTATGCCTTGATGTCCCGATATGGCCGCTCTACCCTATATTTTCTGACATAATGTTTTTCCTTTTTATCCAATCATAATCTTATATTATTTTAAACCACTTTTGTTGAAAATGTTACAAACGTATGTAACCTTTTTTTTATACACGATTGATTTAGTAACTCTTAAAGTTTAACACCAAACTTCAGGAGTTTGAATTGTTTGAAGCTGAAAGAAAACCTAAAAAAAAAAAAAAACAATTAAGGTGGAGCAGGGAATCGGGACAGCGGGGCATAACGGGACAGTTATGCTTGAAGCTTTATATTTCAGCTAAAAAAATATTTTTTCGAAAATTTTTTTTGATAAAACATTTTGAATTATTGTGCTTCATTATTGTAAAAAAAAAAATAATTTTAGAAATATCAAAATGCGTTGAAAGTACAAAAATGCATCAGCAAGTTTGCGAAAAACAAAATGTAGGTATTTTCTTAAGCGATACATCGACAAAAGACTTATCTTGAGCTCTTGCGATTTTCTTTTATTTATAAAAAGTTTATATTTTTCAGACAGTATTTTTTATCCTCTTATAGAATCTGGTTTCAAAAGCATATTTGGAATTGAAACTTTTGTATAGTATTATTTTAAGTAAAATGACTTTTGTGGGTCATATCGGGACAATAAGTTATTTATATAATTGAATATATTACTACCATTCCGTGATGTTGTTTACAGTGATTTCGTGATTCCGTTTAAAATTTGATGATTGTATTTTTAATCTAAAATATTATTTTTTTTATTTAGAAAATCAGTTTAAGTAATAAGTTCAAAGAAATTCTTATTTGTATTGCTTAACTTCAATTATTAATAGTGTTTAGAAAATCAATTTAAGTAATAAGTTCAAAGAAGTTCTTATTTTTATTGCTTAACTTCAATTATTACTAGTGTTTAGAAAATCAATTTAATAATAATCAAAAAAACTCTTATTTTTATATTTTAACTTTGATTAATATTAGTGTTTAATGTAAACAAAGAAGGTAAAAATTAGGGTAATCTGGGGCAAAGCGAGACACCGGGGCAAAGTGAGACATTTAGGCTTTCTAGCATTGCACAGACTTTTTTTGAAATGCTACAGTAATTTGGTTTATTATATTAAAAGTTTCATGTTTTTTTTTATTGTTTTAAAGTAGTTTCCATCAGTTTTTTCCTATAATATGACATAGAAAAGTGGGTTTAAAGCTTACGAGTTGCGTCAATTTGATTAAAAAATCAAAATTAATTTTTTTTTTTTTTTGTGGAAAAAATCCACGTACGCTGCCATTTTTTACCACAGAACAAAAATATGTTTAAGTTTGTAATCATTTATTTGTTATCTTTCAAATCCCATTCTTCTTTTTATGTCAGATTATTTTGTTTCAAAGATATTTAAGAAATATATAACTTCACATTTACGGGGAAAGTACAAAAACGCTAGTTACTGAAAAAAATCGTCAAAGTAAACGTTAAGGAAAGCAAATTTATAAACTTAACAAATCGTCAAAGTAAACGTTTACAATAGCAAGTTTATAAACGTGGCAAGTTTAACTTGATATCATCATTTTATGAAAAGAAAAATAAAAAAAAACAATAGGAAAAAAAAAAAAAAGAACAAAAAAAAAAATTACTGGAAAAGAACAATGACAATAAATTAAATTAGAGAAATATAAAAAAGAACAAAAAGAAAAGAAAACTAATGAAATGTTTAATTGAAAAAGATGTAAACAATGAAGAGAAATGGTTTTGTCCAGTTTGTCATGAGAGATAGTGCAATAATACCCAAGTCGACTGGATAGCTTGTAATGTATGTGCTGTTTGGGTACACGAAGACTGTACATTAAACGACGCACAGTGACCCAGACCAATTAAATGCGGCAAAAATTAAATAAAAATTGACATAAATCGTAAATAAATAATGTTATATATTATAATAATAATTTTTAAGTCAAAGATTTCAAATTTGTTATTAATTTTTTTTTTAACGTGCAGCTTCGACGCGTAAAATACGCGCTTACGCGTGTTAAAGGTAAAACTATAACTACGCGTGTTAAAACTATACGCGTACAAATTTTTTTTTTTTAGTTTTTAGAATCTTCAAGACAAACACGTAATTTTGATATATTACTCTACTTGATATTTTTATAAAAATGGTTTTTAAAGGATGTTGATACATAGAGAAAAAATACTGTATTTTTTTACATTAAATTTATTATTTACATTACAATTAATTTAAAAACTTCATCCGGTAACGGTTTTCCTCGCTAGCTCTTATGTTTTCTAAAAGATATGCTTGATATTTTTGGATCTGATTTTACTAGAAGGTAGTGCATCTGATTCATCATTGTGTTTAACCTTGTTTTTTTTTTTGCCGTGTGCTTAAGTCTAGAATTTCTTACCTGTTTATTTAAACTCTCTAGTGCATCTTCCGAATATATCCCGATTGGCAAAGGTAATTTATTTGATATAGAAGAACTATGCAGTAGCAGTTTATGTACAGTAGGAGGCATAACATACCAGTTGTATAAATTCACTATACGTTTAGCTGTTTCAGTGCAGTATAAATCTAATTCATTGATAATAATAGGAAATCCACAAGATATGGTTATGAGAATATTATGCAATCTTTTAATTATATCACAATCAACTTTAGTAATTTCAGAAAAAACTTCACTATTTTTAAATGCTCTTCTGGCAGTGTTGCCGTCATTCGTGTTTCCAGACCCAGTTTTAGGCATATCAACGTATAGGCTTAACCGTTCTCTGAAGAGTACCTGAATCTCTTTTTTTTTTAAGTCTACAGACAGTTTTTGCTCAATTGTTTTTGGCTTATACTTTTTAATTTCAATTTTATAACTCGAATGAAGAATGAACTCTAAGCATTTTATCCAGCAATGCAAAGCTGAAATTCCGAGCCCCAAGGCCGAGTCATTCTCAGTTTTTGCTTTTAATAAATCAATATAGCTCATTTCTTTGGGTTTAGCATTGCACACATTGCAGGATTGAGTGGATTTTGTTTCTGTAAGTGCACTAACTACTTTATTATCAAACATTGTAAGATAAATTCTATAGCTGATATTAAATGTCAAAATTGTTCCTGCAATATTAAAAACTTTGCAAAACGTCTTTAAGGTATTTATTTGATTTTTTAGACCTGATTCTTCTTCTCTAGATAAAATTGGACTCTCTTTTTTATATTGTAGATGAAGAGGTCTACAAAATTGACAGCTTGAAGGATTTTCATTTTTCCAAATTTCGCCATCTTCTACTTTGAGCAATAAAGGCACAAAAGCTGTACTGAAAAGATTTTCTTCATTCTTAAGTTCTATACTCGCGTTGCTTGTATCGTATTTCTGTTTATAAATACTTTGGCTTGATGCTTCATCAAAACCAATCTTTCCATATAAAACTCCAAATATTTCATCACTTTGACCAAAATTAGGCATATCAATCATTTCTGTTATTCTACTCACAGTGTAATCTAACATGCTTTGAAGAATACACTTTGCAGAAATTTCAGAAAAATGTATATTCTCAGGATAGCGTTTCAATTTTTCCACGAAAATATCGTGCAAGGTAGGATAAATATGTACGTTGTGTACAAGAGCTGAGTTTCTGATCATTTGATATTGTTTATTACTGAGATCAGTATTCATTTTTAATGCAAGAGCACCCTCTACACTCATGTTAATGGGAAAGGTTTTATCCAAAGTTTTATCAACTTTTTCTACCTCTAAAACATTAGATATATTGTTTTTTAAAACAGAGGTTTTTTTTTTCTCTAGCAGCATTTGCACTTTTTGCAGAAGCTAAAAATAGAGCTTCATGATGTTCAGTGGCTAGTTCTTTTATTTTTTTTTCTTTTGCTTCTCTCCCAAGAACACTCCATTGTTTATGGGGCCTTTTAGAACCAAAATGGCTATTTTTATTGTTTATAAGATTTCTTTGAAGCCAACAATTTTCTTTTTGTATAAATGTATCATAGTTTCGTCCACTTTGTTTTAGTTTTTTCTTCACCTTTGAAATAAATATAACTAAAGCAAGCTTAACTTTATTTAAGTTTTCTTTGCGAATTTTTTCAGTATTTTTTATTTCATTAAGTAAATCCTTCCATAATTTTAATTTATTAACTCCTAATTCACGTATATTTGGGATAAGATATAATCTTTTCATTGTTATTGTTTTTAAGAATCATCAATATTATAAAACTAATATATTAGACACATTTTAAATTACATTACATATTTTTTTACTTTACACTGTTTCAAATTTTATCTTGTTATGACTTTTAACAATGTTCACATTGTTACATCCTGTAATAACACATATTACTTAGTTAACTTTATATTACATGTAATATAAAGTTAACTAAGTAATATGTGTTATTACAGGATGTAACGATTTGGTATTTCTTGAAACGGGAAATACCAAAGTTGTTCAATTAAGCTTTTTCAAACATGTTGTACTTATCGAATAATAAATCATTCTTTAAAATTGTCAATAAATATCTTAACAAACTTTTAAATAGTATATAATGACAAAAGCACGTTTTTTAAAACTATATTTATTATTTATGATTTAAAAACTATATTAGAACAAGTTCTACAAGCAAGAAACTTAACTTTAAGTTTCCCGCCAATTTCATTTGTTGATATAATAAAGTTCTTATCAAAATTTGCGGAAAACAAGGTTTTTATAAAATCATCAACATTTCTTTTTCTTTAATAACTTCCAATACCGCAGGAGACCGCAGTAATCCTTTTACATTCTTAAAATAGAAATGTTAATTAACTGGAAAATATATATATATTTGTGGAACTCGGTGGAACATTTTTTTAGCTGATATATAAACAAAAAAAATACAATTATTTTCTACTTTTTTTTAGAGGTCTTTAAATTTAAACAAAAAATCTGACTTTTTTTTTTCTTTTTAGTATATTTGAAATATGTAGAGTCAAAATATTATTTTAAAAATAAATAAACACTTTTATTTAAATTTCAAGTTCTCTAATTTAGTTGAATAAAAACCTCACATTTTTCAGATTTCTTTAAAAATAATATCAAATTTTTTCACTTCTTTTACCTATAAAATACAAAATAAAAGCTTTATGAAAAAATTATTTTTACTTTTGAAATAAAAAATCATTGTCTTTTGATATTATCTAACAAAGGGCACTTAACTTATAAAAAAGTGGTGAGGGGTTTATTGCCATTTTTTTGTTGTTTTGAGTCACTGTGCGACGTATAATTTAAAGGCTCCAAGTTTTTAAGTAAAATGAAGTAAAACAACAAGATTGGTTTTTCTCGGTATGCATTCACTATTGATTTTTAATTAAAAAAAATTGGTTCAAACCTTTTTTTTCAACATTATCTTCAATATAAACACAACATTTGTTGAAAATTTGGGATCCCTTTAAGTATGGGACTTTTTTTCAGAAATATTCTTTTGTAAATTGACTATTATACAAAACTGGACTATTATACTAACGAATGAAATTGACTATTATACGTATATGAACTTGATTATTACACAAAAGTACAAAAAATTAAAAACGAAATCCAGCCGGCATCATTACGTTGTTTCAACGTTGAAATTCGGTTGAAGCGTTGTTTCAACGTTGTTTAACTATGTCATAACGTTAAATCTACGTTACGGTTTAAACGACGATTATTTAACGTTATTTCAACGTTAACTCAACGTTACAGTTTAAACGACGATTATTTAACGTTATTTCAACGTTAAATCATTGTTGACAAAAAATACAATACACCTTTTCACAGTTCCGATATATAATTTATGCGCGCGCAGAAATGGAAGTAAATTCGTAAACATTATTTCAACGGTTTAAGTTATAGAGATTTATAATGGAAAAAAATGTAAATACTGAACTTATACCATATAGAATTTTCAAGAGTTCGAAAACTTGTTCAGACGATTTTCTTGAAAGAGCATAATTGTTTAAAAATCGATATTTTTTGTTTAACTTGGGCTACAATGCTCAAAGACTTATATTATTATTATTATTATTATTACAACTTTTTCAAAAAAATGATCCATTAAATTAAGTTGAATTTAATGTTAAGCGTTGTTTTTTAATCACCGTGGATAGCCTACCGAAAGTCGGTAGCGGAAAAATAAAAATTATCCTACCGAAAGTTTTTTTTATTGGTTGAGAATATCACATGTCAAAATAAACAATATTTGTTATACCGTAAAATGACATATTATTTTTAAAAAACAAAAACGTAAAAAATGTAAAAAATCAAATAGGATTTTCCATTTAATCTATAGAAATGACTGCCACCTCATACCAAAACCCTCAGTCAATGCATGTACACTACACAGTGCCTATCCCTATGTTAGTAAACGTATGTGCACTTCACTGCGCCTATCCCTAAATTAGTAAATGCATGTACATTCCTTGGTGCCTATCCCTAAATCAGTCAGTGTATGAACACTCCATTGCGTCTATTAATGCATTGTCCTATTCCCAGAGTATATCCCTAAATAATTTATTTAATTAATAAGCGTAATAAAACCCTAAAAAACATAGAAAAAAACAATCGAAATGTAAAAAATACTCCATAGGAAGGCTTCGAACCAGAAACGTCTGCGTTCAAAGATATGAAAATATCCGGTACACTACTGAACATTTTAAATGTCCAACTTAAAAATATATTTATTTAGCTGTCTTATTGTGACGTAATATTTCTTAACCAATAAAAAAAAACTTTCGGTAGGATAATTTTTATTTTTCCGCTACCGACTTTCGGAAGGCTATTCACTGCTTTTTTAATAGAGCATTAAGAATAAAAAAAGGAATTTGATAACTTTAAAAAAGAACTTCAGTACGAAATAAAAAAAAAAGGCCTTACATCTTTCAATTTCATCAGTTAGTGCAGTATCAACATTAATCAAAAATAGATAGTGGTATTAAAAAAACATCTACTTCTGCTTTTTGAAATTTAAAAAAATCCTTAACTACTTGGACCAAAATAAATATAATGCAGCAAAGATGAATTTTAAATGATGCTAATACTTGGATTACTGACAGCTGATCTTGCTGACAGGTTTAACATATTTTTAGGATTAGCGAATGCAATATTTTCTTCATGGTTGAAAGCTTCTAGCTCACTTTGAAAGCACATAGTTTTTGTTCCAAGTAAAGATGTTATAAGACAGGCAATGCAAAACAGATTTTAGAAATTAAATTATTCAGACTAACAATAAATTTCAGATATAACAGAGTTTATTATGGAAACACCTAGAAAATTTTGACTTACAGAAACTAACAAGGAATGAATACAAACATTACAACAATATAAAAACATTAGTACCCGTAGCTTTAAATTCATCAATAATTTCTTTAAAAAATTTCTAAAGCTTACAGAAGCTAAATTTCAGATAAAGAAATTACAAATCGCAACAACTATTTAGATTGTATTACAAAATACAAAAATTGTATTAAAAAAAATATGATTAAGGCTTTAATATCAATTTTTTAATACAAATGAAGTTATTTTAAATAAATCCATTTTTATCAGTCACTTAAAAAATATGATGAGTATTTGTATAAAGATAATTAAAATTTTAAACAATAATATTAGCTTTATGTGTTTTTTTTTTAGCTGAATCGATTGCAATTGATAGAATATCTTTAAAAGACAGAATTTACAAAATAATGCTGAGGTAATCAAAATAATTTTTAATTATTCAGGAATTTTAAGGATTAAATTATTTAGCAAAAAAATAGTTTGATAATGAGTTCAATTTAAACATTAGTTCTCGCGTAATTAATATCAGTTCTCTTATCTATTAAAATTTAGAATATTTTCCAACAATTTTGTGACCTTCATGAATATGAAGGGGAAAGGTGGAAATATGCTTCAAGAGCACTAATTTATATGGTGTAGTGAAAGGTATACCTTTATAAGATATGTAAAACTTTTTTATTCTCATTTTTTATATATTCAAAAATTTCTCCTTGTGTTTTTATTTTTTATTTTTCTTCTAATTCTTTTTTATTAACAGCTACAATACAATGGAGCGACTGAAACTTTAATTGATGGCATTTTGTCTAACTTCTTATGCGCTCCATTTCGAAAAGGTGGCGGAAAAGAAAAAAATTTAGATTGATTGATATAAGTTTTGATTGATTGATATATTTATAAAAATCAATCTAAAATTTCTTTATTGAAATATTTACATATATTTCAATATTTTTTTCAGTGTTAATTCAACATTACAAATTAAAACTCAGTTATGAAAAAAGCCTAGGATTGAGTTGGCGCTTTAAGTAAAATAAGAAAAGCCCAAAAAGTAAGTGATGTAATATTTTTATTTTTTAATAAAAAAAAAATTCTAATAATGTTTAAAATTGGTATTAATATTTATGTTTATTAGATGAAGATGAGTAAAAAATAAGTTACAAGTAATTTTTTGGTCTCTAAAATTGTTTGAATGATAATTTATTATTTATTAAATTTTTTTTTTTTTAAATTTTTATTGCTTTTATATTTCAATTAAAAGTATATATTATTGTGTCATATATTATAATATACCTTATATTGTACCATTATATTTTATATTAATAATGAGTATTTTTGTATTACTATTTTTGTTCAATATTCCATAATTATCCTATGTAGATATTTATGTTTTAGCAACCTAGGATTCTTTCACTATTTTTCTTTTTTATTGAGCATTAAGTTATTTGAACATAATATATTCAGAAATCTGTTGAATAATAGAGTAATAAATATATTTATAAAAATTAGTTTGAAATATAATAAATTTATAAAATAAAAAAAATCTTATCTTTGCTAATAATGTCTACTAATATTATTGTTTAGCAAGT
The DNA here is from genome assembly GCF_022113875.1 of Hydra vulgaris. Taxonomy (NCBI): domain Eukaryota; kingdom Metazoa; phylum Cnidaria; class Hydrozoa; order Anthoathecata; family Hydridae; genus Hydra; species Hydra vulgaris. The sequence goes on along the minus strand of NC_061167.1, from coordinate 39,926,838 downwards.
ATCATGGTTATAAAATGTTCAAATTTAGCTTGTTTAATTAGGCCTGTTAGTACACATATATTATGGTTTCTTCATTTTATTATTAGTTCATGTAATTTTTTCAAAATCGAATATGTGGAAAGGAGCTGTTTGGAATGAAGATTTACAAGAAGAAGTAATTCCATCTGATTGGATTAGTGATAAAACTGTTTGTCGGCTTCCAGGTACCAAAGCATTGACTGCACTAAAATACAGAGAAGAATTGGCTTAATTTTATACAAATAAAAACTAAGTTCTCTTCAGGTATTACATCTATATATTACAATTATTATTTTTTAAATAATGTGGTAAGAAGAGTTATTTTGTTGATACAAAATATATAACTATTTGTATAACTATTTCAATTCCAAAAGAAAGCAAACAGTATTGTGAAAATTTTAAATTCACAACTATAAAAGAAAAATGTGATAATGAGAATGTTGACAAATGGATGCAAGATTTGCACACAAGTGGAAACTTGGATGCAAATATTCCACTTGTGTGGTTTGGATAGTTCTGCACAATATAATATATCTCCACAAGCATAGTATTAGATTTACTTTATGTTTTTACAGATAAATCAGTTACAATTAATTGCTGGAACGTCTGTTAAAGATAGAATATACAAAATTATGCTGAGGTAATCAAAAACAATATTGGACTCTTACATCAATTATAATCAGGGTGTTCGCAGCTTTTCTAAAATCCTCTACAGTCCTCTTTTTTTTTAAACAACTTCTAAAATCCTCTATTATCCTCTAAAAAGGTAAAAGTTTGATCAAAGCTCCTCATTAATTCCTCTTTTTTTAATTTTTGATGGAAGTATAATGTTCAATATACCCATTCTTGGTCTGCAAAACTGGTTAATGCCTTAAAGTGCATGGAACTGTAAAAAATTCCTTTAGCAAATGCACGCTATTTAACATAAAAAATGACATTATTTGATCCCTGTCCAAGCCTTATAAGTGTATAAACATGGACCATTAATAAATGGTCACGGGGTTGCCACATAAAATTTCTTATAAAAACTTTTTGTGGCAACCTCGAAAATTATTTTTCAATGCTAGAAATGTTTTATATTTTGATTATTAATTTATTTTGAAAAAAGGTTGTTTTATTTAAATTAAATATTTGAAAAAGTTATTAATAACCAACTATATGGCCTCTATAGTCATATGGCCTCCAGGGATATGAAGGGCAAAGGTCGAAAAATATGTTTTAAGAACACTAATCTCTATGGCGTTGAAAAAGATATACCTTCATAAGTTGTAACACTTTTCCATTCATTATATATTTTTTAAATCTTCCCTTTTTGATTTTTTTTTATATATTTTTTTTATTTACAGCTTCTTCTATTGTATTCAATGGACCAAAAGAAACTTCGGTTAATGGAACGTTGTTTGATTTTCTAAATTACGCTCTATTTCAAAAAGGTGGTGGAAAAGAGAAGAAATTTGTGTAGATTTTATTCAATTATATGCAAATATACGTAATATTTGAATATATTTTTCAATAAAACAAGTTTTATCTCTTTCTTTAATCATACCTAGCTATTTTAACTAAACTAAACTGAAAAAGTTCTAAATAGTCTAAGTATAGACTATGAATAGATTTAATATCCATAATTTACCTTGATAATGTACAGCAACACTAATGTACATACATTGTACGTTTTGATGGTGATCACATTTTGACGCACATAGCACGTTTACATACACATATGCATTTTCTGTGTATCAACGTAAATTCAACGTTATTGTAACGTTTTTTTGCGTCGAATCAACGTTGATATAATGTTTGAACCTAACGTTGATTTAACGTTGATAAATCAAAGTTAAAAAAAACTATCATTTTAAACGTTGTATCAACGTAAATTCAACGTTATTGTAACGTTTTTTCGCGTCAAATCAACGTTGATATAACGTTTGAACCTAACGTTGATTTAACGTTGATAAATCAACGTTGAAAAAAACTTTCATTCTTAACGTTAAATCAACGTAAATTCAACGTTATGTTTCAACGATATTTCAACGTTACTTCAAACCTTATTTGCAGGCTGGGAAGTTACTTTTAAATGAAAATATGAGGATCTTTTTTTTTTAAGACCTTTTAGATCCCTCCTTGGCGAGTGACAAAACCCGCCCCAGTCTAAGATCCGACCTTTCTGAGTATCATCTAATAAAAGCTAGCAACGGCTACTGGTGCTGATCGAATCCAGTCCTAATTTCTGGTAGTGTTAGCATATTTCCTGATATGAGCATGAAAAGCATAACAAAGCGTTGATTTTTTTATAAAATAAAGTTTACAAAAATCAAATTAAGATAAACTTATTTAAAAATTTTGAAAAAATCATAGAAATTAAGAGAATAAATATATTTTGTTTTTGCTTGGAATTTTTTATAATTTCCTGCCATTTAAAGAGTCTCGTTTTGCTTGATTTTTCAACATAAAATTTTTCCCGTTATTGTTATTTTTTCTCTAATTTTAACTGATTTCTCGTTATCGTTACCGTTTCAAATAGTTCCGAAATGTAACAGCTTACTGTTTAATTTAAGATATTTTAGTTAACCATTTTTTTTTTTTTTATTGTATGCTTACTTTTTTTTTTAAAGAAAAAATTTTCCTAAAACGGAGACTTTCAAGAGTATTACAATGTTTTTAAAATGCTGCTATGAGGTAGCGCTGTTGCTATGAGATAGCGCTGCTGCTATGAGATAGCGCTGCTGCTATGAGGTAGCGCTGCTGCTATGAGGTAGCACTATTAAAATTGTTTAACTTTACTAAACAAACTTTTGTATTTTTTCTAAGTGGTTATGCTAGATTCAAATCTATTTTTATAGTATTTGATAAGAAGTTTTTTTTGTTTTTTTGTTTTTTTTCATTATTTAATTATAGAAATTTATAATTACTTGAAAATTATAGAAAATTATAATTACTTGACAATTATAGAAAATTATAATTGCTTGACAATTATAGAAAATTATAACTACTTGACAATTATAGAAAATTATAATTACTTGACAATTATAGAAAATTATAATTACTTGACAATTATAGAAAATTATAATTACTTGACAATTATAGAAAATTATAATTACTTGACAATTATAGAAAATTATAATTACTTGACAATTATAGAAAATTATAATTACTTGACAGTTATAGAAAATTATAATTACTTGACAATTATAGAAAATTATAATTACTTGACAATTATAGAAAATTATAATTACTTGACAATTATAGAAAATTATAATTACTTGACAATTATAGAAAATTATAATTACTTGACAATTATAGAAAATTATAATTACTTGACAATTATAGAAAATTATAATTACATTTGTTAATTTTCCTTGTATGAGTTTTAATTTTTCAGTCATTAAATATTTATATAGATATTAAGACGATGAAAAGAAAAATGGTAGGAAATATCTCTTTTGATAGTTCAAAAATTGAATTCTTTAACATACTGTCTGTTACAGTTAGAGTTACTAGGGCAAAATTATTTAAATTGGAAAGATATTAAAACAGGAGCATTTAGTCAAAATAGAGTTTTGTATTAATGTGTTCGTCATACCAAGGCTTTCACACGGGGTGTGTTTGGCGTATGAGATTTTGTTGCCATCTTTATAGGGGATAAATGAATCAAATCGTTTCAACAAAATATTATATTAACTCTATCTTTTTTTGATAAAAAACAATAGATGACTCCAAATTAAAAAAAAATGATTTTATAAAACGGCTAACTCACCATGGTTTATCTTAAAGTGGCACATTATAAGAGCTTTTTTTTTTTTTTTTAAACATTTTCGCTTTCAACAAGACAGGTTACGTATCAGAATAAATAAACTTAAACTGTATCCTTTCCTAACTCAAAAACTAAAAATAAAAGGAAAGGAAAACAGGAAAGTGTTTTATATTCGTAATTTTCTTAAATCCTACTAGCAACCAACCTATAATTGCTCCTTGGAATAGCAACGATTTGTTGTACTCTTTCATAACTCCATCTATATTTAAAAAGTATGGTTTAAATAAAAGAGAAGACAGTTTAGGACAATAATAAAATAGATATCCTATTTTGAAGAGTTCTTGGTTCTAAAACTTGGTTCTAAACTATGCATATAACTTCAAAGAAAAGTATAAAACCATGCTATATAGAATGTTATACATGCAATAGTTTTATATCTTTCTGTGTAGTTAAATGCACTGAAAGAATATACAATAATATACTATATAACATAGCTTGTCCAAACCATTATGTTTACTGCATCGCTATAAGTTGGTTTTTAACAAACCTTCAAAATATTATTTTTATTTATGAAGTATATTTTATGTTACAGATTTCCAAAAGATTTATTGTTGCAAAATAAATGATTTCCTGCCATGCATAGAGGAAACTTTAATCCAAGTAATTCAACATATGAATTTGGCATAAAACACTAAGAACAAAGTTCCAAAATATGTTCCTAGTATTTTAGATTTATATGTTGTTAGCAGTTAGAGATCAAAAAAAAAACTCAAAAAAAAGCTATTCTAAGCCTTTATGTCTTTCCGAGTAGTTTAGTGAAGCAAACTATACCTAGAAAACCTCCAACAAACAGAAAAATCACAAGTAAAATTAAAAATAAAAATCAAAACAATAGATGATGCTACTTCTTTGGAAACTCTTAATTCTCTGCTTAACTGCAGAGCTGTTCTTTGACAGCTGAGTCATCCTTTGAGAAATTGAAAAAAACATCTTGACGCTGAATTATCAATTAACTCTACTTGTAAATACTTTCCACATCCAGTTGCAAAAAAAACACATATTTTCATAGATTCTCCGCGTATGTTAAACTGAAATTTTACTAAGACTTAACTCAGAAATACATCAAGTTTGCACAAAATAATGATTGTAATAAAGAACCGATAAAATGGGAATATATTAAAAAATTAGTAGCTATTCAAGAAAAGAAAGATTTAGCAATAGAAATTACAAAGAGACATAAGTTGGTTAAAAAAATTCAACAGAAGTCAAAAGATTGACTGAACACAATAAAATATTTACAAGAAAGTCAGTATTCAATGGATATTAGGCCAGGTTTATTTTTGTTATTAATAACAGCTTTGATATCTTTTTGAGATCTTGACATAACAGAAATTTGCTGAGAATTTCAAATCTAGTTTACAACATTATAATAAAGAAACTAATTTCAATAAAATAAGAGTCAATAGAGTATTTAATAACACTTAAATATGCTTTAAAAAATGAAGAGCCTCTGCATTTTAGTCAGAGTATAACAGGATGGTTGTAAGCCTAAAATTTTATATGGAAATACAGAATTACTATTTTTTAAATGGTGATTATAGTCTTTGGTATACTTAAATTATCTCAAAACCACTTGAAAGTTTTTTTCATTGCTATAGGAAGCCACAAAGGGTATAATAATAATCTCTCAGAAAAACAGTATCAAGCTGTCTACAAAAAATTGTTGAAGCATACAAGTTTTTTAGGTTCTTCTCGGAGCAATTGTGGACTGGACACCAACAGTATTTTCAGCAATGAGTTTTTCAAAAAATATATAAAATAAAAAAAATTGATCATTAGCTTATTGTAGATTTTGATATTTTTCGGAAAACAAATTGTGATGACCACAAATGTGCTGTAAATAGATCAAGTCATTCAAAAAGATTAATATATAATATGTTTATCATGTTTTTGAATATATTACTGGGTTTGTTGTAAAAAAAAATTAAAAAGGATTTAGATTGTGACATTTGCATAACCTTAATTTAATCCAACTTCAATATTGATTTAAAAAATAATTAGAGTGGTATTAAACCATGGTTGGTTCAACCCTTGAAAGATGTTATTCGCATATGTTAAGTTGCAGAACGCAAAATCTGAATTTTTAAAGAAGAGTAGAGATTATTTCGAAAAATTTTAATGAAAAAATTAATTATTGATATTTTTATCAGTGTTTGTGTCTCTATTTTTATTGATAACAGAGAACAATTTTTGATAATAATGTTCAATCTAATAATTTGGCAATTTTAGTCAAAATGATTAGCTTTATTATTGTAACCAATAAGGATTATACCAATAAGAAGAGAATTTAAATAAATATAGAAAAAGAACTTTCAAGTAAAATAACTAAAAGTATTTTATTCTGTGGTCAATATATATATATATATATATATATATATATATATATATATATATATATATATATATATATATATATATACAGGGTGACCACAAAGTATCCGCACACGAGACGGTTTCATCTTGTGAAAATACAAGCATAAAAGCACTTATGTATTTTCTTATTTATTTGTTGTTTTTGGTTAATATTATGTCATAAACTTTATATACTTTACTTTATATACTTTGTAAACTATGTTCAATTGGATTTTTTAGAATGGTGCACGTTTCTCCTTATCGTCAACTTTTCTCAATGGCTGCCATCGAGCTCCGATCTTAACCCGATGGATTTCTCAGTCTGGAGCGTCCTAGAAGCAAAGGCATGCCAAAAGCCGCATAGAGTCCCAACTTTTGAATAAAGTCTTACCTTATTTGATGTATTTAAACCATTTCCTTGGTACAATCTAAATACGTACCAACTATAAATCATTGACTAAAATGCATTAGCAAATGGTTTAGCACCTAACTACTAGTGCTAAAAAAGAAATGGAATAAATTTTATAACGTTATATACATGTGACGTCACCAACATTAGCAACAAACCATGTCCTGGATTTTTTTCGAAACAAGCAAAATATCTAATACATTATTTTGTAATTTTATTTTCTTCTTTGCAATAATAGATCTATAGTAAAATTCAAGTGGGCTAATATAGATGTATACTACAGTAGGCTATAGTTTAGACTGTAGAAAGATCACTTCATTTAACATGTAGGCCTATTTATGAGAGGGCTAAAAATATTATATTCTGTGTAAATATTGGAATATTTATTGACTTAATTCTTATGAAAAAATGTTTACAATAAATAAAAACTTTACAAGTTTTTATTTATTGTAAACATAACTTTTGTAGTTTTTTTTATTATTTTAGACAAATTATATTAAATATGGATAGTATGTGTACACGAAGTGCAACTAAACGTCCATTGTTTGGGCAGTTAGTTGATCTTCCTGAAAATCAAATCCCATCATATGAAGACGTTATTAACGCGTTCTATTATAATCAGAAAACAGTATTAGAAATTAGCTTGCAAGAAAGATATTCAATTTTAGCAGGCAGAGTAAAATGTGTTTATTCAAAAGCAAGTATTCCCACAATAGAAGTGAATAGCACAATCTTTAGGATTAAAAGACTTATAGATAAAGTACACTTGAAAAATATTCCGATGCAAAAAGAACATCAGACACGTTCACTGAGAAGTTGAGTTCTTTTAAGCAGTTACTTGATATTTGTACCTGCAAATATTTTGATTTGGGCATTAGAGATAGGAACTTATGCACGTGCCCACTGCCAAGTAAAATTCCATTGATAGAGTGGGATTTCTGGGTTGACCAGAAAACTGTTAGAAATATGATAATTGGTGGAGTAGACAAAGAAACAACAGCAACACTGGAAAAGAGACAAAAACGCAATTTTATGAAATCAGTGTGTGATGAAGCACAGTAAAAAGAGGTTGAATATGAAACTGAGGAAGATATTGATGAGGATGAGCGTAACACGTCTGAAAGCAATTATACATTAGAGGAAGAGACAGTATCAGTGCAGAACAGAAACAAGTACAAGGAATTATGTAAAGCAGTTAATCGATGCAAAATTAGCAACAGAGATACATGTCTTATTGTTAATGCTATTTTAAAAGACCTCAGTATGTTGTCTTCAGCAACAATTCTTGATCCTTCAAAGCTACGTTGACAAAGGAATTCTGGAGAGATACTCTAGTTGAAGAACATATGCAGAGCAATAAGGAATTGTGCTGTATAGGCATCGATGGAAAACAAGACGTTACATTAGTTGAGAGTTTTGGTTGTAGAAGAAGTAAAAAAAGAAGAACACTATAGTATTGTCTTGTATTCAGGAAACATATACATTGATCATGTAGTTCCTGAAAGTAGTAAAGCTGCTGATATAACAAAGGAGTTAATGTCAGTTGTTATAGAGACAGACTCCGTAGAAAGCATTCAAGGTGTTGTGTGTGATGGCACAAATAATAATACAGTTAAAAGCAACAGAATCATAAGAAAATTGGAGGAGAACTTAGGTTGACCATTACAGTGGTTGGTATGCCTTCTACACTGTAACGAGCTGCCATTTAGTAGGTTTTTGGCAGGCGTGGATTTTGCTCGAACTACAGGACCTTCCACATTGACAGGTACAATTAGCTCAGCTCTAGAATATGATCCGAATGAATTGCCTGTAGTTAATTATTTGCCAATTACTGGTAAGATGACTGATTGTGATGAAGCTGTCAAGAAGGATCTTAGCACAGACCAACTGTACTTTTTTAAAGCATGTCTAGCAGTACAGCGTGGACGTCAGGCTTCTACAGATATTGATTTCCTCAAGAAAAGTTTACTTGGAAATTTAAGTCATGCTCGGTGATTGACGAAAGCCAACAGGATTTTGCTTCTCTACGTGTCTAGAGAGGTGGCATCTAAACCTCTCAGAAGAGTAACGCATTTCATTTTAAATTTTTACAGACCCTCTTGGTTCAAAATCAAATCAAATTTTTCTTGCCAAAATGGTGATAACAACTTCTTTTACTTAGTTCAGTTGTTTCATGAACTTGATGCATTAGATTAGGCTGTGGTTCGTCCTGTTCTCAAAAATAACTGCTACTTTGCGCATGTTGAAAACATTCTGTTAGCTGCAGTTAGTGATAGTGATATGGAAATTCGTTGTTTTTCAGTAGAACAAATAATAAGAGCAAGAGAGAAGCAGACAAATAGTAACATACCGGTTTGATAAGAAGGATATAATATTAAATCTGGCTGAGACATCGTTTATTAACATGATTGACTGGGATCAGAGTAATTTTACGTCTCCTCCAATCCTATCACACCTTTCAAATGATCAACTTACTTACACACATCCAATACTAATGCCCGATGTTCCATGTCATTCACAGGCAGTAGAGAGAACAATTAAAGACGTATATATATATATATATATGTATATATATATATATATATATATATATATATATATATATATATATATATATATATATATATATATATATATATATATATATATATATATATAATCAGTGAAGAAAATAGAATTAGCCTCACCATGTTCTAAACCAATCTTTTCAGTAAATCTGTTAGCAAATTTGTGTGGTAGGGGCAAGGCCGTCGCGATAGAGGGGTGTGGGGGCACCTAGTCTAAAAGGGTCCAATTTGCCGACTAAGGGGTAAGACCCTTAGTCGGCAAATTGGACCCTTTTAGACTAGGTAGTCGGCAAATGTCGACCCTTTCGTTATATGTTAGTTGGTAATCTAGACAATCGGCAAATTTCGTCATGGCAGTCGGCAAATTTTGGAAAACGAGGACTTTATTTTTTTTTTTTTTTTAGTCGGCAAAATGTATTGGCACCCCCCCCCCCACGTGACACCTACTCGCGCCGGCCCTGGGTAGGGGAGACCGGGGCAAGATAACGAGCGGGGCAAGATGAGAAATGCCATTAATCTTCAGTTTTTCACTAGGTGGCAGCACTAATCGGACACTGCTTACTCTCCTATAGGCTGTTTATTAAAAAATAGTATAAAGGTGAAATCGCCATTTTTGTAATAGTTGTGAAGCTTTGATTGTTAACTGCTGACACGTTATAACTTTTATGCATGAGTAAATAAGCTCTGCTGTTGAAACAGGTTAGATATTTTTTCTATTGTTCATTATTTGAACTTAATTAATTCTAATACTATGTATAACCACAAATTAATATCAATTAATTGCCTTTCTTCATGGCAATAAAAACGAATAATTGAAAACAGCCAGTTCAGGGCAAGTGGACGGGGGCAAGATGAAGAGCTTGTGTTTAACGAAAATGACTTTGCTGCTGCAAAAACTACCGACCATAATGTTGTTGGTGATGAAACTGAGAATAATAGTGCTAATTTTCAGACCCTTACAGTAGAAAAAAAAATTATAAACTCTCCAGAAGAACCAAAACTGATTGCAAATGCTGAATTTGATGCGCCAAAAAAGCCAGTCAGTATTTTTGATTTAAAACCATTGCTTAAACCAAAACGATAGTTGCAAAACTTATCATTTGTTAAACAATGTAACATAATAAAAAAAAAATAATGTGTTCAACTTTTTTGTAATAAAAGCATACAAAGATACATGCTTGTTTAATCGGGAAATTGAAAAGAAAAGTAAAAGATTTCGATTAGTGGTTAATAATTACCTCAAGATGAGCATTAATTATGGAGCTTATAAGGAAAGTGATTGCAAATATAGAATTAATAATTGTACTAAACAAGCTATTGTATGTCGTGCTGCTGCTCAGCCCATGACTGCATCTCGAACTCGAACTGATTTACAACTATCTTTAACTGTTCAATGTGTAAGACATATCTTACATGAAGATCCGAACATAGTTTGGAAAAAATGAAATTTTTAAATTAGATAAATAGTTTTCTTGATTTTTCGAAATGAAAAACGAGTTCCATTATTCTTAGTTTTTTTACTTGTTAATTGGCTCTTATTTTGATACTTAACAGAGTTGCCAATATATTTTAATGAATATTGATAAAACTATATGATGTTATTTACTTTCTTGATTTAATGGAAATATTTATGCAAGCTTTTTGTATAGTATCTCTAATATAATTTCCAATTATATTAGAGATACTATTTTTTTTAACTTGTAAAGCCCACCAAGGGGCTCTATGAAAAGATTGTGGTGACTTTAGTCATCCGTATCTTCTTTGAGCCCCTGCTTATTATAAATTCACTTTTTTTTGTATGTAAACGTTTCGTTGTAATTATATTTCTTATTATATAAACAGCAAATATATATTAAATAAAAAAATTAAAAAAAAAAAAAAAGTCGCATATTTGAAGTCATTAAAAAACAGGACGCAATACTAAATTTTAAATGAGCGTAAAAACAAAATATTTTTTGTATTTTCTTGTATATAACGTAAATGAGGCTAGTTCTGTTTTCTCCACAAATTGAACACTTTTTATTTTTTTTTCCATTTGTAATTAATCAAAAATGCCAAATTATAAATTTTTTAATTATAATATAAGATATATATATATATATATATATATATATATATATATATATATATATATATATATATATATATATATATATATATATATATATATATATATATATATATATATATATATATATTTGTAAACATTGAATAAATTTATTCATTCGGTATTTAGTATTTGTTCTACAAAAAACTTTGAAGAACTTGAAAGATAATTTTTTTAAATGTTTAGAACGAAGACGTTCTAAACATTTAAAAAAAGTTTTTTCTTCATAAAAAAAGTTCCAACAGAGAAATTTAAAGATGTACGCGTTTAACCTTTTTTAAACAAATAAAAGAGCTTGACAATCGCATAGTCGATTCTTTGAAATAAAAAAAAAGAAAACAGTTTGTGAAATGTCTTCTTTTTGTAATAGTCTCATTCCTATGTTGCAAGGATTACCAACAAAAAAGGCAAGATTAGTCAAGTTATAAATAAATCAACTTTTATTTGAAATAGAATTTGGAGTTGAATACGAAGACATTTAGAATTGTATAGGTAGTATTTTATTGGATGTATTTATTTCTCTCTTAAAGATAAAAGAAACAAAAATGTAATTAGTAGTATACTTACTCAAAAAAAAATTTAATGTTTAATTTAATTTTATTATCTTTAAAATATCTAATTGCCAATCTACTGCACCTTCTTGATTGAAGAATTCTTAAAAGGAGTCCCTTACTTTTTTTGCAGTGTCAGAGTAGTTATTTGATGTGTTATTTATAGCAACTAAACCATTTATATTTGGCACCTCCTTTCTCCAATCACCAAGTTGTATTCCAGTTGGTCCATCCTGATCACCATAGTTGGAAGGGCAGTTACTATTATTGTTATTTACATTTTCAGCTAATAAAAAATTATGTAAAGCAACTACAGCCTTTGTTGTTGCAATAACATTTTCAACATTACTTATAATTGGTTTATAAAAAAACACGAAATCTACTTGAAGCTAAACCAAAGGCATTTTCAACAACTCTTGTTCTATTAAACTAAATATATAGTTGAAAACAAGTTTATCAGTTGAAAGATTTTTAAAAGCATAGGGCTTCATCGTGTGTCTTTTTAATCCAAATGCTTCATCTGCAACAAAAACATAGGGCAAAATTTTTTGAGAGTTATTAGATATTTTTGAATCTTTTGAAACTTTAAAGATGTTGCTTTCTAAAGCAAATCCTAATTGACTATTGTTGTAAACACTTCCATCACTTTGTCTGCTATTATCACCAATATATACCAAAATAAAACGGTACTTCGCATCAGAGACAACCATCAATACTATACTATGTGTTTTTTTGTTGTTAAAATAGCTTGATCCTTATCAAGATGGAGCAAACATTTGAACATGCCTACCATCAAAGGCACCAAGACAATGTGGTAAGTGCCATCTGGTTTCAAATTCATGTGCAATATTTCCTTACTCAATTTCAGAATTAGGTGTTTTTACGTATTCTTCTAACAAGTTGTTTCAAACAAGATTCATAAACTATTCTTCCAACAGTGGTTGGTGACTTTCGATAATTAGCTTTTGTTATATCATGAGCCCAAATCGTAAAAGTTTTTCAAAAGTTGAATAAGACATTCGAAAATATTGGGAAAAAACTCATAATCATAAGGCATCAAACCATTAAAAAGAACGTGATGTTCCCCTCTTAACTCGTTGTAAATCTTTCTTATCCAAAAACGTCTTTTTTTCTTTTTTTCTTTTTAATCTTTGCCATATATTCATGTATAACTTTCTGACAAGAAAAATCTTAACTTTTCCACAATCATTTTTTATTGCAAAATCGTACTAGTTTTGATAAAGCAAAAAACGCTTTTGTTTTTATTTAGAGATTGACTCATTTTCGCTGCTAACGTATTTGATTCACCTGCGCATGTCGAGCAGCAAAAATTATCGCCCAGCGCAACATTTTTCGTATAGTGGAGAACAGCCTTAAGGAACCAGTGGGCACCGGACCAAAAAAAGACGTCTTTTGAACGTTCCAAAGACGTCCGAAACGTTCAAAAGACGTTTAAAACGTGTACAAGACGTTTAAAAGACGTCTTTTTTACGTTTGTGCCCACTCGGAACTGAATAATTGCGTTTTATTTAAAATTTCGTAAGCTGATCAATCTTTCTATTTATACTTCTTATGTAACCGCTAAAGTAACCTCTCATTTCAGCTTAAATCTAGAATGATACGGTAATTACTGTTACGTGTGGCAAAATAATTTAAATGAAAAAATACCTTTTTAAATATAGACAATCTTTGTTGAAAACTTTTGCATAAGTGTGAAAACATTATTAATATTTTTTATTTATGGAACAACTTGCCTAATACATCTTCTGTTAAAAATAATTTGTCTAACTCTTTGATTTTCAAAGTATTGGAAAGTAACTAATTGATTGTTTATGATTTTTAACTTGACTAGCAAATCCGCAGTTAAACGCATATAAATTAAAAAAAAAAGATCTGTTGCTAAACAGCTTTGCGTCTTTTAGAGTTCTCCTAATTTAATAATAGTGTGTTTAAAAATAAAGTAAAAAAGAGATGTTAGTGAAGAATCAAGTATGCATTTAAGTCAGTTATATGGTTCGGTAAAATAAATCTTATTATCACAAATGGTTACTTCTAATCATTTTATTTTTTATAGTATTTTTTAAATAACGTACATTCTGTAGTATCACTTTGTAGTAAATTAACTTATGATTTACCTCAAAAGATAATTATTCGTTTCTTTATTCTTTTTTTTTTTTTTTTTATATATATATATATACTTTTTGTTCATTCTTTTTTCTTTCTTTATTCATAATTCTTCCCATGATCTTAAGATCTTTAATGAAGACGTTTTTAACTGTTTTAAAATCTTTGTTTAAATCATGATGAGATTCGCTCATTATTTCCGCTGCTGCAACTTTGTAAACTTTTTGTAATAATTTAATTTATATTTTCAAACACAACATATTTATAGAGTGTAAAAAGTTAAACATTAGTTGGTATCCTCTTTCAGTTTTACATGATTCAGTTTCTATTTTCCAGATGATGATAACTTATGTATCCTTTTATTCTTGTTTTTTTTCATTGATATTATATTTAATATTATCAATAAAAAAGGGAAAAAAGGGATGACATTTATTATGGTTGTATCATTATTTAAAAAAAAACGGATGAAAAAGAGTCCAGTAAGTTTTTTAATGTAAAATGGTAGTTTATTTAATTAGAACAAGTAAGAAATTGTATTTAATTCTAAGTTTATTTTTCAGAACAGTCTATTGCTATGAGAGTTTTTAAAATTTTATTATAAGAATAGGCTTGTATCATTGGATACGTTTGTTAATCTAGATGCAATATATAGATACCGAAACACCACAAGTTTTCTTTAACAAACTTATGATGAAAAAACAGTGGCACCAATTCAGCAAAAACTTAGGGGGGGGGGCAAATTTGCGAAAACAAGTTGACTACCCCTTCATCACATAACAAAATCATAACATGAAGCAGAACAATTTAAGTCCAACGTAAACTACTTTTTTTATTTTTTCAGTTACGATTTTTATTTTTACGTTATTTTTCAAAGTTACGTATTTTTCAACATAACGTTTTTTTTCAACATTACGTTATTTTTCAAAATTACGAAAGTTTCATTGCAACAATTGGTAACAATATTGGGGCATTTTGGCAAAGTTATTTTACTAAATCGTCAAGGTCTAATTATTTAACTAATTGAGGTACAACAGTCATTAGCAGTAAAAAGTTCTCTCGTTAGCACAAGTTGTTCTGAGTTTTTCAAGGTCATTTCTCAGTTTTGAAATTTTTCAGAAGTTTCAAAACTGAGAAATGACCTTGCTCATTCGATGCTGTGGTAACAGGTAATGTCAGCACAATTTTTAATAACTTTAATACTTTTGAATAAGCATTTGGCCATTGTTGCAATTTCTGATGTAAATCAAAAATATCAACAACTTTTCCTTCAGTCTGACAACATATCACCTGGAATGATTTAGCAACTAGCTCAAGCGATTGAAAAACAACTTCATTGAAATGACTTAAATATAATTTTGCAAGGGTTTCACATCTTTCAAGATCTTAATAGTATTTCTGATTGTGATGGCCAAATGCTTGAATTGCATTAAAAAGTAACTCATTTTGCATAAAACGTCTATCAAATTTTAATGGACCCACTTGTTACATCTCTTTTTCCAGTTGTACTACTTGATAAATATTGTTTAAAAAAGATGAAATTTTCTGTAATATAGCAGCTCTAGATGATGGTTCATTGGATATTGAATCAAAATTAATCTCATTAATGTCAGATGTTGCAAACTCCTTTGACTTCATAAATATAAGGTGACCATATTTGGAAAATACCAGATGCGTACAACGAATAAATTTGGTATATAAAAATACAAACGGCATTTAAATCAGACTTGTAGCCTGATTTAAATGCCATTTCTTTAAGAGGGGAGCACTTATTCAAGAGGCGCCAAAAATAAAATAAAAATAAAGGCGCCCAGAGGCAATTTTTTTTAGCGTCTATATTCACCAATTTTTTGATAAGATTTTCCATAAATTTAATAAAATGATTAATTATATTTTCTATATTTTCTTGCCCTTTTTTCTGTTGTATTAAGAATTTTTGAATATATGTTTAACTTCAATTTTTTAGTGGTCAAACAGGACAAAGCAGGGGAGCACAAGCCCCCTCGCTCCCGCCCTCCCTACGGGTCTGGCTCAAATGGGTTTTACTAAAAACTCGTTTATTTATTTTAAAATAGCATGTAATGAAGTTAAATTATGGAAAAAATATTAAACAAAATTTGCATTTTTAAATCACAAATATTTTTCATAAGAATGATTTGTTTCCAGCAACATGTCATCTTTTCCAACTTTTGTCTTCAAATTCTGAGCAGCTATATTTTCTTAAATTAAAATTTAACAAACAAAATAGCTGCATAAGTTTTCATTGCATGTTGGTGATCCAATGGTGATCACAAATAATACCGAATATGTATTATAACTTATATTTTTAAGATCTTAACCGTTTTTACATTAACTATATTACTTATATTCTTATTATTTTTGTATATGAAAAACAACAACAACAAAACTCTATTTATACAAAAATTTCGTTCAATAACAAAAAAACACTATTGTTCAAATAGTCGCCACATAATTGTTATTTAGTTCGTTATAGCCATATTAGCGCTATTTACTGGTTATATCGATTGTGGTATCAAAATGTTGTTTTTTTTTATGCTAATTCAATTTTCTTCCAATCAGTTGGGATTTCCCTTTTGTCCAAATATCATTGGCAATCAAAAACAATTGCTCTAGGTTTGTACCTGGAGCGGTATAAGGAACGTGATTATTATAAGGAACGTACTTATTTTCGAAATGAGAAAAAATTTCAATTCATCGCTTGTCACATTCAACAGACTGTGAGTTCCAAGAAGAAAACTTTTACTTTGTGCAATATAAATTAGTTCTCCGACTTTCGTTGAAAAATTCATTGCCATCAAATGTAATTTCAATTGATTTTTTCAAAAAATTTATAGTTTCAATCATTTCAATCCATTCAATTTTACAGTTAAGTAAATACCGCCTAAAAACTTCAGCCTGATTAAAGTGACGCGTTTACTCATCTATATACTCTAGACAGACACTGTAAAAAATGTCTATTTTTTTCGAAAATTGGTTTTTCAAATGATGACTACTTTCTTCGGTAACTTGCAAATGCTGTCTTACCATGAAAGTTAGAAATTTTTCTTTTCTAGATTTTATCTCGTCTTTCAAATCTTTTAATACTATGGCAACTTCAGCAACAGAAATGTTATCATTCTCAATATTTTTTACCGTGTTATAAAAATTTTTGATATTCCACCCCAGCTTCATCGCAGAAATTTTCCAAACTAGAAACTCGAACAGTAAAACGGTTAAAAATAATTAGTAATTATCTCCACATCAATAGATATACAAACCAGATGCAGTATTTATTGCGTTTGATAAAATATGAACATTGCAATCGATACCAATGATTTTGCGGTTTAGCTTAATTTTTTGTGAATATTGTTATTGCCGTTTCGTTTTAAACCTCCAAAAAGGTATTGGTCTTATTTGCAAAAATTGCTAATATATTTGAAGAAACATTGTTAGCACTAATGCATTTATAGAAAACTTCTGATAAAATATCTGATGTTTTTCCGTTTTCACAATATATGTTAATCAGCTGAATTTGCATTCCCTCTTTAACATCAATATAACGAGCCAAAATAGGATACATCTTAACGTCCTTGTGGTTTGATGCATCAGAAATAATTGACACATATGATGCTTTTAATAAAGCATTTTCTAAGTTAGTTTCACAATACCTCTTGAACACGTTAATCATTATTGCTTCTCATTTTGTACGCGCACAAGCAAATTTTGGATTATAAAATTTCTAAATTAGCTTTCATGTACAATCAGCACTTCTAAAGCTATGGTTGTGTTTGATTGTGTGGAATGCAAATGTTCTTTCTTGAATGGCTAATACTTTTTCATTTTGACCAAAGCTCTAACTCTTCATCAACTTTGTGATTTTGTTTGAGAATATAAAAGCATCTAATGATATTTTGTGTTTGATAGCTTTGCAATGATTTTTAATTTCAGACCGTCCACAACTACTAATGTCAAATAGGTTTTGACAAATAGTACATTTGAAGAGCTCATCTTTGATCTGTGTTGAGAAAGGAAACATTTTCATTAAATTATCATTAAATGTATTTAACCATCTCTTCTTACTATTCATTTTTTGAATTTGATGTATAAATAGTTATAAAAACATTAAATTACTTTTTTATGAACACTTATTTTTATGAACTTCTTATTAAAATAAATCGCAAAGCGTTATTTACAATGATTAGGGAAAAAAGACATTACAAGCTAACAATATTTGCGTAAAAAGAGCGCATTTTCTTTCATTTTTTTATTCTCTAATAGGAAATTTGAAAACTTTTTTTTTTAATGTTTTTAATTTAGTTCAATTAGTTTTGAATTTAATTAATTTAGTTTTGTGTTTTATAGTTAAGTTCATTGGAAATTTATTCATTATGTTTTCTAACTATATTTTAGAAAATATTATTTTTTGAATTTTATTTGCTTTTTTTTAATTTATAAACGCGTACACAAACGCGTACAAACCCCAAACGCGCAAAACTACAGTCAAACGCGTACGTATGGTCACCTTAAGTATATACATTGTTTCGTTGACCAGCTGTCTCATTTCAGCTTTAGGTAGCATAGTTATGGTTACATCATTGGTGTTGCCTCATTCAATTAGTTTAAATTGTAATCAAATGCAACTGATTTCTTTAATGAATATGGATATTCAAAAAATTTCTAAGCGTCACCAAAAAATATTAAAATGTTATAATAATACTTGTTATTATTCACAATAGTTTATTTTAAAAACACATTTGGTTTCAATATAAACTGTTATAAATAAATAAAAAGTATTATAGTTGTACACAATCATAATAAATATAATTGTTACTGTTTTTATTGAATTTAAATTTTTTTATACTAATGTGAATATTACCTTTTATAAATACAATTTTTGATATGCTAATGAATGAAAATTAATTTATAATTATTCTAAACTATATAGGAAATTTTACTACAAGTTTTTTTTATTAAATTATTTTTTTTATTTTCGAATAATATTATTTTAGATTAGTAAAAAAAAGAAAAAATTGGAAAAACCCTGGTCGTAGTGATACCTGGTGGAGAAATCTGGAATCTAGTTATTTACTTCCTGAGGAATGGATTCTTTAATTATGAATTCTATATTTATCTTTTATTATATATTTAATTATTAATTTAATTATGGATTATAATATATTTATGAAACTGGTGGACTCTATAAGGCATAATATCTATCCAAGTCCAAGATTTGTAAGAAGAGATACTATTTCTGCTGAAAAGTGTGTTGCAATGATTTTGTACTAGCTAAAAGATAAAGGCTCATTTAGAATGGTAGCAAATACGTTTGGTGTTTCGAAAGCTACTTTGTTTGTGTCACTACGTCTTGTGTGATGTGCCATAAACTTAGAACTAGGACCAAAGTTGATAAAATTCCCAAAAGACAAATGAGGAAATTAATTTTATGACTTACAAATTTGAATCAAAATTTGGTATTCCACTAGTTTTAGGTTGCATTGATGGTACTCACATCCCAAGCCAACAATCGCAAGAAAATTGCCATGAGTATTTTTGTTACAAAATGAAATATTCATTAAATTGTCAAGCAGTTTGTGACAAAAAGGGAAGATTCACAGATGTGGAAGTCAGATGACCAAGAAGTGTCTATGATGCTAGAATATATGCTAACAGTAATTTAAACAAAATGTTTGTTAATAGATTGTTAGGGGATCCTGCATATCCTCTGTTTCTGTTACCAAACCTTCTTAAAGAGTAGCCACATTCTAAAGTGATAAGGATGCACTTTTCAACAACATGTTGCGTTCAGCTCGTAACCAAATTGAATGTGCTTTTGGAAGATTAAAAGCTCGTTGGAGAGTTCTTAATCGCTGAATCGATGTTGATTTAGAACTTAACACTTCCCTAGTTTATACATGTTTTGTATTGCATAATTTTTGTGAAATAATGAGGTTAACATTCATAGTGAATTAATACAAACAGAAGTAGTTGCAGAAAAAAGGTCACAAACCTGTGACCATCACAACAAACTTGATAAACCTTATACCTACAATTCATCGTGTGGGGTACAAACAAGAGAAGCAGTTATTCAATATTTAAGTGACAAATATTTGAAATAAAGGTTTAAATACTTCTGAACTTTGGTTTAATTATGATAGGTCTTTATTTAATATTCTTCTTATGTATGTATTTACATAATAAAATTTTAAAAAAACAAATTTTTTTTACTGTTGGTAATATTTGTATAATCTTTTATTTCTTTACGCTAGAAACTATTGTTAAAAAGAATCTTCAATGTTGTTATTTTTTTAATTATTGTTTATACTTGTATCATCTTTTATTTCTATATTTTAAATTTTTGTGCTTCAAAGTTTAAAAGATTTTGATTTTTGGTCTGCTTTTTATTAAATTTTTTTTTAGTTGTACCAATGCCATGTGTTTTAGTTGGCTTACTGTTAAAATATGATTTTAATTTAGTCAAATTTCATGATTTGAAATTTACTTTGTTAATCATTAGCTAACGGTAATGGAAAAAAATGAAATTAACAAGCGAACGTAATAAATTTTTTATTATTTTTTGTGACACATTTCTATTGTGTTTTTTTCTTCATATTAGCAGTATTTTTGTTTATATTTTTGTTTATATTTTTGTGATATTTTTTTTTTTTGTTTCTTGTTTCTTTTTTATCTACTTTTAACACGTTGCTCTCGAAAATAGTGTTATGAGGGCGTTATATTATTTTTGTGACACTCCACTTTTTTTTTTCATTATAAATTTGCCATTTAAAATAGTTACAACTTTCGTATCTGTTTTAAAAAATTGATGAAGTATATACAGGTCTGTGGGCCATCACCGTTTTTTTAGAAAAATTTTGATTCCTTCCTCCCTCTTTGTCGTCGCTTTTTTTTTTTTTACAGCGAGGCAAATTTCATAAGTGCGAACTGGATGTGTACGAAGCAGTTGTAAAAACTGGCAAGTGCGCCATAAGAATTGGCAAACATTGACACAAGTGCGAACAATAAAATTTTGTTAAAATGTAAAGTACATTTATTCGCAAATGTCCATAGATTTCAATGACTTAAATCTATGGACTCTTGTAGCAAAATATACATACATCTACTAATGGGTTTTGGTTAGGGAAGGCAGTGCAATCATTTTTTTCAATTAATTTATAATAAAAAAATTCCAATTCGCGCCTATGTAGATTCGCAATTATGAAATTTGCACTTAATCAGTCGAACCTTTTTTTCTATAATCCCACCCCTTAAAAAAGATGGTATAAAATCTGAATCCCCCTCCCCATATTTGAATCAAAAAAAGTTATAAAAAGTATTCTTTAACAATAACTTCATAAACACACATGTTTACATATTTTCCATATTATTAAAATTGAAATAAGAAATCTATAAAGTGATGCCCATTTCCATCAACCCCTCTTCATCCTTTATCTACACTCCTCCCTCTTATTTGTATAACGCACTTTATGTTCCCTACACAGGACATTGCTATCAAATATATGAAAGCGCTATCGCTACCTTCCACTTTATTGGTACCACAAACCACTATCGTTGCTTTGCTACTTTTTCAAATTCAAAAACTGGTAGCGCTACACCGTTGCGCAAATTTTTTTGTCATGTTTTTTTGTTGTTATCGATATGGGACGACAAAAAAATAATATTTTTTATAAACGTGATAAAATATTTACTGTCGTATATGCAAATTACGAGTTTCTCCCAGCACATTTTTTTTTCTACAATTTTGAGTTTGATGAATAATGTCTTTTAAACGTCTTTTAAACATTAACGTTTAAAAGACGTTTAAAACACATTTAAAACACATTTAGAACGTAACTTTTAAAAACAAATGCCCGTCGGGTATTCAATTTACACGTGAAGTCTCAAATTCTTTTGCTAAATCACAATATACACTTAGTGTTTTTGTCGATTTATCAAAGGCTTTTGATACAGTCAATCATGATATCTTACTTAAAAAACTTGAGTTCTTCGGAATAACTGGTAAAATGATTAAATGGTATAAAAGTTACTTGTCAAATAGAAACAATTCGTCTACCATGGAGAAGAATTGCTTCCTATTAATCTTCAAAATAAAACATTAATTGAAATAAAATGTGGTGTTCCACAGGGTTCTATCCTTGGCTTACTTCTCTTTTTAGTATACGTCAACGATCTAAATAAGGCCTCGAATCTTATAAGCATCATGTTTGCCGACGATACCAATTTATTTTTATCAAACAAAGACATTAACAAACTTTTTTTAGATATGAATAAAGAACTTAATCAAGTTTCTAATTGGTTTAAATGCAATAAATTAACCTTAAATATTGACAAAACAAAGTGAATCCTTTTCCACTCCTCAACAAAAAAACGCTTTTTGCCTTATGATTTACCTAAACTTTATATTGGCGAAAGAAAAAAAAGATTTCGTTTTAAAATTCCTAGGTATTTATTTTGACGAAAATATGACATGGAAAGCTCATATTGATTATATATCAACAAAAGTTGCGAAAAGTATTGGTATCCTCTACACGGCTGTTTCACTCTATGTAAAAGTGAGCGTGACGTCATGAGTTTATCAAAAAAAAAAAGTATTTCCGCATAAAAAAATATAAAAATTCACTAACTTTAAAATAAAAGTATTTTTCTTCTATAAATGCTTTCATCTTCAAATAAAAAAAACATAAAAGATCTATCTTTTTTTATTTAATAAATATTTACATTAAACGGGCATTAAACATTAAATAATAAAATATTGTTAAGATATTGCTAATGATTTGGGATCACTTTTCTGTTTTTTATGATTTTTACGGAAAACCTGTCTTGGGTCAACTAAAATTTCCTAACATAGCTACATGCTTAATGGTTGAAATTTGGAACATATATAAATAAATGTCTGTTCTATCTAATTTTTGGTGCGGATTGCTTATTTATTTATTTTTTTTAATTATTTTTTAATGCATTTATTTTTTTATTTTTATTATTAAATAATAAAAATCGTATTATTTTTGTAATCCGCACCAAATTATTAAAATTTCAACCCTTTCTGCATATGAAAATCAAAAAATTGTTTTCTGTACCTCCAGCTATGTTAAGACATATGTTTTCAAACTTGGCTAGTTTAGAAACAAATTTTTCTAATTTTTTTCGCAAAATATTGTTTACATTTTAAAACAATCACGTGGCCTTAAATACTGTAGGTCCCAACCATATATGTGTGCAACCTGTTCCATGTTCTGCTTCCTTGCAGGATTTGCTATCTAAGCAAGGGCTGGAAGGAGTGTTCTTCCTGTCATCAGTACTATCTTATATCAGTCATGCCTATAGTAATTTTTTTTTTTTTTTTTTTTTTTTTCCCATATAGTTGGAGGTGCCTTAGTTACTGTATTAGCTCACCTGTAATCTACGTTATATGTATGTTTGTGTTCTGTCTGAACCTCTGGCGCGGTGTTCGCTCACCCGTAAGTTACTTTATGTTCTTTATGTATGTCTGTGTTCTGTCTGAACCTCTGGCGCGGTGTTCGCTCACCCGTAAGTTACTTTATGTTTATGTTTATGTTTATGTTTATGTTTATGTTTTTGATGTTTTTTTATGTATGTTTGTGTTCTGTCTGAACCTCTGGCGCGGTGTTCGCTCACCCGTAAGTTACTTTATGTTTATGTTTATGTTTTTTATGTTTTTTTTTATGTATGTTTGTGTTCTGTCTGAACCTCTGGCGCGGTGTTCGCTCACCCGTAAGTTACTTTATGTTTTTCATGTATGTTTGTGTTCTGTCTGAACCTCTGGTGCGGTGTTGACTCACCCGTAAGTTGATTTATGTTTGTTTGTGTTCTGTTTATACTCTAATGCAGCGTGAGCTCAGTAACTAACTACTTACTCCAACTACAAAACGTACACTCACCTTAGACTCCTGTATTTTGTTAGATGCAGTGTTTTTCCTTATGCACTTCCAAAATGTCATGCCTGGTTTTCTCAAAGTACTGTTGCGGGAAGTAGCTCCTTTTAAATACTCCAGGTCAGGTCAGGATCATCAAGATCAATCTTGCTACTGGTATCACGTAACCCAGTACCACCTGCCACAAGCCCTGCTGCCTTGCAGAGTGTGCTCTTCTTATGCAAAGGCTAGGAGAAATAAACTCCGACTAAAAATTCCCCTGCCTTGGGGCTCTTGGTTGAGTAAAGGCTAGAGATGGTGTTTCGATAAAAACACTCATCTTGGGCAGATGTTAACTGCATCCAGCTAAACATCCCCTGCCTTGGGGCTCTTGGTTGAGTAAAGGCTAGAGATGGTGTCTTGATAAAAATACTCATCTTGGGCAGATGTTAACGGCATCCTGCTACTGTCTTGTAGAAGGCCTCCTAGGCAAAGACTTTAGGGGTAAGCAGAAAAATTCTGCTAACCAGCCTCGAACCCCCTCTTCATCTATTAGGCTGGCGTAGATGTAACCTGTGTTACATTGTTTCCTGCCTAGGATGATGAATGCTGGATCTCCTTGAATCTACTCATAGAATTTTGCTTATGCCTCTATGATAATGGCTATGCAACTCTTCCTGTTATCTCCATATGAGGGTACAGCTCTAAAACTCAGTTTAATGGTTCTGAGGCCGGCTGGTAGTAAGGTTTCCCGAACTCTGTGGTAGCTCTCAGAGAGGCTGATTCCATCAACAGCTGCAAAATATCAGAGTATTAACAGTGCCATGTTGCGCATGGATGGTGTCCCTGTTAATGCTTTTGGTGTGCATTGTCAAGGCCACATAAAGAGCCCTATGTCACGGCTTAGGGTTAATTAACAGGACTGAGATAACTGCATAGCTCATTGATTAGGAGGCTGTGCTCTATCTATGAATGAGTCAAGTTCTCATTAAACCCAAATCATGACCAGAGTAAGCAAAAATTTAAAACCTAAAAAACCATCCCCACCACCTAAATATTTTAATATATCTTTTACAAATATTCGCGGTCTACGAAGCAACTTTCCATCAGTTGAGTCTTACCTCCTGCAAAATTCACCAGACTTGCTTGCACTCAGTGAAACAAATTTAAGTTCTGCAATTCCTTCTTCAGATGTCAGTGTTGATGGGTACTATCCTTTGATTTGTAAAGACTCCAATAGTCACATGCTAGGTTTAGGAATATACATACGCATTAATTCCCCTATTTGTCGTGAAATCAGGTTCGAATCCTTTGACCATTCTTTTATGTGCTTTCGCCTAGCACCTCTTCACTCTATCACCTTTCTCTTTGTTCTTTATCGTTCTCCTTCTTCCCATGATTGCACTCTTTTAGATGTTTTCTCTGATCAAATTGACCATGCCCTCTCTCTTTACCCCTCTGCCAATATTGTTGTTGTTGGTGATTTTAATGCCCATCACACTGAATGGCTTGGCTCTAACACCACTGATCCTGCTGGCACTAAAGCCTTTAACTTCTGCGTTTCTCAATCTCTTACTCAGATAGTTAACTTTGTGACTCGTTTTCCTGACAACCCTAATCATTTACCTTCACTCCTTGACTTATGTCTTGTTTCTGACCCTAGCTTATGTTCAGTTTCTCCCTTTTCTCCCTTAGGTGGTTCTGACCATGCAATGATCTCTATAAATCTTTCTTCTCGTACTTCTTTTTTGGGCTCACCTTATCATCGCACCACCTACTACTACCTTAAAGCTGACTGGGATTCCTTTCGTGATTTTCTTCGTGATGGTCCTTGGGCTGATGTTTTTTCTCTCTCAGCTGACAAATGTGCCTCCTACGTAACCTCCTGGATTCAGGCTGGAATGGAAGCTTTTATTCCTTCTCGTCGGTTTCAAGTCAAGCCTCATTCTACTCCATGGTTTTCTCCTTCTTGTGCGGCTGCTATATCCAATCGTAACCATTTTTTTCATCTTTTTCAAAAGAACAACTCTCTTGAGAACAAGCGGCTGTTTATTATTGCAAGAAATCGATGTAAAAAGTTGCTTTCTGATGCTAAACTCCATTATTCTCAGTTCACTAAATCTCGCATCTTATCGCAGAAGTTAGGCTCTAAAGACTTTTGGAAAATCTTCAACAGCATTGTTAACAAGGGTAGATCTAACATTCCATCTCTCATTCATGGGACTGATCTTGTTACCTCTCCCAGGGATAAGGCAGAACTGTTTGCAAAGAACTTTTCTTCTAATTCCACTCTTGAATCTTATGGACATTCTCTTCCTTCCATTCCAGTCAAACAGGTTGACCCATTGTTAGACATTCAAATCACTCCGGCTTCTGTTGCTAAAGTCATATCTCAATTAAACTCGTCTACAGCTTGTGGTCCAGACAACATTCCTGTCACAGTCTTGCAGAATTGTTCTCCAGAACTTTCTTCAATTCTCTCTAAACTATTTAACAAGTGTTTGACTGAGTCTTGTTTTCCTGCTTGTTGGAAAATGGCATCTGTGGTTCCAATATTCAAAAACTCTGGAGAAAATTCTGACCCCTCCAATTATCGTCCGATCAGTCTTCTTTCTGTTATTAGCAAGGTCTTTGAGTCTTTAATCAACAAATTCCTTACATCTCATCTTGAGTCAAATAAACTGCTGTCAGACAATCAATACGGTTTTCGATCCTCTCGCTCTACGGCCGACTTGTTAACTGCTGTAACTGAAAGATTTTATCGTGCATTAGATGGAGGCGGTGAGGCTAGGGCTATTGCTCTCGACATATCTAAAGCTTTCGACAAAGTTTGGCATACTGGTCTTCTCCATAAGCTTGCTTCATATGGTGTTTCTGGGAAAGTTTTTGAGATTATCAAACCATTTCTTTCTGACCGGTTTATTAAAGTCATCCTTGAAGGCCAACACTCTTCTTTATTTCCAGTAACTTCTGGGGTTCCCCAAGGTTCCATCCTGGGCCCTGTTTTGTTTCTTATCTACATAAACGATCTTCCTGACAACCTTTCATCTAAAGTAGCTCTTTTTGCTGATGACTCAACTTTATACTCCTGTCTTGACAAAAAGTCTTCTCTTTTCGATCGCCTAGAACAAGCAGCTGATCTTGAATCGGATCTCACTTCAGTAATAGATTGGGGTTCACAGTGGCTTGTGAATTTCAACTCTAAAAAAACCCAATTGCTTACTGCAAACAACTACCGTAATATGGTCAACATTCCTATATTAATGAATGGCAATCCTCTTACTGAGTCGTCCTCTTTACGTCTTCTTGGATTATCGCTTACTACTGACCTTTCATGGAAACCATATATACAATCGATTGCTAAATTAGCTTCTGCTAAGGTTGCTTCTCTTTATCGTGCTCGCCATTTCCTTACTTCTGATTCCATTCTCTACCTCTACAAATCTCTTATTCGTCCCTGTATGGAATACTGTTGTTATATTTGGGCTGGTTCTTCTAACGATTCACTCTCTCTTCTTGACAAGGTCCAAAAACGCATTGTAAATGTTGTTGGACCTGGACTATCTGCTAAGCTTGAACCTCTTTCCTATCGTCGTAAAGTTGCATCTCTTTCTCTTTTCTACAGATACTATCATGGTCACTGCTCAAAGGAGTTATCATCTCTAGTTTCATCAACTAAAATTCATTCTCGTTTTACTCGTCATTCAGTTTTCTGTATCTGTCCCTGCATGCTCTAAAAACTTTTATTCATCTAGTTTTTTTCCCCGCACTTCAATTCTTTGGAACTCTCTCCCATCTTCATGTTTTCCTGACTCATACAACCTTCAACTTTTTAAGTCTTCTGTCAACCGTTTCCTTGCTCTATAACTCTGTTCTTTTTTTTTCCTAGTAACTCCCAACTTAATAGTGGTTGCTTGCAGCCTTGTTGGGAGTGAATGCAAATAAAAAAAAATATATATATATATATATATATGTAATGAATTTTATGAAAACAATTTTCTTAGCGAGACAAATTTTGATGTATAAAATAAACAAAGTTTGGCGAATTTTCTTTCTCGTGAGTTATCAACAAACATCAGATAAGTTTTTTAATCCTATTATATCTTGTTCATCTATTTGTCAATGAATATTATTTTGTTTGCATTGTTTGTGTTATATTTTTATTCAAGATTTATTTATCATTATGTATTCTACTGAAAGGAAACTATTAAAAGAATGGATTGAATGGGACGATAGTTGGGAAATTTTTTTTTTTGCCAATTGATTTTAATTTGCCTAATTTTGATGAGTTCGATAATATGTGCCAAAATTTAATACGCAAAAAAAAACTTTTTAAAAACAATTATAAAGCTTCAAAAAACGAAGCCTTTTTTAAAATGCAACTGTCTCCTGCTCTACAAATGAAAAAAAAAATCAGCAGATGCAGATGAATTTTCATTTCTAAATAGGAATAAGGAACTAAGTAGTCAAGTTGACCAATTAACTTCTGAAAATATAGCAAATGTAGAGCAAAAAGAGAAATTAAAACTGAAGTTATTAAAGTTGGAAGCTGAAATTTGTAATTTAAATTCTAAAAATGAGGCTCTTAGTACACATTGTAACTCATTATGTTCTCAAGTAGAGGTTATGAGTATTAGGCTAAAACAGGAGGAGAAGTTCCAACTTATTTTAAAAAAAATAATCAAAACAGCACAGCGTAAATTTGCATCTGCTCGTGCCAAAAATGTAAGATTGCTAAAAAAAATTAAATTTGAAAAAAACAATGCAAAAATCAGTGATTTAAACCGGAATTGTTGTCAAATTTGCAAATGTCTTCTAAGCGATGATAAGGATTTAGTTGTTGTTGATTCTTATTTAGACTATGACAACATTGGTTCCTCTGAATTGTTTTGTGGATTTAAATTAAGTAATCCACAGACTATATCAGTTAAAAGGCCATTAGTTGGTAAAAAATATATTTACATTAAGTTAGGACATTGTAAACCTTATTCTAAGTTAGGTAGGCATGCTGCAGCTAGACGATCTAAACTTGCTTTTATATTCCTTCGATTATTAGCTTGTTCAGATTTAGAAAGTGATTTGTCTATGTTGTTTTGTGATTCAGTGCCTTTTGATAAGTCTATGTTTTGTTGTGCTGCACATAAGTTAGGTTTAGTTAGGGAGTTAAGTGTTTCTGATGCTGTAGAGCTGCAGAGCCAATTAAGGATGTCCACGGCTGAATTTCGTACGCTAAGACGTATTCTGTGTAATTTTGGTGCAAGGATTCTTCCATCTGAGCCCGGGATGAGGCGAGGACAAGAAATGCGGACAATGCATGTCAATAAAGAACATGTTGCTGTAAAGTCCATGTTGCTTTATCCAAGAATTTGATGACTTGTATTGAAGAGGTTTTTAATGATCTTCGTGTACGCGACAGCCTTGATTCGGATGTTCGGATGCTTTGGCAAAGAGGTATGGCTCCTTTTTGCTGGGGATAAGGGTGGAAAGTATATGAAATTCCATTTTGAATTTGTCAATTCTAAATCATCAGGGTCTGTATATGATGTTCATTTGTTTTGTATGTATCAGGGTTCAAATTGTCGTGAGAATATTGCCTTAATTCTCGGGCATTATGCCAACGACATTAAAAGAATTCAGTCGTCAGATTTTAAGCTAAAAGGCAAAATAGTCAGGTTGTTTTTAGGTGGAGATTTTCATTTCATCAATGATGTTCTGGGACACCAAGGTTCAGCTGCTAGCTTTCCTAGTTCTACAGATCTAGTTGAGTTCTCTTAGAAACCATGCTTCTATGCCTCACACACCTCCTAATTGTAAGAGAACAATACAATCTCTGGAAAAAGTAAGAAAAATTTATTTTGTTTTATCATGCCTGTGTAATGTTACTTTAAAATATTTATTGTTTTCTATTATATTGATTTTATATATTAGGTAGATGCCCACTTTATTCTTATCTTCACAAGTTAATTATACCTATCCAACCATCTAGGTTAAAGAATGGTATATAAGTCTAGGATTAAACTGGTGTAAAAATATAGCTTACTACTTTAACTTATAATCAGAGCAACTAGTATGTTTGTTGGCTATGATATAAAATATTTATTTGTGTAGTTAATTTAAAAAATGTATGGTATTTTATTATATGTAACATTTAATTTAAATATTAGATGCCCATTCGATTATTATCATCAGAAGTAAGTTCTACCTCTGCAGTACCTCTGCTCAATATACCTTTTCTCTGGTTAAAGAATAGAATTTAAGACTCATAAATAACAAGTTAGTTAAAAGATACAGTTTAAATAAAGAAAATGTTAAAGTTATTGTCACCATTGTGAGTCTGTTGAACAAAAACTGTTCTTCTGGTTTAGAATTGAGCCTGGATTTATTATCAACTAGGTGTACAAAGGTCGTTTTCTACTTAAAGAACTTATCAGTGGATCAACTTATTATAAAACAGTTTTTTATGAGAATAAAAAAACATTATCAAACAATTTAAATTAGCTAGTTGTATATTTAAACAAATGTTTTATTTTTTGTGAGAAGAGATTGATTCAATAAACCTTTCACTATATTATTAAAACTGTATGCATAGAAAGTAATCGCTTAAATTTTTTAAAGGCTTTAACTTAACATTTTAATACTAAATATTTCAAAATCTGCCTTTATTTTGTAATGCATTGAATTTATCAACTTAGTGAATTATTTTCATATTTAAAAACGTACTCAATTAAAAGTTAATCCTCCTTTAAGCGACATCTTTCATAATTTTGCAAAAAATGCGGTTTGCTTGCAGACCTCAATAAAGACTGTTTTAGTTAACCTTTAACAATTAAGTAAGGTTTTTTTATTTTAATAATAGTTAAACAACAAGTGTATGTGAAATTTTATCAAAAAAAAATCAGAAATATATTTTTCTGATTTTTTTTTGATAAAAAGTAACAACAAATTACTAAAATTTATCCAAGTTCATCATTGTCGCGTTTTTTATTAAATAAAAGAAATTTTTTTACTATTGTATTAAAGGTCGTATGATAAAACATTTTATTGTTTTTTTAAATCTTTTTACAGAACAAAATTATCTCAAATATTTCAAAAGTTATAAATGTTTTAGTAACACCCCCTAAGTCAATATTTTCCAAAAAAAACAAGAAGCCGTAAAGCTCACTCTGAAACAGCCGTGTCTATAAGGCCAGAAATTATCTAAATAAAAATAATTTAAAACAACTATACTACTCATTTATTTAAAGCTATATAAACTATGCAAATATTGCCTGGGGAAGTACAGTTAAAAGTAAGTTGCAACGTCTTTACCGTCATCAGAAACATGCAATGCGAATAATATATTTTTAAATAGTTTTTCAAATACAAAACTTCTATTTAAAGATATGAATATATTAACTTAACTTGTACAATATTTTATGTTTTACGTTTTGTTGTATGAATAACCCCTTATTTCATGTTTTTAAAGATCTATTTACCTTTAAAGTAAAGAATAAATATAGTTTGCGAAATAATAACTATTTAAAAGAACCCTTTTGTCAAACAAAGTTTAATCAATTTTGTATAGATTATCGAGCACCTTATATCTGGAATAGAATTGTACAGCCTAATTTAGATTCATCTATCTCTTTTTCTGTTTTTAAAAACAAGTTAAAGAATATTCTTTTTTCTACGGATGACATAGTGAAATATTTTTGAGATATTATTTTAACCATTTCTTATTTCAAATGTTTTGAATTCTTATTTTGTTATAAACTACCTGTATTATATTATATTATATTTATATTTTAATTTTTATATGGTTCTGGCGACAAGATCGATATGATCTTCTTCCAGATTCCAAGTTTATATGTTTATATTACATGGAAATCACGACATGTAAATAATGTAAACTTAAAAAAAACTGATTTATCAAAAAAAAAAAGGGCTTGGCAGTGTTTTTAAACATTTCTTGTGCAACATCTTCGTGCGATTGGAAACAGTCTTTTTATTCTAGCAAAGAGATTGAAAAGCAAGGTCCTGGAATGTCACTATTTGAAATAATTTATAGATTTGTTGTTGCAATGAGAGAGATAGGAAAAGGTCATTCTAGTTTGGAAAAATTTTGTGGTTTAATGAACTTACCTCCTCCAATGAACATAAAAGCATTTAATGATATTCAAGATAAAATTCTAATAATATATATTAAAGTGTAGCTGATGTGAAAATGAAAAATGCAGCAAATGAATTTCGATATCTTAACAATGATATCCAACCAAATGATTTTGGATATTAATGTAACAGCTGATGTTGTTGTTTCCTATGATGGAACTTGGCAAAAAAGGGGTCATTCCTCACTTAATGGTGTTGTTGCTGTTATTGCTAGTGACTCAGGGAAATGTGTTGACTATCAAGTTCTTTCAAAAATATGCAATGTCTGTACATCATGGGAATCAAAAAAATATAGTAATCTAAAACTTTATGAAAATTTTTTGGAAACCCATGATTGTTTAAATAATCACGAAGATTCTGTTGGATCTATGGAAGTTTCTGGAATTGTAAATTGTTTTATGAAATCTATAGATAAAAGGCATATTAAACATATTTGAATATTTAAATGTTACACCAGGTACATTTGCCTCAGTACTGAACCAAAATAGACCGAGAAAGAATAAAGATGATGGAAAAAAAGTCGCTTGACAAAATAAAACAAAGAAGAAAGCTGCTTCGTGCAGAGCGAAAAAGTTTTACAGATATAGTAAATAAAAGTGAAGGTGTATCTTATGAGGTAGGAGTTTTTTAGATATTAGTTTTTTGTTACTTTTTAAATTAAATTTGTTAAGACAGTTATTGTATTTTTTAACGCAGTTATTTTTTATTATCTTTTTATATTCAAGCATTTTTTCATTGATTGAATAATTCTATTTTGGTTAAATATTTTTGTGCGGCCATGGCGCAGTGGTTAGAGCGCTTGCTTTAGAAGCAGGAGATCCAGTTTCGAAACGAGCTCTGGACATATTTTCGCGTCACGGTAAGGAAGGAGGCGTGAACTTCCTGGTTAAATGCACATCCGCGGTGCTCTGTGACAGGACCGTTAGGTCTTCTTGGGGCACCTAAATAACAAAACAAAACAAAACAAAAAAAAAAATTTCAATTATCAGAGTTTTCACATTTTTCTTTTTTCTGTGTTTTCAATAATGCTTAAGTCGTTTTGTTTTCAAAAGTTAAAAAACTAAAAATTAATTCATTATCTAGTGTAAATAAAAACAAATCTGACATTATTTTTCCATTCAATAAAAAGTCTAACTATCTTAAGTTTTGGTATACAAATTCTACGTCTTTAGTAAATAACATAACAGAGTTTGAAACAAAAATTATGATCGACTCACCAGATATCATACTTATTTCTGAAACATGGTTCAAAAATGACTTAATTATAAATATTAGCAACTACAACTGCTTTTACAATAATAGAACAAACAAACAAGGTGGAGGTGTTGCAATTTTTACAAAATATGATATAACTGTTTATGAAGTAACAGTTTCACTTTTATATAAAGAAGTTGAACAAATATGGTGTAGCATTGTACTTCATAAAACAAAAATATTAGTTGGATGTATATACAGACCACCAAACAGTACTGACCTAATAAATATGCAATTAATGAATTAATAAAAACTGCAAAAAAGGAAGTAATGGAAAATACTCAAATGTAATAATTGTTGGTGATTTTAATTACCCAAATATTATTTGGAAAGAAGACGGAACTATCGAGCTAAAGCAAAACTGCCAAACAAGCAGAGCATTTATTAATAACTTGCAAAACAATTATTTACATCAAGTAGTTAACAAGCCAACTTTTCAAATGGCTGTTGATAAACCAGCAAATATATTAGATTTAATAATATGCGACGATCTAGATTTAATAATTAACATTGAATATGATGCTCCACTTGGTCAAATTACTAAAAGCCATTACATATTAAAATGGGAAATTAACATACTCAATTCATATGAGAAAAAATTCAACAATAAGAGATTTAATTTTCGAAACGGAAAGTACAAAGAAATGAATCTCATGTTTTATAAAGTAAATTGGGTTGAAATCTTTGACAAAATGACTACAAATCAATGTTATGAATACTTTTTAAAAATTTATGAAAAAGCTTGCAAACAATATATTCCTCGCCACTTCAAACCCACTAGTTCTATCAAAAATCCATGCATTAATAAAAAAATCAAGAATCTACTTAGAAAAAAACGTAGTTTATGGTGCAGAGTTCGTGCTACAAACTTCAAGAACACAAACTTAAATAATGAATACAAACTTATCAAAAAAACAATTAAAAAACAAATTAAAAAATTTACTTTTGATTATGAAATAAACTTAGCAAAAGATGTAAAACATAATCCAAAACGCTTCTATGCATATGCACAAAGAAAAAACCAGACACATACAAAATTGCTAGCACTTAAAACTAGTGACAACAAAATAATAACTGATAAAAAAGTAATTGCTAATCTACTAAATTGTAGTTTCCAATCAGTATTTGTCAAAGAAAATCAAGATTTACCATATTTCAGCAATAAAACTAGTCATTTATTTGAATGTGACTGGGACCAAGAACTAAAAGAAGATATTATATTTAATTATTTATTAAAACTTAATGAAAACAAGTCACTTGGTTGTGATAACATCAGTCCCTATGTGCTAAAGCATTGTGCAGAAGGATAATCCAAACCTTTGTCTTTAATATTCAAGAAATCAATACATTCAGGAGAGCTGGCAGAATTATGGAAATCTGCAAACATTACACCACTTTTTAAAAAAGGAGACAAGAAAGATCCACTCAACTACAGACCTATCTCCTTAACATCGATACCAAGTAAGATAATAGAGAAAATAATTAGAAAAAAACTGATAATTTATATAACAAAAAACAATCTGTTAACGTCTCAACAACATGGATTTATACAAAATAAAGGGTGCCTAACAAACCTATTAGAAACTTTCGATATTATTACAACTGAAATTGAAAATGGTTATCCAGTTGATATATTGTTCCTAGATTTTGCAAAGGCGTTCGATAAGGTGCCCCACTATCGACTTATATATAAAATTTCTAACTATGGAATTAAAGGCAATATTTTAAATTGGATTGATTCTTTTTTAAAAAACAGAAAACAAAGAGTGGTAATGGGTGAAGTTGTATCAGATTGGTGCGAGGTTTATAGTGGTGTACCACAGGGCTCTGTATTAGGTCCTCTTCTTTTTCTGTTATATATCAATGATCTTCCCCAATGCATCTCTTCAATCGCAAAATTATACGCTGATGATACTAAAATCATATCTGTTATAAAAGAACATAATGATCTAACTAATATGCAAAATGACATTGATTTGTTAACTGAATGGTCAAATGTATGGTTAATGGACTTTAACATAAATAAATGCAGTGTTATGCACATTGGAAGAAAAAATATTAACTATAACTACACTATAAAGCACGAGAATCAAAGTTTTCTTCTAAAAACAACAACAAAAGAACTAGACTTGGGTGTAATAGTTTCATCCAATATGAAATGGAATCATCAGGTTCAAGTAGCTACAAGTAAAGCACAAAGAATCTTATGTTTAATTAGAAAAAGCTCTACTTATCTTAACACTGAAATGGTAAGGCAACTATACACATCGTTGGTTAGACCACACTTGGAATTCGCAGCTCCAGTGTGGAGTCCAAGTAATAAAAACAATATCAATGACCTAGAAAAAATTCGAAGACGAGCAACAAAGCTAGCCCCTGAACTAAAACATCTAAGTTATACCGAAAGATTGACAAAGTTGGGCCTCACAACTCTGGAAACAAGACGTATAAGAGGAGATCTCATTGCTTTCTTTAAATTAACAACTGGGATTGATAAGATATTATGGTATAAAGAGCCTAATAAAGCTTCTTCCCAGAGACTTCGAGGTCATCCAATGAAATTTGAAAGAGAATTTGCAAAAACAACACCGAGACATAATTTTTTTACGAACAGAGTGATACCTCATTGGAATGCTTTACCTGAAAAAGTGGTTTCTGCAATGACAGTAAATTCTTTTAAAGCTAGACTAGATAAACATTTGTTAACGGCTGTTAAAGTATAAATTATAAACTTTATACTCCGCGACAATCGTCGTTACAGCAGTTTGTATTACTATGTATTACTATAATAATTTTTTGACCTTTTTATATATTAAAAAATTTTTTTTTTCATTAAAAATCTTTATTATTGTTTTTCTCAATATATGAGTTTTTTGCACCCTGCGATAAATATCTTGAGATTGGTTTGTCTGATTGTGTTGAAATTTTTAGGAGTTGTTTATTATATATATGCACATTCACCTTACTAAAAGAATTAATGTTAGTTAACTGGTTCTAAAAATAAGGTCTAGATTCTAAGCCTTTTCGGGGCTTTTTTTAGACCTTAAATTGGTTTTCTTACAAAAGCTTCAATAATTTATTAAATTATTTGATTTTGGCAGGGTGAGTGTAATCATCTGATATTAAAAAGCTGTGAAAATTTCATGATCATACCATTATTAGTTTTCAGGCTATTTATCGCAGCGCGTAGTCCATATTTAGGATCCATGGACCCAAAATTTTAACCAAAAAATATTTTTTTAATTTTTTTTCCTTTACTGTGCTTTAAATATGAAATACTATTTCTAATTTGAAAATCATAAAATGTGAATGCATTTTTAAAATTTTGATTTTATTAGTATAGGACCACCTTAACAATCAAATTAGATGTACTGGAAGGAATTATTTAAATAACTAAATGCTAGTCTTTTTAGATTACATGAAAGATAATTAAACAAATCATTGAATAATTAAGACAAAACCAATAAATACTTCAAAAATTTATAGTGGTTTGCTATATATAAAATTTAGAA
The DNA here is from genome assembly GCF_022113875.1 of Hydra vulgaris. Lineage (NCBI taxonomy): Eukaryota > Metazoa > Cnidaria > Hydrozoa > Anthoathecata > Hydridae > Hydra > Hydra vulgaris. The sequence continues at coordinate 39,890,101 of NC_061167.1, read as the reverse complement.
AAAAAAAAAGATATAATAAACAAGACGAGGGGGTCCAAATTAAAGGCCGGTGTAGTATGAGATTATTACTCCCGCTTTTTTTTTACTCCCCAGTAAAAATCTCATGTTAAATTTTTACTCCCCAGTAAAAATCTTATATTAAATTTTTACTCCCATTATGAGATTTTTACTCCCATAAAAATATTATGCGGCAAACCGTGTTTTGCGACTTTGTTGTATTTTGAATTTTTATTTTTAATGTTTGAAAGACAGTTGTTTTTTAAATAGCAATAAAAAAAGATTCCGTTTAATATGAACATTATTTTAAAATATTGTAGTGTTTAAATGAATAAACAAGAGCCGATCCAGATCATGTAGTAAGGGGTCATCAATAGAAGACGTCGTCCAAATAGGGTTGGAGGAGGGGTTTGAGATAAAAAGGATGAGAGAAGGAAGATGGGGAGGTTTTTAGAAAAGGACTTCACTTTATAGATTTTTTTAAATGTGTTTTTATGAAGGTAATGTTAAAGAAAATTTTCAAATTTATTTTTGAAAGGTGTAGCAGCAGATTCAAACACCATTGCGAAATGAAATAAATTTTTTTGTGTTTGAAAATAGGGGAGGGGCAATTTTCAGATAACGATTTGTAAGACAATATGTAATGTAAAACAATTTTAAATTTGCACCACGTAATTTTATTAAAATCTTTTTTTTATTTAGACAGCCTAACTATATTACTTCCGTTTTCAAACAAATTGCTGTTTTTAATATATAAACTTACATAGTACAAGAAAAGAAAATACAATAATTGAAATTAAACAGCATTATTTAAAACTCGTAAAAGAAATACATATGTATATGGACTAGATTTTCAACTATTAATCACAACATCAAAGTGGAACCCAGTTGAATTGTCTAAAAATATAGAATAGTCACTTAACTTATTAAGCCGTAAACTGCATGGGTAGATCATTTATTTTATTTTCTCTCCATATTTGCTGTATACTTGAATATCTACTTCCATAAATGAAGCACATCCAATTATCTCCGCATCAGTTGCCCATGTCGCATCTTCAAGCATCCTAGTTTTACAAATATGCGTTTGAATTGGCATACTCAAATATCCAGTCATTTCATCATGTATTTGGTTACACATATGGTTAACAACCTTGTCTCTAATTTGCTTATGCTCATCCTCACTTTCTGTTATGATAAAAGAAACTGCTATAAAAAAGCAGTTTCCATCTCCTTTAATTCTATGGAGTCCCTGAGGACAAAGAGTTAGGTTTATGTTTCCTACGGCGACATTGTGTTTCCAAACAATTTCAAACTTTTCTGCAATTAATTTTCTCATATCAAAAGTTGCACACTTTGCTATTTCTTTGTCTAAAACATTTACACAGCTTTCATGTTGAGTATTTATATATGACTTGCTTGATTCAACGTCTTTGATAACTGGTTCAATTTTGATATCATTATCATTTGATAATTTGTTAACTTCTTCTATTTGAATGCTTCCATTACTAAGTGTTTTTTTTTTTGTACAAGGACAAACTTGTTAGATTGTACTTTTTTATCAATATTACATTTTTTTCATTTTTTAAACTACAGTTATTAGTACTTGAAATATTAGTTACCGTGTATGGTCCTATCCATGGCTTAACAAGCTTTCCACCTTTTCTGTCATCACGTTTATGATTTCGCAATAAAACTTTTGTTCCTATAGCAATACTATTCTTTGCGTTAACTCTTTTGTCATAGTCGCGTTTTTGCCTTACTTGTGACTTTTGGATGTTTTCGTAAGCTTCATCGAAAATACACTTCTTCATTTCATTCATTTTATTGAATGTTTCCAAAATTGCTTTTTTGTTTTGGGAATTCTCTTCAATCAGAGTAGCATTATCATTATAGTCAATTATGTTCTGATCTATATCAATCGGCAGAACAGGTTCTCTTTGATAAAGTAATTCAAAGGGTGAAAATCCAGTTGATTTGTGTTTTCTAATTCGCATTGAAAATAACCGTTTGCTTGTGGATGGTATGCACTCGTCATGCGTTGGCGAGTCCCAGTTTTTCTGTGAAGTTCATTTGAAAGCTTTTACAAATTCACGGCCTTGATCGTTAATCTGTATTTCAAAACACCCGTGTCTACATATTTGTTTATACAGGAATATTGCAACAGATTGTGCTGTTTTATCAAAAAGAGGTTCAGCTTCTACCCATTTTTTGAAATAATCAACTAGTACTATCAGATATTTATATCCATTTACTTCTGGGAGTTGAGTCAAATTAACCCCAACCTGTTTCATGTTACCTTTTGGAATCGATATGCTTTGTAACAATGGTTTAACTTGAAGTTTCTTGTTTTTTGCTTTTTGACAATTATCACATTCTGAAACATAGGCTGTAATGTCTTTTATCATACCAAACCAAAAAAATCTCTTTTTAATATGCTCTGTTGTTGAATTGATGCCTATGTGGCCAGATAATGCGTTACCCTCACTAGAAATATTATTACCATCATGAACAGACTTAATTATATGGTGTTGCTCTTCTTTGCACCAAATAACTTTTCTCTAAAAAAAATTTAAAGATGCTGTTATAAAATATATATATATATATATATATATATATATATATATATATATATATATATATATATATATATATATATATATATATATATATATATATATATATATATATATATATATATATATTTATTAAAAGAGTGCAAAGTGGATATTTTTGCAATTACTGTGTTTTTCCTTATCACGGCAGTATTATACTAGTAAAGTACAAGCTTTTTATTATTTAATTATGTAAAACATGATATTATTATATATTACGTATTATTATTACATGATACATTATTAAAACATGATATTATTATGTATTACGTTATTATGTAAAACGTGACACTTAAACACATACATAAAAATGTATGTATTTATCGCAAACCACGCTAGTATAAAAAAACTTTAATTATATAAACTGTTTACCTTAACGCCAGATTTACCCAGATAATACAGCTCATTATCTTCAATTACAAATGGTTTTGTTTTTCTTCGAAAGTTCGACTTATCGCCTTTACTAATAGCTGTCTTTGGATATATGCATCTTTTTAAAAAATTATAAACGTCGGCAAATTCAGTATGCATAGTTAAATTTTCAGAATTATGAAAGCCACTGCATAAAAAGATTCGTTTCTTATTGCTTTTCAAGAAACCGCAGTAATTAAAACGTTGAAAACTATTCTCAAAATACAACGTGATTTTGTTACAAAAATACGTTTTGCCGCATAATATTTTTATGGGAGTAAAAATATCATAATGGGAGTAAAAATTTAATATAAGATTTTTACTGGGGAGTAAAAATTTGATAAGCGGTTTTTACTGGGGAGTAAAAATTTAATATGAGATTTTTACTGGGGAGTAAAAAAATCGCGGGAGTGATAATCTCATACTACACCGGTTAAGAATTTTTTGCAGAACAATAAAACAAATAAATTACAGTGTAGTTTGCGGACAAATACACACTTTTAACAGCTGTTTCATTATAATACAGTAGGAAGGAATGCATTCAAGTCACTTTTCAACGTTTCCAAACACAGCAAATATTATATTCATTCTTTATTTTACATCCAAGATGTACCAACAATCGTTGATACATCTTAGATGTAAAACAAAGCAAAATAAGTTAAACTTATTTATTCGCATATTGAATAATAAAACAACATTTGGTATTGTAAACTCGCAGTTTAATAACCAAATAGCTAAGAATCCTTTTCTAGATGATGTCATAAGTTTATGCGATCGAAATGAACTAAATCTAGAGAACTTAATGCAAAACAAAAGAAAAAATTGTGTTAAAAAATATAATTTCTAAAAAAGATCTTAAAAGGTTAAGCTATGCAATTGAGTTCTGGAATTCATTGGAGCAAAGGAAAATCTTGAAGTTTTTTACTATGGCGAGAAATAAACGAAAATCTAAATTTTGAAAAATCAAAATTAACACGATTTTTTAGAGGTCGATGGTTTTTAGAGTCAGTATATAATTATACTGAGTTTTTAAAGTCAGTATATAATTATACTGAAAGTTGTTTCTCTCACCAGTGGCTGGTATTTATTTTTTCTAATTTTTTTTTTATTGGTCGATAACAAGTAAAATTTAATAAACGGGGGAGGGGGTCTTAGTAAGAATGGGATGGGCAGGATAAATTTCCGAAAACTAATAAACGCCCCCTTCCGTGTATTAAGCAACTAAGTAGTGTTCGTAGACATTTTATTACCCACGGTCATGGCATTATATTAAAAAAAACAGCTGCAACAAGGTAACGTCTATGGAGTACACACATTCTATTATCCACGATACAAGTAAAAAAAAAGAGACAACTTTTTATTTCTATGGTGATAACACAATGCTTTTATCGATATAAAATGTATAAAATGGAACCATCAAAGTTTAACTGCTTGTCTTTAAAGAACCGTAAATGTTAGAATAAACACCAGTAATTATACAACAAAAATCGTACATCGAAATGATTGTAAAAGTATGAAAAAGGCGTTAGGTTTTGAACACCTTCACAAAATATAAAACTTATAAACACAAAACAGCTCATTTATAAAAACACGTAATTAGTAAAAGTTATGTACTTTTTTATAAAGTTGTACTTCACTTATCCAATCCTAAGTTTCAGTCTTGATTAGTCAGTTGATCTACTCTTGAATAGCGAGTTGATTAATTCTTGATTAGCCAGTTGATTTAATTTTGATTAGTCAGGCAATTCATTCAGTTTTAACGTTATGTCGTTAAATTTAAAGATGAATGAAAAACAATTGTCAATTTAAGCGTCCGCATCTAATTCCTGTTTTATGTCTATTGCACTGTAAAAACAGTTTGCATTTGCATCAGCTATTTTGTCCTGAATATTTTTATTGGTTGTTTCATTTAAAATATTTGATTGCGATGAAAATAATGCCGTGCTTTTATGCGAATTGTTCATATGTTTTAAGTACGCTGTACGTATAGGAAAAATGCGACTGCAAAAATTACAAGAAAATCGTTGATCTTTATTGATTTGTAAGACTGATTGATCAGCGGTAGAAATAAATGAGTTAGTTTCTTCGTCTGCTTGTTTTACTTGTTTTGGAACTCTTGTCTTTCTTTTCTGTTTTGACTTTTGCTTGATTGTTTCTAAATCATTTTCGGAATTCTCTACCTGTAAACAAGGATTTAACAGATCTTTGTCACTTGAACGAATAGGTCGATTAAAAATACCTTTTTCGATATGCCTTTTGTGATGGCTGTTCATTCCAGACTTGTGGCGGAACGGTCGATTGCAAAACTTACATTTGTAAGGAAATTCACCCGTATGTATCATTTTATGATCATTAAGATGCGATTTAGCAAGAAATTTTCGAAAACAAATTCCACATTCAAACCTTTTTTCACGCCCAGAACGAAATTTACGACCTTTTTTTTGAATTTTAGACGGGCTTGTTTCATATAAAAATTTTCCAGACAGTGAATTAAACGAGTTTTTAATTTCTGCGCTTTCCAATTTTAGATCTTTTTCACATTCAGTATTGAGACGATAGTCTGAAGCCATTAAAGACATCGATTGTTTTAAATTATTACTGCTTTTGTGTTTATCATTAGATTTATCGTTATTTACAGTTAGTTTAATACCTGTCCATTTGCCTGAAGAATACTTTTCAATGTAAGATTTAATACAGTTGGTGCAACCAATGCATCCAGCCCCACCGCAATAATCAAAATCGGGTTTTGTAAAAGAAACTGTATTATTTTTATTAAAATCGCATAGAAAGTTACGAGTGAGTGGATGAATTAATAATTTAGTGCTTGTTTCTTCCTTATCTAAGACAAAAGGTTCTGTCTGATTATTAGCTTCTACATGTGTATTAGGAGATTCATTATTTTCCTCGCAAATATTTTCACTTTGATATTCAAGTAAATTTAGATTTTTAGTTGCACATACAACTGGATTAGGTATTGGACCAGAGAATACTTTGTATTTGTGATGTAACTTTATATGTCGATTCCAACCAGATCTTTGTCGAAATCGCTTTGAGCAAAATTCACAGTTATAAGGCATTTCACCACTATGAACGTTATAATGTTCTCTATGATGGAACTTATTATAAAAAACTTTTTTACAAACCTTACAGCCATACGCCTGCCGACCATTTACCACAGATGTAATTGGTGCAGCTTGTTCATCTGAGCTAAAAAAATCATCTCTGCCAGATAAATATTGTTCTTGTTTTTTTCTCAGCATAACAGTTTTAATATATCTTTTAGCCGCCTGAAGAGCAATGGGAGGGATATCATCGCATACTCTTCGCTTTTTCTGAAACACCAAATTATCGTTTTTTAAAACGTCATTCTGACATAGACCTTTGGTTTCAATAGACTCCACAGAGTTCAATCTGTTTTTTTTAACCACATTATTGACGCATAAAGATCCATCAGCAATAAGTAACTTATTGCGCAAATCTTTTCTGTTGCTGGATCGTAAACTTTTGAGCTTCAATGACTCAGCATGAAGCTCAATGTGTTTACTAAACAATTCCTTAGAAAAAAACTTTCTATGACAGGTTGAACAATCATACTGAGGAACACGCTGTTTATCTTGAGAGTTAATCAGTTTTGATTCAAACTGATTATCGTAGTCTTCACGTGTTATACAATTAAACTTTTGCATTAGAGGAGGTACAAAGTCAGGTGTTGACAAACTATTACTACAATGTTCATTCATCATAACATGATATTGATTAGCAACAGTAACAACAAGAACATTCAAAGGTGCTTCATGTGAAGAAGTATTGGAACAGTTACTAAAAGTTAGATGATCTTTTTCATGGTGCTGTAGCAGGCTATCAGCAATCATTTCGTTACAAAATGAACATTTAACATAAAAATTGCACGACTGTTCATTTAACATACTATTCTTGGATTCCTCTTCTAAAATAAAAAAATTTATTTTCTATAAATGCAAATACAGGAGAATGCTCTTAAATATAACTTTTTTTTTTAATAGTAATATATACTATACTGTTATAACTATATATTATTATATATTATGTAAATAATATAATTGTATAATTTGTGAAATAACAACAGCAAGTTCAAACAAGTTCTATGCCAAAAAAAAGTTTCTCAAACACACACACACACACACAAAAAAACTAGATTAATTCCACATTAGGGGAATCGCAATAATAGAAGGCAGAAAGCCAAACAAAACTGTGAAATTAAATAGTATAACAAACTAAGAAAAAAACAAGGAAAAAACTACAATATAATCATAAAGAAATAATTGATCAAAAATATTTACTAAATATTTCCAATAATATTTACTCCTTAGAAAAGCTCTGTGGCTCTCTGCAAAAGTAAAAACTAAAAAACCTTTATTTAACATAAAAATTTTGGTTCAATTAGGAACTGAAAAAAAGAGTTTAAACTGAGAAAGCTAAATAAAATTATTATTAAAAAATACATGAACAAAGCATAATCACACTACTATACCAGAGATTTAATATCTTGTTATTTCTTAAAAACTTCAAAAAAAAAAAAAAAAAAAAAAAAAATACAGTTGATCATTGGCTAAAATTAAATAATATAGACTCTATAGAATATTTATTTAAAAAGCTAACTTTTGCTTTTCTTAAAAATTCAATAATTATTTTTTATTTATTTATTTTTTCACTTTGGTATGAAAGTCATTATACAGTTTAGCGTTCCATCTAAAAGTTAGTTAATTTATAAATCTTAATTATGTTTATTTGTGCATCTAGGAAAGATAAAACGTTAATTATATTATTTTTTGTTACTTTTTTATATTTTCAAAGAATTTTAAAGGACTCATGATTCTTATAAATTAAATTTATCTTTTTAGTTAAAATTAGACAGATTTTGTAAGCAAACGATTTAGTATATAAATATTATGTAAATTTCTTTGTTACCCAAGCAAAAATCTTAATGCTATGCATAAATTTTTTGCCTTATTTAAAAAAAGTAAAATTGAGACTGCTCATACTTTTAAAAAAAAAAATTATGATTTATGCAATAAAAAAAGAGGGGAGGGGGAATCCATAAGTGCACCTTATATTAAAAGAAATTTGTTTACTATTTAAATATCCCTAAATTATTCTCCTTGAAGACTGCGTGTCGTTTAAAGCACTAACAACCAATAGACTATCCAATAATTAAATAGCTATTATAACAATAGCAATAATACCTTTAATTACTGCATAACTTTTTTTTAAACGAACCTTTTTTGTTTGTTTTTTAAATCGTGAATCAGAAATTGGCAGTTAAAATGAAAACAAATCAGTTCTTTGCTCGAAAGCAAATCATTTAACTCACAAAATTTTAACTCTCGCCGCATCTTTTTTTTAATAAGTTTCCCCCTAACATTTTAATACTCTTTATAGCAATAGGGTACCGTTTTGGTGACGTCAAATTGTTTGTTTGTCCGAGTATTAATCCCACAACCACTAGCATTTTTAAGAAATTTTTTTGTTTCTGTGCAATGTTTGTCCGCATTACGATCCCAGAAAGCTTTGAAAAAATCTATATTTAGAACCGCAACGATACATTATTTACTAAATTTAAAAAAAATTGAAAAATATAGTAATTTATATAACATTTTATAATTATTTTGCGCCGAAAGTTTAATATTTTAAAAGTTAAATTAATAAAAAAATAATAATCGGCTATTCAGATAAAAAAGTTTATCACTAATGGCACTCTTGATTTGGATTTATCACTAACGGCACTCTGGATTTATCAATTGAGAAAAAAAAAAAGACTAATAACAAAACATGTTTACTTTTTTTAATACTTTAAAGCTTGATGTTAGAAATTATTTAGTTTGATTAAGAGAGGAATATTAGTATGTTTGGTTAAGAGAGGAATACGGTAATAATTTGTAACTTTGAAAAAAAATTAAAATCGGCTATAAACAAACAAATAAAGGCTGAACGGGTATATAGTTTATAACCATACTTCTGAAAAATAAAACGAATATAGGCGATAGAACCTTGACCACAGTTGCTCAAATTTAATTAAAAATATCTCATTTATGTGTGGGCAAAAAAAGATCTGGACAAGTGTTTTGATGCAATTAATTACTAAACATTAGGAAGGACGGTTATTAATGTTTTTAATTTTTTTTTAAATTAAACTGAAAACAAGCTGCTTTTAAAGGGAGCCCCTAAATATGTTTTAAAGATTCCAGTGATACCAGAAAGCTTTAAAATCTAAAAGAAACTATCGTGATTTCAAAAATATTTTATTACAATGCTTAGATTTCGTTCAGACGCTGTGAATTCAATATGGTTACCTAAAAAATCAACTTGAATATATATTAAAAATGATTTTAAGTAAATAAAAAAAAATTGAAATATCCTTAAATAACGCAAGTGCGTGAACACCAATACTTTTGTTAAAAAAAATCAAGTTTTAGTAGAGATAATCAAACCGCGTATTTATTTATGTATGTATGCATGTATATATATATATATATATATATATATATATATATATATATATATATATATATATATATATATATATATATATATATATATATATACATACATATACATTTAAAAAATTTAAAATGTATTATACAAAAAGAGTGCTCAATGTTCTTAAAAGAACAGAGCAATTACAAATTAGTAGAAAATCACTTTGCAAAATTTTTTCTCATTTAACACTGTTTCATCAATAAAGACTCATCAGAAATGCATCAATCAGAAATATAAATATATATATATATATTTATATTTCAGAAATATAAATATATATATATATATATATATATATATTTATATTTCAGAAATATAAATATATATATATATGCATGTATATATATATATATCTACATGTGTATATATTATATATATATATATATATATATATATATATATATATATATATATATATATATATATATATATATATATATGCATGTATATATATACATGTGTGTATATATATATATATATATGCATGTATATATATATACATGTGTGTATATATATATATATATATATATATATATACATATATATATATATATATATATATATATATATATATATATATATATATATATATATATATATATATATATATATATATATATATATATACGGTTTTTGACTCATATATATTTTACTTTTCTCAATTGACAATGAATTGTTTAATTGAGTCTACATTTATGTAAATATATAAACAGGTCATTGCGCGTCTAATAAAGTCAAAAATCAAAATCGGAAATGCACTATACACATGCATCTACAATAAGTTAAAGTAAACGCCATTTGACGATATTGCACAAGTCACTTTTACTAACGTCAAATTCATTATAAAAAGACGTAAAGCAATTTGCGTCTGCGCTTTCGCTCGAGCTAAGGGAAAATATAAACAACAATTCTTACTGCAAAGAATGGAGAATGGAAAAAATTGAGATGCATTACTGTGCATAATATTATTGGTTTAATTCTAGAAATCATAATTTTAAACTATTGTAGGGTTTACCTTTAACGCGCATGCGCAACTAAATAACACCCTTAAGTTGTTTTATGAAAGAAAGAAAACCGTTACAAAAATATGCTTTTAACTTCCGAGTCGAAATCCCTAATGTTTAATAATTTAATGCTAAACAATATCTTAATGTAAAACAAGATCTTAAATATACAGGTTTTCTTAATGAGAGACTTGATTTATTTTGCAGGTTTTTCTTTTTGAAAAAGTTGTTAATTAAAAGAAGAAAATTATAACAATCAGCAAAATTAAAAATTATTCAAATTTATTCGTTAAAAAGTTTAATTTAAAAAACATCAGGAAAGCACCTAGTAATTTAAACCTGTATATGCTAAAAACTTAAAAGAATATGCTAAAAACTTAACTGCAAGGCGTTTAAGAGCGTCACCTTAAATTTTATTCTATAATCAAATACTTTTGAAACCTATTGAACAGTTATAGGTTATTTAAAACCGTAGAGTATAAAACGAAAGTACTTTTAAAAATAAATGGCTCACCAGAACATAAAATATTCAGAAATTTTATAACCAAAATTTCTCAACTCCCTATAAACATTTAAACATCTCAATTATATACTGAAATATATCCAGAATGGACATATTGTCAAAAATGACAACTCTATTTAGGTAACCTTGTTTTAGTCAAAAAAGATGATAATTTAAAAAAATCAAAGTAAATAAGATAAAATCTAGTTGATAATTAAATATCAGCTTGTCATATGGTTCATCTTGATTGATTCAATTTGATTGACTTACGTTAATAATTTAATTTGCACTTAAACCAATTTTTTTTTAATGATTCTTGGCCATCTGTAGGATCCAAAAGAAACTTCAATTTTAAGACAAAGTTATTACTAAAACAATTTTAGAAACATTTATAAGCTACAGTCTCCATTTTTTTGCACTTTCATAAATATTTAAAATTTTAAAGTTTTTCAAGTAAATTTGTAAAAATTTTGTTTAAAAAATTTTATTAGAAAAATTCATTTCATTAAGAAAAGGATAATTTAAGTAAAAATCTTAACATTTCATACAGATAAAAACAAGAATGGCTTTACTTAATTGTTAAAGATTAATTGTTAACTTAATTGTTAAGACGAAACCTTTTCATCAATTTTTGAAAGATCATATTTCACTTACTAAAAAAAAAACGAATCTAGATAAGTATATTAAGTATATTAATACCGAGACATCGACTCTACAAAAAGTAAACCAGTTTTTTAAAAAAAAATCTAATTAGGAAATCATAAAATTAGGAAACACATAAAATTACTTTCTTGCAGTATTCACTAACGAAAACATTTGTTAACTCATTAAAAATAACAGTTAGCTAATAACCATTTAAAAAACAACCTGTTTTTTTGCCTTCTCTTATCTTTCTTTCAACTCACTGCCTTTCTAAAAAACTTCAAAGAATAAACAAAAATAAATTTAGGATTTTTCAATACTTTCTATAACGATACAGTTACTAAAATTAAAAACAACCAAGCTTACTAAATTAAAAACAATACTAAGTGAAAAAGTCAATTAATACAACAAGCACTTCCCTAAAATTGTTAAAAAAATGCATTTAAAAATATTACATAAATTAGAATTAAAAATATATTTATACAATATACTAATTTGCTAAAAAAAACTTTTACATAGCAGCACAAAAAAAATTTGAAGGCCGTTGATGAACGAACAATTGATTTGTAAATCGATAATACGACCCTTAAAAAACACCACTATTCTTTAATTTAAACAGGAAAATTTAAAAAATAAAAATTCAGTACTTCTTTCTGTCGATACTTTTTTTAAAATAAACAAAACAAAAAAACACCGCTTATTCACGCAAAATCAAGAGAAAAAGTTTTCATTTACAAGTTAAAGAATTTTACTAAAGTTAGGAATGTCGCAGATTATGTATTTTAACTGTTTATAAATTGTGAGTTTTTTACTCCCTAGAGAGGTTTAATTAATAATTCTTAATTAAATTTTTTGTTGATTGTATCCCGTAATCGTTTTTTAATAAAAATCTTTGCATAAGAGAGTGAAAGATCTTTAAAAACTTAGCTTAAAACCATGGCAACAACCGATTTGTGGACATTTTTTTTAAACCTAAAAACAGCTTTGTCAATATAATAAAAAGGTCTGAGTGGTTTTGGAACTAAGCGTTAAAAAAACTATAAAAATTTATGTAAAAAAAATTTCTTATTCGCTTTAATGTTTTATAAAAGATAAACTATTTAAATAATTTCTTTGTAATTTTAGAAACAAAGTAAAAAGCGCGTTTATGGCTACAAGGGTAAAATAAACATTTAAACTTGAAAAAAAAACCCGCAATTCTAATTGCTTGTTATGTTGTGAACCAATATTTTTTGTTGGTATATTTATGAATTTTATATTATTTTTTAATGCCTGTAATTTTGTAATACAAGCAATATATATATATATATATATATATATATATATATATATATATATATATATATATATATATATATATATATATATATATATATATATATATATATATATATATATATATATATATATATATATATATATATATATATATATATATATATATATATATATATATAATAAAAACAAAGTATTCATTAAAAACAAATATCAACTCTGTATTGAAAGAATGAAATGGAAAATATTGTTTTTATATTTTGCTTTTAACTTTCAAACCTTTTCACTTCTCAGTGCAGCGGTTTTAGCATAAATTTTAAATCGCCCAAACGATAGTTTTTTAATAACCGATAGAAAAAAGCAATTTTTTTTTACCTTTTTCTTAGAAAAAAAAAATTAAATTTTCACTTTTAACTAAAACATCCGCTAAGAAAAAACAAACTTTTTTTTTCCTTAGTTTGCGTCTTAATAACTTCTCATTAAAAAATTTACTTTTTTTTTAGCGAGTTTTTCCGTTACGAAAGAAAATTGCAATTAAAAAGAGCTAATCGATGGAAACATTTTTGTTTAAAAAAAAAAACTATCATTTGCTTTGGGTGATTGAAAAAAATTTGAAAAACAATAATCTTTTTTAAGAAAAAATCAAAACTTTTAATAGTAAATGAATTAATTCTACGTTGTATTCAAGGTGCCTATTTGCAAAACGCGCCAAGTCTTAGTTAGGGATCGTCCATAAAGTACGTACGCTCGGAGAGGAAGAGGAGGTCTGCAAATGGCGTTTCTGAGATAAGGGGGCAGTAGGTCAATTATAAAAGTATGGTGACACTAAATTTAAAAAAATATCATAAAATGTTGGGTTAGTAGGTTAAAAGCGTAGATACTTTTAGGGAGGTAGAGAGTACTCAAAAAAGCGTACGGAAAATTGCGGGGGATGGGGAGGGGGGTGGCGGAAAAAAAAGCGTACGCACTTTATGGACGACCCCCCTTAACTGATTTTGCGAAAACAACAAAAAACTAAACTACACTTAATTGCGTACCAACAGAAATTGATATTTTCTTTTTAAGGACCAAAATCTTTACAATTGTTCTAATATTTAAATAGATGATAAATTTCAGTGAATAGAATGTGGAAAAAGAATTAACTCAAAATTTTTATTTTTGTGACTTGGCGCGTTTTGCAGATGGGCTCCTTTTATTTAATTTATACTTTCTATTTAATCAATTTTAACACTTTTAAAACGAAAAATCGTTTTGACGTTTTAATGATCTCAAACTTTTGAGATTATTAATAAATTTAAGCAAAAGTAAATAACTATTTTGCTTTAATGATCGCTATATTTAATATTTGGACTATTTTTTCAAATTCATTTCATTCAAAAAAATTCAATTCATTCATAAAAATTCATTTAATAACTAATTATTTTTTTTATTTTCTGACATATAAAGTATGAAAAAAAATCATTCTGTATTTTTACTTATTCACCAATATTTTGGCGCTTCTTTTATACTGTAAACTAAAGATTGTTATGAACTCAAAACTATTTTATTCCGATCAAAAACATTTAGTTGCTAAATTAATAATTTTAGCTTTCCGTTTTTGAAATTATTCAAATGTTTTATTATTGCTTTGTAATTCTTGCTGATCAAATTTAATCAGCAAGATAATGGGAGATCAAAAAATCAATTTTTTCAAAAGATGACGATGGTTAACTGGTCGTTATTTCTAGCGCTATAATTAAAATTTAATTTCTATGGAAAAATACCAGTTGCTTATTATCATCTTTTGAGAAAATATAAATTTACTTATGGAGGTACCAGGGGCGTATCTAACATCCCCAGCAGTATTACATTAGACTGCGCATCATTTTAATAACTCGCATTTTGAATGATGAATAAGGAGAGAAAAAGTTTTAAATATGAAAAATAAATTTTTCTTGTTAAATAAAAAACTCCCCTTTCAACATACAACCTGCTTCATTTGTGTTTTATTAAAGTTGTGTTTTATTAAACATAAAAATGGCCGTTAACTAGTTGTTACAAAATGGCGCCTAATTCGCAAGTTTAATATTTGGTTGCCTAACTTTAAAGGAAATTTAATTTAAAAAAAAATTATGTTTTTCTCCGTTGGAGAAAAACATAATTTCCTTTAAAGTTAGGCAACCAAATATTATATTGTGTTGAATTTTCGATATCATAATAGCCTTTGGATATAAAGAAAGAAGAAAAGAAAAAAAACAAAGAAAAGAAGACGAAGAGTTATTACAAAAAAAAGCTGTTTATAATTGCATCGATAACAATTAGTCTTAGTTTCATGTTTTTCTTGGATAATCAAATATTTGTGACAAAAAATTAGAATGTTTATACCCAGATTTTGGATTTATTAAGTTAAAAATTTTTCAAAATAAGTTGTTTATCCTTTATGAGAAATATCAAAACTATTACCCCATTTGTTTTCAGAGAGAATGGTTTTTCTGCACTTTTCTACACAATCATTACATTTTTAGGAGTAGTGATTGTGAAAATTTTTTATTCCAATCATTACATCTAAAATATTTTTAGATGGAATGATTGGAAATATAGTTGTATTTCATTTAACTGGCTGACTTTCAAAAATTTTCCAATCTAATAATACTGAAACATTGCAAGCAACAACCCTTTTCTTTACTGAGGCGCCTAAAATGTTTTAAATGGTCAGAGAAAGTTTCAAAGCAAATTGGTAGATAAAGTCTAAATGCTTTAGTTTAGCTTTTCACACTATAGACTATAGATAGTAAACAAGCTTTTAACAAGTTTGTTATAAATACTTATAAATTGTGTTTTAAATAAAATTCAAATATAATTAAAGTATTATTTCACAAAATGTCTTAACTTCCTTTCCTTAAACAACTATTTTCATAGCCAAACATCTTTGTAAAAACAATATTTAGCACTGTACAGTTATTAAAATAAGTTTGTTTACTCTTGGTAAGTATTTATAAAGTTTATTCTATTTTTAAAATTATATTTTTTAATTAAAAATTTACACAGCAAAATCTTGTATTCAAAAAATAACCTGTATATATTATACATTATGTCATTATACATATTATAGATTACATCAAGTGAGTATTTTCAAAAACTGATTTTTTTTAGCGACCATTTTAGTGATGTTATAAGTCAATTAAAGAATTATTCAAACATTTTTATAAAATAAATAAAACTAAAAAAAAAATAGAAAAGGGGAGGTGACTTTAAAGTTTTAGAAGGAGGGGGCACAATTTATTCTGAACTTACTCAAAAAATTTCCTGTTAACACCCCTGGAGGTACTATAAATTTATAATATTATTGATGGTGTATTTGATTCATAAGGTCTGGGGAGGGTGGAATAACAAATAAAAAACGGCTGAAATAAATCATAGTTTTAATAACCCATAAATCAATAACACTTCTGCTATATTACCACCAAAAAATAAAAAGTTAAGAAACATTGTCTGAGAAATATAGGCAAATTCTGGCTGTGATGTCTTCAAATTGTCTTCATTTTTATTCATTTTGTAGAAATATAATGAAATTAGGTCACAGTTAAATTTCTTTTTGAAAACTCTGATTATTCAGGGAGATTTTGGGTCCCCAAATTTGATCCATTTTGTAAATATATTTGTACATGGAGAACAATTGCTACTTTAAAGGGCAAATTTAGCAACATGAATTTGAGAGACGCATTCTTATTTTTTTGCTACTCTAGGTAGATTTCTAAAGTAAAAATAAAAATTTCATATGTCTCACTTAGTTTTGACTAGAAATCAAAGTTCAAAACCGCTATATTTATAACTTTACAATATTTTGAGCATTAATATCTCCTGAGGCCATAACTTGCACAAGAAAAAAGTTTAAACATGAAAGATATAGAAACTTAACCACCACAAAAAAAATCTGCACAAGAATAAAATAGTTTGAACTTATAAGTTCAATCTTGTATTAAAAGTTTTTACTAAAGAGATTGGTCAATAGATTAATTTATTTCTTGCGTGAAAAATTAGGTCAAGTCAGGTTTATCCCGCTACTGGTAACATGTAACCACTGGGTTACATGTTACCAGTAGCAATCTGCTTCATGTCCTGCTGCCTTGTAGGATACGCCTTTTTAGGCAAAGGCTAGGAGATGCAAACTCTGACATAAAACACCCCCTGCCTTGGGGCTCTTGGTTGAGTAAAGGCTAGAGATGGTGTCTCGATAAAAATACTCATCTTGGGCAGATGTTACATGCATCCAGCTACAGTCTTGTAAAAGACCTCCTAGGCAAAGACTTAAGGGGTAAACAGATTCTATCCGTTGACCAGCCTCGCACCTCTTTTTCATCTATTAGGCTGACGCAGATGTATTTTTAATACATTGTTTCCAGTTTAGAATGTTGAACGCTGGATCTTCTTGACTCGATACATGGGTTTTGCTTGTGTCTCTGTATGACTAGGCAACTCATTTTATTATCTCCAAATGAGGGTACAGCTCTAAAACTCAGTTTTATGGTTCTGAGGCCGGCTGGTAGTCAGGTTTCCCAAACTCTGTGGTAGCTCTCAGAGAGGCTGATTCCATCAACAGCTCAAAAATATCAAAGTACTAACAGTGCCATATTGCGCATGGATGGTGTCCCTGTTTGTACTTTTGGTGTGCATTGCCAAGGCCACATTGGAGCCCTTTGTTACGGCTAAGGGTTTATTAATGGAAATGAGGCAATTGCTTGGGCTATAAAACAGTGTACTGAGTACTATCTATATTACGAGTCAAGTTCTTTAACAAATCTAAAAATGAATAAAGTACCAATAACTATAAAACACAAAAAACCACAGTCATCACCTAGTTCGCTAAACCTATCATTCACTAATATTCGTGGTCTTCGAAGAAACTTTTCTTCTGTTGAGTCTTATCTCTTGCAAAGTTTACCAGACCTACTTGTTCTTTGTGAAACTAATTTGAGTTCAGTGGTCTCATCTTGTGATCTTAGTGTTGATGGTTATCTTCCTTTAATTCATAAAGACTCCAATAGTCACATGCTTGGCCTGGGCATTTACATTCGTAAGAATTCACCAATTTGTCGGGAAACTAGGTTTGAATCCACAGACTACTCTTTTATGTGCTTTCATTTAGCACCATTTCACTCTATCACCTTTCTCTTTGTTCTATATCACTCTCCCTCATCTCAAGACTGCACTCTTCTTGATGTTATTTCTGATCATATTGACCAAGGCCTCTCTCTTTATCCATCAGCCAATATTAATGTTGTCGGTTACTTCAATGTTCATCACACTAAATGGCTTGGCTCTAGTGTCAGTGACTCTGCAGGCATTAAGGCCCACAACTTTTGCCTCTCTCAATCCCTAACTCAAACAGTCAACTTTCCAACTCGCTTTCCAGATAACCCGAATCATTTACCTTCTCTACTCGACTTATGTCTTGTTTCTGATCCTAGTCAGTGCTCAGTTTCTCCACACTCACCCTTAGGTGCATCCGATCATAGTTTGGTCTCTCTAAACTATTATCTCATTCTTCTTGATCATCAGAATCCCCCTATCATCGTATATCTTACAACTACCTTAAAGCTGACATGGACTCTTTCTGTTATTCTCTTCGTGATGGCCCCTGGGTAGAAATCTTTCGTCTTCTTGTTGTCAAATGTGCTTCTTACGTAACTTCGTGGATTCAGGCTAGCATAGAATCCTTTATTCCCTCTCGACGATTCCAGGTCAAGCCTCACTCTTCTCCATGGTTTTCCTCACATTGTGCTGCTGCAATTGCCAATTGAAACCATTACTTCCATATCTATCAACAAAACAATTCTCCAGAAAACAGACGTCTGTTTATTACTGCTAGGAACCATTGTAAAAAGCTTTTGTCTAACGCCAAAGCCCGCTATTCTCAGATCATAAAATCTCGTATTTCATAACAAAAGTTAGGCTCTCGCGACTTCTGGAGAATCTTTAATAGTATCAATAATAAAGGCAAGTCTAATTCCACCTATTTTGTATGGTTCAGACTTTGTCACCTCTCCTAAAGACAAAGCTGAATTGTTTGCCAAGAACTTTTCATCAATATCATCTCTTGATTCCACTAGTTGCGTTCTACCTGATATAGCCGTCAAACAGGTTGATCCATTGCTTGACATCCATATCACTCCAGCTTCTGTATCTAAAGTGATTTCCTGCTTAGACTCTTCTACAGCTTCCGGCCCAGACAACATACCTGTTATAGTCTTGCAGAAGTGTTCTCCGGAGCTGTCCTCTATCCTTTCAAGACTATTTAACAAGTGCTTATCAGAGTCTTGTTTTTTGAAAGAAGCACCTGTTATCCCTATTTTTAAAAATTCTGGAGAGCGATCCGATTCAACTAACTACCGTCCCATTAGTCTTCTTCCTATCATAAGCAAGGTTTTTGAATCTTTAATTAACAAACACTTAATCTCTCATCTCTAACCTCATAACCTACTTTCTGATCATCAATATGGATTTCGATCTTCTCGTTCTACGGCTGATTTGCTATCAGTAATAACCGATAGGTTTTATCGCGCATTAGACAAAGGTGGAGAGGTTAAGGCCATAGCTCTTGACATTTCTAAAGCGTTTGATAAAGTTTGGCATGCTGGTCTTCTCCATAAGCTTTCTTCTTACGGTGTATCTGGAAACATCATTAAGATTATTGAATCCTTCCTTTCCAATCGTAGTATAAAAGTTGTCCTTGATGGCCAGCACTCTTCTTCTTATTCTGTAACCTCAGGGGTTCCTCAAGGTTCAATCCTTGGCCCTATACTCTTTTTAATTTACATTAACGATCTTCCAGATCTTCTCACATCTAAGGTGGCATTGTTCGCTGATGATACTATCATTTATTCTTGTCACGATAAGAAGTTAACTCCCTCTCATTGCTTGCAGGGGGCATCAGAGCTTGAAAAAGATCTCACTTCTGCTACAACTTGGGGCTCACAGTGGCTGGTGAACTTTAATTCAGATAAAACTCAATTTTTTTCGACCAACCGTTATTGCAATAGTTTAGACCTTCTTATATTTATGAACGGTAATGTACTCGATGAGTCTCCTACCCTTCATCTTCTTGGATTAACTCTTACTTCTGATCTTTCTTGGAAACCTTATATCAAATCTGTTGCAAAATTAGCATCTGTTAAAGTTGCTTCTCTTTATCGAGCTCGTCACTTTTTTACTCTGGATTTCTTTCTGGACTTTCTTACTCAAATTCAGCCTTGTATGGAATACTGTTGCCAAATCTGGGGCGGATCTTCTAATGATGCCCTTTCTCTTTTAGACAAGGTGCAAAAATGTATTGTAAACATAGTTTGACCTGCTCTTGCAGCCAACCTTCAACCTCTGTCACATTGTCGTAATGTTGCTTCTAGTTTTTGTTCATCTAGTTTTTTTCTTCAAACATCAGTTCTTTGGAATTAGCTTCCTTCATCTTGCTTTCCTGATTCATATAATTTGCAATCTTATAAGTTGTCTGTCAATCGTTATCTTGCTCTACAATCTTCATCTTTTCTCTTTCAGTAACTTCCAACACAAATTAGTGGTTGCTTGCAGCCTTGTTGGAAGCGAAGATGTTAAAAAAAAAAAAACTTATAACTATTATAATTCATTCTTTGTTAAATCAAAATAAGTCATCACAAATTTTAATTGAAGTAAAAAAGGAATTAGAAGAATAGAGTGGATATTTAAATAATATTTAAAACTTATAAAAACGTGACAAACGTAATGTATAAAAAGTTAAGCATTATGAAAAATGTCACTAATGGTCCGTAAAAACGCGCGTTAATTTTAAAATCAACTAATGAAAATTAATTGATTTTAAATTTAACGCGCATTTTTTATGGACTATTAGTAACTCTTAAACTTTTTATAAAGCTGTTTAAGTTATTTGTAAAAGTTCCTGAAGTTTTTAACAATATTTGAGTAACCACTTTATTTTTTTTAAGATGCTTTTCTGCTTTAATTAATGTTTGGAATTTGTTGTTTGAACAAAGAATGAACTTTAAAAGTAATAAGTGCTTTATAAATTTATAACACTATTATAGTTTTATTACTTTTATAATGCAATTAGTGGCTTAAGTGTTATTACTTTTGTAGTCGTAAGTTTATTGTTTTGCTTTGTTTTTTACACCTTTCTTGCTAACAAACTTATAATAATTTGCTCCTTGAAAACAAAGTATGCAGCTTTGCATAAATTAAAATTTTGAAGACCAGATATTTTTCCAAAGTTTGCAAATTGCGAACGCTTAATTTAACCCTTGATATATAATTGTAACATTAAAATTATACAAACATATTTTACAAACAGATGATGAAACATATTTTCGCTTTCCTCTTTAAAAAAAACAAATAAAATGTAGGAAAGTCATCCTATTTAATGATTAAAACTTTTTTTTTTGTTTTTTTCGCTTTGACTTACTGAATTTTGTTGCCAAAAATAATAACCACTACAAAGAAACAAAAATAAAAACAGTTCACAAATTATTTAAAATATTATCATTATTTTCTATTTAAGTTTATTTTAATTTCCTATTTTGTTATTTTGCTTTCTTTGTTTTTAAAACAATTTTTAGCAACACATATAATAAAACTTCTAAACGGCCGTGACCAAGTTGTCTAAACTTAAATACTCATGCGTGGTCATACAAGACAAAAAACAGCACACCTTTCCTGGGAAGGCTTGCCTAGATAGAACTGTTTCAAGTGGCTAACCAAGGTAAACTTTCTCCAATGTTCAACTTTTGACGTTGTTTGAATGATTGATGCTTGGTTCTTTCTCTCATTGAAAAAGATTAAAAATTAATTTTATCAAGTACTTTAGTAGAGTTCTGTTAAAAAATTGTTGTTCATCTTTTTTTTAATTAGAGTATTAAATATTGACAATGTAAAGAACTCGTTTCAAAGCATATTTTTACTGTTGCTAGGGTACTTTTTAGGTACTTTTTATGTTCAAAATGTGGCAAAATAATACTACTTCTAGGACTTCTGTAAGCTTTTTACATTGATTTTTTTTTCAGAATTTGGAAGATTCATGTATAAGGAAATCAAATAATTTATACTTTTCATGGCAGACCTATGGCCACAATTGTTATGCGTAATCTAACAAAGCACATTAACTGCAAAAATCTGTTTTTGGCAGCTAACTGTCCCAGGCGCTTGCATGCACATTTTTTTTTTTTCCAAAAAGTTGCTTTCAAAAATAATTAAGGAAGTCATGTGCAAGTTATAGCCTCAGGAGATATTATTACTCAAACTACGTGTAAAATTTCAAACTTAGGTGTTTTGAATTGTGACTTCTAGACAACAAAAAGTGAAACTTATTGAATTTTTATTTTTACTGTAGAAATCAACCCGGAGTAGGAAAAAGATTAAAAAGAAATGAGTCTCTCAAATTCATGTTGCTAAAATTGCCCTAATATTTTTACAAAATGGATCAAATTTGGAGACCCAAAATCTCCTTGATTAATTGGAGTTTTTTTTTTAATTTATCAGTGGCCTAGTTTTATTATTTTCTACAAAATGAATAAAAATGAAGACAATTTAAAGATACCACTTCCAAAATATTTTACCTACATTTCTCAAATAATAGTTCTTAATATCTAAATATTTTGAAAACTGTAAAAAAAAAAAAAATTCATTTTAATTTGTGAGTTTTTATGCGAATTTATAAAACACAATGTAGTTATGTGGCTCAATGTTCAATGGATATTTTTAAATGAAATTTAGCTAAAAAAAACTTTTTGTCTTTTTGATATATAATATTAGCTAGTACCAATTCTATTTTGCTAATGAAATATTTTAATCACATAAAAAGAAAATTACACCTATTGTTGAAAATCTTTTTGCTTACTTTTCAAACAAAAGATCAAATTTATAAGTATTTTTTTGTTACAAAAACTTGGTTCATGGTATTGGTAACCTTGAGTAGGTGCAACAAAATTTACACAACAAATTTTCAACAAAACATGCATGTTTAAACTTTTATTTTAGAGGTTTGTAATTTATAAAAAAAATTGTTATCATTTAACACAATGGGTTATGTGGAGATAAAATTTAAAAGTTAGTAACTTGCACTAAGTTGTAATAAATTTCTTGTCTACTATAACTTAGAAGCATATATACAAGAAGGATTCAATATCTAATTTGAGATATTTAGGAGTAAAAGGTAATTGAGAAATATAATAAAATATATTATATTAACACAATAATATTAAAACAATATATAAATACAATATACAAACACAATAATAATAACACTTCTACTAACACAAAAATGATTAAATTTCTGTAAATTTAAATTTGTGAATAATATATATAACTTTTTTAAGATTTTCTTAAAATATATTTTATTAAATGCAAAAAAAGTTTGAATCTTTCTTGCATATATCCATCTATTCATATTGAAAATGATATTGAAGAATCAAAGCTTACACTTTGAAAAAATAATGTAAACATTACTTACGATTACTTGCAAGCAACAAAGATTCATTCTAAAATACATTTTATACAAAAATTAAAAATAAAGACTAAAAAAATATTATTATTTATCTATATTTGTTATACTTTATATATTATCATTATTATTTGTATAGTAACTAATATGGTAATAATGCAGAAATTACAAGTACTAAAAATGATTAACCCTTAATAACTATATATATATATATATATATATATATATATATATATATATATATATATAATATATATATATATATATATATATATATATATACATATACATATACATATACATATACATATACATATACATATATATATATATATATATATATATATATATATATATATATATATATATATATATATATATATATATATATATATACATATAACAATTCGTAGAAAATCAATTAGCAAAATTTTTTCTCATTTAACACTGTGTTTCAACAATAAAGACTCATCAGAAAATGAGTCTTTATTGATGATGTCTTTTCGAATGTGTTTTTTGATGAGTCTTTATTGATGAAACACAGTGTTAAATAAGAAAAAATTTTGCTAAGTGATTTTCTACGAATTTGCTCTGTTTTTTTAAGAACATTGAGCACTCTTGCTCAATGTTCTTAATTGCTAAGTAATTTTCTACGAATTGCTCTGTTTTTTTAAGAACATTGAGCACTCTTTTTGTAGAATACATTTTTAATTGTTTAAATATATATATATATATATATATATATATATATATATATATATATATATATATATATATATATATATATATATACATGCCTCAGTGGGAAGCCCACACTCCCCTAAAACGGTTTACGGGAGCAATTTACGGCTCTTGCAAAAGTATAATTTTTTCTCTCAAAAGTTAAATTATTATTGTATCTAAAACAAAAAACATTTTTATAACTATCTTTAACAATTCTTAAAAAAAAGTTGGCGACCTTGTGCAAATTGAGGGCACTCTTGAGCTTGATAAAAGGAAGGGGGGGATTAAAAGTGCTGGTGGGAAGATTTTAGTCCAGATTTAATAAACTTTTCATAAAAGTAGGGGGGGAGGGGGGGTTATGTTACATCAAAAGTATTTTTTATAAAAATTTTAGTTTATAAATTTAAACTAATATTTTTTACAAAACATGCATAAAACTAATTAATTCTAGTGTGGCTTGTGGTCAAATGCGCATTTTCTAACAGCTGTTTTATAATAATTTCAATAGAATTTAATATGCTGATACACGTTTTAAACTTTGGTAAGAAATAAACTAAAAGCTCATGTTCGACAAGTCGAGATTTACTTGGTGGGCGATTTTTAAAACCTGTTTACACTGGTAGTCTCAGTGTATCACAAAAATGTCCCCGATAATGTCCCAATAAGTTTTCCTTTTTGTATAAAATCTGTCCCTCTAAGTGATACTATAGGTGTGTATATATATATATATATATATATATATATATATATATATATATATATATATATATATATATATATATATATATATATATATATATATATATATATATATATATATATATATATATATGTATATATATATATATATATATATATATATATGTGTCAGGTCAGGAGTATGGTCTTCATGATCATCCTGCTACTGGTAACATGTAACCCAGTGCAACCTGTTCCATGTTTTGCTGCCTTGCAGGATTTGCTTTCTAAGCAAAGGCTGGAAGGAGTGTTCTTCTTGTCATCAGTAATATCTTATATCAGTCATGCCTATAGTAATTTTTTTTTTTTTTTTTTTTTTTCCCATATAGTTGGAGGTGCCTTAGTTACTGTATTAGCTCACCTGTAATCTACTTTATACGTATGTTTGTGTTCTGTCTGAACCTCTGGCGCGGTGTTCGCTCACCCGTAAGTTACTTTAGGTTCTTTATGTATGTCTGTGTTCTGTCTGAATCTCTGGCGCAGTGTTCGCTCACCCGTAAGTTACTTTATGTTTATGTTTATGTTTTTTATATTTTTTTATGTATGTTTGTGTTCTGTCTGAACCTCTGGTGCAGTGTTCGCTCACCCATAAGTTTTTTTATGTTTTTTATGTATGTTTGTGTTCTGTCTGAACCTCTGGCGCGGTGTTGACTCATCCGTAAGTTGATTTATGTTTGTTTATGTTCTGTTTATACTCTAATGCAGCGTGAACTCAGTAACTAACTACTTACTCCAAAGACTTTAGGGGTAAGCAGAAAAATTCTGCTAACCAGCCTCGAACCCCTTCTTCATCTATTTGGCTGGCGTAGATGTAACCTGTGTTACATTGTTTCCTGCCTAGGATGATGAATGCTTGATCTCCTTGACTCTACTCATAGAATTTTGCTTATGCCTCCTTGATAATGGCTATGCAACTCTTCCTGTTATCTCCATATGAGGGTACAGCTCTAAAACTCAGTTTAATGATTCTGAGGCCGGCTGGTAGTAAGGTTTCCCGAACTCTGTGGTAGCTCTCAGAGAGGCTGATTCCATCAACAGCTGCAAATTATCAGAGTATTAACAGTGCCATGTTGCACATGGATGGTGTCCCTGTTAATGCTTTTGGTGTGCATTGTCAAGGCCACATAAGAAGCCCTATGTCACAGCTTAAGGTTAATTAACAGGACTGAGACAACTGCATAGCTCATTGATTAGGAGGCTGTGCTCTATCTATGAATGAGTCAAGTTCTCATTAAACCCAAATCATGACCAAAGTAAGCAAAAATTTAAAACCTAAAAAACCATCCCCACCACCTAAATATTTTAATATATCTTTTACAAATATTCGCGGTCTACGAAGCAACTTTCCATCAGTTGAGTCTTACCTCCTGCAAAATTCACCAGACTTGCTTGCACTCAGTGAAACAAATTTAAATTCTGCAATTCCTTCTTCAGATGTTAGTTTGATGGGTACTATCCTTTGATTCGTAAAGACTCAAATAGTCACATGCTAGGTTTAGGGGTATACATACGCATTAATTCCCCTATTTGCCGTGAAATCAGGTTCGAATCCTTTGACCATTCTTTAATGTGCTTTCGCCTAGCACCTCTTCACTCTATCACCTTTCTCTTTGTTCTTTATTGTTCTCCTTCTTCCCATGATTTCACTCTTTTAGATGTTATCTCTGATCAAATTGACCATGCCCTCTCTCTTTACCTCTCTGCCACTATTGTTGTTGTTGGTGATTTTAATGCACATCATACTAAATGACTTGGCTCTAACACCACTGATCCTGCTGGCACTAAAGCCTTTAACTTCTGCGTTTCTCAATCTCTTACTTAGATAATTAACTTTGTGACTCGTTTTCCTGACAACCCTAATCATTTACCTTCACTCCTTGACTTATGTCTTGTCTCTGACCCTAGCTTATGCTCAGTTTCTCCCTTTTCTCCCTTAGATGGTTCTGACCATGCAATGATCTCTATAAA
This sequence comes from Hydra vulgaris, assembly GCF_022113875.1. Classification (NCBI taxonomy): domain Eukaryota; kingdom Metazoa; phylum Cnidaria; class Hydrozoa; order Anthoathecata; family Hydridae; genus Hydra; species Hydra vulgaris. The sequence continues at coordinate 39,863,251 of NC_061167.1, read as the reverse complement.
TCTTTTTGAGCAGGGAAAGTGTCCTAATTTTAAACTAATTTTAGGTTGCATGGGAGATAAGGGGCTTAATTTAAAAATCGTGCGAGGGGGGGGGGGATTTTGTTACTGACTACTCTTATGTGCTTAATATAAAGGTAGGTGGGGGTGAGAATTTTAGTCAGGATGTATAAAATGGGAGGAGGAAATAATAAAAAAAAGCGGGAGGATTTACAATGAAAGTTTTATTATTTATCAGTTACCAATGTATATTTTTTTCAATTTTAAGGCCAATTTTCACTGAATTTTTGTTTTAAGATATAGTTTTTTTTTTATAACAAGTGACTTGTTATAAATAAATAACACGATTTTCAAAATCAGCCCCATATCGCCCATGCAATCTAAAATTAGTTTAAAATCAGGACACTTTTTGTCTGTTAACCAAAGCCCTCTCCCCCCCCCCCCCCCGCAGTTTCGCCACTGAGAGTAGTACTGACATTTACTTAAAACTTAAAACAGAGGTGTTCAATTTAATAAATTTTACTTATAAAGAAGTATATTTAGAAATATATTTTTTTGTCTTTACTTTTATTATGATTTAATTGATTAAATAATAAAACAAAATTTAAGTTTTTAGCCTCCCCCTCCCTCCCCTTTTAATATAGATTTCTCCTAAGAAGTAAATTACCAGTGTTTTCATTGGTTGATTTTAAAGTGAACGCGCGTTTTTTCCGGACCGTTTGTAAGATGTTTAAAAATGCTAAACTGTTTATAAAAATATGTATACGTAAAAGTTGCTGAGGTTTTTAACATTGTTTAAATATCCATTGTATTTTTTTAGATGCATTACTACTTTAATTAAAGTTTGGAATTACTTAACTAAATCATTTTTATTTATAATATCTTGATTAGGTGTTGTTTGATCAAACAATAAACTATAATTGTAACTTAAAAGAGTGTTATAAAAGTAACAACACTGTAGTGTTATTACTTTTGTAGTAATAAATTTATTGTTTTGTTTTTCATAACATTTTCACTAACAAATTAAAGTTTATTCGCCTATTCCATAAATTTCGTGGTTTTCCATAAACTTAAACTTTGAAGACCAGATAATTTAACAGATATCGCAAATCGCGATGCGTTAATTCAACCCTTGAAAGACTTTTGGAAAATCCTCAACAGCATTATTAACAAGGGTAGATCTAACATTCCATCTCTCATTCATGGGACTGATCTTATTACCTCACCCAAGGATAAGGCAGAACTATTTGAAAAGAACTTTTCTTCTAATTCCACTCTTGAATCTTATGGACATTCTCTTCCTTCCATTCCAGTCAAACAGGTTGACCCATTGTTAGACATTCAAATCACTCCAGCTTCTGTTGCTAAAGTCATATCTCAATTAAACTCGTCTACAGCTTGTGGTCCAGACAACATTCCTGTCACAGTCTTACAGAATTGTTCTCCAGAACTTTCTTCAATTCTATATAAACTATTTAACAAGTGTTTTACTGAGTCTTGTTTTCCTGCTTGTTGGAAAATAGCATCTGTGGTTCCAATATAAAACTCTGGAGAAAATTCTGACCCCTCCAATTATCGTCCGATCAGTCTTCTTTCTGTTATTAGCAAGGTCTTTGAGTCTTTGATCAACAAATTCCTCACATCTCATCTTGAGTCAATTAACTACTGTCAGACAATCAATACGGTTTTCGATCCTCTCGCTCTACGGCCGACTTGCTAAATGCTGTAACTGAAAGATTTTATCGTGCATTAGATGAAGGCGGTGAGGCTAGGACTATTGCTCTCGACATATCTAGAGCTTTCGACAAAGTTTGGCATGCTGGTCTTTTCCATAAGCTTGCTTCATATGGTGTTTCTGGGAAAGTTTTTGAGATTATCAAATCATTTCTTTCTAACGGGTTTATTAAAGTCATCCTTGAAGGCCAACACTCTTCTTTATTTCCAGTAACTTCTGGGGTTCCCCAAGGTTCCATCCTGGGCCCTGTTTTGTTTCTTATTTACATAAACAGTCTTCCTGACAACCTTTCATCTAAAGTAGCTCTTTTTGGTGATGACTTAACTTTATACTCCTGTCTTGACAAAAAGCCTTCTCTTTTTGATCGCCTAGAACAAGCAGCTGATCTTGAATCGGATCTCACTTCAGTAATAGATTGGGGTTCACAGTGGCTTGTAAATTTAAACTCTAACAAAACTCAGTTGTTTACTGCAAATAACTACCGTAATATGGTCAACATTCCTATATTAATGAATGACAATCCTCTTACTGAGTTCTCCACTTTACGTCTTCTTGGATTATTGCTTACTACTGACCTTTTATGGAAACCATATATACAATCGATTGCTAAATTAGCTTCTCTTTATCGTGCTCGCCATTTCCTTACTTCTGATTCTATTCTCTACCTCTACAAATCTCTTATTCGTCCCTGTATGGAATACTGTTGTCACATTTGGGCTGGTTCTACTAACGATTCACTTTCTCTTCTTTACAAGGTCCAAAAACGCATTGTAAATGTTGTTGGACCAGGACTATCTGCTAAGCTTGAACTTCTTTCCCATCGTCGTAAAGTTGCATCTCATCATCTCTAGTTCCATCAACTAAAATTCATTCTCGTTTTACTCGTCATTCAGCTAAGTCTCATTCGTTTACTGTATCTGTCCCTGCATGCTCTAAAAACTTTTATTCATCTAGTTTTTTTCCCCGCACTTTAATCCTTTGGAACTCTCTCCCATCTTCATGTTTTCCTGACTCATACAACCTTCAACTTTTTAAGTCTTCTGACAACCATTTCCTTGCTCTATAACTTTTTTTTCCTAGTAACTCCCAACTTAATAGTGGTTGCTTGCAGCCTTGTTGGGAGTGAATGCAAATAAAATATATATATATATATATATATATATATATATATATATATTATATATATATATATATATATATATATATATATATATATATATATATATATATATATATATATATATATATATATATATATACATTGCACGGATGTTATTATACATCAATGAAATTTTGGGTGTTGTTAGACAGATGTTATTATACATTGATGAAATTTCAGATACTGTTGGACAGATGTTATTAGACAGCAAAAACGGATGTTGTTAGCCTGAACTTTTTTTTGTTCTATAATTTTGTATTGATTTGTTTCTTTATTCTTGAATGAACTTGTTAAACATGTTAAATTTTTTTTGTAATGCATGCGTTTATTTTGCTTGCTTTTTAAAATACTAATTTTTCAACTTAATATGGAACAAGTATACAGAATCGTTATCATAATATTTTTTACATAAGAGAAAAAAACTGAAAATGTTCTTATATCGTCGATGTTTGATTGTGCATCTCAGTATGGAAGAAACCTGTTTGGAGTTGGCTGCAGATATATCAAGGACAATTATTTGTAGATATATCAAGGACAGGCAATTAGTTGACAGAAACTTAAGCATAATTACTCAAGAAGGTCAACAGTTTAATGAGACTTTGGCAGCTCAATTAGAAACTGTGATTGGAAAAATAAGAAAATAACTTTAATGTTTGAAGATGTGTTAACATCATGAAAAAAAGTTGCTATTGAATCCAAAAAATTTGCATATATTTTAAAATCTAAAAATGTCTTGGAAAAAAAATCAGAGTACAAAATGGAATCAGTTCAATAAAATCTCGCAAGTAGTTTACGGTGTACCATCCTCTTAGCTTAAAAGTTCAACGCAAATTTTTAAGCGATGTACCAAAATTTTTAGGGTTTACTATAAAAGTGTTATGAAGTATAACTCACAGCAAAAAAACAACTAACTTGTTAACTCATTTTTATTATAATTTTCAAATTAACCTAAAGATAACATAAAATATGTTATTTTGTCTATGTCTTAAATTATGCAGCACACAATAATTCATAAAAATGTAAGGTTTCATGGAAAAATAGTCAACTGGATCTTGCAATACAAAAATTTATGTCTTCTAAAAGTCCTTCTAATGAAAGATAACCACATGAAATTCTTTTCTATGATAAATTTTTTATTTCAACATTTTTCATTGATACACAAACCATTCTTACCAAGTGGACATGATTTACCAATATGGACAAAAATTCCTCAAAAAATTTTAATATTGGGTTTTAAATAGACAAGACTTTTCATGAATTTTTAAAAACATTTTGCAACATAAAGTTTTATTTTTGCAAACTTGTTTTTAAAATACTACTAATTATTAATAAAAATAAAATACTACTAATTAAAATTTTCAACAATATTCTAAAAAACCTGAAATTTACAAGAACATTTACAAGACTCTTCTAAGTAAATCTAAAACTTCTCATAAGTTTTTAACAAACATGTATTACAAAATTATCAGTTTATTGATACTTGAGAACATACACTTGCTGTTTAGGAAAACTTACAATTTGGTTGTTTAGTAATTTAATATAATGCCAATGTTTACTTTGATTATTGGTCAACAATGTGTTTACAAGAAATTTGTACATTATTTGATTTAGGTTAGTGTTAAAAATTTAAATACTTTTTTGCAAAGATTGCTAAAAAAAATTTTAAAACTTTTATTATAAATTTTATATATTTTTATTATTATTTTATACATTTCTAGCGTTGCAATACTAAACCTTTTTAATCGTGATTCATAACTTAGATGTGAGAGGCTCCTTGTTCGAGTAGCTCTTCTTTGAACTTTTTCAAGAGCTGCTATAACATATTTCTTTGATGGATTCTAGATTAGAGCTGCATATTTCATAGCGGTCGAACAGAGGCTTTATATGATATTTCAGCAATTGAGGAGGTGTAGAATTCAAATGTGTGTTTAATTAAACCAAGCATTCTGTTAGCTCTGTTGGCACAGTAATTGATATGTTGGCTGTTTTTTCCATCAGTAGATGTCATAAAGCCTAGATCTTTTTCTGAATAGGAGCCTTCAATTTGAGTCAAAGATCGTATAATTTCTTGTATGATTCAATTACCAAAATGCATTATTTTATATTTACTTATATTAAGTTTCATCTTCCATTCCTGACACCATTTACCTATTTTACCATTTGTTTCTAAGTATTTCAATTTTGTCCAGCTCAGCAAGAGTTTTACTATCGTCAAAGTATATTTTTATTAGGAGGAAAAAGTTTACAAGGAAGGTCGTTTATGAATATTGTGAATAAAAGCGGTCCAAGTACTGATCCTTGTATTACACCACTACTGATTGGACTCCAGTCAGACTGGTTTTCACCAAGCACAACTTTTTATATCTAACTATTTATACCTAAACTATTTAACTAAAGTTTATACAAAAACCAAAAAACTTGAATGAAAATTTTTTTAAAAAACAATTTTTTGAGCTTATTAATAATTCTAATCTATTTATTTAAATTACTTGTATTTAAAAATCATTTATATAAGTTTATCACATTTCAAGAGGTTCAAATAAAATCAGTAAAAATAAAATACAAAAAAAAAAAATTTTCTACAAAATAAAATAATGAGATGAGAATAACTATAATTATAAAACAGAAGCAAAAAAAAATTGCCTCATTTTTGACAACCTTTAAATCTTTTAATGAAACCTTTTTTACAAACTCTTTTAATAAAATCTTTTTTACAATACAGATTTACTCACAATTGAAACAATAACTTTTCTGCAATACTGAATAGCAATGTGCATATACATTAGAAGATAAAAATTTAACAAATATGTGGCAATTTTAATTACCTATAATCATAATTAAGTTTTTCATAAGATTAAATATGTAGATTTAAATACATACATGTGCACACACACACACACACACACACACACACACAAATACGCACAAATCACAGGCTTTTTTTCAAGGAATAACTATTTCTGATAGATTAAAGTATTCTTAGCATTGCCGAAATTGAATACAACTCAGTAGAATACCCATTGGTAATGGTGAAAAAAATGAATGCAACATTATTGAAATGTACTTATACAATGTCAAATTTAAAAAACATCTCTAAATTTGATGTTGAAATAAGCTCGGAAACTCTATATTTTATTATTGATTATTAAAAGCATCATTATTATAACATACGAAACTAATATAAAATAATTATGGACCTTATTTTCAATGTTTTTGTGGTAACGTTCGATAAGATCGGGAACCAACGACAAAACACCAGCAGGAACCCAAGAGTCTTCCCAAACAATTTTATAGTAGTTGCCATAAAACTTAAAAGTACCAAAAATTAAACAAAAATATTATCATAACAAAAACAAGAACGTTAACAAACTCCAATATTTAGTTTTTCTTATATTATAATATAATAGATAAATATTTTAAAATTAAAAACTATTATTTGTAAAAAATATTTGATAAGATCAGGTAACTACCTTGCTAGTGCATTGCCCGAGTACCTGTTGAGCTTTAAGTGAGAAATTCTGGCCAGTCAAGTCCGATCTGCAGCCTGCAGCCATTTTTTATTCGAATATTTCTCGGTAAAATTATCTATTTAAAATAATTAGTAACTTGCTTCAAAGGGTCCGAAATATTAACAATTTTAAAATGCTTTTCAAGCTATTTTTAAAATTATCTTCCGCTAAATTTTTCAATATGCATCAATATTATTGCTTGCACGAGCACTTATAAGTGAAATCGGAAAAAAGTTGGATAACATTAACATTTTTCTGATTTCAATGAGTTTACAAATTTAGCAAAAGTTTCATTATAAAATTATAAGTGTGGGTGAAAAAAATGACGCCAAATGATGGCGTAAAAAGAAGATGTAAAATGTTATAAAAAGAATCCCAAAAAAAAAAATTGATGCGTACCACATTTGATAGCTACACTTAATTAATGGGATGACGTATGTGTGGACCTTGTGTATAGTTATTACTTATTATACTTAGCTGATTAGGTTTTGGACTATTGTAATTGTAATGAAAACAATAACAGTAACAATAACTATTGTTATTGTATTGAATTAATTTAGAAACAATAACAATATTTGTGATTTACAACTATTGTAATAATGTGATACAATAACAATAAATATTTTATTGCAAATCATCTTTATAAAACAATATCAATATCTGAAAAAAAATGTATTGTAATGACCCACTACAATAACAATAAATATTGTATTGTAATTCGTCTTTATAATACAATAACAATATACTGTTATTGTAATAAAAAAAATTATTTTAGCGTCAAAATTTAATAAATATTTTAACAGTCCAGTCTCTGAGTTAAGTGACTTTGAAATAGGGTACAACTAATATATAAGTATTGATTTTGTTACTTTTTTATTTTATAAACTTTGTATAGCTCTATAAAAGTGAGTTTAATTGGATCTGTATTTTTTTTACTGCTGGGGATAGACATGATTAACTACTACCATTTCTTTCACTAAGTTATTTGCTTTTACATTAGGCACCTATCCAATTGTTTCGAAACTTACTCAACTTACACTTACTCTAATATAACTTTGTCTTTTGTTTCCCTTCGGCTTTACGGCTACATGTGTTTCATAAAGTAACTGGACATCTAGTTGCAAAGTTATAAAAGAGATTTGTTTCATAAATCAAGAACAATATTTATTTGGTGTTCTAAACTGCCTCATTTTTCAAAAATGATCCATACAAAATTTACTGGTACAGTCTGATAGGCAATGAACAATCTGAAAATGTAAAAAAAAATTTAACAAAACAAAAGTAGTTCACATATTTAGATAATCTAATCGATAATTACCCAGGTCAAAGGTTCTTTGATTCCATAACGATGTAATTGATTAAACATTAGCGGTTAGATATATTGAAAAAAAAAAGCGCTTAATGTAGTTGATCAATTAGTTTAGACGTCATCATCCTGTGAAACATGTCAATATCAGTTTAGACAAAATTATAAAAAAATATAAAATTTAACTTCTTATAGTAAATACTATTTAATTACAAGCAAATGATAAATTATATATTTGTATGATTTTGAATGAATATTATTAATGTTAATTCTAAATAAATTATTATTTAAACAGTTATATTATTGAACTCAAAATAAATCAAATTTATATATGTAAATGGTTGCTAGAAATGGGTGCCACGAGCGCCCTTGAACCAAATATTTATTAAGTTTACGTAGTATATATACTTCTTTGGCTTCCCCGGCCTCACTTCACTTCTAAAAACAAATAAAATTTATATAAATAAATGACTGCTGAAAACGAGCGTCACGGGCACCCCTAAATTATCTAGTGCCCAAATAATAATAAATGCGTGATAAAAGAGTCTAAATACTATAAAATACAATAGCTATTAGACTTTGAAATAGTAATACAATACATCAATATATTTATTGTAATTTTTTTTATCCCAGCAATACAATACAATAGTTATTGCAAATGTTTTACATCACAGCAATACAATACAATAGGTAATGTAATTGTTTTACATCACAACAATACAATACAATAGTTTTAGAACTTCAATGTATTGTTAGAAAAAAAAACAATACAATAGTTATTGTAACTGTTTTTATTCACAGGAACCATAAATAATGTTTTAATTGCATCTCTGGTATTGCAATACAATATTATTGTATTGTAATTGTAATTGTATTGTAAAACCCTGAAGCTGTTCATAAATTACGTCACTCAATTTTCGACCTTTTTAAATCAACCCCTTCCCCCCCCCCCCCGCCCTCGTCACAAAATGGTAACACTTTAGTAATAAGTCCCGAGTCGTTACAAAACCATTAACCCCCTGCCCTCTCTTTGGAGCATGGCGTAATTTATGTTCAACTAAGCATAATAGTTATATGTGGGCCTTATATTACTATCACCTAAATACTATATAAATACCTTACTATCCTACCTTACTATTATTATCGTAATTTATGTTCAACTAAGCATAATAGTCATATGTATACCTTGCTATACTATCACCTAAATACTATATAAATACCTTAGCCTCACACAAACCACATTTCTGCCATCTCATAAATCAAATCATTAAATGACACACAAGGTCATTTAATGATTTGATTAAGGCTACATCAAATTTTTTGTCCCGATATAACATATAATTGAAAAAAGCTATTCAATACTAACAAACTATCGAATACTATTTCTCCTAGACATTATTATGTTAAAAGTATGTATAATTTAGTGGAACAAAAAAAATTATAAAAGCTTGTGGTGGGCGAGTTATTGCTACAGATAATAACAATTTCTGTAAGCAATAATCATAAATCATGTCCTGCAGTATTTTTTTTTTCTCTTAAGTCAACCGCATTTTACGTTAGTTAGCGCGATTGCAGTCAGAAAAACCGCAATTTGCGTTAATCAAAAAGATGCGGTTGTTGTTACATCGGCATAAGAATTTTTAGAAAATAATTTTATATTTACGAGTTGTACAATAATAAAAATTAATTATATATATATATATATATATATATATATATATATATATATATATATATATATATATATATATATATATATATATATATATATATATATATATATATATATATATATATATATATATATATATATATATATATATATATGTATATATATATATATATATATATATATATATATATATATATATATATATATATATATATATATATATATATATATATATATATATATATATATATATATATATATATGTTATTCCAACAATAAATAAGCCAACCAGAATAACTAAGAATTTTTCTACTTTACTTGATAATATAATCACTAACAATTTTTATAACAACTTTATTTTCACAGGTATAATCAAAACTAATAAAAATGGTATAATTAATAACTAATAAAATAACTATTAATAATATTTCTTCTAAATTTCTAATATACAGGCGGCAAATCAATAAATACTCCTTACAAAAATGTCAACACCTTTTAAAATATAACGTTGATTGGGATCTTATAATGCAATCGGTAGAGGTAAATAATGTCTATGAAAAAGCTTTGCCTGAGAAAAAAATTGTTATATATACCAAGTCATATTAAGCTCCATGGATGTCTAAAGGTTTATTAAATTGTTAAAAGAAAAAAAAAAGTTGTATAAAAAACTCTAACAAAAAAAACGTATAAAAATGAAACAAACTACAAACTTTATAAAAATATATTTAAAAAAACTAAAAAACAATCAATAAAAAATTTCCCTGTGGGAAAAAAGACGTCGAAAAGACGTCTTTAAAAGTCTTATTTACAATGTCTTTAAGACGTCTTTTTTTAATCGATTATGCAAATCTAAAAGACATCTTTTTTCGACATCAAAAAGACGTCTTTTTTTATCTTAATCTTGTCATGAAAAGACAAAAAAAATGCGTCTTTAAGACGCCTTTTTTTAGTCGAATATCCAAATCTAAAAGACATCTTTTTTCGACATCGAAAAGATGTCTTTTTTTATCCTTAATCTTGTCATGAAAAGACATAAAAAATGCGCCTTTAAGACGCCTTTTTTTTGTCTAAAATGCAAATCTAAAAAAGTGTTTTTTCTCGAACGACTTTTTTGCCATACTTATTAGTATACTATAGTATCTTATACACTATAGTATTTCTACTTTTCTTATATGAAAAGCTGTTTTTTTCAAATGAAAATGATAATAGCTCTTCATACAAAGTATGACAAAAAGCTTTTTCCGATGCCGAGAAAAAAACCTCTTTTAGATGTCAATATAAAAGAAGAAGCATTTTCTACATCTTTTATATATTTAAAAATAGGAGAATAATTTATAAATTAAACAATAGTATTGTTCATCAGAATATTTTTTCATCTTTCTCTTTCTTTTCTGTTTCTTGAGCGAGCTCTGTTTCTTGGCGTTGTTGATTAAAATTAACAATTTCACGTCGAGAAATCCTTTCATACAAGCAGGTTAGGACTTCTAGCTGATTACCACTTCTAAAAAACGAGTGAAACATAAAAAACAGTCTGTTGCTTAAATGTTATACAAAAAAAGCAAGCGAAACTTGATTAGCTGAGCGGAGCACATTATACTTACCAACTGTTAATTCAAAAAGGGCTGATCCTTTTAATCCACTCATGTTTCCAGCGCGGTCGCTTCTTTTTGAACCCACTAGATTAGATTGTGACAGGAGTTTAACGGTAAACAGTCTAAAAATATATTAAAATGAGTTTGCTAAATAAATTTACAACCATCAAAATGACTGTACAACAATGTATTTTATTATGTAGTACTTAAATCAAGCTAAACATTTGCGCCTCTCAGATTTGCTATGAAAACCAAGTTATTGAAAACAGATATTGATATTTTTCTGTCTTCTATAACATGATTTTTTAATTAAATTTCGCTGAATTTAAGTGTTGCAGACTCATAACAATTTAAACAACGTTTTTCAAGCACAAACATTAAAAAATTAGTCTAAAAATAAATGGTGAAACTTTTTTTAAACACTTACCTGCGACTAACTTAATTAAGACTAGATCATATCGATACCATCTTACTGGCACCACGCCATCCACTTTTGCTTCTTCCAATTAACATTTTTTAGCTAAGCAGCTGCAATTGCATATTTTTTTATTTATCTATTTTTTCAGTTTACAATGTTAGTATTGTTACAAAATTTATAAGTCGTATTACATAAACATAAGTCGTAATACATTTAAGCCGTACTAACAATATAAAACTAGGTTTCCGAAAAAAGATCATAAGGATCTTATCATCGGAACCTTAAAAAGTAAAAATATTTATTTATAACATATATATATATATATATATATATATATATATATATATATATATATATATATATATATATATATATATATATATATATATATAGAGAGAGAGAGAGAGAGAGAGAGAGAGAGAGAGAGAGAGAAAATTTAACGTATTTACATTATGCAAAATACAACACATTTTAATATATAATAAGTTGAAGATTTAACAAATACATTTCACATACATTTTTAGTAGAATTTTAAAATGTTGTCCATAGAGAGAATAAATTTTTTTAACTTAATTTTAAAAACAGGAAGAGTAATAGAAGTATTAAAATTTGGTAATACTATTTTATTCCAAAAATGGGGTGCACGATATGCAATACAAAACTGATTGAACTGAGTTCTACAAAAAGGTTTATTTAAAAAACTATTATTTCTTAATGTGTATTTATTTATTGGTTTTAAAGAAAAAAGGTCGTTAAAAACAAATAAAGATAAATCGTTTTTTCATATAAAAGTAAAACATAAGACATTAAATATGTTCAGTTTATAAACATCTAGAACCTTCATATAATCAAAAAAGTATTTTGAATGTGAAAAGCGATCCGCATAATTAACTACGCGGATTGCATGTTTCTGACGGCGATAAAGATGTTGTAATTTACTTACTAAGATGTTGTAATTTACTGTAATATTCGTACTTCCCCAGGCGATGATTGCATAATTTATATAGTTATGTATAAATGAATAATAGAGTTGGGTTAAGTTTTTTTTGTTTAGATAATTTCGGGCTTTGTATAAAATGCCAATATTTTTGAAAATTTTTGTGCTTATATGATCAATATGTTTTCTCCAAGTAATATTCTCATCAAGGTAAACACCTAAGAATTTTATAACAGTATCTCTTTTTATTATCGTTTCATCAATATAAATTTGAGGCATATTACTTGGTAAAAAACGTTTTTTTGCGCAGGAGTGAAAGATATTCCATTTTGTTTTGTTAATATTTAAAGTTAATTTATTAGCTTTGAACCAATTAGAAATGTGATTTAGTTCCTTGTTTGTAGTTGAAAAGAGTTCATAAATATCAGTATGGGATAAGAAAAGATTAGTAGCATCAACGAACATTGTACTTTTCAATTTGGAAGCTTTGTTTAAGTCGTTTACATAGATTAAAAATAGTAGTGGTCCGAGAATAGAACCTTGTGGAACACCACAGGTTATGCTTAGGGGTTCACTTTCCTGACCATTATTACTATAAACAAGTTGTTTTCGATTTGTTATATAGCTTTCAAACCATTTTAAGATTCTATCGTTTAAACCATAATGTTTAATTTTTTGGATTAAAATGTGATGATCAACCGTATCAAAAGCTTTTGATAGGTCAATAAAAACACCTAATGTATATTGGAATTTTTCAAAAGATTCAGAGATGTTATGTATAAATTGAATAATGGCATGTTCAGTTGAACTCCCTTTTCTGAAACCATACTGATTGTTATAAAGTAGGTTGTTGTAATTAAAATAATTGTATACCCTATTCAAGATAATTTTTTCTAAAATTTTAGAAAATATAGAAAGAACAGAGATGGGACGATAATTACTGATATTGGATCTGTCGCCTTCTTTATGGATAGGGGTAACCCTGGCAAATTTTAAACGTTCAGGAAAAATACTTTGATGAATAGATGCTCTGAAAATTTTAAAAAGAATATTTTTTATTTGTTCGTAGCAATCTATAACAATATTTCCGTTTATTTCATCTGCACCAGGTGCTTTATTTTTTTTAAAGATTTGAAAGCTTTTTCAAACTCATCAAATGATAGTTCGGCAGATAATTCTTCAGAGCAAATACTTTTATCAATAGGTATCAAAAAATCATAAAATGAGGTTTGGGTTTTTGGTATTTTACTTGACAGAGTTGATTCAATTTCAGTAAAATATTTATTGAATTTATGAGCTATTACTTGTGGTTCATACAAGCTATTGTTATCGACTTTAAGCATTTGTGGCAAAGAGCTTGAGCATGTTTTTTGTTTTCCAGTAATTTCTTTCAATACTAGTTAAGTGCTTTTTGAGTTATTTTTAACTTTATAAGTTTTTTTTTAATTTTTTCGAATTTTTTCGAAAAGATTTTTGTAATCTTTGTAAATTTTTTCGCTAGCTGGGGTTTTTGTTTTTAGATATTTTATCTATAGTTTTTGTTTAGTTTTGGACGATTTTTTGAATCCTTTGGTAATCCAGGGATTATTAAAGTGTTTTGTTTTTAATGTAATTGTAACAATTGGGAAATTAGATTCGTAAACAGAGGTGAATGTTTCAAAGAACTTTTCATTAAGGTTGTTTGCGTTTTCATTAAAGTTTAAGTGTTTCCAATGTAATAATGAGAGCTGATTTTTGAAAGACTCAATATTTGATGGTTTTAAAAAACGTTTTTTTATAACTTTATTTAATTTTTATTTAGGCGGTTGGTCAGTGTTTATGGTTAGAAAAATAGGAAAGTGGTCAGAAATATCTGTTTTTAGGATGCCCAATTTTATATCACTGTTGAACAAGTTTGTAAAAATAATATTATCCAGCAAAGTTGCTGAATTTTTTGTTATTCTTGTTGGACGATTAATTAAAGGAATTGCTCCAGATTCAAAAATTGCATCATAAAAGTTTCTAACTTTGTTATCGTCATTGTAGTCAAAACAATTTATATTAAAGTCGCCAACTGAAAAGTTTTTTTTTTATTTCGTTGTTACCTTTCGCAATAACTTTTTGCTGTAAAAACATGCTCAAGTTCTCGCTCACGCCATCTGGCGGTCGATAACAACAGCTAATTAAAATGTTTTTTGTTCGTTCATTAATAATCTCAATTATTATTATTTCTCCATCGCCGTCACAAACACAAAGATCATTTCTACAACAATGCCTAATATTTTCATGAACGTAAACTAGAACTCCACCGCCGCACTTACTTATTTGCCTTTCAAGAGAAATCATTTCAAAATGAGAAAGATAAAAATTAGAATCTGATAATATGAATAATCAGGGGCGGATGCAGGATTTTTTGTGGGTGTTGCCTGTTTTTTTTCAAGTTGCCAAAATAGTTTGCAACATTTTTTTTGTAAGCCCCTTCCCCGGGCTAGTGAGAGGGGGGGGGGGAGGAGTTAAAAGCGGCATCAGTACTTTATTATTACTTACCGGGCATTGTTCTTAATTACCCATATAAAACAAAACTAACAACAATATTGCCTTGGCTATTCTGTTCATAAATTAGACATTTTTTACTTGTCTAACCTATTTAACGAAGTGCACCAACGAGAAGGTAAGCCATAGGACTTTGCACTCCATCTGTAAACTGTCATGTGGCCTAAGGTTAGCCCTCCATTTCTGGATTCTTTCCTTTTCTTGATAGGCAGTTAGTGTAAAGTAATTGTATTGTTGCCTTAGGTTAGCCCTCCATTTCTGGATTATTTCCTTTTCTTGATAGGCAGTTAGTGTAAAGTAATTGTATTGTTGCCTTAGGTTAGCCCTCCATTTCTGGATTATTTCCTTTTCTTGATAGGCAGTTAGTGTAAAGTAATTGTATTGTTGCCTAAGGTTAGTCCTCCATTTCTGGATTCTTTCCTTTTCTTGATAGGCAGTTTGTGTAAAGTAATTGTATTGTTGCCTAAGGTTAGTCCTCCATTTCTGGATTCTTACCTCTTCTTGACAGGCAGTTAATGTAAATTATTAATATTATTAACTTAGGTTAGCCATTCCTTTCTGGATTCTTTCCTTTTCTTGAAAGGCAGTTTATGTAAAGTATTAATATTGTTGCCTTAGGTTAGCCCTCCATTTCTGGATTCTTTCCTTTTCTTGATAGGCAGTTAGGCCAATTTTTTTTAAAAAAATATTTTTTTTTTTAATTTTTAATTTTGTTTTTTCTAATTTTCATGAAATGTAAAATAAACTTAAATATAAAACAAACTAAAATACAAGAATATATTCAATAAATAAAAAAGAAATTAATAAATTAATATTAGGTAAAAACCAACTCTAAGCGTCGTTCCCCTAAAACAGAAAAAATATTCAAAACTCTTTCTACATCAGGAATTATTTCTTGATGAATAGACATCAGAGCTAAAGAATTAAATCTTGACTCTGTCATGCGACTTCGCATAAAAGTTTTCAGTCTGCATATAACAGAAATGCTCCTCTCGCATTCACATGTAGTAATTGGAATTGTTCCCATTATTAAAAAACCTTCCCTAATGTCTGGGAAACCCCTCATATCAATAGATTTTAAAGTTTCTGTAATAGTGGATGGGATCACAGATTGATTGTTCCAAAATGTTTCGCACAAATCTAATTCAGCATGAATTGATGTAGGATGAGGCATATCCGATATATAAAAATGCAAAAAATCCATAAATTCCAACTTCCAAAAACATTTTTCTTTATTTTTTTTTACAACAGTTGCAGGAATACCAGATAAACGTTTGTAAACAACCATATCACCTATATCAAATCTATCTTTTAATTCATTAATTAAATAATCTAGAATAGGAGATGTGATGGAATATTTGAAATAATCTGAAACTGTGTCAGAGGGATAATTATCTCTATAAACTTGTCTGCCACAGAGCCTTGGTTTAACTTCTGAAACATCAAGAGTCTTAGCTAGATCAAGAGCAATTAAGTACCATTCGTTATGATAGAAATCAATATTTTTTTTTGAATCTAAAATTTGAGTTTTTAAACAATTTATTTCATTACACTATTGTGATATATCAAACGCTTTAGTTTGGAGAACAACAGTGATAGCATAGAAATAGTCCATTATTTGTTTGGTTAAAACTAAACTTACAATAAAAGAAAAATTAGTCATAAGATTTAAAAAACATGAAGCTTTTGAAGAAGTATCAATATTATAACTCTTACCTTCATTGTATGCCATTTCTTCCATTGAATGAAAAACAGATATGTAGTTATCAAAAAAAACATCCAGACCTTGAAGTTTCTGAACCCATCTAGTTCG
The DNA here is from genome assembly GCF_022113875.1 of Hydra vulgaris. Taxonomy (NCBI): domain Eukaryota; kingdom Metazoa; phylum Cnidaria; class Hydrozoa; order Anthoathecata; family Hydridae; genus Hydra; species Hydra vulgaris. Next base: position 39,846,581 of record NC_061167.1, on the reverse strand, counting down.
ATATGTATTGATTAATTTTGCTTGACCAGGAAAAATGAATTTATTAAGACAGCTGGCACGTTTAGGTGATAAGTTAAAAAAATATGATATATCTTTGATTTGATCAAGAACATTTCTAACACTCTGAACATTGCATGATTTACTTACAACTAAATTAAGTTTATGGCATGCACAGTGAACAAAAATAGCCTTTGAATTGATAAATTTAACTCTTGATGAAATACCTTTTAATTTACCAGACATTGCCCCACCACCATCATATCCTTGACCTCTACATTTTTGGATATCAAGACCAAGATCATCAATTGCAGAAACTATGTTTTGCGCAAGACTAAGACCAGTTTTACCAGATTTACATTCAATGAACAGTAGAAAATCTTCACAAATAACATTATCACAGTCAATGTATCTTATAAATAGAGAAAGCTGTTCAACATTAGAACAATCAGAGGCTCCATCACACAAGATAGAAAAATAACCTGAATTTTTAATTTTATTAATTAGAACTTCTTCGATTGTTTTTCCACAGCATTCAATAAGTTCGTTTTGTGTGGTTTTAGATATATAGGTTGCATTTTTAGGAGCAGAACGAATATGGTGCTCAAGAACTTTATCACCTGCTTCAATGCGAAAATTTAAAAGCTCTACAAAGTTACCTATACCAATGTTGTTTTTACATGTTTCTCCGATCTCTGGATGATACTTACTGTCATCACGATGACCTCGAAAAGCAATATCATTGCGGCCAAGAAAAATAATTGTCTTTATAATTGGAATTAATTTATTTCGATTACTTATAATAAGTTTTTTTCTCTGATTATCGATGTCAACTTCAATCAGATTTTTTTTTGAATTAGATCTAGATTGCAGCATGTTAAGACAATGCATTGACATTTGATGAAGTCGACAATTATTATTGTGATCCATGTAAGCACGAATTGCATTACCCCATATTTTAAAAGGTTTTCGAATGAAGTTGATTATTAAGGTATTGTTTGGAATTCTGCTTCCCAACAGTGTACATGGAAGGCAGTATGCTCCATCTTCAATCTGTGAGTAAGCTAACCAGGAATATTCAAGTAGCCATTTATGTAAAAATGATTGTTTCTTTTTTTCACCAGAAATAGGAAAAACAAAAGATGAGTTAGGAATAAATATTTTATTAACTAGATCTAATAACATTGAATCATCTTTGCCAGCAGATAGTTTTCTACCGCGCTCATAGTAAGTAGAAACATCATAAAAAGGAAGGCTTAAAGACTGATCCGATGAACAAGGAATACAATTAAGTAAGATTGGATTAGGAGTTATATCAATATTTACATCTATAATTTTATTTTCATTACTTATGCCAAACTTTATGTGAGATTGAACTAATGATTTTTTTTTTTTGAAAATAGATTTTTAGGAGGTTGACAAGATAAATTAAGAACCTTAGTGTTAACAGAATAATGCGATAAAACACTTGGCAAAACTGAACACAATCCTCTTTTTAAATCACTTTTGACAAATTTCTTTAAGCATAAAACTTCTCTTTTCACAATAGGGACAAAATGATTTGGTGACCACATATCTTTATCCTTGGAAATAGAGCGACAATCAGTGTTATACCATAAAATACTCGGAATTTCTTTATTTGTTTTATGATCACCACGTGGGTATATACATACATTAAATAACTTTTTATATTTTTCAAGTCCGAATTCAGGATAAATAGACCGAATTTCTTTATTTAACACTGTAGATAATGCAATTAAACAAAGAAAAGAAGCAAATTTATTGTTTCTGCAATTGTTATAGGCTTCTTTTTTTATAAGTTCAGCAATATTTATATCATTTAATTCTGTAAAAGAATCAGAACTCTCAAATGAAACACATGCCATGAAAACACTAGAGAGCGAGGAAAAACTTTTAGATTCCACTTGGTTTAAGATTATTGGGTATCTCAAATAAAAGGTTGCTTTCTCAAACAACTCAACAGAAGTTAATAGTCGAAGAATTTCATGTGTTTTATCTGATGAATTTTTTAATAAAGCAGCAGAGTTATAAAGACAGTTACCATTCTCCATTGACCTGTTAAGTCATAACATATATATATATATACTAAATATAACTAAAACAAACATATTTAACTAAACATTATTTGTCAAGAATTATTGTTTTATAAACATAATAAAACATAAAAAAAAAAAACGTGTTTAAACTCATACTTTAAAACAATATAGTCTTCATTTTTTTTTTTTGCATAGGAATAAAAGCTTCCATTTCAGAATTTCTTAAAGAAAGAAGATCTTTGTTTACAACAGGAAAGTTTGAATTTAATTCTTTAAGATTATTACGAAGCTTTGCTTTGTAATTTGTAATATCAGGCAAATGCTTGGCTTTAATGGCATTGGATAGCAACAAATCCATAATTGTAAACAAAAATAAAATTTGTAATAAAAACTAGGTTAGCAATATATAGTAGAAGTCAAAAGTACGCCTCGTTTTCAAAATTGAAACGGATGCCGTAAATTATCGTTCACCCTCCCGGAGTTGTTACATTTTATTATAAAGAATCGACTACAATTACTTTTTTTATCCTTTAATGTAATTAAATGCGCAATTTTTAATATAAGTACTTATAAATCTGGAAAAAACACACACTTAAAATTTAAATTTTACTGTGTAAATAAAATATGCATTGCATATTTTTTTTTCTTAGTGAGGAAACGATGTGGTTTTCAGAATGTCACTTAGGCAGAGTTATCACAAGGTTGTCACTAATCTTACATTAGAAGTCAAAAGTACAACGCAAGATTTCAATCGAAAAAATTAGAATAGAAGTCACTAGTTTTACACAAACTATTACTACGGCGACCGAATCAATTTTGAAAACGAGGCGTACTTTTGACTTCTACTATATATTGCTAACCCTTTTCTTTATATTCTTTAAAGTTTAATCGATCAATAGTTTATTAAATGAAATTAATTTTAAATATTTAATTAGATATGTTGATGTATGATATTTATAATATGTATGAATGTTTAATTAGATATGTTGATGTATGATATTTGTAATATGTATAAATATGGATAAATGTTTAATTAGATATGTTGTTGATAACAAAGTATTAAAAAGATGGCAAATATTATATATATATATATATATATATATATATATATATATATATATATATATATATATATATATATATATATATATATATATATATGTGTATATATATATATATATATATACACATATATATATATGTATATATATATATACATATATATATGTATATATATATATATATATATATATATATATATATATATATATATATATATATATATATATATATATATATATATATATATATATATATATACTTATAATTATTTTTTTGTATTTATTTATTGTATTTATATGCATTTATGTATATCTATTTACACACACACACACATATGTATTTATATCATATACTGTATGTATGTATATGTATCATACATATACATACATATATATGTGTGTGTATATCTGTGTGTATTTTAATTATATATTTCATGTTTGTATTTAAATATTTGCATATGGCATATATTTGGTTTTTTGTGAAGTTTTAAATTTTATTTTAGATGAAACCAAACACAAAATTAATACGTAAAAACTCTTTAGATGTTGAAGATGCAGTAAAAAGTATTCTTAAGAGTATGTCCATACGAGATGCAGCTGAAATGTATAGTTTATCAAAATCTGCAGTAGGTAGAGCTGTTAAAATGGCAAGATGTCAAAAGCTGCCAGACTATAAACACATTGTAAACATTGGAAATAGAAAAATATTTCATGTGTCTGAGGAAAGTGCTATTGCAGATTATTTGCAAACGTCTTCAAATATGTGCTATGGTTTAACTAACTAAAACAATAACATTTGCAAAAGAAAACTTTTTGATTTTATTAACATTTCCACCACACTGCAGTCATAGATTGCAGCCTTTAGATGTTTCGGTGTTTGGTCCTTTTAAATCTTATTTTAGATTGGCTCAGAATGAATGGTTGGCCTCCAATCCAGGGAGAATTATTAACATATATAATTTGCCTCAGCTAGCATGCAAAGCATATAATATGTCTTTCATAATAAAAAATGTTTGCAGTGGGTTTTCTAAATGTGGGATCTATCCACTCAATAGACAAATATTTGGGTAAAGTGATTTCATATCATCTAGTGTTAGTGACAGACCTCTTCTTGTCGAGCAACCAGAAATTAAACAACCAGATAATCAACAATCATATGAAATAAATAAACAAGTTGATTCTTCAGAATCATCAGTCAAAATAGTTAGTCCAGAATCCATTCATCCGTACCCTAAAGCACCCCCAAAAAAAGATTCTAAAAAAAGAAGAAAGCAGGGTAAAAGTACTATATTAACTAAAACTCCAGAAAAGACAGTAAATAAGAAGAACATTTTTGAAACTGGTAAAATTACCACACAAAATCTAAAAAGAAAAATTGACCCCAAAAGAGGGAAAGAAACAGAAATCTTTGATGCAGATTTTTTAATTGTGTCATTTGTAAAAAATGCACCCGTAAACCAACAACAACAAAATACTTGCAAAATATGCAAATGTAACTGGAAGAATTTCGTTGGGCCTGCTTGGATTCAGTGTTTTACTTATCAATGGTAGATATGTGGTAATTGTAATAATAACAGCAAGAAGCGTTATTATGAATGTGAACTATGTGAAGTTGACTGTCGATATCTTCTACACTTTCTTTGATGGTTTTTATTTCATGTACTTAGCAACAAGCAATAATTGTTGATTTTTGTATTTTGGTTAAACATAACTACAATGAATTTTTAAAATATCTAATAAGATGCTTTGTTATTTCGTTTTTTGAAAGTAAACTAGATACTTTATATGGTATTAAGTTGTTTATTTATAATTTAGCATAGGGATGCTGCAGGCAATGACTCATTTCCCTATTGGAAATGTGTCATTACTGGGAATTATATCCAAGCATTTAAAAAACGCTTTTTGTTTTACTAAAAACAATTATTCGTGTTTTTAATTTAATTTTAATATACATATATTTTTTAATAAAACTATTTTAGGTTTGTCAATATATGCAGACATTCGGCCATATTTATAGCTTTTTCGGGTTTCCTAATGGGAGAAACTACCCTTACTGCTTGACTGGCTTGAAAGTTACTTAGGACCTCTCTTCTTTTATTAATTTTTTAGAATTGTCCCATTCAATAATTTTATTTGTCCCATTCAATGAGTAGTTCTTAATGAATAGGACAAATGCCATGGTCTTATTAAACTCTCTTTTTACCAATACCCATATGCGGAATCAATTTTTTTGTTTTTGTTTATCATAGTACGAGAGTTAACAGTTATCAAACTATTTTCAAAGTGATTTTTAAACAAATTTATCAACCTCAAAAAATGCATTTTACGAAAACTGTCCCATTCATTAAGGTTCTCCCCTACTCTTGAAGTTACCTACAATTTTCTTGATATATTTTATGATATTGGAACAAAAATTTTATTTGAATTTTGAATTATTTTGAAGGAAAATAATATATACAATATATATATATCGAATCACATTCAGTTTATAACCAAAGACAGAACATTTTTTATTACCATATTTTATTCATTTCTTTTTCTTTTTTTTTAATTATTTTATTACTTTTTTTTTTTTTTTTTATTTCTTAACATCTTAAAATTGTCTTTTTAAATGCTGTTGCTTATATATTACGGATTATTATATATTACGGATTATTATATATTTATTTGCGTTACTATTCGGGCTCAGTGATAAGGTTAATTTATGCCTTCTTCTTGCTCCAGCCATGGAATTTCTATGACAATATATACTACCATAATTTTGAAATGATGTTGAAAAGTTGGCGCAATGTTTCCCATCTCCTGGAATAATTGATCTTGCTAAAGAAATCATGCCTATTTGGTTGCGATTCAAATAAATTTCAGAAATGACATCTGCAGACAAAGTTCAAATCATACAAAATGGCATTAAATGAGTCATGATTTTAAATTTGAAATTGGAGAAAAGTATCAACTTGATTGATGTTTATTCTGACAAAACTCTTTATGAGGTTATGCTAAAAGATTTATTGGAAATAATTTTCCCTTTTGGGGTTCGAAAAACAAGGTTTACACTGTTAGCTTAACCTTTCAACCATATATTAAAAGTAAGTATTATTGCAGTTCTTGAAAAAGCTCATTTAACAAATAATAGCTATACTAACAAACTATTAATCAACTTTTTTTAAATAGGAGCATGCTTTGACCGGGTTGATACTAAAACGGATTTTAAGATGTCAAGAAGGAAACTGTATACTCACATAAATGTTACATCGACTGGCAAAATAAAGTTCGAACACAACCTGTTAACGATAATGTTGACGAAGACAATGAGGTCATGAAATTATGATCCAATCCTACTGCTGCAGCTAAATTTACTGTCAATATTGAGTTCAAAAGCAATATAGATATATAAACAGAATGAGACACTTCTAGTATGTTGCAGGCTTCAAACACTTCATTTGTATAGAACTTTTTATTCTGTGTTGCCTGTAATTGATAGATTATCCTTAATTAGCAAGTTTAATTTTTCAACAGCCTGATAAAAAGATTTACTTTGTTTTTAAGCAAAGTAGTTGAAATAACCTCAATTTTAAAAAATGAATATAGATAATTTTTATTGTACTTCGAGATACAGAAAAATAATTTTAATACTGCTCTTCCAACAGCGTCTATTTTGCTATGAAAACTAGTACCTTATTTGCATAGCTGAAGACCATAAATAAGCTTCGACATAATTAAGGTATTATACAAATCTACTTTTGTTGACGGCTGACACTAACGAATCCCACTGTCAATTAGAGCTATTGCAACAAATTGAAACTGAAACATACGATCATTAATTTTTTTTTTTTTTTTTTTTTTGCAGTGTTGCAATTTTGTTTTTGCTAGTATCATTATCCCATTTGAAACTCAGATGTTTTATTTTATTATGAAGGTATAAATAAGCTCCGTTAATTTGAATAACGTTGTGGGAAATATTGCTTTTTCCAGAAATCAGAAGTTCCGTTTTCTCAGTGTTTAGCTTGATAAAGTCTGTTACTCCGTATGTTTGAAATCTGTTAATCAGTTCTTGCAGACCAGAGGTTATTGGACTTAACAAAATTACATCATCTGCGTTGCAATTATACCAGTATAAATGCTATTTATTGTTGATCCTACTTTACATTCTGAGACTATTTCATTTAAGATGCTTTTAGTATAAATGTTATATAAATGAGGCGATAGAATAGACCCTTGTCTCATCCCTAGTGACAGACTGAATTGATTTGAGATAACTCCTTAATAGGATATTTTTGCAGTACCAGAAAAATAAAGCGATTAAATTGATTGAATTACAGACAACGGAAGTTTTTTTGGAAATAGAGCTTCTCAAATAGCAAATATTTATTGACTTTAGTAATACATTGACTATCTTATAGCCTGCTGTTGCAAGGAAGTGCTGCTACATCCATTATCTTATAGCCTGCTGCTACGAGGAAATGCTCTACATTGACTGAGGATTTGGCATAGGCCAGCAATCTTTTTTCGTTTATTAATTCAATTAAAATTTCTAACGTTTAAAAACTCTCCACTAACGAGAGCGCAAAAAGGGAAAAAATAAAATTATTATAGAGCGCTAAACTGTAGCTTTATTTAAAATTACATTGCATTTGTTAAGAATTTTGTTTTTTTTTACCTAGGTTTACCCATAGTTCTTCATTGCCCTGAGGGCAATGATTTTTCGATTTAATTTACACAGTCTGAGTCGCATGTCTTAAATAAATAAAGTAAAAAATAAATTCTGGCATTCTGGCCTAAAATATTATAATTTCGGCCGGAACCAGAATGACCTAAAAGTCATCTACCGGAATTCCGTTCCGGTCGGATGGGAATTCCGTTCCGACGGGAACGGAATTTCCATCCTTTTTTTCAATAATTGGTGGTTGCATTTGAACCTTTTTAGTATATGTGACTTTATTTTGGTTTCCGTTTCAATATATTTTTAAACTAGACTATATAATGGTAGTCTCATTATAAGGGAAACGCTAAGGTACATCATTTAAAATATTTTCAGTATTTAAGGAATGATTTTCTATGGAACCAGAAACAAAGGATTTTTCAGTATTAAGCGGTTTTTGAATTGATAAATTACTGCTGCTGTTAGAAAGCAGCGCATTTTGATTTTTTTCAATTTTTTTGTACGTTTGCTGTATTTCATCATATTTTCCATGTATTAAATATGTAGGTCGTCTCTGATTTTCTTGTTTTCTGATTTGATTGTTTTAACGCAATCGACGAGCACAATTAAAGTCGACAACAGAATTACATCTGGTAATTGGTGTAATTGTTAACTATTTTGTTTGCAATTAGATAACAGTTTATTAAATCTTTGTGAAGTTGTTTTTCTGTTAATGATATCGATATCAAATGTATGTCATCTAGACATGTTGCGATTTTATATCGCTTTGTAAGGTTTTCTCTTACAGGATCATAAGCGCCAAGATTAATGTTGATAGATCCATATCAAAACTTACTAAGATCTCAATGAATTGTTTTATTATCAGATCAAAAATATCAGCTTCTCTAAATTGTGAAAAGCCTTATATGATTACATCCTTCGGATGAGAGCATATTTCGGCGACAGTATTAAGTAATATTTACAGATATTATTATTCGAACGCAAATTTGAGAATATATTCTCAAATTTGAGTTCGAATAATAATATAATAATAATAATAAAGATGGCTCCAAGAGAATTTGGCGAGATATATCTCGCCAAATTCTCTTGGAGCCATCTTATCATTTTATTATATTCTTTGTTTTCACTCAGTTAAAAAGCGCGTCCGTAAAAACCATGTAGCAAAAAAAGAAATAGAGAACCTTTTTTTTTTTAGGAGACACAAATATTGTATAAAATACAAAAACACTTTAACATTCCCCCCCCCCCTCCCCTCAAATAAAAAAAGCTCCTGGATTCTGGAAATATTCCCTCACTGTCTATGTCTATGAATAGATTAAAAACAGACAAACGGGGCAATGCATTAGAATGCTGGAAATATAAGAAGAATACATTTCCTTTACTGGCAGAACATGCTCGATGTTGTTTGTGCATACACATCTCCTCTACAACCTCTGAAAGAGTCCTCTCAGAAGGCGGGCAAGTCGTTACAACAATACAAACAAAGCTTCAACCCGAGATGGTTGACAAGTTGATTTACATCAAACAGAACTTTGACCAGGTGAAACTCATTAATGAAAAAAAACAACCCCTTTTGTAAAGGCTTTACAAAAAATGATAAAATAAGTTGTAATTTCACGGTAGGACAGTATATTTCTTAAAAAAAAAAATTATATTTCTTAAAAAAAAATAGTATATTTCTTAAAAAAAAATAGTATATTTCTTAAAAAAAAAGCAGCCGTGGCGCAGTGGTTAGAGTTCTGGCTCAGAACCCAGAGGTCCCAGGTTCGACCCCAGCTCTAGCCCAATAAGTGACATTGGTACGGAAGGAGGCGTGAACTTTCTGTTAAACGCTCTCCCGCGGTGCTCTATGATAAGACCGTAAGGACTTCTGGGAGCACCTAAATACATACAAAAAAAAAAAAAAAAAAAAAAAAAAGAATAAACTTATTTCTTTTCTGCTTGGATTTTTTCGGAATATCTCGCCATTAAACGAGTCTCGACTCGCCTGATTTTTCAACAACAAAATTTTTTCCCGTTACCGTTGTTTTTCTTGTTCTAATTTTAACTAATTTCTCTTTACAGTTGCCGTTTCAAATAATTCCAAAGTAGAACAGCATTCCACGTTTTTCGAGTGTTTCCTTTGTTAAATTTATTCAAACGCCTTATAAAACGCTATTACTTTTGCGGTGAACAGACGTGTTTATTTTTGATCGAAGAAAATTTTTAATTTTGATTTTTTTTGATCTTTTTTTATTTTTTTTTTATTTAATTTTGTTTTTTTATCAATTATTAAATATAGCAGTAACCATTTGTGAAATTCGAACAATGTTTAAGGAAAAGTTTGCGGAGTACAAAAAAGATATAGTATTACTTATAAAACAACAAGAAGAAAATATGCTTAAACTCATCAGTGCGAACGCTAAAATAACGAGCGACCGACAACAAAAAGCTGAAACAAACATTAATTACAGCATGGAAAAAATTAAACGATTGGAAAAGGATGTACTTGAAATAAAGGAAAGTTTAAATTTTAACGAGGAACTCATCGAAAAAAAGGTCAAAAATAATATTGAGTCTATTGAAAAAAAAAGAGTTTGTCAAAACGAAGCACATAAAAGCGATGAGTTTATTGACTTTAAAAAAAAATTAGACAAATTGAGGATCGGTCACGAAGAAATAACCTTAGGATTGATGGCATTAAAGAAAATGAAAATGAAACGTGGTCTGAAAGTGAAATAAAAGTGATTAAACTTTTTGAGGAGTCTTTAGGAGTGGAAAATGTAAGAATTGAACGAGCGCATCGCAGTGGACGCCGAGACGCAAAAATACCACGCACTATTATTATTAAGCTGTTAGATTACAAAGATAAGGTAGAATTTTTAAAAAATTTTTCTAAATTAAAGGGTAAAAATATCTACATAAACGAAGATTTTTGCTTCGAAACGAACTTTATTAGAAAAGATCTTAGAGAAAAAATGAAAATTGAGCGGCAACTGGGTAAATTTGCACTTATATCATACGATAAGCTGATTGTACGCGAATGGGTGTCTAAGAAAACAGAAGAAATCCCGAATCGGTGTCAAAATATTATAGGTTAGGGTTTATTAGCATTCTTTTAACTATTGATAACTATTTTATTAACTATTTTAAGTTTATCTATATATGCTTTACTTTAAAATGGAGGAAAACTTTATAATTAAATTTTTAGATGAAAATGTCGTACTAAGTGACGTCGATGACACTAATAATTTTAATCATAAAATATCTGAAAGCCAATACTATACAGTTATTGAATCTTCTCAATATCTTCAAAAAAATAAAAATAGTTTTTCAATTTTAAACATTAATATTCGAAGTTTAAATAAAAGTTTTGAAAATCTTAAATTTTTATTGGATGAATTAAAACACAATTTTAAAACTATTTGTCTTACGGAAACTTGGTATAAGTACTTATACCAAGTTTCCGTAAGACAAATAGTGCGCATTCAAATAAGTAAGTAATAATTCCGTAAGACAAACAGTGCGCAAATTGCGCATTTGTTTCACCACACTTAAGTGTGGTGAAACAAATGCGCAATTTGAACTAATTACAAATCAATTCATCAACCACGTCATTTTGGTATTGGTGGGGGCGTAAGTATTTTTATCCACAACTCAATTAATTATAATTTACGTAATGATCTCTGTGTGAATAAAATAGATTGTGAGTCATTATGCATTGAATTAATAAATAAAACCACAAAAAAACTAATTAGAAATACCACATATAGACCTCCATCTACAAGCTTAAAAGAATTTAAAAAATCATCTTAAACCATTCTTAACAAGTATAAGTAAAACCCGAAGTCATACCCGAAGTCATGCCTACTTAGTTGGGGATTTTAACATTGACCTAAAAAACCATGCTTCCAATAATAATGTTAACAATTTTGTAAACACTCTTCTTCAAAATAATTTAATTCCGCCAATTAACATTCCAACGAGAGTGACTAACAACTCTTCTACGCTTCTTGATAATGTAATAACTAATAGCTATCATAATAACTAGGGTTGTTCACGAAAGCCAAAGTTGAATTTTCGATTAAAAAAAAAGTTTTCGAAACTCTATTTTCGTTTCGGTAAGTTCGAAATAATTTTAAAGTAATTAATTTTGCATCGAAACGATTTTTTTACTTTCGAAGTTGTAAAATTTGCTTCGAAATATTTTTGCGATTTCGAAATTCTGAAAATATTGTCGAAATAATTTTTTACTTTCGGAATTGTAAAATTTGCTTCGAAATATATTTGCGATTTCGAAATTCTGAAAATATTATCGAAATAATTTTTTACTTTCGAAAATGTAAAATTTGCTTCGAAATATATTTGCGATTTCGAAAATCGGAAAATATTACCGAAAAAATTTTTTACTTTCGAAAATGTAAAATTTGCTTCGAAATATATTTGCGATTTCGAAAATCGGAAAATATTACCGAAAAAATTTTTTACTTTCAAAATTGTAAAATTTGCTTCGAAATATTTTTGTGATATCGAAATTCTGAAAATATTACACAATATTACTATTAAATTCTAAAATTTGCTTATATTTATTTTATTACTGAAGTTGTACAAAATTTTATTATAATATTTTTATAAATAATTAAATTTTAAAAGTTAACATAAAATAATACTTAAAATTTTTGGTGTTACGGCCAGAGAAAAGGGTTTAACTACCTCCCACTATTTTATAGAAGAATCTGCAATTAATTTAATAATAACTCATGGATCGTTCGCAAATCACCTCACATATTTAAGCCCAGCGTGGTTTCGGATTTTGTGACACTTTGGGGAGCTTTTTTATTTTTAGTAACAGGTTTTTTTAAATTTTGGGGCCTTAATGACTTTTTTAGTGTAAACGCTGTATACACTGGTTTGATAATGGCTCTCTGAAATGCCAGTCCTGGCTAGCCGTAAAACGAGTATTGCTGAGCAGCGCAAGTGTATTGCCGAAGCGTAACATCAGACATCTGACCAATATATGGGTTTATATGTATTGTTTGCACTGATAATTCCATAGACGTAGAGTTTTTATTTTTCCAGATTGGGCTCAAACAGTGGCGTCAATTCAGAAAAAACTTATAAGGAGGGGCCAATTTGTGAAAACAATTTAACTCTTCCCCCCCCCCCCCTTCACAAACCAAAATCATAACATTGAGCAGCACAATTCAATTTTGTTTCTTGGGTATTTTGTTAAAAACTTTACTTTAAAAACTTTACTTTAATAAAACTCTAAATATATAGAAAATAATACTATTTTTGCTACTTTTTAAAAGAAACTGCTACCAAAAAGCAAGGATATACTCACAGCCGTGGATAGGCTCCCCACGCTCCTTGTTAATTGGGGGGGGGGCAAATTTAGGGGGTCTTTTTCAAATTTTTTAGGGCCTTTTACCGAATTTGCCCCATGGACATCTGCTGCCCGGGACAAACAATACCTTCCCCTTCACCTCTCTCGCCTGATTAGATTAAGCTTCATGACTTTTTACTTTTATAAAATTATTTCTAGGGATTATATTTACCCTCACCAAAAGCTTGAATAGCCTTTTTGATAGCTTGAATAGCGTTAAAAAAATAAAAAGTTTTTTTTTCGCGTCGTTTTAATTGCATAAAAATTTCTTTTGAAAATACTTTTTTTATTTCGAAAACACAACGTTTAAAAATCAAAGTAAATTTGAAAGAAAAGTTGCGTAACTTTAGACACTTTAGAAGAGTCTGTAAGGAATTTTATTTTTAATATCTGTAAATTTTTAAAAATAAAGTAGAAGGTCAGCTTAAAAAAATTAGCAAAAACTAAATTATTTTTTGAATTTTTCTCTAAAATCCTATAAGGATTATATGGTTAAACAAGAAATATAGAATTTTGACAGTCCCTTCTAAGAACGCATAGTTTACAGCACGCACATAAGTCATTATTATTCCTCAACGGCAATTCCCTTGAGGTCTTAAACGCATGACATGAAATCATTGTTGCAATGTAAACGGCTAATTACTTTCTAGTGGTTATTTAGAGATTTGCAACGGTTTCAAATCGACTTATGCCTTTGCGATTTTTGTGTTACATAATTCTAAAAATGGTGTAATTTTATATTAAAGTTATAACAATCTCATTAATATCTCGGAAACGTAAGTGAAGTAACATGTGGTACAAATTTATTTTATCATAAGTTACTAATTTGTTAATATTTGTTACATAAGAACGAGTAAAAAAACTACTCGCTTTTTAGTTTGAATAAACAATGTCAAAAACAAATAAATCCGTTATTAAGAAAGGAATAAGAAAACGAAGCTTCGTTTGGACATATTTCGAAATGGACCAAAAGAATCAAACAAAATGCAGCATATGTTATAAGATTTTACCTTACAACAGTTCGACCAGTTCAATGCAATCCCATTTATCAATTGATCATTGCATTAATTCTAAAATATCTAAAAAATCAACAACTTTACTCAACGATGACGATATATCCGATATTGAGAGCGGTAATGAGAATGGTTTTGAAGAGACTGGTCATAAAAAATTAAACAGGTTATTGGTGAATTTTATTGTTAGTACCGATCAGCCGATTTCGATAGTACGTCATCCAAACTTTGTAAACTTAGTTAGTGAGTTAAACAAAAGCTACAAAATGCCTTGCATAAATACGGTGAGCAAGAAATTAATTCCATCAATTACGGACAATCTTAAATCAATTTTAATGCTAGAATTGAAGGGATGTCGTTTCATTACAATTACTTGTGATAGTTGGTCATCATTAGGTAAAAACAGCTACCTCGGTGTGACTTGTCATTTTATTGACAAAAATATGACTCTAGTTGACCGAAACCTAGATCTTAAGTTTATGTCTGAAATGAAAACAGCTGAATATTTATTTAATACGTTAAACGAAATCTTCAGTGAATGGTCAATCAATAATAAGATTTTTGCACTAGTTACTGACTTAGGTGCAAATATTTTCTCTGCAGTAAATAAATTTGATGATAATGTTCTTAAGATTCCGTGTGCTGGTCATCGTTTGAATCTCGTGGTTAATGATCTTCTAAACACACGAGATATAAAAGTAAAAAAATTTAAAAATGGGTCAAAGCGTTACCAAGTAAAAGATTACGACGGTAATGGAAAACTAATTAATAGAGAAATTACAGAAAGTGAAGTTAAAGAAATTGAAAAAATTAACGAAGGCAAATTAGAAATCGCCAAGGTAATTTCATCCTGCAGGCACATTGTTGGTTCATTTAAGCATTCAGAGATGTTACAAAAGAAGTTCAAGAAACACTTCGTTATGAAACTAAAATAAAGTTAGTACAGGATATAGCTATTCGCTGGAATAGCCAATTCGATATGATTGAATCTATATTAACAAATAAAACTGCATTGGATATGATAAGCATCGAATTCCAAAATATAAAAGACTATCTTCCCACTGCTACTGAATTTAAGGTGCTGGAGGATTTGTGTGATTTGTTACACCCAATTAAAGAGCTAACAAAATTTTTTAGCGGAAAGAAATATGTTACAGTAACATTCCTGTTTCCAACACTGTATTCTCTACTAAATGAAATACTTGAATCGCAACCTATTTTTACAGAACTAGTTAAGACTTTTCAAAAGGAGTTATTAAGGTCTCTAAAAGGACGTTTTAAATACATTTTTGCTAGTGATTTTTTTTTAGCAGCTACTTTTCTTGATTTCAAATTTCGTAAATTCGAGTTTATCAAAAATGATATCTATAGATATGAATGCATTTCAAAGGCAAAAATGTTTATAAAAACATTTTATGAAATGCATCTAAAAGAAACCGAAGAAATCGATATAACAATTGAAACAAATTGTTTAAATAACACTTTAAACTCGTCAAACAGCTCAGCTGACAATACCATAAAAACATTTCAGCAATTGTCAACGTCACCTATTGCAAATAATATTACTTTAGTTAACAACAAAAGACGAAAGTCAATCAACTTAATTGAACTAGTAACAGATAAATCTTGTTGTAATTTAATTGAGAGCAATGATAAACTTGAAAAAGAAATAAATGATTACAGTCTGCAATACTTTCATAGCTACGAAAATAGTGACATTGAATTTTTCCAAGCTAATCAAAAATTGTTCCCGGTTTTGACACAAATTGCACGGATAATATTTTCAGTTCCAGCGACATCCGTGCCATCAGAATGCTTATTTAGTTCAACCGGTTTAATAGATACGGAGCTACGGAACAGGCTTGCGCCAAGCTTATTGAAGCAGTTAGTTTTTATTAAAGAAAACAAGTAATCAAAAACATTTCTTTATTAAAATAAAAAAAATTATTTAGTAAAAGTGTATTTTATAAATCTTAGTAATTTAAAGCACTTGTATTCTTTTTTTTTTATCTGATGAACTTTTTTACAAACAGCTTAATTAATGACAATATGTTTTCTGCTACATTCTTTTCAATTCTGGAAAAAACACCAATATCCAATGATTGAGCTGCCATCAGGGCAGGTGCAAGTAGGTGTGACGTGGTGGGGTGTCATTAAAATTTTTGTTGAGTAAAAAATTAGGTTCTTGTTTTTTGAAGTTCGACGACTGACCTGTCTAAAAGGTCTACATTTGCCGACTTCTTTAAAAGGGTTATTTTTGCCGACTAAATGCACAAAAAATGCATTTAGGAAGGTGTGTGTGTAAATGATTCGTAAATTTAAATAATCTTTCCCCGTTATTGAATGGTTTAGAATTTGTAACTAAAGAGGACTAATTTCATAGCTTGTAGCAGTAGCATTTACTGTTATGATATTGCCCTTTTTTAAGAAATCTTGTTGTCCAAACAACTAATTATAAATTGGATTGTTTTATCTTTCCCTAACTTGACGAAAATCTTTATGAACAAAAAAGTGATTAGAAGAGAGTCTTTTTTTAACTTTCTAGGAGTGATTATAGATGAAAATATATCATGGAAATATCATATTAAATCTATTGAAATTAAAATATCCAAAAATACTTCAATGCTATATATAGTTAAACCTTAACTTTATTTAGCATAAAAAATATATAATTTTCTTAATACGGAGTCTTTGAAAATTATATATTTTTCATTTAGGGAGAGTGGGGCAAAGTGGGTCGAATTTCTTTCTTTTTTAATTTGAGTGAAAGTTAAAATATATATTTTATGTTTGTCAAAGCTAAAGGATTGAGAATATGTCCTTCATGATAAGAAATAACTAAAATCTAAATATATATTATCTAACAGCTCACAGAAAGGTTTAAAGTGAGTTTTGTTAAGTGATTCACTGTACCCCAGTACTGGGGTACAGTGAAACAATTAACTCATTTGCAATTTAGTGGTAGTTAATGGGGGCGTAGCCAAATAATTTTGAGGATGAGGGTGTAAATACATTGTACACTATACTTTTGGTGCACTTTTGGTGCACCAAAAGTATTTTATTTAACTAATATTAAATAATTTAAATTTTTTCTGATTGACAAAATAAAGAATAAATTTTATTGATAACAAAACTTATTCAACCATCTAAAATCACAAAAAAAAAATTATTTAATAAAACTTATTTAACCAACAACACAAGAAATTTTTTAAAGTGAATTTTTAATTTTTATAAACATTTTTATCACAGTGAATTAACCGTTTCACGGTACCCCGATTCATTGTGCCCCACTATAAAAAATAAGGTTCAAGTTTAATTTCTTGGGGCATGAGTTTTATTAAAGGAAAAGCAAAACTACTAAAATGAACCATAAAGATCAGTATTCCGAACATAAAACTTTAACTTATGAAATGATTTTAACCATGATCTCCACAACAAACATAAAGATGGTAAGAGCATTTACTTTAGTTAGCTAAAAGCATAAATTACCTACCTAAAACCGAGAGTCAAAAATTATGTGGTAACACCTATAAATAAAGATGGGTGATATATGCGCACATAAACTTATTACATCATCGTGATGAACAAAATCATAATCTTTGAAAAAATGCTTCTTATTCACTGTGCCCCTCAATCCACTGTACCCTGACTTCCCCTATTCATAGTTTTTTTATTTATAAACTTAATATATACCAAGTTATGCTTTTTACGTTTAAATCAAAACATGCGTTATCTCCTTATATATTTCACTCTTACTTTGCAGAAATATCTCATTAATACCCATCTGATAATTTTGTAATTCCAAGATCATAATTAATACTCAATTCATTTCAAATTCAATACCGTGGACCATTTATATGGAAAAGTTTTTAAAAAAACATTATTAAAAATAAAATTCTTCTAAGAGCAATTCTAAGAACATCTCCTTAGAATAATTCGAAAGAGAATCTAAACGTTTTCTATAAGAAAAAAATTTCAATATTTCTTTTAATATTTCTTTTAATAAGTTCGAAATTAATTTAGCTTACCAAATATCTATTGGTTTTTTCTCGAAATTAATTGCACACTTCGAAACTCTTTTTTTTCTTTCGAAATTAATTTGACTTTTCAAAATACATTTTTTTTTTTCGAAGTTAATTTGACTTTTCAAAACTCTTTTTTTTCTTTCGAAATTAATATCACTTTTCGAAATACATTTTTTTTTTCGAAATTAATTTCACATTTCGAAATTCTTTTTTTCCTTTCGAAATAAATTTCCTTTTTCGAAATCCAGCTTTTTATTTCGAAATTAATTTCACATTTCGAAATTCTTTTTTTCCTTTCGAAATTATTTTCCTATTTCGAAATCCACCTTTTTATTTCGAAATTAATTTCACATTTCGAAATTCTTTATTTCCTTTCGAAATTAATTTCCTATTTCGTAATCCACCTTTTTATTTCGAAATTCATTTCACATTTCTAAATTACTTTTTTTTTTCGAAATTAATATGGCTAGTTCGATTATTATCGAAAGTTTTTTTAGATTTCGAAAAAAAAGAAGTATTTCGATAACGTTTTAATCTAAAATTTTCGAAAATTGCAATTTCGATAATGAACCCTAATAATAACCATCTTTACACAGGCATAATCAAAACTGACTTATTGGATCATTTCCCGACATTCCTAGTTACTAACAATATATTATTTAACGGTGTTCCTTCTCAATCCATTACATTAATCCATTACAGATTAATAAAAACTTGGTAAAACTATTTCAAAATCTTTTAAGAGACAAAGTTGATTGGGATCTGGTATTGCAGTCACATGGTGTTAACAACGCATATGATCTATTTTTAAATCAATTCTGTAAGCAATATGATCAAGCATTTCCTGAAAAAAAATTATTGTAAAAACCAAAACTGTTTTAACTCCATGGATGTCTAACGGGTTAATAAAATCTTCAAAAAGAAAACAAAAGTTATATGATAAGTACTTGAAAAAAAAACTTATAAAAACGAAATGACATATAAAAGTTATAAAAATATATTTGAAAAAACAAAAAGGAACTCAAAAAAGCTTTATTATGCAAAACTATTAAGTAAAGCCACCGGAAACGCTAAAAAAACATAGAGTGTAATTAAAGAAATAATCGGACAAAAATAATTATCCAAGAAACAATCTTCCAAAAAAAATAGCAATTGATAAAAACACAATTTGTGAAAAATCAATTATTGCTGAAAAACTAAACAGCTTCTTTACTAATGCAGGTCCGAATTTGGCATTAAAAATTCCTATGAATTCAACACCATTTGAATCTTTTTTAAAAAATTACGATAAAGTTATGGATGAACCTAAGTTAAAACTAATTGATTTGCAAACCGCCTTTTTTTACCTTAAAACTAACAAAAGTGCTGGATTTGATAAAATTAACGCCAATATTGTAAAATCAGTATATAATATAATAGAACCCTCGTTATTTCACATATTTAATCTATCATTTAAAACAGGTATTGTCCCTGAAAAGCTAAAAATTGCACGAATCACGCCAATATTTTAGTCCGGATGACTCAAATATTTCTAATTATAAGCCTATATCTATTTTACCTTGTTTTTCAAAATTACTTGAGAGAATAATGTACAATAGGCTTTTTAATCACTTATCAGAAAACGACATGTTGTATTCAAAACAATTTGGTTTCAAAAAAAAAATTCAACGGAGCATGCAGTGGTTGAACTAGTAAATTAAATATCAAATGCATTCAGTAGTAACTACTTTACCTTAGAAGTTTTCATTGATCTGTCAAAAGCTTTCGATACCGTTAATAATAACATACTAATAAAAAAACTTGAACACTATGGAGTAAGAAATAACAATTTACTTTGGTTCAAAAGTTATTTGACCGATAGAAAACAATTTATAGTGTATGAACAAAAGCAAACATTGCTGTCTGCTATAACTTGTGAGGTCCCCAGGGCTCTATTTTAGGATCTCTGTTGTTCCTAGTGTACATTAATGATTTAAATTTAGCAACAGACCTATTAAATTGTATTCTTTTTGCAGATGATTCCAATCTTTTTTATTCCCACAGAGATATCAATACACTATTTAAAAACAACAAACGAACAATTATCGAAAGTTAATGAGTGGTTTAAAAGTAATAAACTTTCTCTGGATGTGGATAAAACCAAATTTATTTTGTTCCACAAAGTGAATAATTCAAAAAATATTCCCATCAAATTGCCTAATTTAATAATCAATAACACTCACATTAAAAGAAAAAACTCAGTAAACTTTCTAGGCGTAATCTTAGATGAACATTTACGTTGGAATTTACACATAAAAAGTATTGAAAATAAAATATCAAAAAATTTAGCAATGATATATAGGACTAAACCATTTTTAAACAATAATTCTTTAAAAAGTTTATATTTCTCTTTTATTCATTGTTACTTAATTTATTGCAATATTGCATGGGCAAATACAAACCATACAAAATTAGAAAAATTGTACTGCAAACAAAAACACGCGTGCAAAACAATATTTGGAGCCGACAGAACTGTACCTTGTGAGCCTCTTCTGCGTATACTTGGAGCACTAAATATATATAAAATCAACTTACACCAAGTTTTAATGTTCATGTATAAAACAAATATAGGATTATCTCCTAAAATATTTCAATCCTATTTTGACAAAATAGTTCATAAATATCCAACAAAATTTTCAAATAACAACTTTGTTGTCCCAAAATATAATTCAAAACTAACTTCATATTCAGTTCTTTATCGTGGACCTTACTTGTGGAAAATATTTCACAAGATTGTAAATACACATAAAACTAGTATAAAACAATTTAAAAATGAATCAAAACAGGCATTCTTACTCATGGATTTTAATATATCTGATTTTAAATGTTTTTTGTAACTAAAACTTAAATACAAAAAATTATTAATACAAAAATTATGTCACTGAGTGTATCAATATTATTTTTTCATTACCTTAATTATGGTATTACCTCTATGGCGTTTGCTAATTTATTTACGTTATTTCTATGAAGTATACTAATTTATTTTTGTTATTTCTATGGTATATATATATATTTTTTTTTTTTTTTTTTTTTTTTTCACTTTTTATTTTTAAATCTTAGTTTAAACTTTTAAGTTTTAAGCAAATGATAATGTCTTATTTATTTATTTATTTTCACTTGATCTTACTCTTTCTTTAAATTTTGATTCTTTTTGTTGATTCTTTTTATTTTTTCTTTAAATGACAACGAATTTTTATCTATTTTACTTTTATAATTTTCTTTTTTTAATAAATAGTTTGTTAACTATTTTTATTATAACTTTTTATATAACTATTTTATATAACTATTTTATATAACTATTATATAAACTTTTTATATAACTATTTTGTTAACTTTTTTAATAAATAGTTTGTTAACTATAGATATTTAAATATTACGGTTTTTGTAAATACGTGAGAATGGGGCTCGGTGATAAGGCTAAATAAGTCTTCTTCTTGCCCCGCCAATATTTATTTTTATTAATATGCTTTGAAACTGTATATTATTAAACGGCAAAATAAACAATAAAAAAAAAAAAAAAAAATCAATTTAGCATACTAATTAACTTTTAAAAGTTAATTATTATGTTTTTTATTTGAAATTTATTTGAAAAAAAAATAAAAAAAGATCAATTGACCTTTTTTTAATTTTTTTCAAATAAATTTTTACAGTTTTTGTAATTAATTTCACTTTTATAAGTTTTATGTTTTAAATATTTTTCATACAATTTTTGTTTTTTCCTTGATGATTTTAGTAGCCCTTTGGTCATGGGGATAAAAATAACTAGAAGTTATTACTTCTACTATTAAAGCAAATGCTTTATTATACATTTTACAAAATTGGTTCAAAGATAATTCATAAGCATTAATTACATCGTGAGATTGTCATATAAGATTCCAACCGACGTAATCTATATAATAATGCTGAAATTATTAGTAGTAGTGCCCTTTCAAGCATGTTTGACAAAGAACTCTTGGCAGCCATTGCAACCGAGGTAATGGCGAAAAAGAGTTGCAGCAGCTTTGTTTTATAAGAAAACGTGAACAAAAGTGTATGCAAATATCTAACATACGTAAACTTCAAATTATGTAATGTTAAAACATACTAAAACATATATCAAGTTTTACAGTTTTACTTTCGCTTGAAAACTGCATTTCGTCAACCTCTCCTTAATTTTTGATCTACAACATTATTTTTCGTTAGAAAAAATTTTAATATAGTTTTAAAATTCCAATAATCAACGTGCCAGCATGGTCAAATGGTTAGCGCGCTGAGCTATCTGAACTAAAAAGCCATGGTTCGAGTACAACCACCGGCGACCTTTTATTTAAAATTTTTTTAGATTTTCAAAATACAAAATACTTGTGAATTTTTATAAAGATTATATACAAACATATGTAACGATATTATACACTTTAACAAACAAAAAGATTTTTAAAAAAGCTAAAAATTCTAAAAACATTAAAAAAAGAGGGGATATTTGTTGCGTATGTGTCATGATTGAGATATTTATGTTATTTTAGTTTTGCACTTCAAGTTTTTTTACAGCTAAGTTGAATTTGTGCAAGAAATATGAGTATACAACATGTTTATATATAGAATATAAAATCTATAAAACTGTAAAGTTGTTTTGCTTTGCATTTTAAATAACAAAAATTAAAAAATAAAGCAAGCTGATGATTTAAATATGCAGCGACCTCAACTTGCCAACAGAACTTGCCACGCAGCGACCTCAACTTACAAACAGTAAGAGGGTTTAAAAAGTATATTTTGTAAGAACATAATTGTAAATTCTAATTTTATACTTAAATTAAACCAATTTATTAATATAAATATTTTTAAAAATAAAGTTATTTAATATTGATACTATAAAGAAATTTAAAGTTTTACAGCTATTTTACCGCCCCCTCCCCCCCCCTCCCCCCGTTAAACATTCTAAACCGAGTGCGCAACAACGACAGAATTTAGATAACCATCAAAATAGTATTATACTCCATTATTTTTTGGCTTTATATACTTTTTTGGTGATCCCTAATCTAAACTTTTAAATAAGGGGTTTTCCATAAATTACGCAACGCTAAATTTTTCTAATGAACAAAACAAAAAAGATCAAAATTTTCTTTTATAGAGTCATATGTTAAATAAAAAATCAAAATAGCTCATCAAGTTTAATGAAAATCTCCACCTAACATAACTGAAGATCTCCTTCTTTTTTAAAAATAAATGGACAAATCCCTTTATAGTTTATAGTTTTTAATAGCTTATAAGATCTTCTTAGTTCTGCTATTTGCATAGCGTTGTGTGTTTTATAAAAATACGCAACGCTAAAAGCGTTGTTAAAGCAAACGTCTTTATATGGCAGTATATGGAACAATCGTGTATAATAAATCTATAATAATGACAGAACTTTTGAATTTTATTTTAACAATTAGAAAATTTTTTTGCTATACAATTATTTTTTTGCTATAAACAATGCTATAATTATTATAGATATATACTATAATAAAAATTTTGCTATAAATATTGCTATGAGCACATCAAGATTGAAACATATTCAAAACTTTATAGGGGAGGAATATTCAAAACGACACAGATGACAGCGTACTAAACCACTGAGCTATCAATGATAAGCATTTAGGAGAAAAACAAAACTTAAAATAAATTTCTTATAAGCTCTAGGTATGCTGAAAGGGTGCGCATTTTCATTTTTTTTTGCTCCTATTGCAATTTTTTAAAATGAATTATTTTACGTAAAAATATTGAAGTAAACAAATCATAGGTATAGAAATGATCGGTGTGGAATAGACAAGTATAGAACGGTAGATTTGGTAAAGACCCGTATTTTATGGGTTCGGAAAGCTAGGATATATATATAAGGAAAAAGTATAGAAAAGGTCAGTGTGGAATAGACCCATATTTTTACGGGTCTTTACAAAAATCTTTAGATTATAAAGTTTTTATTCAACTGCATCCAACTATAGATTAACAAGAAATAATATAAAAGTAATTAATAAACAAAATTTCGGACAAAAGTATAAATTTTTTTTTTAATGGTTGCAACAGAAAAGACAGCAAGTTGCACAAAATACAAAGTAATTAATGCAACTGTAAAATTGAAATCAAGTAGTATATAACACTGTGAATAAAAATGATTTTGTCAGATGTTTAGATGTTACAGTTTCAATACCATTGTTGATAATATATCTGTATGCATCAGGTTTTTACCAAGAAGAAAATTTTATTTTTATTTTTAGGTTATTTAGATGCTCCCAGAAGTGCTTACGATCTTATCACAGAGCACCGCGGGAGAACATTTAACTAGAAGTTCACACTTCCTTCCTTACCAATGTCGCTTAC
Organism: Hydra vulgaris; assembly: GCF_022113875.1. Classification (NCBI taxonomy): domain Eukaryota; kingdom Metazoa; phylum Cnidaria; class Hydrozoa; order Anthoathecata; family Hydridae; genus Hydra; species Hydra vulgaris. The sequence goes on along the minus strand of NC_061167.1, from coordinate 39,822,028 downwards.
ATGTTCTGAGCCAGAACTCTAACCACTGCGCCACGGCTGCTCATATTTTATTTAGGTGCCCCAAGAAGTCCTCACGGTCTTATCACAGAGCATCGCGTACATTTAATCGAATGTTCACACCTCCTTCCTATCCGAAAGATTAACAATCTTAAAAAGAAGCAGCTGGTGCTGTTTTTGCACGCGCAATAGAATATTTTAATATTATTTATACTCATTATCTTGAAGATAAAGACAGATAGATAATTTAGCTTATCTAAGATTGCTTCAAGAAGTAGTAAATATTAAGCTGTAAATAGTGTATGGGATAATTTCACAAAAACTAGAGTGTGTTAAAAAATAATAATAAAAAAGTAAAACGGGAATGTAGTTAAATCAAAAAATTCAAAGAAGCGTTAAGCGGAAAAAGTAAAGTAGTAAATGCGATTTATAGTATGCGAAATAAACCTGGTTTGGAATTGGTTTAACCCTTTTATGCTACTGGATTAAATAATTAAATCAAGAATTAATCTACTGTTTTTGTCGAGGAGTTAAAATAATTAGTATCAATGTCAATATAACAAATTAAATTGTACTTCAAAGTACAATGTGCAATTAAAGATTACCAAAATGTGCAATTAATAAATCAAGATGGAACCAAAATGGATTAGTAACCTATTAAAACAAGTATACTCTGACTTCTTAAATGATGAGTTATTCAATAAAATGCGTATATGGACAGACTAAATATACAGATCCGTGGATCGAAGCCGGCTCTAGCCACATATGCATCATCACACAGTACTTCAAAATGTACCACTGCAAAAACAAAGTAGAGTTTTATAGAAGGAACAAGGCTTTAATAACAGCAACGTTCTGAAAACATCTGGCAACAATCTACAAAATACCTGAATTTCACAAGGTTCTTTAATTGTTTAAAAAACTTTGTTAAGTCTTACTAAGAGTCATTCAGTAAAATTATCCTATTAAAACACTCATGATATTTTAGCTATTCTTCTTCCACAATGTTTTGTGCTAAACGTTAAATCAATGGACAAAAGACTTTTATTTAGTTATTATAGCGCTCCAAAAAGATCTAATGGTCTATTTTATTTTATTTTTGTTTTATTACAGAGCATCATGGAAGAGCATTGAACTAGGAAGTTGACACCTTCTTCCTTACCAATGTTGCAAATGCAACTAGAGCTGGCATCAACCTCAAAACTCTTGTTTCCTAGCCAGAACTGTAACCACTGGGCCATGGCTGCAAAACATTTTTTTTGATGTGTGGTTTTCGTCGATGTTTTGATTACATTTTGGCAATGAGATCTTGTTACATGTATTTTTCAGATCACAGTGTGACTTTATTCAAGTACTATGTGAATGTATATAAGAAAAGCATTAAAAGTAAAGGAAAAAAGTATATCATACTTACTTACAAACAGTAGTTTGCATGTTTGAATATGTTTAGAACTACTTTGAATTTAAGCTAACGCAACAGATTTTGTCTATCCTAGATAAAAAGTCTTCTTATATTATAGATCTAGTGGTTCACCAAATGTACCATTTACTCCTTATTCAAACTTTTTAAAATAGATAATCTACATTCTTAAGTATTGGTTATAAAACAGTTCTATTCTAGGTACTTTCGTGATAACAGTTCCGTACAACTCCAAGGATATTAACTCATTTTTTCAAACCTGTCCCGAGATATTTTTATAAACACAAACGCAATTTTGTTTTTTCTGTGTGGTTATCAAAGTCAGAAGTCTAAACGTTATATCACAGAGCACTGTGGAAGAGCATTTGACTAACAAGTTAAATGCCAAGTCTTAAAAGCCTTCTTCCTTACCAATGTCGCTTATTGGGTTAGAGCCGGCATCGAACGTCGGACGTCTTAGTTCTGAGCCAGAACTCTAACCACTGCGCCACAATTGCCTTATTGAACTTATGAAAAAATGAAGGCTCATTTTAAGGTAGCAACTTCACGGAAATAACTAAAAAGTTTCAACTTCAAAATTGTAAACATTTTTTAGTTTAAGATGCGAGACGCACTTGGTGATATCATAACAATTTGACGCAGTGAGGTGGCAGCAAAATAAAAAAAGTCCAAACTTGATAGAACTGCTCATGCTTGTCCTAAACTATTTTTACGTTGGACTTAACCAATAGTTTTTAGGTTTTGATTTTTTGATATTCTATGTTATATGAGGCAAGATGATAATAGTCTTATCTTGCCCTATGTCTTATGTCTTCTGCTCCAATCTTTTTTTACGATAACAATTTTGTAAAAAAAAAAGAAAAGTTATATTAACGAAAAAAAGATTAAATCTATCTATTTATAAGGAAAAGTGGAGAAAAGACTCGTAAATTTTTTTAAAGGTAATTGCAATACCTTTTTTATTTGATGTATAAACTGAATCAAACAAGTTTTTACTAATAAATCTTCTTTTTTCGCACCGATTCAATACCCTTAGGTTTCCAGCCAATTATAACTAAGTATATAAATTTTTGCTTTTAGAGAAACCGTGCCATTGGGGTAAAGTGGAACAAGTGTGAGTATAAGTGGGACAAATAAATTTAAAACAACATTTTAACACAAATTATTAAATAGAAACTAATAAAATCATAAAATCACCTAATTAACATAAAAATGTTCAACATTTTTACATGGTAACTGGAAGAAGCGGGGCATAAATGTTTCTTTTTTCTGTCCCACTTTACCTCAATGTTAACACTTTCTCAAGGTATATTTCAAAGTTAGGGTTTCTAGCGCACGCAAGGAAACAAAGCAATATCTGCTAAATAGAAGAGAAGAAATTTAAATGAATACATTGAATAACAGTATTTAGGCACCACTCCTAATTAGAAATTTCAGGCTGTTCCACTTCTCCCCTACAAATAATCCTGCTATTTCTTTACTTTGCACACAATATATTCTGCCTGTTATTCAAAACCAAAAGATTGCATTTCGTATGCTTTTCACAAAAGATTGAGTTTTGTATGTTGTTGTTTATTAATGAAAGATTGTATTTTGGATATCTTTCAAAAAATAAAGACTAAATATTTTGTTGATTTTCTAATTTTAATATCTTGGACTTGTTTATCATAAACTACTTACTTACCTCTATAAGAATTTAAATAGTATTTTCCTATATTAATTTTACGTCTTCAAACGCTAGAGGAGCAGTTAGCGTTCGTTATAGAAATAATAACTTTAAGTGGCAAGTTTTATAATATGCTAGGGTGTGATTAACGATTGTATTTTTAATAGGGGAGAGGAGACACCATTGAACACTTTTTATTATAAATTAAAAAAAAAATTATTTTAACAACTTTTTTTATTTTGAACGTTAAAATGATCATTAAGTAAAGAAATTACTTCACTTGTATTAATTGTAAGTCAAAAATTAAGTCAGTATTCTCGTTCTAGTAAGGTGCAAGAAAATATTCAAACCTGTCCCAGCTTGGGGCAGTTTTGAATTTGCATGAGGCAGCTTTGAATTTTTTTCTGGCAAATGTAAATAATTAGTGCTTAAATTACTTTTTTTTTAAATAGAGCTGATTTATTTTTAAATTTCATTATGTTTAAGTTTCAAGTAGCAAGCATTAAATATATTTTCTATACTATCTAATCTTAAAATCACTCTAAAGAGTAGACCAAAAAAAGTCATATGATTATAATTTTATCGGGAAACTTTCAAATATTAGGAGAATTTAGGATTTATTAGGAAGCGTGTGCACCCTGTAGTAAAAAAAACAACCTCAAATCAAATAATTTTTAAAATAATCTTTACCAGCAACAAAATCAGACCTTTAAGATGTAAACTGTGAAAAAACAAAACATTGTGTAAAAAAATAAAGCATAAGTTAAGATCAACATAAATTAAAGTTAAGAAAAAATATTAACAACGTAATAAAGAAAATATATATATAATAATAATAATTAATGATATTGAGATAAAACGCCAAGCAATATCTATGACAGGCGGTATAAATTAATTAATGAACAAGTTAGTTCAGTCACTAAATAATAAAAACGTTAATAATAAGCTTTCTTGGTTTTTATCTTATTTGTTATTGCTTCTAAGTCGACCGATTGCAAATTTAATTTGAAGCTTTTAACTCTAGTAGATCGAACAACCTCGGCTGGTAGACTATTTCATCCATCAACGACCCTATTGTTGAAAAAATATTGGCTTTTTAAACAATTTCTGACCAATTCAGGTTTCATTCGATGTTTTGCTCATCTAATGTTAGCTGCAGGACCTGATGAGCAAATAGAGTTCATTGTTTGATTTTGTTTAATATCAACGATTTTAATACCTTTAAATATTTTGAATTGCTGGATCAAGTCGCACCTTAGTCTTCTAGTCTCCAAAGTAGTCAAACCCAAAATTTCCAATCTTTTTTCAAACTCAAGAAGTCTTAGCTCCGGTATCATTTTGGTAGCTTTTTGTTGGACTTTTTCTAGTTCATTAATATTTTTTGTATAATACGGACTCCATGCTTGAATTGAAAACTCTAAATTTGGTCTAACATATGTACAATACAGTGTTTTTATTAGATCTTTATCCTTGTACTTGAATGTGTTATTTATTAATCAGAGCATACTATTTGCTTTACTAGCTGCATATTTTACTTGTTTAGCCCATTTTAAATCACTTGATATATAAACACCAATGTGTTTTTCTAGTTATGACTTTTCAATTTCCATTAATGTATTGTTATTGTTCATAAAATATGAATGTTCTTTATTATTTGAACCAAAGTGCATAGTTGTACATTTTTCAAAATTTAATCCTAATTTCCATTTTGTCGACCATTCGTCAAGTTTATTTATATCATTTTGAAAAAATTGTGAATCATTTTGAGAAAAAATAAGCGCAATTATCTTGTTATCATCACCATATAAACAACATTCATTGATATAATTTTCTGTTAAATCATTTATAAATACCAGAAAAAGGAGAGGACCAAGAACAGACCCTTGTGGTACACCACTAAGTACATCAACCCAATCTGTCACACTATTACCTAAAACCACTCTTTGTTTTCTAATAGCTAAGAAACAGACTATTACGTAAGAAGTTTACCAGAAATACCAAAAGTCAATAGCTTTGATAATAATTTTTTATCTGAAATACTATCAAAAGCTTTTTAAAAGTCTGTGTACAATACATCTACTGATGTTCCATTGTAGAGCGCATCTGTTAAAATATCTAGGTATTCTAACAGGTTTGTTGTACAGCTTTTCATAAAGCCATGTTTTTTTTTTTGAAAGTAAATTATTTTTTATGAGATGTTGCATGATACAATCAGTTATTATTCTTTCTAACACTTTACATGGTATTGAAGTTAACGAGACAGGTCTGTAGTTAGATGCTTTTAATTTGCTTCCTTTTTTTAAAAGTGGCATTACATTTGCCTTCTTCACATATCTGGTAGGGTACCTGTTTCCATCGATTTTTTGAAATTAAATATAATGGGTATGATATTGACGAGCTGCATTCTTTTAAAACATATGGATGAACAAAATCAAAACCGACCGATTTCGATTTATCAAGTGCTTGAAGTCTAGTTTGAACATCGTTTTGTGTTATAAAAACTGTGTTTAATAATAAATTTGAAGGTATATTATGAAACTCAATAATACTTGTACAATTATCATTAACATACACAGAATGAAAATATTTATTTAGTTCAGTAGCTATAGTGAATTGATCATTTACGATTTCCCTATTATTAATTTCCAGAGCTCGAATTTGAGTTTTCACTGCTTTCTTCTCATTGATATATTTATAAAGCAATTTAGGATTTGATTTGAACTTGCTAGCTATAGTACTTTCTAAATGTTTCAATTCAGGAATAATCCATTCGTTTTTGTTCCTTCTATTTTGATAATTAATTCTTGGGATAAACAGATTAGTTGCATAATTGTAATGATACAATAATAAATCATACATTTCATTTTTAGATGTACTTTTAAATCCATTTTCTCAATCTACATTATTGAAATGGCGAGAAAATGGTTCATAATTTCCTTTTTGATATAATCTAATGGATGTTCGTTAGAAGACTTATAATCATTCATTAGACAACAACACTTTAATAAATGCTGACCTGTTTATCATTCCCTAAAGGAGCTGAGTGAGTTATAGAAACAATTTTGTTTTTATTGTTATATTTTAAAACACTCGTTACAAGCAACAAAATCTGAAAATCAGAAATCAAAATAGTTAAAAGTTACAATAACTCAACATAGATTAAAGTATTTTTCGTTTTAGTTTTGAGGGTTTAGATTTAATTTTAGAAGTTTTTGTTTTGAAATTCCTAATGAGGTTTCAATTTTTTTCTTGTGCAAAAGATAAGACTTTTTGATTTCTTCTGTTTCTGGGGTGTCAGTAAGAATCTTAGATTTCCCACTTTTTCTGCCTTTATTAGTTTTTTTAGGAGGTGGAGCTTTTGGATATGGTCTTACTGACTCAGATGTTATTGTGTGCTGTGATTGTAAGACATTACTTATATTTGTTTGTTCATTATCCTTATAATCAAGATCAGCTAGTCTTTATTCATGGCATATGGAAATTTCATTGGTTTGTCTCATGAATATTGTTGATTCAAGGTTACTATTAATATTAAGAGTTACACTATCATTATTAAGTATATAGGGAAATGATTAGTTAGGTCAGTCCTGATAATGCCCGTTTTATAACAGCTGTTGTGAAAATTGTTAGTTATTACGTTATCTAATAATGTTGATGATATTTTAGTTACTCTTGTTGCTTTTTTTATATTTAAGATAAGATTATATTCGAGAAGAGTATCAATAAAAAAATTTTGCACTACTGTTTAAAGCGTAATTGAGTCAATGTTCATATCTGCAACTACGTAAACATGTTTTGGCAATATACTTTTTGTGTTTAAGAATATGCGCAGATAAGTTTTGAATGCTTTTAAACTACCAGCTGGCTGTCTATAAATAGCATTGATGACAACGTTTCTTGCAAGTTTGTATATTATCGCAACGCATAACAACTCACAATCTGTATTGTTTACAAAACAGTTAAAAGTTTTTTCATTACTTTTAAGCCAAGATTTTGTATTTTAAACTTATAATTAAGTTTCTCTTTTTTTTTTTTTAAAGGAACCGACTGGTTTCTTTAAAAAATAACAAAAAAAATAACGGTCCCTAAAACTTAAATTTACCCTGCTGAATTGTGGCGAATCCCGATAAGCCGACTAAATTCGAAAAAAAAACGACCATAACTTGAAAATCATCGTCTTTTTTTAACTATTGTAAATAAAAACAACAAACGACATTGGTACGGAAGGAGGCGTGAACTTCTTGTTAAATGCTCTCCCGCGGTGCTCTATGATAAGACCATAAGGGCACCCAAAATTACTACAGAAAAAAAAAAACAACAAGATACCGTTATAACGGTAATTATTAACCGTTATAACGTTTAATTAAACTAAAAGAAATATAAAATATTATTTTTCTTTGGGAGACCAAAGAAAAATAATATTTTATATTTCTAAATAAATAATGTTTAACGAACGATCAACCTGTTGTATGATATATACGCAAATTTTCCACTCAAACTTTTTTCATTCCCATCTGTGACTCCTTTCTTATTTGTACCGTTTCTGCACAATACCCTTGTTGATATAAATGTTTTTTCCTTTTAGTTTTGGTAAGTTTTTTAGTATGCTTACCTTATCTTTTTAATTAATCAATTTTAATACTATAGATATGACTTTTTCACGTCACGGTTCCAGTTCTACGAGCTCTTACTATTTTAATTTCTTTCATTCTAAATGTTTCTTTAAATAACTTGCTTCACTATCACTCCAACTTTTGTTTCATTTTCAATCGAGCCGATTCTCAAGGTTGTTTCTTCTCGACCTACATGCATGCAGGGCCGGATCCAGCATTTTTTAGTCTTCGAAATATCTAGCTTCGAGAAATGGAGCTAAGTCTAAACATTTTTATATTTATATTTATGTTAAATAATGAAGGTTTGCAAAAAAAATTGCGATGGTTAGAGACTGGGAACAAAAAAACTCCAAAGTTTTGTCCCCATGCCCCAAACGTGAGAGCGACAAGTTAATGAAATATTTTTGTACTATTTTCAACTAGACTTATACTCATCGAAAAATTTTTATTTTCATCGTAAAATATTTTAGTGTTCAAAAATTATGACCATATAAAGTTTGAGAGGGTTGCAAACTTTATATGGTCATAAATTTTGAACGCTAAAATATTTTACTATGAAATTTAAAATTTATTAATAAATATAAGTCTAAATAAAATAATAACAAAAATATTTCATCATCTTGTTGCTCTCACGTTTGGGGCAGAGGGGGCAAAATTTTGGATTTTTTTTGTTCCCAGTTCCAACCATTGCAATTTTTTGCAAAGCATCTTTGTTTGACATAAGTATAAACATATAAATATTTGGAGTTTACTCCATGTCTAGAAGTTAGATATCTCAAAGGCCAAAAAATGCTGGATCCGCTCCTGCATGCGTTTGACAAATTTTGGAGTCTTGGTCTTGCTAGAGGTCAAAGTTCAATGTATGCTGATAAATATATTGCCTTTTAAAGTAAAAAACTTAAAACATTTGAAAAATCAACTTATTTAGATCAAGAATATTTTTTGAATGACGGGGAAGAAGAAGATGTGGGTAGTTTTAAGCAACTATCTAAAATGAACATTGATCCGATTATTAGGTGTGGAAGTAATGGTCTGCTGATAGAAAAGATTCGCCAAATTGTTAAAATATTTTGCCTATGACTGACAAAAATACTGCAAAAAAATATCAAAGGGGAACTGAGTAAGGAACTTTTATTAATTTTGGACACTCGAACCCGTTGTAGTGGCATACTAACAATGTTGGAGCGTTTTTATAAAGTTAAAAATCCCATACCAAAAAGTCTAATTGATTTATGGTCTAAAATAACAGTTGACAAAAACAATATTGGCTTATTATTAGACATAGTATCAGTCTTGCAGTCTTTAAAAGTTGCTGTAGAAGCATTGTGTTGCAAAGATCTTAGTCTTTACCCAGCTGATATAACATTACAATTTATGTTATACGAACTAACTCAGCAAAACACTTTTTTTAAGCAGCAAACGTAAGAATGTATTTATATTACAAATAAATGAAAGGCGAGGTATTATGTCAGATGTTTTTCACTTTCTTCATGACCCGAACAATTAGGCGGGCGCTTAGGGAGGTAAGTTTTTTCGGGCGGTACTAAAAGCTAGTTACATAAAAAATAGATATTTTAAAAACATTGCCAGAATCTTTTTGAAAAACTCTTTTGAATAAAATTTTAAAAAGTTTTAAAAAGTACTCTTTTAAATCGCTTCAAATAAAAATAAATTTAAAAAAAAAAAAAACTTTGATACTTTTTTTATTCCTTTTATACTTTTAATGCAAAATGAATTTTTGCAGTAACTCATATAATCCAAAGTTTTTATTTCTCATTCATATCAAATTTTAATACGTTTAACAACTTTCTTGTTAAAATTCTTTAGCCCAGCATCCATAACCACCAAACTTATCAGCCACCTTCAATATTTCACCTTTTCCTAAACTACTAAAATGCCTCTATACAAATCCGACCTTGCTCTCAAAAAAATTTGACGAACTTAACTTTCTACTTGTTCTGAAAAACTATCCAGATGTACTCTGTTTCTGTGTGACATGGTTCGACCCTTTCAAATTCAAAAATGACAAAACTCTCAATGGAACTGGTAGCGAACAGATATTGGGTTCAAATAAATATTGGCTCTGAACACATTCTATAAGGATGTATTTATGGACTCCTAACTCCGAACCTGCAATAAACAATGTCATCAACCGTTCGATCCGTCAAGCTTCTTGTCTAGTTGAGCAAAAGAAATTCACTAAACTTCTTATCGTTGGATATTTCAACTACCCCGGAATCAAATGGAATAGCTCTGTTGGATTCTCTACAGAATCCAATCCACAGGCAAATGCATTCCTCAAAACAATTCAAGACTGTCTGCTCACTCAGTTTGTTCTAAAACCAACATTTATTAAAAATCAACTTGACCTTGTGTTATCAAATGATCCGTCATACATTTGCAATGTAAAAGTTGATTCCCCTCTTGGAACCACTCATAAAAATCATCTACATGCTATGCTCTGTTGGGATTTATTAACTAACTACTTCAACATCATTAATTGGGTCCTGGAATTTGCTAACCTGATGGTTGACCAGTGTTATACAAATCTATCTAAAGTGTATCTCACCGCCATATCATCATTCACTCTAACTCGCCGAAAATTATTCTCAATTAGAACAGACCCGAAATGACTTAATGATGGCGTTATGCAAGCATCAAAAAAGAAACCTGCTATTTTTTACCAACTTCTTGCAGCATCCCGAGACCGAAAACACCTAGTAAAGCCAAAGTTTAACAAAGCCTCACGGAAAATCAAAAGATTTATTTATAAAACCCTTTGCACTGACGAACGAAACATCATAAGTAAGTGCTAAGATAACCCTAGACTTTTTTATGATTTAGTTAACAAGGCCAAAAACTGCAAAAATCATATTAGATCTTTCGAGAAGGAAACAGCATGCTAACATCCGACGGAACTGAGATATGCAACTTGTTAAACAAACAGTTCTTCCCTGCATATAGCAAGGATCTTCCCGATGATGCTCGTGTTCTCCAACCACGCATCGATACAATTCGCATATAAATAAAGAAAATTTTACCAAGCCGTTGTCGAGTTGCGTTTCTCCAAACTGGACAAACACAAATCATTTAGCTCGTTTAGCGTTAGCTCGTTTAGCGTTAGCACTAACTTTCTCTCTGGTTTTCACAAAGTCTTTTATTACTAGAGATGCTCTTTCTTGCTGGAAGCAAGCCAATGTCACACCAATTTTTGAAAAATGTTGCAAGACAAAGCCTTCTAAATACCGCC
>NC_061167.1:39801082-39806082 GCF_022113875.1 Hydra vulgaris | reverse complement strand
TTTGACAATTATTCTAGTGTTCATAATTTAAGATAAGGAAGAAAAAAATGACAGTTTTTCGATTTTTTTTTACCAGCGATTACGTTCTTACTAAAAAATTACTAGTTTAATTTTGATTACTAATTCAATTACTAAAAAATTACTAGTTTAAGTTTGATTACTTAATCACTACACAAATTATATTTACACATCAGCTTTAATGTTTTTTTTTTTCATTCTGATGTTGTTGTATGCATACTTTATATTTCGTATGCATACTTTTTATACTATCAATTTTTTGTTTTATAAGTTTTTGTTTGGTGATATATTTGTTGTATATCTTCGTTCATATTAGTGTTTATAAAATAATTTTTTAAATTGTATTATTATTGTAAGTTCTGTTTAGGTACATTTTTTGTCTTATTTATTTTAAGTTATTCCTCTATTAATGTTTATTTTTGTCTTGACAACTGTCAAAATATTATTTGTTCGAAAAATAATTCTCCTTTATTCTAATGTACTTCATTTCTTTCCATAGGCGTTTACTGCTCGTGTGTGACCATTCGGCAAATTTTTATATGCCAAAGTTTATAAACAAAATGATCAATTATCTTAAGTGGCAACTACTAGAAAGTGAGTTTTGCGATGACTGAAAAAAATTTAACTGCTTATTACATGGCTATATTTAATTAAAATTAAGCCATATTCTTTGACAAGTGTTCCAGAGTTCATAATTTAAGATAAGGGAAAAAAAAGTCAATTTTTCGATTTTTTTTGCTAGCGATTACTAGCAAGGCGGTTATTTTGATTCCATTGGTTGCCACCACCACTCTATGTTCACCCTATCAAATTCACCGACTAATTCTTTTTTTATAAAATATTCCTGCATCCTAATAACAACCCGAGAAACAAAAAAAAAGAATTAAATTATAAATAATATGTTTTTAAGTGATTATCCAAAAGCTTATCTAAAATTTGTCATTAAGCATTAAGAAATTTTAAACAAAGGTTGCAATAAATCCTGTGCTTTTATTTTTAAAGCTACCATCATCAAATTTTCGCCAGTTATAAAGAGAACATCAGAGTTTTTTTAGATATTGTTTCAAAAATTTTTAGCAATTAATTTTTGCTTTGCATGTTTTTTAGTTACCAAGTGGCAAAGACTATGTCACAAGGCAAACACAGGGTGTTTTACCCTGTAGTATGACACACCCTAATATAAGTTGTTAGATTTTTTTTTTAATGTAATATTTTGAATAACACCATTTTATTCTTGTTTTTAAAAAACGCTACTGGTTAATTTGTTCAATAATTCATACATCTTTCAAAATAATAAAAGTTGGTACATATAGAACACAAAAAGGTTATAACAGAAAAATCCTTAATGTTGGCAAACTATGGAGTTTAATAATGTAAACATTTATGTTTTTGATTCAATAAATATTAACACACAAGATTACTTCCTTAAAACATAGCCCTGACTTTGAACAACGGCTTAAAGCTTGATTTATAATAGTTGAAGAAATATTGTACAACATTTGTGCGTTTTTATTGTACGCCAATTGCTGCCAAATTGATTTGCTTTTATTTCCGTTACCTTGGTTTTACAACATAAACTTTGTTGTGCAACCGAAGTTAAGTCATGCAATTTACGCAAGAAAACATCTGAATTATAAAACATTGTTGTACAATTGTTGTAGGACATTTCTACTACTTCGTGGATTTATAGTCTCAGTTCCGTTCCGCAAAATATCTCAAAATTTTTTAGAAAAGTAAACATTTCTAGAATTTGAAAAGATTTGAGAAAAATTTTGAGAAGCATAATAATTATATTCTTAATATGTTATAACATATTGATATTACTTTGATATAAATTTTTTTTTAACGCAAAATATCTTTCCTAGGACGAACTTAAGTTCGAAATATTTAACCTTCAAACGACTTTGTGATAATTTACGGAACGGAACTAAAACCCATGTTAACTATAAACTCGTGTAGTGTATTAGAAACCAAGCTTAATGAGGTAAATCTGGGCGGACGTGTATTTCAGGGTGCCCCTTTAGCAAGTCCATAAAAAAGTCTTTTACGAAACGATTATTGTTAAAGACCATACCCTAACCAAACCCTAACCTTGACCCTTAGGGTTGCATGTCAGCTGTGAAACCTTTTTTAACAGATCAAAATAGGAAGCATCATATTGAATTTATTCTTTCTCATAATTTTTTGCAAATGGTACAATTCCGATTGTAAATATGTTCAACACAATTCATGTAGGTTAAAAATAGTTCTATTTTACAGAAAAATCTGTGCGGTACTGCTCAGAGATTTTTTTTATTTATTATTATTATTCAACTCCCCAAGGCTGAAAAGGCCATTACAGTCGAGGAGGCTACTTTTGCGATTACAACCCTCTCTAAACTCCAAAACATGAGCTTCAATAAACATGGCTGCTGCGCAGAGAAACAAGTTGAGCGCGGTATTACCTGGGGTGTGGTGGGGATCGAACTTAGAATTTCACGATTATGAGACGAGTGCTCTACCACTATATGACTACCACATTTGCTTTATGATTATGATTGTGAACCTAAAACCCAGATTATGAATCTGAATTAAAGCCTAAGATTATGAGCCTGACCCCATCAACATGTAAAATCAAAGAATTTTATCATAAAAATTATGTTCCTGGCCACTGTTGCAAGACAAAGATTTGACCTACATCAAATGAATGGTTTGGCTTCAAGACTGTATGTCAGCAATACTGAAAGTCAATGGGAGAAATTGCCACAAACAACCTCATATTGGAAAGAATTGATTATTCAACCAAGGAAACTTGATAATTTCTCTTTTTGTGGAACAAACTGTTTTAGGAAAATCCTTTAAATTTTTACAGCAAAAAATAATCTATATTTTTGATTTAGTTTATATTTTCATATATAAGCATGTGTATATAAATATACAAAAATATGATAGAAGGACAGCCTAGTTTTGGTTTATTGTGGTATATAGCTACGCAATTGTGTGTAATATATATATTTTCTCATATTCTGATTCAATTTGTGAATTGATTTCATTCGTAAATCACGACCTGCTTCAATTCAAGATTTGATTTGAAGTTAAAAATACAGATTCACAGGGCCCTTATAGTGATTCAATAACCTCTAAACATTTTTTTTTGAATGGAATCTTGAATTGAAGCAAAAATTGATTTGCAGGGCTTAAATATATATATATATATATACATATATATATATATATATATATATATATATATATATATATATATATATATATATATATATATATATATATATATATATATATATATATATATATATATATATATATATATACATTATATATATATATATATATATATATATATATATATATATATATATATATATATATGCATTATATAAATATATATATAAACATATATATACATATATATAAATATACTTTTCTAAACTAAAAATTAGCAATGCAATGAAAGTTAAAGTACTATCTCGAAACCCTGAAGATTATATACGTGGAACAACATCTGAAATCAATCGTTTACCACGAAATTTAGACCCAGATTTACATCCTTTTGAAGCTGCTCGAGAATATACTAGGGCATTAAATGCTGCTAAACTTGAAAGAGTTTTTGCTAAACCATTTTTAGCCTCATTAGATGGACATAGTGATGGGGTTAACTGCTTAGCACGCAACCCAGTTAAAGTCTCTTCTGTTGCATCTGGGGCCTGTGATGGTCAAGTGAGAATTTATTTTAAAATTTTCTTAAATTTCATAAAACTTATAACTATTAAGATAATGTTTAAATATTAAATATAAGATTTTATTACTCTTATTATTATTTATTTTTTTTATTTTGTTTTTTTGTTTTATTTTACATGTTGTTTAATTGCTGTTTTTATTTTTATCAATTCAAATCTGAAGATTTTGCAGATTTTGTTTTAAAACTGTAGTTTTAGTTCTGTACTTTTTTTAAATTATAAGGTTTATCATTTTAATTTATTTGCAAATTTTGAAATAATAAAAAATAAAGTTCATTTACTTTTTTTCCTAAAAAAGTCAAAATCAAAAAGATCAAATTTTAATATGTTGATTTTAGATAAAATTTTGGCATCTGCAAACAAGATCATGTCTTAAAACTGTTACAGCACACAGGTTTTTAGTTTTATAAACTGTGTAACCAGAATTGTTTATATTTGATTTTCTTATTTTTCTGCTCATTTAAATACATTTTTATATATGTAACAGATTCTAAAATAATAATTTTGAAATAAAACAAAACTCAAGATATAATGCTACATTAAATAAACTCCATAATTCACATACAATTTTTGAATATGTTTCAGTTACTCAAATTTAAAACAGTTATTATGGTAAATTTTTAATAATGTTTATGTTAATATGATGTTCTTATGTTAAAAAATTTGAGGTTCTAATTGAGGAGCACTTTTCTTAAAGTAGCTAATTATATTTTACCTGGCTTTTTCATTTTTTAAAAAAGAAAAAAAACATGGGGCAAAGTATTACAAACTTTTATGTCATTTTTGTTTCATGCTGTTTATTCAATTAGTATAAATATGTATGATAAAAAATTTATTTACTAAATTAAAATTAAATAAAACTCATAAAACTAAATTTGTATACTTCCTGAGGATTCATTATTCAACTAATGTCTTCTAGCAAATAATATCCTTTAATGAACTTAATGATAAAAATTTCTATATTATATAAGTTAAAACAAAAACATTTACATGAAAGTTAAATTTCATTAAGTTTAGATAAATAGTTTATATAGAAATATTTTTGTCAAACTTACTATTGGAGCTTGCACTGGTTTGTGAATTTTATCTTCTATTTTAAAGAATGGCAACCCTCTCACTGATTCCTCTACTTTACGTGCGCTTGGATTACCATTCATTGCTGGGAACCATATATACAATCATTGCAAAGTTAGCATTTGCTAAGGTTGCTTTTCATTACTATCATTTTTTGTAAAATTTCTCTTC
>NC_061167.1:39541082-39796082 GCF_022113875.1 Hydra vulgaris | reverse complement strand
ACATGGATACAGCATTAAGACAAGTATAAAAACATTTTAAACTCAGAACAACATTGATAAATCCAAACAGCGTGGAAAATAACGGGCGGTCAAAGACCGCCCGAAATGACTGAAATTGCTGTTTTGACCTCCCAAAAAGAATTCTAGCCAGTCAAGGTTGATCGGTTGAAAAATCAGAGTTAGTCAGAAAAATCAGAAAAATCTTTTGTTAAACCCAATTTTAAATTTTTTAGATTTCATAACACCGTAAAACTTTGATAAAGCATCTAAAACAATTTTATTGCTTATATGCTATGTTTTAAAGTAGAAATAATTAATAAAATTGCTTTTATTCACTTCGTTGGAACAAAGCGAATTAAAATTCGCATTGCTGCAATGTGAAATTTGTCATCGTTTATAATACTCGCTAATGCTTCGACGAGTATTATATATGGTGTAAACTATATATATTAATTTTTTTGCTTCAGTTATTGAGATCAATTTTATTGAGTGTTTTTTTCCTTAACTGATTTAAGTTCTTATTTTATTATTATTTTAATAATAATATAGTATACAATAATTGATGATTTTAGCTAAGCACTAAATTTATTTTTGCTCTCTCTACCGTAAAAACCCCTAATTCCGGATGGTTTAGGACTAATATTGTCATAACTAGCTCAATATAAAGAATTTTGAAATAATTTTTTTAAATAAATAAACTTCATAACAAGACAAATCGAACGATATAAAAAATATTATTTTTGCGATATAAATCTATCTTTTATTTTATTTTTTAAAAATATTGTTTTTATCCGGAATTAGGTGTTTATGTCCCTAATTCTGGATGCGTATAAAATACAGAAAAACACATACACAAATAATACTAAAATTAAAATAATTATTTTAATGTTAGTATTATTTGTGTTATTTAAATGAAATCATTTAATAAAAAAAGAATATATATTATTTTACACACATTCGTTACAAATAAACTCCATGGCTGAACGATAATCAAAAACACATTCAATGCATGACCAAATTGAACACTGCTCACACGCAAGCCATTGGTTATCTAAGTTATTTGTCCAATTAATTTCGCAAGAATAACATAGAAGATTATCAGATACTAAAATGTTATTTGAAACTTGAGGAAAATGAGGGTCTTCTAATCCATTTTTTGTCTTTATACCTTTTTTACCTGGTATTTTAGACGACTGACTTTGTCTCAACTTTTTTTTTTCTTCTCTTTTCTGTGCATTTTTCGCTTTTTGAGTAGCAGTGGAAATCTTTTTTTGTTCTCTAGTAAATTTCTTTGCAGCTTGTTCATCTAATTTTTGTTTTTTTGATGCTTGTTCAGCTTCATCGTAAGCTATGGCATCCGCCGAAGTCATATTATAATTAGCTGGTCGCTTTATTGTCTCACTTTTTTGAACTCTTTTATTTAGAGTTGGTGTCAATTGATCTTGAAGCATATTTAACACTGATTTGTTTATATCTTTGCCCACTTGTTGAACAGCGTTATTCAAAGTAGCAAAGCTTTTAAGCAAAAGTTCACGATTTGACATTCTTGACGGTGTGTTAGGTGTATTGGTAATATTTCCCATAACTAATGGACTAGATACTGTTGAAGAATCAAATAAATTTTCAATATTGTTGTTTTCGACAGCTTGAAACACAGCACCAATGGAGGTTTTTTTTTGAAGAAATTTGCGAACGATCGAGTGGAAATATACCAGTATTTTTGAAACCACTCCGTGCATTTTCAGGTTTAAACCCACCATTTTCAATGAGATCCTTAAACATGGCCGAAAAATGTCGATTAGTCAGGCTTTGAAAGTGATTTTCAGTCAAATAACTTTCGACAATTCTCTTCCATGCGCCTTTTACTGTTTTAAAAACGCCAACATCTAGTGGCTGTAAAAAATGGCTGGTATGAGCCGGCAAACGCCAAAGTAAAATTTAATTTTCTAAAGCTTTTTTTTTCAACTTTAAGCTCATATGTGAAGTATGGCCACCAAGTATTAGAACTTTAAATCCTGAAAGTTTGTTTGCGTGAGGCAAAAAAACTGTTTCAAACCACGACAAAAAATGTTCGGATTCCATCCAGCCTGAACTACTACTGTTATAATAAACATTCTGGGCACCGCCTTTGCACCAGTCTTTCATAACATGTTTGCCTTTATAAATTATTTGATGAGGTAAATAATTACCGAATGCGTCACAACAAGTCAAGATTGTCGTCATTTGCTTTTCATTCGATGGCGCTAGCTTTTTAGGGTTTTTTGTTCCTTTTCTACAAATAATTTTGACTTTGCCTTGATCAAATTGCAAACTAGATTCATCACAGTTAAATATTTGAAACGGCTTATCGCCTAAATTATGTACATTATATGCTACTGCTAATTGCTCAAACCAATTGCCAATTATAGCTGGTTGTGTGGCCACAGCTCTAATAGTTTGCATACCGCTTACTTTCCTTGGGTAAATTTCTTTACGATATTTATTCATGAAACCGGAGTACCATTTTCTAGTCGGTTTGCCGTCTTTGAATAGACTACGTTGGTTTGATTCTTTTAAATAGTTTTCAACAACAATAAACACGTCTTTTCTATTCAAGCCGAAAGTATATCACTCATAAATTTTAATAAATCAACAATAATAGCTTCAGTGATGTTGCTCATCTTTCTTGGCGCTCCTCGATTATTAGATGATCCTTTTGTTCTGTCAAAAAGTGTAGATTTTACCACATTATAACACTTAGCAGCTTGTACGTATGACATTTTTTTTTCAGTAATAGCTTGAATAGCTAGCTGGATTCGACTCTCTCGCTCTTCTTTTTGTTTAAAATTATCCATATTCTTTCATACAGTAATACAATTAACACAAATGCGTTAACTTTATGGATGCTAAAAAAAATAGCTTTATCTCAATTATTTTTCCCTTGTGGCTATTTTATTTCTTATTACTTTAAGGTGGTAGTATGGTCAAAATTCTAAAATCATTTTTTTTAACCAAACAGTATTGATTTCATAAAATATTAAAAGACTGCATAAAAACATAAAATTCAAAAAAAAAAAATTTTTACATTTGGACCCAGGTTTTGGGTTGTGAAACCTAAAACAGTCAATAGGTGCTGCGATAAATATTGAGACAATGGTAGATGCTATAAAACTCAAACTTTCAGTGTTTACTTGTATTATATTAAAGAACTCGTGGAAGCAGAATTATAAAGTAAGCTTAAAGCACCAAGGAGATACAGCATATACAACTAACGGGTCAAATTTTACTCCCAAACAGCCCCCTTTAAAAGTCCATTACTCTGTCAAAATATAATATCAAAAAAATATACTGCTCCAATGAGTTTATCATATATATTATTACAACTGAACAAAATTTTAAAGAGCCATAACAAGTAGTTCCCAAGTTATTTATCGCACCGTGCTAAAAAATGTAGTTCTGAGAAAACAGCAATTTAAAAAAATTAACATTGAAAAAAACAAATTAAAATATAAAATAAGCTCTCATTCTAATCTTAAAGATTTCTAATCACTCTTCAATGTATTAACTAACAACAATATTAATAAACTAAGTTTATAATGAGTTTTAACTAATTTTTTAAGTAAAATAAAGAAGTTAGTATCCTTGTTAAAAAAAATATAAAAACTTCGAACTAAAAAAAAAAAAAATTATGATAATCAAATTTAAATTTTTAAAATAAGTAGTTATATCAATTGAAATATAACAAAACCACTCAAAACTGCCAGAGCTTTAAGCTACTTTTTTACTTTCTTCATATTGATCACTAAAATCTTTTTATTTTGCCCTTCTTTGTTTCTGACATTGCTTTACCTCATCAGTCAAATTTTTTTTAGCAATATTTTTAACTATTTGACAATCTCTTTGTTTGCAAAATGTAATACAGTTTTTGTTAGGATTTATACCAAGCTCTAAATAAACATTTAACAAACCAGTTAATCCTTTATTGAATTTAATAACAGCTGATGCTGCACCTTTCTCTAAAGCAATTTGCCCCACACAAACATTTTTGGACTTTGATTCCAATTTATTGCATTTAAGGCTTCATTATTGTTTCGAGTTTTTCCATGAAGGCACTTTTTTAACAAGCTTTTATCTGATAATCTATGAATACTGGTTATGTCCCTAATAACAATAGGCATTCCAGGTTTTCCTTTATTAACATATGTTTTATCAAATTTATATCCTTTATATTTGCAATTAGTTTGAGGACACACAGCATGTCTTACATCAGAAGATAATGGCTCAGAGTAGTTAAATAATACAGCTTCAATAGCTTTTATTAGTTTATTAATAGATTTCCTACAACATTGACAAATCACAATTCCAAAATAATTTTGTAACATCGCAACTACTGAATGTTATTATATATCAAAAAACTTTTCAGAAGTTTTACTTGCAACTTTTTTACTAGTATACAATTTTGTTTACCATAAAAGTTTAATGCAACTCAATAGCAACAAAGAACTTAAACCTTTTTTCTTTTTATAATCTATATTAATATTGATTGAATTGCTCTCAGTCAGGCCATGTTCCAACTAAAGTAAGAGTTTGTACAATTATATTAAGATCAATTAAAACAAAATTAGACTCATTTCTTCTTACTTTGAAATAGTTTACTTTAGGTTCATTATTGGCAATAACATTGCTGGTTGATGTTGTAAAGTTAAGTAAAATGCTAAATTTTTAGCATTTCTATCAATTAATGAAAATTCTTGGCTCGCAGAAGTATCTTTATATTTTGGGAAAAAAATTGCCAAACTTGATTTTTTGAAGTGCTTTTTCTTTTTTTAAACACTCTTAAGGCACCAGTTTTTCTTCTTCTTAAAACTTCAGTTTTCATATTAATTGATTAGAAATAATAAATTTATTTTAATCTACACTGAATAGTTTATAAAACAACAATAAACAATCATACTCTAGATATATTCAACATTAGTAACTGAAATAGATAACATGTGTTTATGTAATGATAGTCAACAAGATAACTGCTTATATAAGTGCTGGTTTAATGTTTTTACGGCAAAAAAAGAAGCCAAATTCACTTAGTAATTTCTCTAAGAAAATGCTTTCTTCAGGGAGTTCAATAAGATGATATACATGGTGTTTACCTTGTTGCTATGCCGTTGCTAAGGAGCAATATTATATAATACAACTTTTTATATAAAAAATAGACGGTTTTATATAGAATACATCAAAAAAATCGTTTTCAGCATGAATGAAAATGTTAAGAAGTTATATTAAAAAAAAATCAAAAAATTGGAAATTTTCGACCATACTACCACCTTAATGAACATAATATATTTCATTATGTGCATGAAAGTGATAAAAAATAAAATAGCCAATTGTAATTAACTGTATCCGGGACTCAAAAGTGTATTTGTTTATTGCTGCTGGCTAATTTGTTTATTATTTTTTCTAGGTACATAAAATAATAACTACCTCTATCCGGAATTAGGTGTCTTTTTTTTTTTGGCTGCAAGCAAATTTGTTTTTTATTTTTTTCAATTATTTCAAAAGGAAATTTAATTTTTTTTTTGGCTAAAATAATCAGCATAAAATTCTGCACAAAATAGTGTTTTTACTTTTTTAATTTTTTTGTTGCAAGTCAAAGTTTTTTCTTTCCTTTTTTTTGTTTTTTTAGTTATGAGAGATTTCAAATTGAAATCTTTCATGATTGCCTTAGTTTATATAATTTTTTTTTTTATATTTTTTGATTTGTCTTGTAAAGACGTTTATTAATTAAAAAAAATTATTCATAAATTCATTATATTAAGGGAGTTATGAAACTTTTTATTAAAACCATCCGGGATTAGGTTACATCCGGAATTAGGGGTTTTTACGGTATATCTTTTTATTTATTTTTCTCATAATTTTTTGTTGCAAAATGCATTTAACAAATGACTTTTTTTTTCTTCTTATTTTAAGTTTAATTTATTCATAGTCAATAAAATTTTAAATTATTAAAAAAAGAACGGCACACCAGGCCGCTCTGTGATGAAAATACAGTTTTTATATTTCAATTACGTTTGTATTTCTGATGCCGGCGAAAAGAAAATTCGTATTTGAAATTTTCGAGGTTGTTTGAATTCCTGCATTTTAGGTCAAAGCATTCAACACATTTTGAGTTGTCTGTGTTGTCAAAGCAATCAACACGCTTTGACAACACAGTTGGTGAGGAAGTTTTTTCTTTCTGAGCAGTTTCGAAAAAACTGCGCTTTGAGTTGTTTTATGTGTCCAGGCGGTTGAAGACTTTAGTTTAAAGACTCTGTTTGATTAAAGCAGAGTGAATAAGATGTTAACTTTATTATTTAGATAAATTTAAAATTACCAAATCAGCGTTTGCTTTTTTTTTTCTTCTACTGAATTCTTAAACACACACACACATATATATATATATATATATATATATATATATATATATATATATATATATATATATATATATATATATACATATATATATATATATATATATATATATATATATATATATATATATATATATATATATATATATATATATATATTATCAGTATAAAATTTCGTTTTAATTAACATATAGTAGTATTATAGAAGTATTTCATAAAACGGTTATTAAATAACAAGTATTCAGTTTAAATGGTACTTACATTATTATCAACTTAATACCAGCAGCAGTTTATAAAATGATTTTTAATGAAACTTAAACAAATGAAAGTTATAAAATGATACAAGCGATAAATATAATGTGCAATCGCTTTTCCAACGATGGTAACGACTGAAGTTCTTATTTAACTATTATTTGAAGTTAATGTATGAGCTAAGAACATTTTCTATCTTTTTTCATTCAATCTTTTCATTTATTTTTATTTTGACCTTTCCCGCATTTTCCGAAGTCATTGCAATAAATGAATTATTTTCAAATAAGTTTCAAATTAGCAATTGCGCATTTGCACATTTTTTTCTATTATTATATTGTAAGAAAATCATTAAACATCAACCTCTTAAAATGGAGGCGAATAAAAAGAGACAAACAACACTTTCATTTTTAACACAAGCAGGATCAGAATGAAAACAACCTGTTGAAAAGAAGAAAAAACTAAGTAGTAGAAATTTACAGCTAACAACAGCTCAAAAATGGATAAACACTACGCTTGCTAAATATAATGCAAATGAATGGCTAGAGATATCAAATAGTGGAAATTATGTTACAGCATTGAAATGTACTGTATGTCGTCAGTATGCTGGACAAATTGATATTTATAAAGTATATACGCCAGAGTGGGGAAGGGATGAAGGTAGTTGTAGGATACAACACTGTGCTGCAGTTGATCATGCGAATGGGTTGCCACATCCAAGAGCATATGAATTAGCAATGAAAAGTAAAGGAATGGATGTAAGCGAACGAAATGATAAATTAATCAATCTGCAGAAAGAAATGCGGCAAACTAACATTTTATCGGGCCTGAAAACCATGACCGCGAAAGATTTAAATTTAACTCAAAAAAAATTTGAGGTAGCATACTTTATTTCTAAAGAAGAGCTACCACTTAGCGTATACCCAAAAATACTATGCTTGGAAGAAAATATGGTGTAGAGCTTGATTAAGCGTAAAGAAATAAAGTAACTTGCGGAACTTTTATTAACTATATTGTATTGAGTTTATCAAATAATCTTAAAAATAAATTAAAAACATGAAATTATTTCAGTATTTTAATTGATGTTTCTATAATTTAAAAAGAAGCTATTTTCATTATTAGTTTTGATCCAACTTTTATAGGAAAGACCGAAATATGCGTTGAATGTTCTTTCCTTTCTATTTCTGATCTTGAAATTCCATGGATAACTTTCGGTTGGTGTGTTGCACATCACCTTGAGTTAGCGTTAAAATATAAATTTGGAGAAATAAAGGCGTTTAATGATGTCGATAACATCATTTTGAAAATTTATGCAATTTATAAAAAATCGCCCAAAAAGTTACGACAGTTAAGAGAACTTGTTGCTATTCTTGAAGAGGGTAATGCATTTGATATTGCAGGTAATCGCCCCAAAAAAGCATCAGATATATTGGATTTCATTTTAATTTTTTCTATAAAAAAGGCTTTATAAAGTAATACTTTATTACATGCTCGTCTTTTTAAACAACAAAAGTTATTTATAAAAAGGTGTTTGCAGAAAAAAGAGTTTAATGACTTACCAACAGTCAAACGTTTCCTATCAAAAGTAACAAATAGTAATGGAAAGTATTCATTTCAGGATGTTGAGCTTCATGATTTTACAAACGCACTAACTCTAGTTAAGAATTCGAAATCAATGATTGTAGTGTTAATTACCAAATCCATACAAAAGCATTTGGAAGCACAAAATACAGTTCCTGATATGTACGGAATGTTAATACTAAACACTGGCGGTTGGTATCAAAATAACACAAATAGTTCATTTGCAGATGATAACATTAAAAAATTGTATGACTTTTATAATATGCCGTTACGTTATGCTGGCTTCACTGGGAATGTGAACAATATGTTAGATGCTTGGCATAGTTTAGTTGATTATACTGTCAAATATTTGGCACCAGATAAAACTGAGTACCGTAAAGTATGGTATCAAATTTTCTCGAGTACTATGAAAAAAAAGTGGAGTTCTTCTTCTTGTTGAATTGTTGTTTGTATTGCCTGTTTCGAATGGAAAAGTTGAGTGTCTTTTTTCTCTTATGAATAGAATTAAATCTGACACAAGAAATCGATTAACCGAAAAACGGCTAAATAATTTAATTCGGATATGCACAGATGAAACAAACAGTGACGAATTTGATGTAAATCCTGCAATTGAGTTATGGGCCAAAGATGCGTTGCGAAGGCCTACACAAGAAAACACAAAAATTTATTCAAAAAAAGAAAAGAAAAAAACTATAAAAATATTAGTTGATTTGGAATTGTCATCAGACGAAACCTTAGATTTAAAATCGTCTTCCAAAGAAACTTTAGATTATGAATCAGACAAAATGTATCTTTAAAAATATATTTTTAAGTTACAAAAAACTGTCTGAAAAGAAACATGCATTCGTTAATTTTAAATCAAGTCTTTATTTTATTTACATGTCATGAAGAATAATTACTGAAATAAAAATTTTAACAAAGAAAAAAAAAAAAATTTGACCGCCCAAAAAAAAAATTTGACCGTCAGTTTTATGTATTAGTCGGTCAATTTGACCGCTTATTTTCCACGCTGCATCCAAATAAGTTGCCATGGGTTGTGACAGAACAGTTGTCAATACCGGATTTCGTAATGGTGTTATTGTTTTGTTCGAATTAGAACTCAAAAGACCTGTCCACTGGTTTATTTGTCAAATACATGCTAATGAACTGCCTCTACGGCATCTAATTCAAAACCTAGATGGACATACATCAGAACCTAACGGGTGGTCTGGACCAATCGGAAGAGAAATTAAATTGTGTGATACCTTGCCAATTATCAACTACATTCCTGTCAGTGTCACATTGCCAAAAATAGACAAAAAATCTCTTAGTTCTGATAAAAAATACTTACTTGATATTTGCAAAGCTATATCTACAGGTTATTGTCCAAACGCTTTGGCTAACCGAAATCCTAGAAAACTTAACCATGCCAGGTGTGTGACCACTGCAAACAGAATATTGAGGTATTATGTTGGATGTAGCGAACCGTCACACAAGCTGAGAGAAATAATTGAGTTTGTTATTAGAGTTTACTGCCAAATGTGGTTCAATATAAGATATGATCCCTCATGCACGGAAGGTGCTAGACATTTATGGCTAACCATCAATTTATCCAGGTATGCCAGTAGTGAAATAAAAAGTATCATCGATCCAGTTATACAAAGGAATGCTTTTTTTTCACATCCAGAAAATATGCTTCTGGCTATGATATTGGATACTCGTCCAAATGTGAGAAAATTTGCATTAAAACAAATAATGAAAGCAAGATCAATCAAAACAAACAAAGTTTAAAAGTTCTCTATACCAGAAATCAGTTTTGAAGCAACAGACTATATAGACTTTATTGATTGGATTAAATGTAAACTAAGTGAACCTCCGATTACCACTCACATTTCAGATGAAAATCTAATTGAAATGTTAACAAATGTTAATCTTCCAGATGTGCAGCATTTTCCATGCCATACTCAAGGAGTAGAGAGATGCATCAAACTTGTAACCGAAGCATCAGATCAAGTTTGCGGTTTGGCTAGTAGAGACGGTTTCATTCGTGCAAGACTTGCATCGCAAAAAAAAATGCCTATATTCAACGCAAAAAGACAGTTTGAGACAGAGACAAATGAATCAGATAGTTGAACTTTATTACAGCTCAACTTTAAACATTTTTCAAAAACATTTTCCTCTCTATTTAAACTTCAATTGTACATTATGGACTGCTAAGCTTGTTTTCCAGAAACTAATGAAACAGTGTTTTTTGGTCAAAACTCAGCACCCTAGCGTCAACTGAAGACATTAAAATATTTTCTTAAAAATTGTAACCATTTCTAACTTAGTTATTGTTTAATGTTTAAACTCTATTACAACTCTAGTATATGCATAGAATTTTTTATTTTTATTTTGTAAAAAGGATCAGAAAACGTGTTTTTCTACGAAAAATAAAACCCTAGCGCGAAGACAAAAAAAATACAAAATAATTTGGCACTATTACTTTTTATATCATTTATGAGGAGTTCACATTCTTTTGCTATCATTAAACAATGAAAATATTTTTATCATAATCTGCCACCTTAAATTTTAAGTATCAAATATGCCAAGTATTTTTGAAAATAAAAAAAAAAAGAAAATATAGTTGTATGTTATCCCTTTTTCTACATTTTTTTTTTGTTACAATCTGGTATTTGGTATTTGGCTGAATAGTTTGCAATGTTTGGCTGAATACCAAATAGTAAAAAAAGTAGCTGAATAAACCAAATACTGAATAGTCACAGAATGTTTGTGACATCTCTAGTTAATATGAGTAATAAATGTTTAAAACAGTTCAAACATTGTGTACAAAGTTTTTATCAAGTTTCATGTCAAATTATATAGTATTTTAACATATGATTTGACATGACATTTGACAATGTCATATATACGACATTAGTAAAAAAGGCAACTCAACTAACTAGTCTCAACTAACTAGCTAAATGATCTTCTGGCATTAAATTTTAAAAAAGCATCCTTGAATGTAGTAACCTACTCAGCTACGAGCGGGCTGAGGAGGCTACCTCTTTTATTTTTTTTTATTTTTTTTTAGAAAATGTAAAAATGTTTTTTTTTTTTAAATTTAAAATTTTTGTTATAAGGTTGGTGATGATAAAACAATCAAACAATGGGATGTTGACCATAATGAAATGATAGAACCATTATCAACATATCTTCACTCAAAAATGATGACAGGTAACTTTTTTAAAAATAGAAGAAATTCTTAGGTCTACACCAAGTTTATTTAGAGGTTTAAAAGTAATATATTTGTAATTAGACAATTATTTTAATTTTTTTCTTTTTTAATATTTAATGTTTATTTTATATTGCATATAATAATAAATAAATACATAGTTATTTTTAATTTGTTATATATTTTTTATTATAGAACTAATTAGTTTATTAATTTATTTTGTATGTAATTGTTAGTTTATATATAAATTATTTAAAATATAAAAATATTAATTTATTTTACATGTAATTATTTATTGCATTAATATCAAATAGAATATTTTTGTAAAAATTTTCAAATTTTTTATTTATTTGATTTTAATTTTTTGTTAATAAATATTTAACTTTGTATCATTTTACAGGAATACATCATCATGGTAAAAATGCTACATTTGCAACATGTGGAGAGGCAGTTGAAATCTGGGATGAAAATAGATCTATACCTGTTCAAACATATTCTTGGGGAGTTGATACAGTTCACAGTGTAAAATTTAATCCTATTGAGGTGATAGTTGCTTTATTTTTATAGTTTACAATATTTTTGCTCTCATAATCAAGACAAATTTGTATTTAATGTTATAAATAAATTTCAGTTTAATCTCCCAAGTTTTTCTACTTCTGGCAAATTAAACTCATTTCTAGTCATTGCAAACAATTTTGTTACAAAATAATTTAAGAATGGTTTTGCTGTTTTACTTTTTTTAATGTTTTGCTTGTTTTACTTTTTTAGCAATTGACAAATATTTAAAGTGCTTTCACACCATGTCTATTGTTAACAATGAATTATAAATAATTCCATTAATGAAATTTAATATCTTAATCATTAACTAAAAACGACGTATGATAAGTTACTTCCTTAAATGTAAACAGGTTTGAAAAAAAAATTTGTAATGCTGCAGGTATGTAAGTTTACAAGCTATTGATGTGTTTACCCATTCTATAAATTAATCTATTAGTATTACTTTACTCCCCTATTGAAATTGCCAACTCTCTATACGCAATATTCAATCATCTTAAAGCTTTACATACCTACAAAATCTTAACCTGATGCACCCTATCAGAAGCGCTATCTCTGTCTAAAGTAATAGTTTTTTTTTCCTCAGAGAATTGCAACATGAATACATCTGATCATTGTGCTTTCTGTCTATTCCAAACACTAACTATTATCAACCTTTGTTGTATTATGTCATTTATCATATCATGCTAGCAGAAACATGACCCATAATATGGGTTATGATGGGTCTGTTGCATAATTAGCATTTATAGTTGGTGTGCCAACGTTGTGTTTGATTTCCCAGACCTTTTACACGATCCTTGGGCTGTTTTCCATGATTTAATTTAAAGTTGCAAAACATCAACTTCAGAAATAATTGACTTCAAGCCTTTTAAAAAAATGCCTATAAATTGAAAGTATTAAATTATAAGTATTAAATTGATATTAAAGTTATAAAGAGGCTATAAAATAATTTACTAATCAATATCTTACATTATTTGAATGATTTACAACTGGCGTAGGTCATATCAATTTGAGGCAGAACCATTTTGCTCAACATTCCTAAAGTTCAACACAAAAAGTTTTTTGTTACTGACACAAAATAATAATAATACTTCATCATGCTTTAATTTAATGAAATATCAATTAACTTCTTTTATAATTTTTTATAATATGAGCTTTAACTAATTAATAAGATTAATAAAATGGAAAACAGATAATCTATGTGGAAAGCAGATAAGCTGGGGATCTAATAATTCTTGTCAAAAATCTTTTCCACAACTTTACTGCACCCTAAACAATTTCGTCTAAAATTGTTTTGATAATAAAAGACATTTAAAAAAATATACAGTTTTGATCTTTTTTCAACTTAAAGTGAGTCAATGGCCGACTTACTTCAATTTAAAATGGATCAGTTTGATCTCCTTTAAATTAAAACAAGCGAGTCACAAGTATTTCATAGAAATTTGTTATTCATAATAGTTTGTTTACAATAAAATATTGATTCTTTATATATTTCAAAAGCTTCACTTTCAAGATTTTTTTTTTTTTTTTTAATTATTTTAACATTTAATTTTTATTATTCTTATAAAGGCATTAAGATTAAAATAAAACATTAATAAAAAAAAATAAAAATTATTATACTTTAAAGCCAACACTTTGAAATTTTTGTTGAATATTCACATCAAAGGTGTGATGAGGATTCAAACAATAATTATAGTAGGCAAGGATTATTATTGTAATACAGGTGATGCAATCTCAGGTTTTTGTACTGTAGCTCTTCGAGTGACTAAACTATTGCTCATGTTTTACTTGAGTCCTCTGTTATGATTATCAGTAGTTCAATATTTTATTTTTTTTTAGTCACTTTTCTCATCTATGGAGGAAAAAAACTGAAAAAATTAATTAAACTGATAAGAAACTTATTTAAAAAAAAATTCACTCAATAAAAAAAGTGAAAAATATTTTATTATTCTTACTCAATCATTTTAAACTAGTAAAATGTTTTTAATTTAATTTAAAATATTTTTAAAAAAATATTCATGTGCATCATGAATATTTATATCATGATGCACATGATATTATTTATATCATCATGTACATAACATGTTCATGTGTTATGAAGATGTGCATGTTATTTAAACTACAACAAGTTTAGTGGCTTCTAAACAACTACAATCTAGGTCAAGGTAACAACCTGGAATGCTATCATTTTTAGCTTTCGCAAATATCGGTAAGGTATAGTATGCAATTTTTATTAAAGGTAAATAGTTTAATAGGTTTCTTAAACATGCAGCTTAAGTATTATTTTGTTGCAAAAAAAGTTTTCTAAAAAAGTTTTTGGTTTAGTTGCAACCCTATTAAAAATGTTATTGGGTGTAAAAAAATTGCAATATAAAAAAATATGCTGATGAATAAAAGTATTTATAAAAGAATAGCATCTATTTTGAAAACAACATGTAAAATGACTGAATTTTATTTGTATGAAAACAATATACACTTATAGAAATATACATAAAAAAAAATTTATATGACTTATTAATAACTAAATGAAGGTTGTAACAAAAGACAAATCACCTTGAAAATACACACCAGAAGCACTAACATTTTGACCATTTATGCACAACATTGGCAACGCACTGATATTTTATAACTGTCGATATTAACTTTTCTGAGAAGTACCACAGTGTTCAATGCAGCAGGACTTGTGACTGGTTTTAATGATTTACATGTTACCACTATCATAATATCCAGTTCTAAGCAATATTTTATAAATAATGCTTAAATATTTATTTGGTGATGTGTCAATATTTATTTTAATGCTTAAGATTTGAGATCTAAATAACTAATGACATTACTTTTTTTGTCCCTTTTTAAATGTAATTATATATATATATATATATATATATATATATATATATATATATATATATATATATATATATATATATATATATATATATATATATTCACTTTTAATTAATTTTTTCTAAATTTTAAACCCAGACTCACCTTGTAGCTGCTACAGCATCAGATCGTAGCATTATGTTATATGATACCAGAGGGACTAGTGCATTGCGTAAAGTTATAATGAAAATGAGGAGTAATACCATTGCTTGGAATCCAATGGAGGTTAAATATTTAATAGAATATTTTGTGATAAATAATTTTTATTACTTTTTAATTTTTATTTGACAACTAGTGCACATAAATAAGGTTTACAATGAATACAATAATTAGTATATATAATTTAAAATTTTTATCTTTATAGTTTATTATAAAAAGATTATCAATACATTTATTATTTATTAATATATATATATATATATATATATATATATATATATATATATATATATATATATATATATATATATATATATATATACAGCGCTCGAAATAACAAATGATCAACGATCAATAATAGGCTATTTTTAGGGAAATTTAGAAAAATTCAAGGGAAAGTAACCTGTTTTTGTGAAAAAATTACATTTGATCGGCAAACTCAGCAGACCAATGTCATCATCTCTTTCAAACAGACTTACTACTAACAAAAAAAAGGAAGGTGCGAAGTCTGTTTAAAAAAGAAGATTGAACATTTTCTTATGCATAAACAATAAAAGAAATTGCCTAAAGAGTTTCATGAGTGAACAATTTTATCTGTACATTGTAAATAATATACACTTTTCTTGGTTTAGATAATGCCTGTTTGGTCCTAAAATGTGTCTGAACCTATTTGCTGAAAAGACTCAAGGCTTGAATTAATTGAGCCCAGTGTTCGCAAGTTTCCAGATTTGGCAAGACAATTGGATTTGATGTCACACCAGGTGCAAGAGTGCGTACTTGAATGAGTTTGATGACCACAAATTATATTTGCAACTTCCATATCACAAACCAAAATTAGTTTAACTCCGTTTGCATTAATCAGTGACCAGATTTGTTCAATATTGTTTCTGGGAAATCTTCTAAAACCCCAACAATAATTTGTCTCTGAAACCCCAGTTTTGTCTTTTTGCCAACCCCAAATTTGTCTTCTAAAACCCCAACAATAATTTGACTCCAGTATCTTTACCAGTCCTTTGAGTGAAAGGTTGTCGTTGGTGCGGTGAGCTGGTTTCATCCCTTAACACAGTATCAACAATGCTTAGGCAAAACTTGAGAAAACCTTTGCCACCATCAATTCCGAACCTAACAAAATAGCCACCAGAAATTTTGCGGGACTGAATAACATGATTCACAAGACTTGATAAATCATTGCAGTGAGCAACAACATGAACTGTACAAGAATCTGTTTTTTCGTCTGTGATTTTTAAGTCGCTGCAGGTGAAGAAATCGCTCAATTGTTGACCTAGTCTTTGAAAATTCATGTAGAAATTTTGCTCTACCATCTTGCTGCTTGATGTTTTGTTTACAGTTCTAACAAATTTCTTTAATCTGTTGTTTGACAGGCCCGTATTTAATTGCACATTTACAAGGGCTACAGTGGTCAATTTCGGAACACTTGATGGTGTCTGCGCACTACTTTGACCTAAAACCAAAACATACATATTTTATAGTTACAATAAACTTTGTTTAGTAAGTTTGTGTAAAACTTTCAAATTATTTGTTTTTAAAGAAATTAGAAATTTGACAAAAATATACTTCTTGAAATCTATCTAGTGTTATTTCTTAATAGTCAAGACTTTTTTTCAATATATATGTTAAAATTATTGAAGTATAAATATTTACCAGGGGTAACTGTAAGTGGAGGCCAGCCGGATGCTTTAGCCATTAAATTAGTTCCTTCCGAAGATAATTCTTTATTGGAAATAACTCGAGATGCAATTTGTTTGGATTTGGCATCTTTTGCTGCTAAAGATTGAATGTTTTCCCTTAACATTATTTAAGAGCATTGGTGGGGCAAATCTTTTCCTAAAGGGCTGAGGCATTTGCTGCAACGCACCTTTGGTTTTTTCTCAACAGTGGTTTGCTCTATAAGAGGATGTTTTTCTTGCAGCTTTGAACGACCAATTCGGCATATTAGGCAACAACACATCGTGCCTCTTGTTTCAGGTCTCACTTGTATTGACTAAGAATCAAATAAAGGAGGGAGTACAACTTCTTTCCCCTCTTGTTTCCTGCAGAAAGTAATTCTACACGATTCGCAGAATCCTTTTGGTACCCGAGTATCACTGATATTGATCTTGGTCTTGTACAGTTGGCATATTTGATCTGCTTGAAAAGTAGTAAGCTGTCATAAACATTTTTTCAGACAGAGCAAGCACACAAACTTTCAATTTTCATCATGATTCTTTGCTTGATTTAACATCATGGCAATTCACTAAATTTGACTTCACTAAATTAAAATCTGTCTTTTACAAAATTTGACCAAAATTTATATTTGATAACAATCCACTTAACATAGTAACACATATTAATAATTAAAAACTATTAAAATAAAGGAAATATTTTCTTGATTTAATTGAGGTAATATTAAATTACAAGGAAATAATTCTTAAATAGTTCTTTCCTTACCAGGAAACTATTGTTTAAACTATTTACTTGTAAGGAAATTACATTATTGATAATTGTCACACTTATTAAACTAATGTCACACGGGGTTTTTTATTTCAAAACAACTCTTCAATCTAATTAGTTATTCAATTAGAGTAATTTTCCTCCGACTGGCCTTCCAAACTTTGTATTGGTCAGATATCTTAGTTAACTTATCTAAATTTTTTAAGTCAATTATCTTTGTCAATATAAAAAATATTTGGTTTTTTCACAGTTGTTCTGTTTACAGATAAACAAATATTTTTATTTTTTATGTAGGTATCCCTAGAAATCCTTCTTAACCATTTTTTTAGAAGGGAGCCATGCCCTGTCCACTTTTTTTTTGTTAGGACCTTTTGTTTTATAAATATAGGCAATTAATTTAGAAATTGTGAAATTTATTTTAGAAATTGAGGGGTTGACCCCCTCCACTTTGAAGGCCATGTCAACGCCATTGGCATAAGCCAATTCAAATCACACTTTAAGTAGCAAATCACTATTTTGGTCTATAAAATGAAAACTGTACATCTACCAATAAAATAATTATAACAAAAGTTGTTAGTATTACATAGTAGAACACTCATGTAACCCTTATTTTAAAAATAGTGACCGAATTTCAAAGTAATTGGTAATGCTTTGAGGTATAAGTAGCAAAAAACTGACAAAACTTCAACTAAAACTGCAATAAATCCTACACCGGTCTTCCAATCAGGCTGAAATTTTGTCCAGAGTTTGGTGTGACCATTGGCTACATTTGCACCATTATTATCAAATTATATTGAGTCGTTCAAATTCTACAAGTGTTTTTATTGGCGCACTATGAAGTCAAAATTTGACTTAATTTGAACATTCAAATTAACTTATTTCCCTTGGACAAAATTAAATGATTTCAAAATTTGCATCACACCTTGATGTGTACCTTAATGTGTAGTGGCATCTATACTTTCTGTATAAGTGGCATTCTTGGGACAGCTAGGTAGGCATTATAAGGATCTGTGCTAACCATGTGTAAACAATGTATGTAATAATATTGGTGGTGTTATTTGACTTCTCAATTTTTATTTTAACAATCTCAATCTTTAAACTAGTTTCTATGTTTAATAAATAAGAGAAACCTGGTTAATCTTAACGGGTCTGCCTAATTCATTTAGTGGTCCAACTGTAAAATTATGGAAGAATATTAATTTATTATGTCGAATGTCAGTTTTCAACAAATCTAAGGAAATTATTTGTCCAGCATTGATGCTATATATCTTATTACAAACTAAAGGTATTAGCACAAAATGTGACAAGCAATAACCAATGGCTAACTTAATTTTGGATTGGGTGACCAAAAGCTGGGACTCTTGTGTCATTGTTTTTGATTGACAATTGCTAATCATAGCCTCTGGCTATTTGTATCCACAGAAAAGCCAGATATAATCATTAAGACTTGATCATTCTTATAACTTACATTCAAAAGGCATGTAAAACATATAATTTATGTTTTACATAAAAGCCACCAGCTTAGATTAAAAACTTTTACAACATGAGGTCTTTTTAAAAGATTATATTAACATAATAATAAGAATAACACATATTAAACTTTACCATACATAAAGAAGTTTGTTTTGCAATGACTTCCTAATGCAGTATATTTTTTCAAAAAATGCTGAGTAAGACTAAATATTATGCTTATTTTTTAACAAATTGTTTTTAACAAAATCTACTCTCACCTACCTAATTGTAGGGAAGAATTGAATAGTTAAAGGAATTAGATTCATTGATAAAAATTCATTTATTGGGTTGTTGTAATTGTGGGGATAGGTGGAGATGTTTGAGCTAGTGCAGATTAGGGCAATGGTCATTAGATTGAGGGTGGGGCAATGGTCATTAGATTGAGGGTGCGGGGGGAGGTAATTTTCTTTTTATACTTTTTAAGATTTAATTCTTAAACAATTTTTTTTTTCAATTTTTTTATATCCTTTTACAGGGGCTATACTGTTTTCGACAGTGTCCACTGTATTTGGGCGTCGCCCAAAATAAAAATTGAGGATCTTTTTTTTTTTTTTTAATGTTTTTACAGCAACTACTGTTTTTTTGGCAAAAAAAAACACAGATTTTCCGCTAAATTTGGCAGAAACTAGGGGGTTCCGCCACCCTAATCTTTTTCCTAGAATAGGCCCTGACTAGAGAACTGTATTTTGTTTTTTACTCTACTGTATTAAATTGTTTTTCTGCTCTTTTTTTATCAAACAATAGTCGTTAATAAATACTAATAAGCAGTACTTCAAGTAAGACAGGGTGGGGTGAAATGTCACCTATAATATAAAATATATAGCAATGATAAGATGGTATTTTAAAAGTACAGAAAACCATCCAGTTATGTTTTTTTCCCTTTTCGATCACTGCTTAATAGGTAAAAGGTAAAACACAAAGTTTTTATTTTAAATTTTTTATTTATTTTGAATTAACTAAAGTTGTAATTAAAAACTTGTTTCTCCAATAATTATTTGATTTTTGCATTTGTTATAAAAATCAACACGTTTTACATTTTAATACTTTTATATAAAAATTTTTCTTCAATAAATTAAATTTGCCTCCTCAAGGCCTCAAGGAACTCAAGAAGGTCACTACAGTCTAGAAGCCTTTTTTTTTATTATTAATTGTGATTATAACCTTAACTGTCAGCTCTTTAACTTCAAAAAATGAACCTTGAGAAATAAGTCTGCCTAGAGAAATAAGTTGAGTGCGGTACAACCAGAGAGGTGATAAGTTGGAACTTGTAACTTCTCGCTTACAAAGCTAGCCTTCTATCACTATACCACTAGCACATTGATATTAATAATAATAATAATAAGAGGTAGCTGTAACAACTGGTGTTAACAGTTGTGGAGTGCAATAACAGTTGATATTGCACTGTATCAGCTTTGCACAATTCTTAAATCTCTAAACCAAATTATCTTAAAAACAATTTTGTAATAAAATGTCTTTGCAAATATTTGATCTATCTAGTTTGTTTTTGAACTCATTTTGTGAATCAGCTTCTATTATGTCACTCAGTAGATTATTCTATATACTGACTATACGATTAGAGAAAAAATTTGATCTGATAGTATTCTTGCAGAATAGTTTTTTTAATTTGAATTTATGTTGCCTCAGATGGGGCCTTCTTGTGATGCGGTATAATTGTAGTTTGAAACCCAATTTACTTTATCAAAACCATATTGAATTTTGTATTGTTGGATTAGATCGCCATATATTAGCCGTTCTTCTAGAGTAATTAATTGCATCTTTTCTCATATGGTATTTTTTTCAATGCTGGCACTAACTCTGTGGCTCTTCTTTGGATTTTCTCAATTTTATCGATGTCTTGTCTTAAATAAGGATACCAAGCTTAAATCGCAAATTCAAGGTGTGGCGGAACGAATGTTACATATAACTGTTTCACCATATGTGTCGACATATTTGAATGTTCTTCTTATAATACCAAGCACTGAATTTGCTCTGCCAACCGCTGTATTAGAACCGCATAGACGCACAGGAGGCACAACCGCATACTTTTAATATTTATTAAAGTTAGGTAATTACGAATAACAATATATACAATCGTCACACTTAAATGTGTTTATTTAAAAGCTTGAATAGAAATAGTTTTGTTTTGAGATGTTGGAAATTAGTAATTAACTAATTCCTACTTTTTTATTTAATTTTTATAAATGAGTTTTTGATTAAAATATAAAACTAAGAGTATAAATTGATATCTTGTTATACTTATGTATATCTGATGATTATTATATTATTATATATTGTAGGTATATAATTATGCATTTCTTAATTTTAAAAAAAATGTACCAAGAAAAGTGTACCTTCAATAATTTTTTTGATGGTGCGGTTGTGCCTCACAATGGGGCAAAACCGTTTTTTTAATAAATTTACTTTTTGTGTAATAACATTTTCAAAATCCATTTTATTTTTTCCTAGTTGCAGCAATTTAAAGCTTAATAATGTGGTTATTAAAATAAACTGTTAAAAAGACAGTTATGTTATGCCCTTACTTCCCCTATATAATTCAATTAAACTTTAACTAGACTTAATTTATTTTGTTTAAAGTAACATTCCTAATTTTTTTACCTCACTTTCAAATTCTACAATTTACATTACCTTTATGAATATGAAATATTTTATCCATTTTTTGAACAAGTAAATTTTTGTTTTTTATTTTTTTATTCATTTATATTTTCACTGTTTTATAAGAGATGTCATTGTTAAAATTATTTTTTTATTACTAATGAATATAACTAATATAAATACCACTACCAATGTGGTAGTGGTATAGAAAAAAGTACTAATTTATTTAAAGAAGCTCAGAAAATTATAGACATTTAAAATCATTATAAATTTTGTAAAATTTTGTACCCCATCCTCCTTTAAAAAAAGTTTGCAGGAGGGGTGGGTGGGTACAAAATTGTTGTGTAATATTTAAGAGGGGCGGAAGGTGGTCAATTAAGTGTTAAGATGCATTACAAGGGAAGGGGGAGGAAGGAGTGGATCAAAAAATGTCAAAATCTGCGTGGCAGTTCATTGTTTTTTACTTCCATTGTTTTCTGCTTCTTACGACTTTTCAAAATACATGACAAAACAATATAGCAAAATTGCTGCTCAATCAAGCTACTATCTCCATAGACCAAAATCCAAATTTGCATGACTTGTTATTCTGCTAAATTACATCCTTTTACTGTAACTATTCCTTCATGCTCTAACTTTTTTCTTTGATTTCAGTTAACTCCTAACTTATTTAGTAGTTGCTTGTTGCCTTGTTAGAAGTGAATTTATTCAAAAACATATTTAGTTATTTAAATTTGATTTTTAATAGGCATTTATATTTTCTGCTGCAAATGAAGATTCCAATGCTTACACTTTTGACATCCGAAAATTAGATTCCCCAGTAAATGTTCACATTGATCATGTTGGGGCTGTGTTAGATATAGATTACTCACCAACTGGTCAAGAATTTGTGACAGGTAGTTTCGATAAAACAATAAGGATATTTCCAAGAGATAGAGCAAGAAGCAGGTTATTTTTTTATATTACTTTGTTTTCTTGCTTCAGACATTTATTTGATGTTTAGAAATTTTAAAATCAAAATGGATAAATTTTTTTAACTTAACTTTATATATATCTTCAGTTCTGGTTAAAATAGAAAATATTTACTATATTTTTAATATCTTGTAGAGAAGTGTATCATACATCTCGTATGCAGCGTGTTTTCTGTGTCACTTTCAGTGGAGATGCTACATATGTACTATCTGGCAGTGATGAGACTAATATAAGGTATGTGTGCAACACATGCAAGATGTGTGTGCTTTATATAAATTGTGTGCATTTTGTATACATGTAGATGTGTATGTTTCAAAACTCAGCTTTTTTCATTTAATTACTCTATTAATTCTACTTTATGCAAATATATTATAGTACTTTTCTTTACTAAAATGTCTATAATCTGGCCCTCAGTCGCTGTATGTATTTATGACGTCACCAGTGATATTTGTCAATCTAAATTTGCAATATTGTATATGTGTATATTGTATATGTATATATTGTATATGTGTATATTGTATATGTATATATAGACGACTTCGGATTTAGCGTAGCCATCTTGGAAAAATGTTCTTGGGGGTGCAAGTTGAACTTTGAACTTTCCGTTTTTATTGCAAAATGTCATATAAAATTTTCTTAATTTATGTTTAAATAACTCATAGATTATTAGTTAATTCTTGGTTTATAATTATGAGGAAAAAATGTTAAACTTGTTGCAAGAGCTTTTGCTGCTATGAAACTTATTCTTGAAATTATATCTTCACAATTTAAAACCAAAAAAAAAGGTGATGTTAGACTTTTTTTATGGCTTTAAATTTTATAATAGAAAATAAGTTTGCATTTTTTTTTATTTAATTATACATATAGTTTATATTGAAAAGTAAAGTTTCTATTTTAGTAATTTAAATGGTACAGACTATACCATATGAAAACTTTAAATCAACAATTCACTCTAGTGCATACATTTTATTACAGTGAATTATTTGATCTCATTATAAAAGTTATTGTTTAAAACTAGTTAATATACTTTTATTGCTTTTTTTTTAAGATAAAAGCATTTAGAAAGTAATATCTAGTATGTAATATAATGCCAAGTCATAGCAAATGTATAGTTGGTGTCTGTAATAATGACAAATAATACCCAGACATGCACAAGTTACCAACATGTAAGGAAAGAAGAAATGCATGAATACATCATGGTAGCACTAGTATAAAAGATTTTGTTGTCTCTAAAATCTTTTTTTTTTGTTCAAATCACTTCCTTGAAGAAAAATCTACAAAAGAGATAATCCTGATTCAACTTTGTCTCGAAAATCAATTATTAATTCAAAAAAAGTTTTATGAAAGAAACTAATTCAAATTCGATAGATGATTCAACATCAACATCATAATCAGGAGACATTATATTGCCTCTGTTGATTCAACCTTTTTCTTAATTTCAAACTTTTGTTGCTGCCATTCCAATGCGTCATAAGTGAAGCTTTATGTTTGAGATAATTAAAGACACTTTTGAAAATTTTAGTAATCACAAAACCTGTAAAAAAATTGCACATCATTTTCACGTGTCAACTGGCAGAACATCATTGGGACAGACACTAGAAATTCACTAGATGTTGCTATTTTTCTTTCATCTGCAACAACAAAATTTAACTCAGAATCACCACAGTCAACATTAGAACTGCAACAACCATCCATCAAATTTGAATTAGTTTCTTTCATTACTAAAACTTTTTTACAATTAATAATTGAGTTTCGTGGAAAAGGTACTTTTCTGTTTTTTGGTGTTGCTATGGTGTTAGTAGAGATTTTTAAAAACAAAGTTAGATCAGGATTATCTTTTGTAGGTTTTTCTTCAAGAAAGTGATTCAAACAA
Organism: Hydra vulgaris; assembly: GCF_022113875.1. Lineage (NCBI taxonomy): Eukaryota > Metazoa > Cnidaria > Hydrozoa > Anthoathecata > Hydridae > Hydra > Hydra vulgaris. The sequence goes on along the minus strand of NC_061167.1, from coordinate 39,771,658 downwards.
ACAAAAAAGTTTTTAGGAACAACAAAATTTTTTATACTAGTGCTACCATGATGTATCCATGCATTTCTTCTTTCTTTACATATTGTATCATGCATTTCTTCTTTCTTTACATGTTGTATCATGCATTTCTTCTTTCTTTACATGTTGGTAACTTGTGCATTATTAAATTTACTTTAACATTGCTATGTTTTATAATTTTGTTAGGGTATCTTTTGCCATTATTACAGACACCAACTACACATCTGCTATGACTTGGCATTATATTATGTACTAGATATTGCTTACTAAATGTTTTTATTTAAAAAAAAAGTAATAAAAGTATATTATTATATTTTCTTCAACATTGCTGTTTTATAATTTCGTCAGGGTATCTTTTGTCATTATTACAGACACTAACTAAAGATCTGCTATGACTTGGCATTATAATACATACAATTTAATTAACTAGTTTTCAACTAATAACTAATTTTTTATGAGATCAAACAGTTCACTGTAATAAAATATATGTATTAAAGTGAATTGTTGATTTCAAGTTTTCATACGGTATAGTTTGCACCATTTAAAATACTAAATGCAAAATTTAAAACCATAAAAAAGGTATAATATCACCTTTCCTTTTAGTTTTAATTAGTGAAGATATAATTTCAAGAATAAGTTCCATAACAGCAAAAACTCTTGCAACAAGTTTAACATTTTTCCTTAATATTTTTAAACCAAGAATTAACTAATAAACTATGAGTTATTTTGAACTTAAATTAAGAAAATTTTCATTCTTTTATATGACATTTCGCATAAAAACGGAAATATCAAAGTTCAACTTGTACCCCCATATTTTTCCAAGATGGCTACACTAACTCCGAAATCGTCTATTGCACAGGCGCAGATGCAGATGATGTTTGAGATACCTAACTTCCAGACAAAAAGCAAATTCCAAAATTTTATATGTTTATATATATAATATATATATATATATATATATATATATATTAAATTTGGTTAAGTTTAATTTAACTGTCAAATTTATTTAAAAATATTACTAAATATTATTCAATATTGAAATTTTATTTGTTTTAAAAAAAAAGTTAGCTTATTTGTATCGCAATTGTTTTTTCGGTTTTTCTTCCTAGACATTTTATTTTTTTTACTCAAAATTAAATTTTATATAAACAGCTGCATCAAAAATTTTCAAAAAATGTAAGTTAAGCTTCTTTTTTTTTTTATAATGTGAGTTAAATAGCAGCAATTATTTCTTAATAAACAATTTTATATACAACAATATATTTTTAATAATAAAACAATAAACTTATAAAGTGTTATTAAGTAAATAAATTAATGTAATTTTTTTATTTGTTACTCACTAATTTTTTTAAATAAAAAATCATTTGTAGTTCAAAGCTGCAATTAGAAATATAAGAAACAATCATTTTAAAAATTCAAAAATTTAATATATTTGAATTCATTTAGGCAAATGTCAAGAAAAGAAAGAAATTTGTTAATATTAAACATTTTTGAAAATGCAATATTAAATTCAATTATTTAATATTAAAAAAAATAATAAACATTCCCTTATATTATTAATAAAAAAGCCATTAAATAACATTTAACTCGTTTTGCAGCAATTAATATTATTTCAGTAATTTAAAAAAGTTAATGTCTTTAAAAAATGAAAAAATAAAGAGGATTTTATGACGTCAAATATCGCGTTAGATTAATGCATTAAGCATTTTTTATTTAAAACAAGGCCTGATATATATATATATATATATATATATATATATATATATACATATATATATATATATATATATATATATATATATATAGCATCCTAGTCGCAACTTTTGGGGACATGTTTTTTTTGTTCCCATTCTGTTGTTGTTTTTTTAAAAATTTTTTATACTATTTTTATCATATTTATTTATTTATTTTAACATTTATTTTATTTATATTTTATTTATACATATTTAAATTTATTATTTTGTTATAAAAATATTCTTTTTATATGAATTTTAGTTATTTTTATTTATTTATTTTATTTTATATTACATTTTTAACTTCATCTATTTACAAAAACGATTAATTACAATAATATAACCAAATTTAAACCTTGCTGTAAGAATAACCCTAACCCTGACCTTGATGCCTGGCCAAACAAAACCCTCAGTCGATGTAGCAGCACTCCCTTGCGAGTCTGCTATTTGATAGTAGATGTATGTACTTTTCGTTCTCTATAAAAGTTTCTTATGAGTACATTTTTTTACAAAAAATATAATGCTTACGGGGACGAAAAATTAACAGGTACACTAAAATGTCCCCGATAATGCTAATTTCCCCATAAGTGTTCGTTTTTGTAAAATTTGCCCCCGTAAGTGATATAATATACATATGTATATATATATATATATATATATATATATATATATATATATATATATATATATATATATATATATATATATATATATATATATATATATATATATATATATATATATAGGGTTCGGAAAATGTGTCTGCGCAGATCTGCGCTGACAAAATATGCGCATATCTGCGCAGATGTCTGTGCCGACGTCTGCGGAAGCACTAACGGAAAGGAAAAATTTAATTTATCTGAATCAAATGTCTGAAATTATTTTTGCATAATTATCTACTTTTTACAAGTTTTTCATTATCTGTTTCTTTTTCAATCGATGTAAACTTTTATTTTTTTACTACAATTTAAAGTGATTTAGAATCAAGAAATCGTGTATTTTCGTCATTCAAAATGTTTAAAATGCAAAACATCAAAATTTTGAATTATTTGACAAATCTTGATCAAGAGAAGCGTTCTGGCACTAACAAAACTGTTCTGTAAAACAAAACTGGCATGTAACAAAACTGTTCAATGGTCGAAGGAACGCCTTGCAGCGCAAAAAAGATTAACATATCCAAACGCCAGTGTCGAGGAAAAAAGATTGTTTTTTAAGTGTAATTATGAATCGTCACATCTAATCAATGATTCTCAGCAACTTCCGTCTACGTCTGATTCACCGATGCAGCGTGTACATCCACCAATTAACGAAGAGCTTAAAAATGATATCGACACAAAGCTTGCTAATTTTATTTACCGTACAGGTATATCATTTTGTTTAGTCGAATCGGAGGCCTTCAAGAATTTTGTTAAGTTGCTCAATCCATCGTACGCATCTGTCATCCCGAATGCTAAAGCTTTATAAGGATCTCTGCTCGACAAACAATACACAAAATGTTCTGCTTCTGTAAATGAAATTTTGAATTCTGAAACAAACTTAATACTGATGTCTGACGGCTGGGCGAACATAAGAGGCGATCACATAGTGAGTTTTTGTATTAAAGCGCCTGATAAGAAGCCTTTTTTTTACACCTCGATAAATACATCTGGAATCATTCAAAATTCATCTGCAGTCGTTGCGGCAATCTTACAAGTTATTGAGAAGATTGGCTCACAAAAATTTACCAGTTTCATTAGCGACAACGCTCCTGTTATGAAATCAGCGTGGAGGATCATTGAGGAGAAATATCCACACATCTCGGTTAGCGGATGCAGAGCTCATGGAGTCAACTTGCTTGTGAAGGACATAGTTTCTACAACTGAGGCCACAAAAACAGTCAAAGGTGCAGAGAAAATCATCAAATATGTGAAAAATCATCACATCATGAAAGCAAAGTTTGATGAAAGACGAATTGCAGCAAATATTTCTCTTTCATTGTCCATGCCTGTATTTACACGATGGTTTAGTTATTATAAATCAATGAGCAGTCTCCAGCTATCAAAATACGTTCTTATTAAGTTGGTAGACGAAGAAAGTACATTACTGAAGGAAATTCAACCAAAGAATACATCTGCTGATGTTATAGCGTTGATAAAATCTAACCCATTTTGGGACCGTCTCTCTAAGCTTGTCAAAAGCATTGAATTTCCTTCCAACGTGATCAGAAAGCTAGAAAGTGATGAAGCTCCATTGTCTCTCATGTATGATTACTTTGGTCAAATGCACAATTCATATATGGACGATAAAAACATACAACAAAAAGTGCAATCTCGCCTCGATTTTCTCTTTACACCAGGTATTGGAATTGCTTACAAATTAACGCCCAAAAATGTCACAGAAGGTTTATATTTGAATGAATATAAAACCGATTTTATCACTGCTACAGTTGAATTCGCCAAAAAGATCAAACCCGAAATTGCTGACACTGCTGAGAATGAATTGATTGCTTTTATAGGAGAAATGGCTGAGCTGCCTGAGAGAAGAAAAAAAACAATATTCAAGATGAATGCACGAAATTATTGGAACATTATCGGTCGCGATAAATATTATGCTCTTTACGAAATTGCTAAGCCTTTTAACGAAATGATCTGCTCATCGGCTACAGCAGAAGAGCTTGGTCGACCTTTTGATTTATTCACTCGCGACTAAGAAATCGTCTTACGAATGAGAGAGTTAAAAAGCTGGTATTCTTGTATACCAATAGCATGCTGATGGACACAAAGGACAAGACTGATTACATTCTTGAAGTAGGTGCAATTCTCAATGAAATTGATTGTAATGAAATCACCAAATAGGCGCCAGCATTATATTTTTTTATTACTGTAAGAGTCTTTGAAAACTCCTATTGTTACTAATCACTGAATTTATAATAAAGTTGAAGTATTACTTAAAACATTTTTTAAGTTTAAAACTTTTTTGTTGATTTCAAAAAATTGTCTGCAAATATATATATATATATATATATATATATATATACATATATATATATATATATATATATATATATATATATATATATATATATATATATATATATGTATATATGAAGACCACACGGGTAAAACAACAGATGTCCACTTTTTAAAATTTTCAAGTAATAATAATAAGTTTTTTTTTAAAACGACAAAATATTTTTCTTGAATTACTTCAACTTTTGTTTTAAGTCATAACCTTTTGTATCCTAATAAAGTAAAATCAATGATATTCTGATTGTGATACTACTAACAATATATTACAAAAAAAAAATATTTTGGTTCCAGCTCCATTAGAGAAAAGCTTAAATGTTTTATTAGAGGAAAAGAGCTACATGTCTTCTTACTCATCACGCTTTTAATTGTGAAATAATTTGCTTGATTTTTCCATAATAAAAAAAAAAAATGCCTTAAAGTTTGAAACCAATATGTATGATATTCCAAGCAACTGCTGTTTTATTTTTTAACTCAAAAATTATATTTTTATTGCTATGATAAAACTTTTTGCTATTGGAAACAGATGGTCTGATGATGTATGCTCTATGCTGCATGATTTTAAATAATCAATTTTCTTGAATGTAAAGGATATTAAATTGATTTGCAACTTATGTGCTAGGCAAAGTATAAAATGTAAAGTTTTAGATTGATTTTATTATCTAGTTCATAAAACTGGAAAACTTGACACCATTACTGTTTCACTACCAACTTAACTCTGTTACATTCTGTATATGCATGAAATTTTTTAGAATGTGACAGAAACATGGCCAATGCAAATCAAAATTAAAAAAAAACTTTCATATAATTATTTATTTGAATTTTTTTTATGAAAAGAAGGAGGAGGGGGGACAGAAAAACCCACAGATGTCCAAAATGAATGTCTTGTTTTCAAAAGAACACTGTGAGTAAATAATTCTTTTATTTTTATTTTTAGTCCTTACACAAAAATTGCATTTATATATTGTGCAAGGACTAAAATGTCATAAAAATATAATTTTTTATATAACTTTTAATTAAATATATTATTATTAAACAGATATCTAATGTCACAAAACAATTAATTTCATTTTTCTAAAAATGAGAAAAATGTGACTTTGGTTTTACTTGTGTGGTCTACATATAAATGTATATGTGTGTGTGTGTATATATATATATATATATATATATATATATATATATATATATATATATATATATATATATATATATATATATATATATATATATATATATATATGTATATATATATATATATATATATATATATATATATATATATATATATATATATATATATATATATATATATATATATATATATATATATATGTATATATATATATACTACTGTGATCAAAAAGTAAGGTAAATTTTTTTATAAAATGAAAAATCTTTATTTATTCTTCCAAATCTGTATCGTCCCCATCAAAATAATCCCCCCCGGCCCCAAAGCACTTTTGCCAACGTTTTTTCCAGTCTTCGAAGCATGCCGAAAAGTCCTCGGTAGGGATAGCCTTCAATGTGCATGCTGATTCACGTTGGATCTCTTCAATGGACTCAAAACGATTTCCCCGGAGTGGTCTCTTGAGCTTTGGGAACAGCCAGAAGTCACACGGTGCTAAGTCGGGCAAATACGGTGGTTGTGGAGCAACATGGGTAGAGTTTTTGGTGAAAAACTCACGAAGAACCAGTGCTGTGTGCGAAGGCGCATTATCGTGGTGCAAAATCCAAGGGTTATTGGCCCATAATTCCGGTCTCTTTTTGCGAATAGCTTTACGCAAACGTCGCATAACGCTTAAATTATATTCCTTGTTGACAGTTTGGCCAGTTGGAAGGAATTCGTAGTGCACGACACCACAATAATCAAAGAAAACAGTCAACATGACCTTGATTTTTGAGCGACTTTGACGTGGTTGCTTCGGTCTCGGCTCGCCTTTTTTACGGTATTTACTCGATTGGTCGGTTGTTTCAGGGTCATATGGGTAGACCCAAGTCTCATCGCCAGTAATAATTTATTTGTAGACGTCTTGATAGTCAGAAAGCATTGCTTCACACGCTTTAACGCGACGCTCTTTTTCAAAGAAATTGAGAAATTTCGGCACCAAACGTGATTTGAGTCTTCTGAGGCCCAAATGATCCTTCAAAATAGCTTGCACCGACCCAAATGATATTCCAGCCATGTCAGCAAGGTCTCGAATGGTTAACCGACGATTTGCAAGCACCAATTCTTTGATTTTGTTGATGTGGCGATCATCTATCGAAGTCGATGGTCGTCCGGAGCGTTCCAAGTCATTAACACGTTCTCGGCCTTCTTTGTACCACTTGTAAACATTTTTTTGAGACATAGTATCTTCACCAAAGGTCTTTTGCAACATTCGATACGTTTCAGCAGCAGAAATATCATTCCGCAAACAAAATTTAATAACACTTCTTTGCTCAACAAAATTAGACATTGTGAAAATCGCCGAATGCGCTTTTGGTACTTCAGAAACAAGCGTAAACAAAAAAAAATGATTATGAGTTTGACATGTAATTTGGCGCAAATGTTAATGACATTCCTACCAACTTAAAAATTAAAAAGATTGGACAATTCGAATAAGGCGGGAAGTTTAAATTAAAAATTCACCTTACTTTTTGATCACAGTAGTATATATAAAACTTTTATTATTCTTTACTCTATGCTCAAGACATCTGCCAACCATTGAGAACTACAACGCTTGTTAACCCCGAACCTTGGTTGACGTCATTTATTCAGAGCCTTCTAAAAGAGCATTAGCAACTTTATTCTTCTGGTCACTATTTTGAGTGAAAAGTACTTGCAAATTGAGTCATCAAACTAATCACCAAAAGAAAACCTATTTATAACTGGCGCTTCTCTTCCGAAAAAACAAGTTTTTGGCAAGAAGTCAAGCTTGCCAAAAAAGGACAAATTACTCATTCTATCTCTGAGACATTAGCAAACCAATCGAACAATCATTTCCATAATGTTTGGAGCAATAAGAAACAACCTAACCTCACGTTCTTTATCAACCGTCAAGCAGACCTACCTATTACCCCCATTTTTACCATTAATAACAATCTCAACCAACTTAGCAAACTAAAGACAGGATTATCAGGACCTGACGATCTCAACCCAATTTTACTTAAATCTATATCCTGTTTAATCACCTCATAGAAAACAGTTACTTCCCTGATCAGTTAAAATTAGTGTACATAACACCAATTCCTAAAATGTACTTCAGGGTAGTGTTCCCAATCTTGTTCATTCTTTTCATTTCCGATATAAATATCTTCCTCCCACCTGAAACTATTCTCAAAAAATATGCATCCTGACCTAAATTATCTATGATAAAGTACCATTTTAAAGGCCTTAGTTGTAAACCTGGAGAAGCCAATCCAGCTCAAAAATTTAACACTATTTAAACTTATTGTTAATATTATCACCATGATCAGTTGTAATTTGGATGATTTTAAATAAAGTTTTCTTAAAAACTACTTAATCAATTGTAATGATTTTTTTTTATGATGCTTACATAATTTATTTTTTGTGGGCGGGTGTAGTGTTTTTTACTTCGTCTTTGTAATCTCAAATAAAGAATCCATTGTTTTTATATTGGGATCGCCCATAAATTACGTAACGCAAAATTAAACTTGCCGACAAAAGACAATGGATTAAAAGTTTTTCCTTGCAGAGTCTTTAATTAAACCAAGTATATAAACAACCCTGCAAGTCAAGCGAAACTGCCGCGCAGAAGAGCAAAATGATCTCCTTACATTTTTAAAATAAGTTTTGTGTTGCGTAATTTATGGACGATCCCATTGCATGATTTCAAAAGTATGTAATGTTCCAAAATCAACTGTTAAAACTATTATAAAGTGTTATCAGGAAAACAAAACCTTAAAAAGAAAATCCAGAAGCGGTGGAAAATCAAGATTTGTTTCCAAAAAGAAGGCAAAATTAATTGTATAGAAATTCATCGAAATCTGACTCACAACAAGATTTAGCTACGAAGTTTAAATGCAGTAGATTTTTTATTCAAATATTATTCAATAAAGAAAATCTTAAAGCATATTAAAAAAAAAGAATATCAAAAAGTTCACTTGATGGAAAAATCAAGGTGGGAGGGGAGTTAAAAGACAGAGGGAAGAGGGGGAGCTAAAAATTTGGTTTTAAAAGCTCTTCTTTCATAACAAATCAATCTTTGACTTTGATCTATATGTGACTGAATCCTTGAAAAAGCAACTTCTTCCTCTAATTAAAAACCACACACAACCTTAATTTAGCCAGATCTGGCATCAATCCACTATTCCAAAAAAGTAATGCAGTGGTATAAGAAAAATACCAAAATTTCAATTTTGTAATCAAAAAGTCAATTTTGCCCAAGACTTAAAATTGAGTTAATTTGGATGCTAATTCACCAAACTGTCCTGAACAGTGTCCCACCTTTAGGTGCCCCAAGAAGACCTTATGGTCTTATCAAATTTTACTTTTAGTTTTCTAACTTATCTTTATGTTGGAAATGAATTTCAAACATTTACTTGACATTATTAGAATAAAAAGATAAAAGTATATATAACTAAAAAAGTTTATACAGTTAATTCCCAGTAAATCAAGCTTTTGTTATCTCAAACTGTTTCATTTGGTCCCTTGAAATTGTTTAACTAATTACTATTAAAATTCTCCGGTTATGTTGAACCTTAGATAACTTAAACTTTATTAAGTCGACCCATTTTTTTGTTCTCTTTCAGAAAATTTCTTTGGATAACTCAAACTTTTTGTGTGAGAAAATTAAGACATCAAAATAACTCGATAAAATCTTTTTTTTAGAAGTCATTCTATATAAAACACAAATAACAGTAGCCTAATAATTCAATATTTTTTGTTGTATTTAGGTCTGAATAGAATAGATTGTTATCAGATGCAAAAAAATGTTACAAAATAAATCATAATAAAATAATATAAAAAAAGCAATTATAAAATTGTTTTATAGTTTTAATAAATTTCTTAATAAAAAATTGCTAGCTTTTAGACACAATTTCACTACTGAAAAATAAGAAAGTCATTGTGTTGCCAAACTTTTACCAAACTTTTTTAATATTATCTTTTTAGTGTACAGCGTGAATTCAATACATAACTTCTTTCCCTGAAACATTTTTCACATTTTTATTGGTATATAATGCTGTATATTTAATGTTGATACTTAAATGTATATAATGTTTAACTTTATATATATATATTTTAAAAGGTTACAAACTTTTTATATATCTTTTATACATTTTTTAAAAATAGGCTATGGAAGAGTCATGCTTCAGAAAAACTTGGTCCTGTAAGTATTTTGTTTTTTGTTATTCTTATTGTCTTCTTTATTTTACGTTTTTATTAAATTCTGTTCTTATTCTTTATTTAGTATTAGTGTCAGTAATAATTTTCAATTAATGTTCACTTTAGACAAACCCACGTCAGCGTCGTGATTTAAAATACAGTAGTAAATTAAAGAATCAATACCAACATCATCCTGAAGTGAAGAGAATTCTGAAGTACGTTCTTTAGTAAAAAAAAATGTTTTGATTTCTTTAAGGTCTTGTATCCAAAAGACATTTATTTAAAAACAGTATCTTTATTAACATAAGTCAAAAACATTTTTTAATAAATTTATAGTTATACTATAAATTTATTAAAAAATGTCATATATATATATATATATATATATATATATATATATATATATATATATATATATATATATATATATATATATATATATATATATATATATATATAAATCAAAAACAAGTAGTTACAGGATGGCGGTTTATTGCAGAGGAGGCCCATTAAAAACAATTTAAGTTTTTGACTAGTGATTAATATAGTTTTATATTTAAAATATTATTGGGGGAAACTGGGGAAAAATAGTGTAATGGGGCAAAACGGTTTTTTGCAAGTAGACCTTGTTCTGAGTGTGGAAACAACTAAATAGTGGTTGATTTTCAATTATCATGCGACAAAATGCTAGTTGCATTAGTTCAAAATTTCAGCAAAATTTGTCTTGACTAAGTAAACATGACTTAAAATGAACTTCAATCTAATTTAAATGTCATATTATATCATTTATATATATATATATATATATATATATATGTCATATTATATATAATATAATATGACATTTATATATATATATATATATTAGGGCTGTACCGGATTTTGGCTCCGGCTCCTGCTCCGGCCGAAATCCGGCCATTTTTACAAATCCGGCTGCGGCAAAAATTTAGCAAATCCGGCATAATTTTAGCCGGAGTTTTGAACTTTGTCAAATATTTATTACATTTTTTTTGCCCGTGTTTACATGTATACCTAATATTTTATTTATAAAAATCAATTATTTTTGTAATTCTATATTTTATGAACCTCATATTTGTTTTGGGATTTGTATTTATATTTCTTTATAATTTAATAAGCTAAGTCTAATTTAAAACAACAACGCAACAAAAAATTCTAAAGGGAAGACACACGATATTCTAGAATGATGCAGGTATAAAGACTATGATGTCAACCCTAATCAAGTGATTGGATGAGCGTTTTAAAAGCATTGAAAAGAGAAACCTCTTTATATACTGACGAGGCTGGTTGACTCACAATTTAAAACTAAATTCTCCTCATTACAGGCAACACTGACAGCTGAAAAAACAAGATTGAAGTCAATCTGAGTATGCTGAACAGAAGATTGACAAAACTGAAGAAAATCCACCAAAATAAGCCGGGCTTAATAATTTTTTTACATCATCATCATCATTACTCTGGCAATTTATTGATAAAATTATTCAGTCTACGTCCGCTGGTGGCAGGGCACATAAACAACAATTACTAAAAGGCATTGAAACTCAGCTAAGGAAATATCCGAAAGAACCAGAAATAAATAGACACAATGATCCACTACAGTGGCGGAGTGACAAAATCCCGGAAAAAAAGTTCAATAGAATTACTATAAACTTTTAAAACATATGGCCTATAGAATTTCTTTAGAATTTCTATTAATTTATATATAGAAATTGCTATAAAACTTTTTAAATAACAACAATGAAGTTTAACAGAAAACAGCAGTCACTTGGTATTCTGAATAGTCCACATTGTTGACCATGCTCAACACCAATTAAGGATGTACAGGATTTTGGCTCCTGTAGTTTTGTTTTGAAATCCGGCTCCGATTCCAGCCGGATCTGTCAGTAAAAAACCGGCAAATCCGGCTCCGGCCGGATTTGAAAAAATTAAATCCGGTACAGCCCTAATATATATATATATATATATATATATATATATATATATATATATATATATATATATATATATATATGTCATATTATATTATATATATAAATGTCATATTATATTATATATAATATGACATATATATAAATATATATATATATATATATATATATGTATATATATATATATATTAATTTTATCATTTTATGTGATACGCTGAAACTCATATTGCATTTAACTAATATAGAACTAGGTATTATCAAAGCTTTTGAATTTTGAAATATGTGAACTTTTCTTAGCTGTGGCACTGTTTTTAGCAATATGTCACCTATAGGTCATAATGGGGTATGAAATATGGGGCATAATGAGGTATTTCCCAATCGTCGACTTATTATATATGGCATTTTTATGAAAATGAAATAATTTTTTATCCTGAATACATCTGTGTGAATCCACAGCCACTCAGTTAAATTCCTTGTGCCATGGGCTTTAATTGAATGGCTGTGGATTTTTTTTTTCTTTACTGGAAAATGTTGTGGATATAAACAAGGGAAATGTTAAAAGTACCTGGAATTATGATGAAACAGGTATGGGAGGTACATGCGACCCATGATGATTTTTACTCATAAACAAATGAAGCCAGAATTAATGGATGGAGCACCACCAGGTGCCTGGGCTAAATGTCACTCAAGCAGATGGGTACAAAAAGAATTGTTTATTGTTTGGTTAAAAAGTTTTATTCAGAAAATCAGAAGCCAAAATAAGCGCTCTAGTTCTACTTATTTTTGATAAATATCAAAAATCAAAAAATCACAAATCACACTAAAAATCACAAATTTTATATTTTATTATCATAAAATCTCACACTAGAGTATTGAACTGGTTAACATTGAAAGAGAGAATAGTATAATTCTTCTGTGTTTTCCTCCTCGTTGCATACATCAAATGTAGCCCTTGGATTTGGTTTTTATGAAGCCACTCAGCACTTACTTTGACCACAAAATCAAGTATTGGTTGAGAGCAAATCCTGGGTGCGTGGTCACTAAATTTCAAATAGTAGCTGCACTTTTTGGCTCAGCCTACTTGGAAGCTGCCACAATGACAAATGCCATAAACAGCTTTCAAAAAGCAGGCATATGGCTAGTTAATAGAAATGTTTTTTTTGAAGCAGACTTTTTGGTAGCAGAAAGTAGTAATGTTAATTTCATTGAAACAAACCCTGTTGCTGATACATGGTTGTGACATGGTTGTTACTAGCCACCTCTGTGCTTTTGTCAGCCATCTATCTGTAAGTACCAGTCATTCAATGGTACCTACAACCCAAATATATTCTTTTAGCAGCAATCTTAATGTTTCTAACGTCCATACAATTATTTCTACAAGTTAATCATTTGATTTTACCAGCATAATTTCCACTTCTTCCACTTCTACGAGCAATGTTAATTTAACCACTTCTACGAGCAATGTTAATACCACATTATTTCAAAATGTCCAAAGTTTATCATTCCAATACCAAAGCAGTCATTGCAAAGGAGACTACCAAGACAAAGGGGGAAAAACTGCAATCCTGACTTCCTATCCAAGGCTCAAAATGACAAACAAAAGTGGTTATGCGTATAAAAAAACGAAATTGCTCAAGTAGATTGATAAAACACTGCATCTAAAAAGATAAAAGTTTAAGTCTACAGCATATTATTAGTTTTGTTACATTGTATACCACCCTTAACATTGTATACCACCCTTAACATTGTATACCACCCTTAACATTGTATACCACCCTTAACATGGGGCAAAATGGTTTTTTTTTTCAAAGATATTTAAATGTTAAATAGTTTTTTTTTATTTAATGCTATTGACTTTCTTTTTTCAGGTAGTAGTTTGTGTTTTTATTTGTCATTTAAAAAAAGTTGTTTATATTATACCCCAGTTTCCCCAATTTATATCACAAAGTAATATTCTATTATATATTTTTTGATATTAAATTGTTATTATTATTAATATTATTATTAAAAATATTATAATACTACATATAGACATCGACATGTTCCCAAACTAATTCACAAAGAAGCTAAAGAAAAGAGAATTATGCTAGACTCAATTAAACGAAAGTATGAATTTATTTAATATTTATTTAATAAATTTAAGATTTATTTAATAATTTTTTTTATGTTGATTTTATTTTTGTTACCATTTTTTGTTATGCATTGAGTATTACTTACTTACTTAAAAGCATTTACTGAAAACATTGTATTTCTTTCATTTCTTTAGTTTATTTAATATCGTCTTCTTTTTTTTTAATGAATGAGTGTATTTGTTTTTAGGGAAGAAAACATGCGCCTTCACAGTAAACCAGGCTCAATGCCAGTTATACCGGAAAGAAAGAAACATATTGTTACCGTAAAAAAATAAAATATCAATTCTGGCTGTTAGCATAGCAATGACCTCATTAAAATGTAAGAAAATGTGCAAAGGGAAAAAAGATAACGCTATTATATTTAAAGAAATAATACAAATAATTACTATACCATGTTGTATTTTTAATTTGTTTTATAAATTCAAAGTATAAATATTTATTTGCAATTCTTTTATCATCGTCAACAACAGATTTTATTAAATAGACATTGTGTTTATTTGTGTATCACTGATTTCAGTGTCCTCAAATTTATTGATTTTTTCCGATCATTATTAATAACGTTGCTATTAATAACGTTACTCTATATATTAGTTTTTAATAGTTTTTTCTACTTTTTTATTACATTATTTCTTTACTATTTATATTATTTGTTTCGCATTTCAAAAGCAAAAAACAAAAAAATTTATAGGAATATTTTGAATGGAAATAAAGTCTTCCAAGATACTTGTGGTTGGGGCTGGCTTAACAGGCGCTTTAACATGTAACTTTATTCGGCAGAGGCTGAAACAAACTGTGTCCATAGAAATATGGGAAAAAAGTCGTGGAGTCGGTGGAAGAATGAATAGTAGTCGTATGAATACTTCCTCGAACCTTTCATGTGATATGGGTGCTCAATATCTTACAGTTACTAAGGAATACATGTGTAAGCATCAAAGGTATTTATCTTGTTTTCGATTGTTTTTATTATTTTAAACTTCAACCACTTTGAACTGACAATGACAGAGTTCATTCACCATATTTTTGGATAGCACCATGTATTCACGCACGATACTTTTGGATAGCACTATGTATTCAGTCATCATGTTTACACTAATCATGTTTTCACCGATTTTGTTTTCACTAAACATGCTTTTACTAAATTTCTCTAAAGATTTTTTCAATCATTTTATAAGTCATCTTTTCACTAATTGTATTTTTCATTACTTTTTTTATTTATTTTTTGTTACTTATACACATAAACATCCAACAGTGTTTACAATGAGCTGCTCAACGAGAAAGTTTTATCTCCACTTGAAGGTTTAGTCGATGGAATGAAGGATTACGGAGATCAAGTTAAACATTATGTTGCTCCTCGGGGATTAAATGCAATTCCGAAATATTTTATTAACAAAGCAGGTGTGTAACAAGTATGAAATCAAAAAAAGTTCTATATAAATTGAAAAAAAAAATTTCTATATCAATTGAAAAAGTAACGAAAAAAAATAGTATTAAAAACTAATCGCGTTAATTTTATTTTGTTTTGTTTTTCTGTAGATTGTAATTTAAAAACAAACAATCTTCTTAAAAGCATCTTTGTATCTGACTCATTTGTTCGCGCTTCTGGCTTCAATAATTCAGATAAAGAATCTTTTGATGCGTTAGCTGATGTAGTTATTCTTACTATACCTATTCCCCAACTTCTAAAAATTCAAGGTGAGTTTGAAAGTCTACTTGAAGCACACCGAAGTCGTTTGGAGTTGGTACAATACTCTTCACGTTATGCTCTTGGATGTTTTTATCCGAATCTTAAGAAAATAGAAAATGTTGAATGGTGTTCAAAATACATACCAGATGGATCTTCTATTCGATTTCTTTCTATAGACACAAAAAAGCGAAAGTCAAGTAACAATTTTATTTATGTTAAAATATTTAAATGATATTAGACTAAATGAAAAAGTGGAAATGCTATTTTCAATGAGTTTAAAATTAAGTTATTAAAAAAATTAGGTTAAGTGAAATGTTATCTGAAATTTTTTCTGATTTTTTCAAATAGATGAAGCTGAAGGCACTTCCATTGTTGCACATGCGTCTGTACCTTTCAGTATTGAGCATTTTGAAAGTCGTTTCGATGATGTAGAAGTATTAATGAAAAACCGACTGTACGAAATAATACCTAGCCTTCCAAAAGCCGAATCTACGAAATTTTTACGTTGGCGTTATTCACAAGTGACTAAACCTTATGAAGGAAGACCAGGTTGTATTGTTCTTAAATTGTCACCGTTGATAATATGTGCAGGTGATGGATTTTCAAACTCAAACTTTGATGGGTGTGTTGATTCAGCTGAAGCTGTTCTCAAAGTGCTGCATAGTTACTATAGTTGATTTTACAAATACTTTCTTTTTTATATATTAACTGTTTGCGAAACTGACCTTTCAGTTAAATACACGCTAATATTTTTTATAGTTTTTTTTTATGTTCTATGCATATATATCTATATATATATATATATATATATATATATATATATATATATATATATATATATATATATATATATATATATATATATATATATATATATATATATATATATATGTATGTATTTTTTTTTTTTTCATGAAACATCCATTTAGAAGAAAGTTTTTAAAACGTTGAACTTGATTGCTTCATAATTTTTATTGCAGTTATCAGTGATACATTTAGCTATATGTAAAGTAAAAAAATTGCTTGATTCTTTTTGCCCTTTTTTTTATTCTGACGCTTAATAAAATGTTAGTGGTCAAATCGCGCTGACGCCATTAATTTCACAGTTAATGTTATTATTTACATGAGGGGTGACATCTATATGCACGAGGATCTTTGAAGGCTTTCAGCGCTTACTTTTATACTCGCTCGACCGCATAGCTAAAACAGACTGCAAAGTTGGTCTAGACGCGAAATAAAAATTTTACAGCGTACGGGATTTTATTGAACAAAATTAACCAGCGGCGGATTGCAGAAAAACTTTCTTTTTATTATGCGATAAAAAGCGATAATAAATTGCGCTATTTTTCGATAAATTGCCTCAACAAATCGCTCAGTAATTCGCTCTATAAAAATGACGACATAACAATTACCTAACACACTGGCCCTCAAATAATTTAAGATCGATAAAAAATGTAAACAAAAACTGTTTACAGATCCTTTCAGAGCTTTTTCTGTAGATCACAATTCTGTTGAATTTTAAATCCTAACTGCTCGTCCATAATTTTTAACTAACTTTTAATTCAGTCATTATTTCAAAACAT
This sequence comes from Hydra vulgaris, assembly GCF_022113875.1. Classification (NCBI taxonomy): domain Eukaryota; kingdom Metazoa; phylum Cnidaria; class Hydrozoa; order Anthoathecata; family Hydridae; genus Hydra; species Hydra vulgaris. Next base: position 39,754,231 of record NC_061167.1, on the reverse strand, counting down.
TTTTTCATCTGGCATATGGTAATAAAAAAAAACTGCGAGTTATAAAGATGTTATTAGTCATTAATTACTTCAGCTATCTGCAATATTTTTAAAAGTTATTATAAATCTACAATACGCAATAAAACCACGCCTTTGCATACTTTAAATCCAATTGGAGCAATTGCTAAGTGAACTAGAATCAAAAGAAGTTACAAATTATTTTAATGTTTTCATAAATAATGTTAAAAATAAACGAGATTTAAACAAAAAAAACTAAAATAAATAGAAAATAAAAGTGTTATAAATGTCTAGAACTAAATTTCACAACAGCTTTCATCAACAGCCTCCATCCCCCTTCCTCCCCCTCCATACAACACATCGGTGATTATATTAATTTGATATCGTGACCAATACTTCAAAAATTTACTATGGATTGACTCTCTGGCTTGTTCAGATACAAGTCCTAGTCCATAATCTGATTTTAGCTCACAAAGGCATTGTTCAACGTGTTCAAGAATAACGTGCATTTTTAGAGTTTCAGAAAAATCTGTTGCTAGAAATATTGTTTTCAAAACTTGCAGGTAATAAGATAAATTGTGAGAAACCTTTCCAGTTCTAAAACAACATTTGACAATATTTCCATTGCTTTTAGCAATGGAACTAAAGGCAACAACAATGACGGGCTAACTTTACCAAGAACATCAGCTTAAAGAAGTTTATCTGCATGTCGAAATAGCTTACGACATGCATTGCCCACTCTAGACAAAAATTACGAATTAATTAATTTAGAAGTTTAATTAAATTATAAATAAAAATTGTCTCTAAATTTTTACATATAATTTATAAATATAATTAATTAAAAGTAAAAATTGTCTCTAAATTTTTTATCAAATTCTTACCTGGTATTTTGAAATCAGTTTCAACTTTAAGGGCCATAGCATGGTTTTTTCTTTGCCTAAAAGTGGCAAAATTCCCTACCAAAAGACATGATTGACGAATCCTTGTATTAAATGTAATTCAGGAAGAGGGCATTAGCTATAACTAACATAGAATCTTGTTCGTTAAAAAGTGAAAGGTTCACTATAGTGAACCAAAAGTGCTCATAGTGTTTTGGGCACCCTTTTTTTTTATTCCTCCTAATAGCTGAAACCTAATAAAATGTACTTTAAACATATATTAAATGTTTATTATTAAACAGGTGATAGTACATTGATAACAAAAAATTACTTAAAACATAATGTTGTTTAATTTTACCGGTCGTAGCATTTTCTCAGATCACCATATGTGCGCAAACCTGCACATCTATTGTTCAAAGATTTCAAAAAAATATCTAAATTGCAGTTTACATCACATATATTTTCTTCCTCTAGTGTAATTAATCCTCGGAGTGATCGCAATTTAACATAGCAATGTGGACAAGGATTTGTTGAAGTGGCTGTCTGCAGACCATTAACAACCAAATTTAATTTAAAGTCAGCTATAAAAACAAAAGTAATCCCATCTAACCTAATTAGATTAAACAGCAGTTTCATGTTTTCATAAGATTTTTTAATTTGAGGTATTATATAAAGCATTATTAATTTGTGAACACCTGTTAACTTTCATTTTTTGGTAGCTTTTTTGTTAGAAAGGCTTAGTTCCTCTGACATTTTGAACTCTTCAGTTTCATTCTCTGTTAACTCATGATTTAGCAAAGGGTGATTACTTTCTTGTAAAATTGATTTTTAGAAAGCAAATTGTTTTCTTTGCTTTCTCTTTAGATACACCTTCTACATTAAACATATCTTGTGTAACCAGATATAAACTTTTCAAAGGTTTAAATTTATCTAATGCCTGATCTCTGTGATAGACAGGAACAGCCTTTTTACCTATATTGGATCTAACAAAATTAGTAAATTTCTCCTTACATTTGAAGATACTCCAGTATTTACCTGAAAGTTATTCAAGCCTTCTCTTGAAAAGTTAACTTTTTTGGCTATATCAGGTTTTAAAATGATTTGTGATTTGTATCTGCAACGATTTGTGATTGTATCTTTTGAATATAGTTCTAAATAGATATTTTTTACTTGAATCTTTTTGATTATTCGCCTTAGTTTTAAGGAATGAATTTATTAACTGGTCTTTTTCTTTTTCTAGTATAGCTTTGTTTAAAATTTTTTCAATATTTTCAGCTGATTTATTTTGCTTGCAATAATGGGACAGTCTTTTTCCAATTTCTGATTTGCAATACAAACAAATGATTATTGAACTTGCACTTTCATTACCTATAAATTTAATGATACCTATAAATGAATAGAAATATCACTCTCTTTGTTTATTATTATATGTGTATATAAATTATTTCAAAGCTTATAATATTTACTTGAGCAAGATTTTAAAGAAACTTTCCTTTTTCCGGCAACAGCAAGTAAACCATTGTCTCAGTAATGTTAGAAGTCAATCTTCTTTTATAACCTCTTTCTCTAACGATGGGTTGATGACCAATATACATTGGTGTGATGCATATATAGCGATTGCATTGCCTATCTCCTCTAGTTCTAGTTTCTTTTATAAATAATATGTCTTCATAGTTTGGCATTTTAGGCAGTTTTCTATTTTCAGTATCTTTGTCTCGCTCATTCAATGTTATTCTGAATGTACCACATATACTAAAAAGATATTTGCTATTTGCAATGTCAAAAAATTTGTTCAGCTATCTTTTCTGTGATTGCAAACTGCTGAGACTTTTTTTTTGAAGTTATTTTTTTTCCACATGGTGCACACACTTGTACTCTAGATTCATCATGATTTTATTAATTTGTTGGGAATATCTTAAGTATAATACTCAATATTTATTTTTAAAGACTTAATTTATAATTTTCCAAAAAATAAAGATGTCAAAAATAAAGACTTTATTTTTACATGCATATATAATATCATAGTTGTTACTTCTCATATTTGTTGTTATCTCTGTTTATAATTACTTGATAAGCTCAAAATTTTATTAATTTAGTTTAAAAGAGTTCTTAGCTATTAGTAATACAAAACTATTTTAATTAAAGAACAGAAATACACACAAATGATCTAGTTATCCTATCAAGTATTTAAACCAAACGTTAACGTTTTTAGGAAAAAATAGTCGATTTGAAAGTTATTTAAAAATCTTGGACAAGCAGCTAGGATTTTAATTTCAACAAACTTTTAATGTAAAAAAAAAGTTCTTAAAGGATCTGGAAACTGTTTTTGTTGACATTTTTATCGATCTTGAATTTGTTGAGGACCACTGTGCTAATTATATATCGCATGTAAATAAGTGGTGTGTGTATATGTATGTATGTATGTGTATATGTATACATGGATGTGTATGCCTGTATGTGTATGTTTGTATATATTTACATGTGTGTGTATGTGTATGTGTATGTATATATATATATATATATATATATATATATATATATATATATATATATATATATATATATATATATATATATATATATATATATGTATATATATACACATATATATATTTAATATATATATATATATAATATATATATATATATATATATATATATATATATATATATATATATATATGTGTGTGTGTGTGTGTGTGTGTGTGTGTGTGTGTGTGTGTGTGTGTGTGTGTGTGTGTGTGTGTGTGTGTGTGAGTGTGTGTGTGTGTTTGTGTGTGTGTGTATGCGAATATGTGTTGGTGCATATAATATATACATATATAATATACATATATAATATTATTTAATGTGTGTATATGTGTTTATGTTTGTATATGTGTATGTATGTGTTTATGTATGTGTGTATGTATATGTACGTGTGTGTATATACGTGTATTTGTGTATAGTATATATGAATCTACATATATGGGTGTATATTATGTTTGTATACAATTATTGTATACATACCTATATTGAATACAGGGGGATATAAGTATATGTGTTTATATGTTTGTGAAAGTAAGTGTGTCTGTGTATTTGTAAGTGTATATTTGTATGTGTCTGTATATGCGTGTATGTGTGTGACTAATACTAAATTATTATTTTTTTTTTTTATGATTATTGTAATTATTTTTATTTCTGCCATTTTATTTTTATTGTTATCTTTTTACTTTTATCATTGTATTGTTATTATTGTTACAACAACAACTTTTATTATTATCATTATTAGTATTTTTACTCATTCAACTTTTAATGTTCGTTTTGTTACTGCTATGGACAAATAATATTACTATTTGCATTAACAATGTATTTATTAGCTTTTATTTGCAAGGTTTTTACTTAAGATTAGTTCATGTACTATTTGCAAACTTCCGTGAATGTGACAACTATTTCAGAATATATGAATTGATTGATTGATTTGTAACTGTCGCTCACGACTTCCTGTCTAGATATCGAAATTTACTGCATAATCCGATTGCAGTAATGTCAGTACTTAAACAAAAAAACCTGTACGTATCTGTATGCTTTTAACGACGATATTTATAACAAAATCAATCCCCTTCAATAACACATAAATTTTTTCAAACACTAAAAGCAAAAGTTTTTTTAGGGCATTAATAATTTAGTTTATTTGTTTTGTTTTTGTGTTTGCGGAAGAGCATTTAACTAAGAAGTTCATGTCTCCCTTCATAACGATAGCGCAAAATATGCCCAGAGCTCGCTTCAAACCCAGGATATCTTACTTTTAAGGCAAGCGCTACAACCACAGCGCCATGGCTGCTAATTAGTCAAATGGTTAAATATCGTTATGGGCCGCCCGTAAACTACGTTAGGCTTAGGGGTGGGTTGGGGGATTTGGATTAGTGGTTTTGAGAAGACTCAAACGGAACTTGTTCTTAAAATTTTCGTTATATTGCGCAGAGTTGTTAGCAAGGCCAAAAGTAGTACTTGGCCTTAACCTTAAAACGAGTTTTACGGTTAAGGCCAAGGTGGTACCCCAAGAAATATATTAAAATCTAATTGGAACTAGAGCACACTTTTTTTTACAACATAAATGCATAATTTAAAATAATTTTCAAAAATGCTATCAAACTTGAAAATCTTTGCCTCGATTACTTCAAAAAAATTGAAAATTACCGAAATTTTGTGTAGTAATTACTCAAAATTTACTAGTCATTTTAGCATGAAATTTGGAACATTTTTTAAGCATGGTAACATAATTCATTGAGAGAAAAGAAACGAAAACAAATGAATATTTTAGAAATTATGCATGAAACACTAAAAAGTAAGCGAGCTAAACAACCCTAATTTAGCAAAATTTCAAGATCTAAAATGCATTGAAAAAAAATCTTTTCTCAAATGAATTTTAATAATATGAAGAACAGTCTGTGAAATTTCAGAACTTTTGCATAATTATTTAAAAAGTTATCATTTCGCAAACTTTGAAAACTAGAGAAAAATTTTTTTTTTGAGATTTTGTATTATTATTTTTTTGATATAAAAATTAAAATTATTCAAAAAGCATAAAAAAATATATAATTTCTGGAATAAATATATTATAATATAAACCTCCAGATTCATATGATATTTTTTTAGTTTTCTTAACTTTATTTGAGTATCCTTTTTTAAAATACTTTTTAATTGTTTACATCTCTTTATTTCTTGGGGCACCACCCCAATTTCAAGGCCAAGACCTATGAGTTTCAAGGCCAAGACCTATGCAAATATTTTAAAGACCAAACACTTCAATTTTTGCCTTACGTTAAGGCCAATTATTAACAAAACTGTTAGTAGAAAGTGCTATGACAATAAAACCACATTTTGTAAAAATAGACCAAGGTTATGCGCAGAATTTAATAAAAAAAAAAAAAAAACTTTTTTTAAGGTCAAGGCCAAGACCATGGCCAAGGCCAACAGTTTCAATGTCAAGACCAAGGCCAAGGCCTCAATTTGATAAAAAGTATTGATTTTTATCAGCATTAAAATAAATATTTTTCTCAAATAACTGTTCTCATTGTTTTTATAATTAGAAACAACTATTGTCATTGTTTTTATAATTAGAAAAAAAATACAGACAACCTTAACATAGGTCATCTAAATAACATTTAAAGTAGTACATTTAAAAAAAAAAAAACTATAACAAAATATTGATTTATAAACACGATTCTCATAGATTTTTTAAAATACTTTTACTTGAAGTTAAAATTTAAAAAAAGCTGCATAAAAGTAACAGATAAAAAGAAAATTGTCTTTTCATTGTGCAGTAAATGATTGTGAAAATGGTCAATATCGACTTAAATGAAGAACTTTGTGAGTTTCAAGGAATAAGGAGAGAAGAAGCAAACTGTAGTTTTCACTGTTGAGTATTTACCTTTTCTAATTTTTGTTTAAACTATGCTAAACTATGTTGCTCTTCAGCAGGGTTGGGATCAAATATGTATTTGTATTTGATAAAAGTAAAACTGCCCAGGAAATTAACGTATTTTTGTTTTACGCCTGGATCGTGACAAACACGTGTCTTTACAGGCTTTAAATCCGAAAGTGAAACCAAATGTGCCAGCTAGGTAATAAAATGCGTTTTTGGCCGAACATCAATGCAATACGCATTACGTTGCTGAGCTGGTTTTCTTTCTTTTCTTCTAGCGTGCTCGTTTGATTTAGTTGATAAAGTTTCATAGACACTTACTACTCAATACTTGCGCTTGATGTATTTTAACTTCAATTTCAATTCTTTTATCTCTTAATTTTATGTCTCTTAAATTAAAAGTATTTTTCATCCAAGATGGTAAAAGTATTATTATCCAAGATGGATAATAATTTTTGCAAGGTTCTTGGTTCACTACTATTTTTTATTTATTTACACCTTTTCTTATTTCACTGCGTTGTAAGTATGTCCGAATTACAACAACAAAAATGTTTCAGATTCAAAGGCTAATTTGAATACTTTCCACTTATTGTAGATACCTGATTTTTTTTTCTTAACATGATCCGCCTAATATTTTGTATAAATGTTATCCATAATATTTTGTATAAATGTTATTCATAAGCTGTTTGGATAACTAGAAATAGTTTATAAACTTTTTTTCTTATTTTGTCTAGATTTAATTAAAGTTATTTTTCATTCAGTATACGCAAGTTTAGCTTATTTGGATAAACTGTTCACTTCAAAGACGGAATGACCGTGGTGCATATCCCACTACAATCCAATTTTCATTATTTTTCTTTTATATCCGTTGCTTTTAACCATTTACCTTTTCTTTTTTGTATGTAAAAAATCTTTCTGTTGTATGATTTTGAATAAGACATATATTCATAGAGTACCATGGTGTTCTAGAAATACTATAATTTCTAAAACGCCATGTTGAATACACATCTCTTTAGTAAAGAGATGTTTATTATACATAGCGTGTTTTAGCTTATTCTAAAGACTTTACTTTAGATTTCTTATACCATTTAAACCTCTCAATGTATTTTCAAAGTAAGACGCACACACTTATATACCTAATTTTTAAGCTTCAATTAGGCCATGCCGTTCACATACTTTTCACATAGCCTTAATTGCTTCATATTACTTTTCTATTTTTTGTGTTATTTAATCCCACCTTTTTAGTGCCTTTTAACATTTGGTTCAGTGCGCTTAGATCTACCCACCCCCATTTTTTTCGTCTACTATATTAATGATGAAATATACGTAAATAATTATTAATAATAAATTTTTGCTTGAATTTTGTGCTTTTATACTGGACATCTGTCCAACACCTTTTAATTGTTTTTAGTTAAATCTTACTTTAATCTTTTCTCCTTTTCTGCTGCACTTTAAAAGAACACATGGTAAACATGATGCTTCCACAGCATCATGTGTTCTATTAAAGTGACTCTTTTTTTTTTCAGTCTCAATCCAGTGTGCTTAGTTCTACTTTTTCAGGGTTCTTGCGTTTCAATATATTTAGAAGATGTAAAAATATTATAATTTTTAAGGAATAGTTTTATAAAATTAAGCTCAAATGGATCAAATCTTAAAAATTTTTCTCCTTTTTAGTCCAAATTAAAGAGTAGGTGTAATTTTTGAAAAACAATTTTTTAATAATTATTATTACAAGCTTGCTTCCTTGTCGATTTTTGGTCTCGTTTTCGTACGCAAAAAACTAACCTGAGTTTAGCAATTACAGAGCATTGTTTGTCAACTGTGACGACCGCTGCTTGAACTTAGCAGGATTAAACTTAACTAAACAGTGTTCGATGTCAAATCATCAAATGAAATTAAAAACTTAGCTTACTGTCAATTTTTTTTCATTTTTCATTTTTAATTGCACCTTTTATATTGCTGGGGAAGTCTAGTAATATTTTATTTTGGTTGATTCAGTAGTTATCACTTATATTGGAACAGTTGTATGTATATATTTATTTTCCTCTAGTTCAACAACTTGTTGAAAAGAATTAAAAAGAGTTGTGCTAATCAAAGTGAAGCGGCAATCTGAAACACCTTGAAGTAATGATAAAAAGCTATTTATGAAGGAATAGACGAACTAATACTTGTTGGAAAAAATATCAGAGAATGCAACTATGACATTTGATACTAGAAGTAATGTAGAGACTTGATTGACTCCAGGAGGAGATACCAATAAAATTTTGGCGTCTAAAAAACCTAAACACCAAAATTTAATTTTATATTTTACTTCATTAAAATACCAAATGCTTCAAAAACAATGCATATTATATGGTTCATTTTCGAGTACAATATTGTATACTAAATGAAAATCTCTCATGCAAAACTATACAAATCTAATGTTTATCAATTACAAGGTTATGTGTACGGAGTATAGCTGACAACAATTGTCATCGGCTTATGAATGATTTTCGAGCAAAAGCTCTATCTTGTTGTAATTAACTAGAAAACTAATATTGTGCAAAAGCAGTCCTGCTTAGCATTTTGTGCAAAACCAAAGCTGTTAGTTTCAAAGCTGCCTATTTAACAGCTGTAAGAACTAATCAAGACACTTGCCTATTTGAAAGAATATCACAATTAACAGAAAGCAAGTCAAATATCAATACACCTGAAAAATTTTTAAGATAAATGCTGGTGAAGTGTTTTTTTTATAAGAACTGGGCTTTGCATGATTTCAAAGCAGCTGCAGCAGCAACATACAAACGTCTTGTTGGACTGCAAGAACTAAATAGGATACTCATTAGGGTGTCCCAAAAAAAAAAAAGCTCTTTACTGATTTCCATTCTATGCGACCTAAATAAGCCTTAAAAAAAATTGGCAGTTTTATTTTGACAGGATGTGCTAGATGTAAAATCTGAGTTTAAGCTGATAGATAACACAATTTTTTTACATTTTAGAAAACAAAACAAATAGATGCGTATAAATCATTTCTAAATGTTTTCGCTACTATTTAACTTGGTAGTTTATATTTGACTTGGTAGTTTAAATATGAAAATACAATAAAAAAAATACATAAAAACTAATATTTTTTAGTAAATTTAAGATTTTATTGCGGTGAAACATTTCTCAAAAGTTCAAATTTTTGAATGATTTTGAATGAGCTCTTTTTGGTCATACTCTTAGTCAACTTATTTCTAGAATTTTTAACAACAAATAGTACATTTTGAAGATGATCTTCATTTCTAGTAGCTGAAATAAAATCTTTTTAAAATGTTTGAAGAGAAGGTAGCTTTGCTCGGAAATCAGCTCAGGTAGCTCTGTGGTCTCTCCAATTTGTACATTTGATGGTTTACAACGCTGAAATTCATTTGGCTCTTCAAACTCAATCAGAACTTACAGCATTTTTAGCTTTGTTTTAGAAGGAACTTCTATATTCCTAAAGGACAAAACATAGAGTAACGAAGTTAAGTACCACGTATGGCGTCCCATGTTGAGAAGCAAAGAATTTCCAACATCCTCACTGACTTTTCTCAATGTATATGCTGTCTGGATAACTTTCAAATCATTGTAGGGAGCCAGAAATCCTAAAAAAATATTTGAAAAACCATGGAACATAGCAAATTGCATAGAACAAACTTGCATACTTCAACTGCAGCACTTCTTTTTCTGTCAAGATATTACTGATATTTTTGGTCATATAAAGAGTCAGGATGTAGATCGCATCTGCTAAAAACCTTGCCTCATGGCGGGCGCTAGGCTGATGAACTTAAAATCTTGTACTTCAACTCCAAGGAAGAAGGAGGCAAGCTTACGAACTATGCCATAATCATTCTTTGAAAACACCATGTCAGTAGTTGCATTAGTCAAAAATGCCTTAGCTTCCTCTACAACAGTGCAAAGAACAGAGCCAATCTTCATATCATCTCTTTGCCAGTCTAATTTTCATAAATTTTTCACTTTATTAACTTTTTCGCAGAATTCAGGCCACTTGTTCTTTAGCTTGACATAAAGAGCTCTTCTTGGACCTTTAGTTTTCTCACCAGTAAGAGCAGCCATATAGTGAGATACATGTATTTCATGTATGTGTCTCCTACACATTATCCACAACATTCAAAATATCTTTAAGAATTCGGACTGGTCCATTGACTCCGCCTGTATTGTTTGCAGTTGTATCACAGCATATACCAATGATCTGCTCTTTACATCCATAATATTCTAAAAGATTGTGCACTTGTTTTGCTTGGTCAACTCTTTTTAAAGAGGAATAACGCCTAAAAGATGGTCTTCTATAGTATCATCATCCGGGAAGCTCACTGTGACTGCAAGTCGCTCAATTTTTTGAGTCCAGTTCAAATTTGTTCCAACAGTTTGGTATCAAAATAAAGAATAAGCCGTCGGCCTTTAAAATGATTTGTTATTGAAATCCACTCCAAGTCTCCTTCAAGTTTTATATATTTGAACTTTTTTCTATGAAGTATGTTTCGTGAAAGCGGTATATCATTAATTGAACCTTGTTGCTGGAATAGCAGTACATTCAATAAGCTTTTTAACATTCACAGCTAGATTTATCTCCAGAATTCTACCTAGGTATCCCTTTATGATATTTTTCTACCTACTTATAGCTATACTTTTCAATAAAACAGCTTTAGTTTGTGAAAATTACAACTATGTCATTTAAATAGTACTATGCCTGCGTTTAAATCTTCTTCCTCGCTTTCAGAGTTCTTTCGACTCGATTTCAGAGTCCTTGTTTGACTTTTCTTAGACTTTTTCATGGATTCATGTGACAACAAAACATCATTAATATCTTTTAAGTTTTTTCTGTCTCTCTAACTCTTTATCTCTCAACTTATCTAGCTTGTTCTTTCTCCTATTTGCATCCAGTCATCTCCTACTGTAGTCTCCATCGACTTTTGTTCCCATATATCCTTTCCTATCCAACTTCTGGTCTTCATAAAAACTAAAAAATACTTAAATCTGTTAAGATATTTGCAAATAAACAAATTATTGTTTTAGTTTTTCTAGGAAGATGACCAAACTATGGAAAAAGTTAAACTATGGTTTAAGAGTTGAAAGAAATAATATGCTATTACTTAAGTTACTTTAAATTGGAAAGAAAATCTCACTACTCAAAAAAGTGTTATTTAATGAACTTACTTTATATCTTCAAGCTTGGCATCATTTGTTCTCAATCTATCAGCAAGAATATATTTTTGAAAATTCATAGTCGAAATGTTAAAAAGCTGATAGGATTCTGTGAGAAAACCTTTCTCTAACTTTAATTGTTTATCAAGACTGGTGTTCAGTTTAGAGAAGAAAATTTAATCAATTTCTTGCAATTTAAATTAAGTTTAATGATTTTGGTCTTTATATTGTACCCAGAAATCACAAATTTATTGCAAAACCCAGCATTACCCCAAATTTTTTTAATCCAGGTTACCAAGCAAGAATTAACAGAATCTCTACAAACACCATTTTCACAAACAAGATCCTTGGATTTCGATTTCAATTTGCAACCAACATTAGTAGAAGTGGGTTTGTATTTAACCTGTAACTCGCGAAAGATAAATTGATAGTATCTTAGAATATCACCATTAGATGTAAGCTGTCTCTGATGTAAATCCCTCAGTGGGTATTTCAATAAGTAAATATACCTCAGCCTTTTTGTATTTTTGCGTTTTTTCTTATTCTGTCCCATTATCATCCTTTTTTTGACTTTTTCTAGCGATTTTTTATATGAGTTTTGAAATAATTAGTTTTTTAACTAGATTTATACTATATTCTACACTTGTATCAAAAATCTATGAAATCGTTATTTCCTCTCGTATCATATTTTATCTAAGTTTACCGTTACGGCTTTTATAACCGTTTAAACGAGAATTTCATAGTGCATGCATTATTTTTTTATTTCTATTTTTAATTTTTTTTAATTTTTATTTTATTGCTGTTTAGGTGCCCCATAAAGATGAAGACTTTACAATCTTGTCACAGAGCACCGCGAAAGTGCATTAAACCAGGACATTCACGCCTCCTTCCTTACCGCGACGCGAAAATATGTTCAAGGCTCGTTTCGAACCCGTATCTCCTGCTTATAAAACAAGCGCTCTAACCACTGCACCACGGCTGCAAAATCTCCTTCGTGCACAATTAATTCCATTTGGCAATTTTTTCCTTCAAAAAAATTTTTAAATGGAATTATTTGTGAACCTATCCATTAGGAATTATACCAACTGATAATATTATCCAGAAAGAATTATATCAGTCGCTAACTATGTTCATAGGGAATGATGCCAATCTTTAATAATTTCCTACGAATTATTTGTGTACTAATTATTACATCATATTAAAACATATTGAAATACTAGATAGCACTGTTTTTATGTAAATACACGTAAGTGTACAAAACCGTAAAACTCAGAATATCTATTTATCTATCACTTCTAGTCATTAAAAAATTAAAAAAAAAGATTTTGGTAGTTATTTAGAACCTATAGAATTAGAATCTGTTAAGAACACATTGAAAAAAATTTTTTAAAAAGTATTTTTTTGGGACACCCTAAAACTCATTCATTTGCATGAGTTTAAAAGAAAGTGCGTTATTACTGTAAGTAGAGAGAAAGCTTACAATACAATTACCAAAAATTTAAAAAAACAGTCTCTAACATTCCCTTACTCCTTGTACAAGTTCGTACGTTTTTGGTTATCCCCACCCCCCTTTCTCCCAATACCTAAGTAAGTACTTTATGGAAGGCATCTTAGGGATTAAAACATTTTTCATTTTAAAATAAGTATTTAATTTTTATAGCCTGCTATAACCTGAATATGATAAATACCAGATACTAAATTATTACATAAATAAATCAAGCGTAGAAGGTTTTGCAATAACCCTTGTTAAGAGTTTTTGTGGATAGTGGTTATGTAAAACTTTATATAGCAATTTGCTTTTTTAAAATTAGCTACAAAATCATATTGATAAACTAGACTGTAAGGTTTTAAATACTTATGCTACATTTCAGTGGTAGATTAAGGATGGAAAAGGGAATATAGTCCAAGGCCCCGATTCATAATAAATGATTTTTTAAAAAGAAACTCTGATAATTAAATCTTTTATTAATGACGCCGAAGAAGACTTGTTTCTTTAAATTTTCCTGGTTTAAAATTGCCGGGAAAAGTCTTATATACTGATACTATACCAATACTGTTACATGCACGCATAAATATGTATGTATATATATTTGATTTAAAAAGAAAAGTATCGTTTATAAAACACAAATTTTTAGTTAAGGGTTTTTAAATTTTATGTGACGAAAAGAACGATGGGTCCTAATATTTTTAATATAATTTAAAAGCCTTTGTAAAAAGTACTTTTCAATCGTGTCCACTATTTTTAAGAGATCGCTTTACACTAGAATGCATGCATACATGCATATTTATGTGTGTGTGTGTGTGTATATATATATATATATATATATATATATATATATATATATATATATATATATATATATATATATATATATATATATATATATATATATATATATATATATATATATTTATATATATAGGGGAAGTTGGGGTACAGTGGATTAAGGGGCACAGTGAATAAAAAATCATTTTATGTGCTCATATATCAGCCATCTTTATTTATAGTTGTTACCACAAAATATTTTACTACCGATTTTTAATAGGTAATTTTTGTTTTTAGCTAACTAAAGTAAATTTTCTTACCCTCCTTATGTTTTTTATCGAGATCATGGTTGATATAATTTTAAAAGTTGAGGTTTTTTATTCGGATTATTGATATTTATGCTTTCTTTTAGTAGTTTAGCTTTTTTTTTAACAACACTTATGTTCCAAGAAATTAGACTTTAACTTAGTTTGTCTCAAATCAGGATACAATGAATAGATTCACTATGCCCAATTAATGATCCTAGAGATCAAAATCATGCATTTTTAACAAACAAACTACATGGAGATGAATTTATTAGTTTTATGTTTTGAATAATAATGTTTGAATGATTTTTTAACTTTTCAATACTTTTCTTTCTTAATTTTTAAAATGAGTTTTTTTTCGAATTGATATTAATCTAATTATAAGCCTTTCTGTGAGCCGTGACATAATAAATATTTGGATTTTAGTTGATTTATTATCATAAAGGACATGTATCTTAATCCTTTTGCATTGAAAAAAATAAAACACATATTTTAACTTTTGCTTAATTTAAAAAATAAAGTAACCCCATCCACTGTGCCCCAACTTTCCGAACATACACGTATGTATGTATGTATGTATGTATGTATGTATGTATGTATGTATGTATGTATGTATGTATATATATATATATATATATATATATATGCATATACACATACATAAAGTTACATGATCGTGAGGTTAGAATTATCTCGTACATCTCCACTTTTTAAAAAACTTAAGTTATTGATTGTTATGTACCTCAGAATATTTTTCTACTGTATTAAAAAAGTTATATGTGAAAAGGTTGTGAAAATAAAAGTATTAAAATCTTTTTATAAGTGGTGCCCTAAATTTTTAATTAAATTAAGTTGTTTATATCAAAACTCAAATATATATATACATATATATATACATATATATATAAATACATATATATATATATATATATATATATATATATATATATATATATATATATATATATATATATATATATATATATATATATATATATATATATATATATATATACACACACATATATATGAGGCAGAAATTTAAATTCAAAAAACTTTATAGTAATCAAAGCTTCCACAAAATTAAATGTTTAATTGATATTTACAAAAAATAAAGCATTTTATAAATGAGGTTTATTAATAGAATTTATTTATAGAAATATAGCTTTCTTAAATATCTTAACGCTAATGTTCTTAGCTGGAACATTTTTTAAACATCTCACCAATAACTTATTCAGAAATTAAAACACGCAAGTAAATAGACGCGATATAATCTATGCATATAGGTGGCAAATAATTTATGCATATTAGCCACAATAACTTGAAAAATATATTAGTCACTTTCTATCTACAAGCAAAACTCATGAGATGTTCATGCTCAAGGATAACTTGATGTTCGAAGCGCACCAGAAGAGTAACATATTTATGTTACTCAAATTATTCCAACACAATTAGAGTAAATGCGTTTATCTAGTTTCAATTGCCTGAAGCGTTGGTAAAGTACGTTCAGAGTAAGAACATACTTGAGGTAAATCTCTATTTGAGTTCGTTACTAAAGATGAAGATTTTGAAGTAGGCGGCGTCGAGTGCCTTTCGTCTTTTATATTTTCATCTATTAGTATTGTATTGTTATTATTTACATGATTGTCTGATGATAGTGTAGTTATATTAGCTAAGCCGTGTAAATGTTCCTTAGAAAAGCTTTCATCACTTTTGTCTTGGTTATCATCGGAGTCTGAATCACGCTGATCCTTTTCCGGAACTTCTGTAGCTTCGCCGTCGGCTCCGATAATAAATCGTATACACTTTTTCTTTCTCCTGTAAAGAATAAGCGTTTTTTTATAAACCCAATTTTACGTACAAAAAAATTATGCGTAATAAAATTATAATCTACATATTAATTATAAGCAAAATCAAATAATGGAACTTCAAACCTTTTTTTTTAAATTTTCTTTATCACATATTCGGATAAAATCATTTAACATATAATAAAATTTTTTTAAAAACCAATTTATCAGATTATATACTATTTAACTATTATATAACTATTGATTAATATTATCATTATTGGTTATTACCTACACGGCTTACACCATTGTTCTTGTCGATCTAATCCATAACGTGCACGACATTTTTTTGGATTCATTTCTGAAAAAGAGGAAATTAATGTTAAGAGTTAAGTTACTCGTAAAAGACTAGTCAAATTTATAATCGCTAAGATCACGATTGCAAAGTGACGTTAATAAAAAGCATAACTATTAAATTTTAATTTAGATAAATCTGAGCATCGCTAGTACAGCTTTTATTATTAAAACTTTTTACTTAATATATATAGAGAGATAAAAAAGCAATTTTTCATAATTTGAGAAAAAATGTTTGCTTTACAACTTGCTTTTATTTTTTGATGGGCACTCATGCCTAATAAAAATATCGAACTTAAAAAAAAGATTAAAGAAAAAAAAAATTATTATTTAATCAGATTGTTGTTTGTAAATAAATAAAAAAAAACAAACCTTCATTTTTATCTCTTGGGCGTTTTTTTTTCCTTCCTATTTGAGCGTAATTGTCTCGAGCACTCCAACCCGGGTATAACTGCATATGAATGGCGCGTTCCTTGCGTGCCATTTCATAGTATTTAGCTTGCTCGGTCTTCTCTAAAGCATGCCACTAAAAAATATTAAAGAAAATTTAAAACCAAAACTTCATTTATATAAATCAATTTAAAAAATATTTCTATTTAAAAACACATATAAAAAAAAAAAAAAAATACAATTAATAATAATAAGTTTTCATACTCGCTTTCCAAGTATTTGGTTTATAGCTGCACTTTCTTTCAATGTAAATTCTGCAGCAATTTTTGGTCTTTGTTCCTTCATATAAAGCATAAATGCATTTAATGGTTTTTTAACATGTGGTCTTTTCATTTCTTTTGTAGATCTTCCAGCCATGACAGGATAACTTTGTATACAAAAAAGAAATTTTATTCTTCTTTAATATATAATTATTTCAATATATATGCAGTATCATTTATATATCATTTTATATTATTCATTGCTTTATAACATAACATGCCATAATTATTTATTACAAAAATCATCGCTTTTATGAGTAGTATTACATCTTATTGTAATTTTAGAACATCAAGAATTGTTCAAAAATTACATTAAGCCTGAACCTTACACCTAGTTATGAAAATAAATCTACTGAAAATTATTAGATCAACATGACAATTCCTATTACATATACTTTTAAAATGTTTTGTGTTTTACAAAAACATAAAAACTGTAAAAAGTATGCAGGCTCATCAAACTTCTCTAAAGTGCTAAAATATGATGACAACAGAACTGGGGTAAAAGGCTTTACCAGACCTCTTAGCAAAAAAAGTAATAATATATTCAGTACACAAATCAAGTTTAAGTGATTAAAATGCTTTTTTTTAAAAATAAAAGAAATTTTAAAAATAATTTTGGAGAAAAGTCTGAAAATCAATTTTGCTGCTGCTCATTTGTATAAGCTGATTAATTTCCATGTTTCAACACAGAAGCTACATAGCCAAAATTTTAGTTGAATACCTATTTTAAGGCATCACTAATATTCCTACCATTATTGCTCATAGATTATTTTTGTTATTTTATAATTATCTATACTGACAAGCTTAACCTTTTTTTATTTTTCATTTTTATGTTAATTCACCTCCCAGGGCCACTAAAACTGAGGAGGCTAATTTAGTTCTGGTTACAATCATCTCTTAACTCTATAACTCCAAAATACGAACCTGACAAACAAGGCGGCTGCACAGAGAAAAAAGTTAAGCATGGTACTACCAGGAACGTGGTTGAGATTGAACTCGGAACTTTTTGCTTATGAGTCAAGCGTTCTACCACTACACAACTACTGCAATCTTATTATTTAGCTTGTATTTTCATTCATCTAACTCTTTTGCTTGACAGCACACATTAACAGCAGCTTTATAAATTTTGACCACAAGCCATTGTTGTAGCTTTTTAATATTTAATGGACTATTAAAAACAATAATTTTCAATTGTTGTCAGAAAAAAAGTAGAAGTTCAATTCTTTACAGAAACAAAGTAATGTGTTTCAATAAACTACATTGTCTGTTTTAAGTAGCCTCAATGGCGGGGTTTGTTTAAATATTTTTTTGCATTTCCATAATCAAAGATGTATTAAAAACTGCACAACTAAATTTAATTATTCTAAGTGAATATTAGCGAGTTTAAGCATACACACATTATCTCCAGGCAGTGTTAGTACAAACGCCAGCAAGTTTGCTACCACTGCAAATTCAAAAAATGTTAAGCATGAAAAACTTTCAACAAACTTGTTTTAAGTCATTAATTATTTATGATTTATTTTTAAGTTAAAAGTATTTCCAAAAACAACCTGTGCTATAAACAATCAAAGAGATCTCACTTGAGAAACTGCATCAAAGTTTACTTTAAATTTAAAGATGGAAGGATTAGGAGTTACAAGAGATGTTAACTTCAAAAATATTTTTAAAAAATTACTCAAAACAAAAGTATGAGTTTTAAACTCATTAATTATTCATGTATCGTACATTTTTGAGCAGTGGTAAAAAATAAGATTTCTAGAGTATATTTTGAACACAATGAATGCATTAGAAAAGATGTTTCCCTAAGACTTATCAATTATTTACAAGAAATTCTTCTGTATTCCTACCACTGTCTCAAAATAATGCTTACATGCTTAACCTTTGTGTGTTGTAGCAATATAAATAGTATTTAGGGAATAAAAAGGCTCATTAGAAAGTTTACAGAATGTTTTTCACTTTCATTTTTTGGTCCTAATTTCTATAAAAATTATCTGTATTTTTTAAAAATTGCATCTATTTATTGTCTTTAAAATCTAAGTTTGTCTCATTTTGAGAAAAACTAGTTTAAAAAAATAGAAACCCAATATATGCCAAAAGAGCTTTAATGAAACTAAAAAATTAACCAGCAAAACTTACCCAGAACTATAAAATGGTACATTTCCTGCCATACCAGGAGGGTATCGAAAATATTTTTGTTGCATAGCTCCATATGGCAAAGGATATTGAGGTGGTCCATCAGGCTGAGTAAGAGGCCTTAAAAAAAAAAAATTTTCATTATTTACCAACAAGGTAAAAAATTCAGTATAACTTTTTTTTTGTTTTTAATTTATGATCTTTATATTATACTAATGAAATTTATACCAAGAAGGATGATCATAATAAGGTCTTTCATCACGAGTATATAGTGGTGGACGAGTTGAAATAAATGGATTTGCATAAGGTTGACTGTTTGCAGTATTGCCATGACGATATGACTGGTGTTGTTCATAATATCTCTATAAAAAAAAAATGACATTAACTTAATATTAATCTTTTATTTCTATATTATCTAATATTTGTAAAATAGTTTTAGAGTACTTTTTTGAATTTACTAACATATTGCAGTATTTAGTAACATTTACTGTAAATGTAAATTTACTGCAACAGTAACTCTGCGCGGTTTATATAATATGAAGCATAAATTATGTACTATTTTTTGAGACAAAAGACAGTAACTCTTGCATTAAACTGTTTGTAAAGTTTAAAACGTTAAAACTTTTTTTAAGCTACTGTGTTTTGGTATTTCATGGAAGTATACTACCCATCAGCCTTTTTTATAAAAATGTTTATAAAATAAGTTTTTCAAAACCTGTTTCATAAAGTTCATTAATCAAAAACATATTTAACCAACTTAACAAGTCTTATCAGATAATCTTATTAACATCCTTAAAAATTAATTAAAATAAATAAAATTTCTAAAATGTAGATTTTAGATCAACTATTTTATTTACACAAGCCAAACTTTTTTCGTTGCGCAAGTAACCAATAGTTCTATAACCTTAATTACTTCTAGTAAACTATTGCCATCCATAAACAGTTACTAAGTTGGTGAATAATGACAAGTTGTTATGTTATCCCACATCTAGATTTAGTGTTATTTATTGTTATCTAGAAGTTAGTGTATCCCACGTCTAGATTTACATGTGCACCAATCTACTTCAGCAATATTTTTATGCAACACAACACTGATGCTTCATAGCATCTTTAATTATCACACCAACATACTTTAAAGCAACTCCTATTGCCATGCTACTTGCATCACACCACAATATTGTTGTCTGATGCAAGTCACAAATCTTTTCAGCATCTTTTACTCTCGTTTTTACACCATCACCAAACTCCATTCAGGACAGCATTTTGATCAACCACAACTGTGTTTGATCTATCCCAATTTTAGATCATCCCAAACTTATCTTTGACTATGACATTTTGTAAAGCTATGCACAATTCTAAGATTTCAACAAGAAAACGCCTTATCAAGTGCCAACATCAAGTGCCAACTTTTAAATATGTTGTGTTGCCAATAATGCTCTTTCTTTAAATTCCTAAACAGATGCAAATTAAATACTTGCCCAAGTTTGAAGACATGATATTTGGTGCAGAATTCAAACCAAAACTGAGACATAAAAAATGCTTCCACAAAACCTGATCAATACATATTTGCATGTAGGCACATCTGAGATCGAGCTTTGAAGATTTGAAACCAATTTTTCTCCATCTAATCAATGCTTTATTAAATATATGATTTAAAGCATTATGAAAATTAACATATTGTGTAAAATTATGAAAATCAAAAACAAACTATACCTTCACTTTTTTTTTTTTGTTGAACTAATTAAAATTAACTAGACAATTGAAACAATGTTTTTTTTATATTTTATACACAGTTTCAACCAACCATTTTCCACCCAAATGCTGTTACCGTTTTGTTGAAGAAACAAAACTTTTTCTGTATATATTTTCTACTATTTGAGGATAAAGATGATTTATTAATGTTTTATAGATTCCAGAGATTGTTGAAGCACATTCTTAATTATTTGCTTTTGCTATAAACACTTGCACAATTTAAAACATTCAACATAATTTAATCTAATTTTTACTTCAGCTCGTAACTTGATAAATCCACACTTGTTGCAATAACTCAACTTTGGCTAAAAGTTGATATTGAAGGCATAAGTTGATGCAAACTGGCCAGGTACACATTGTCAGACTCTTACTTTTTCTAATTACAAATCCCTAAAAAGCTCATAGGTTTCAGAACTATCTGCTGCATACGATTCAATATAGCTTTTTCGTTATCCACAGTGGAGGGTTTCTTGCTAAGCTGAATTGCTTGTATATAGCAAATGCACTAGCTTTGAGTAAGTGGCATAATCAAGGATAATAAGAATGTCCATCATTTGTTCTCTCCAACCAGTTTGATTCATTTCAAACATACTAAAACATCTCCATATCAATCTAAGTTTTTATTATTTATGCCATGGGTATCTTGCTTAAAAAACTTGTACATAAAACATATATTTCTCTTTTTAGACTCCATGTTTTACATCTTTTCATACAACTTATGCACATTTTCAAAATAAACAAAAATTCTCTAGAAAATAACTAAATATAAAAATTACAACTTCAACTTATAGACAACAAAAAATTATAACAATAAGCAGTTATAACAGGAATTCAGTTTTCATAATTTTTCCAGGAAGAAATTTAAACCTACACATCAGTTAAATTCTTTTTATTTATTTATTATTTTGACAACAAACTTAAACATAAAGTAATCAAGTACCTCAATAAACAAAAAAGTTAAATTTCATTAAATCTTTTAAATCATTATAAAAATTATAAATAAACTTTTTTCCGATTAATATTTATAATAATATTAATAATATTATTAATAATAACTGGAAAAAAATTACAATAATTTTAGAGTTTTAATAAAATTAAAAAAATAAAGAAATTAAAAAAAAAGTTTAAAACAGCTGCTTTTCACTCAATAGAATTGAAATCAAATTAAAACTCAATAAAACAATAATAAAAAGATATTTAATTTAGTTTTTACCGTTTAAGTTTAAACTATTCGGTTTACTAAAAGTCTATATTTGTTAACAACTAAAAAACAAACAAACACACCACCATTATTATATTTACAATATTTAAAGAATGATCTAATATTTCATAATTTTATTAAACAAAGTAGCAAAAAAAATTTAAAAACATTTTAATATATTAAAAACTAATTATATACTTGCCAATAAGTTTTTTTGCTAAGTTTCTACAATCACTTTTTTCATTCAGTGACTTACTTAATTATTTCCAGCAATAGTGTTTATACTATATTATCTGTATTAACACAATTGCTCAATTTAATGATCTAATTTGAAATAAACCTGGCAAGAAAAACTTTTTGTAATTCTATATGATGTAATTCTAAATTTAATTACAAACCAGTTTGATGGCTACCAAAAATGGTTTCTTATTAAAGACCTTATTTTAAAAGGTCTACTAAATCCTTTTAAAAAATGTTTAACCTAAATATATTTAAACTTACATTTTGTGGTGTCACAATAACAGCGGCAGGGCTGCCATATATCCCTATAAAAAAGAATCAAAAAACTTTTTCTTATATATATATATATATATATATATATATATATATATATATATATATATATATATATATATATATGTAAAAATATAATTAATTTACCATGACCAACTTCACTTTTTCCATATCTCATCGAGTCACCATGATACATATCATCATTAGGTTTTCTCTAATAAATGAAAATCATTGAACTAGTTTTGATCTGATAAATTAAGGTTTATGTTTTTCATAGTAAGGCAGTACGAAAAATGTGCAATGTACAAAAACAAGGAACTGCAAAAATTTAAAAGTTACTTTATACAAATAATTTAAAAATTTACTAGTGGTATACCAGATATAACTTTTTTTCAAATCTGATCTGATATCAAATATGCTGTATATAATAGATTATGTTATAATTAAATAAAAAACATATTTGTTTAGATAAAACTATAAATAGTTTTAAATAAGTAGAAAGAAGCTAATTTTTAGAAAGAAAGATTTATAGTTTTATGAATTTATTTATCATCGTTCATCAATAACTACAATATCTGACTTTTTTCTCTTGTTTTGCAAGTCCTGTGTTAGTTGTATTTTCTGCGAGTACATGTAAAACTAATGACATGTTGTAATTAGTTTTACTTTCACTATACTGTATACTTTCACTATACATTTCTTATACTTTCTTTACAATGAATTAAATACAAATCAGTTAACTAAAATTAAATCCAATAAGATGTGTTGTAAAGTATTTTTAGTAATAAACAGAGATATTTTAGAGATATTTTGTATTTTTATCTAAAAGATTAAAACATTTAAAATCAACTATGTAACCCCTAAGCAATTAGCTATCATATCAATATATACATTTTAACTTATAAGTTAATGCAAAAAAAATTTTACTCAAAAAAATAAGAAAATAAGTTCAACAAATAATAATTTGTTATGGCTAATGACAGATCAATGATGATCGATTACTGAAGCTGTAGAGAGGTAATTAAATGCTTTGAATTTTAAAGAATGTTAAAAACAACGCTTGTTTTTTCTTTTCATTTAATTGTGACATAGAGGATACTTACCCTAAAAGTTTAATTTAAGCTATTATTTAACTTTGAATAATCATTAAAAACACACAAGCTTAAAATAAACTGCCAGTCAGTTTTTAACTAATGCGAGCTCATATAATTTACTCACAGTATCTGGTCCATCTTCATTTAACAAGTCATCCTTAATATCATTAACAACGTCAACAGTTGAGGTATCACTACATTCGTCCTCTTCTTGGGTATACAGCTTTATTTCATCTTCAGCGCCATATTCTTCGGCTGTTGAAGTTGGTAGTTGGGGCATGATATTTTATATTAGGATTATTAAAAAAATCGTAAACTTGTTCTAATAACTTGCTGTATTTCATGTGTCAGTGCTAACAGCACAGCTCGGTTCAATGTTGTGAGCGGCAAAGTTCAAACCAATATAAGTTATGCTCTTTATTTTCAAAAGAAGCTTGTTTACTTCTGTGCGCTATTTGCCGACTTTATTTTGACTATTGTAAGCGGTGTATGTGATATCGTTATATCAAAGGATGCCGGTATAATAATGAATTATAAAAGATTCTCCAAGGAACCAATCACAGCGTTTTACAGGTGCCATTTCGATGATGTCATTAATTACATTTTTTTGTTATATCAGTTCAATGTTGGTCCTTAAATTATTTTGATTTTTTTATTTAAGGAAAAACTACTTACTATATGGAAGCAGAATTATTTATTATCAATAACACTCTACTACTTCGTTCTTATTTTCTTTCCTTTGTAAACGCGACGTATCAATTTTCATAAGCATTGTATTTTGTTAAATTTTTTCATTACAGCTTTTATTATTGGTATTACGTATTTTTTATAAACAGAGCAGCTTACAAAAGCAACACTTTTTAGTGAATTTTAAATTTGAATCAAATTAAAAACTTTAATTAGCGTTTTTAAATGAATAATAAACAAGATTTAAACAAACACTGCCTTTTTTATTATTGGAAAGCAGTTTATATGCGGCAACATTGAAGTTAGCAAATTATAGAAAAAATCGCTTACGCTGAGTCAAGAAAAAAAATTAAATGCGGTTGATGATAGATACAAAATTATTTTTAAAATTGACAGTTTAAATAGAATTATAGATCGTTTAAGTTTTTTATATTAGTAAATATAAAGTGCTAATTATTGCTAAAAATATTTAATAATGCAGACCAGTTTTTACCAGTTTTAAATTACTGACTGGAACAATCATTGGCGTCGCAACGTCAATTTTTTTACTCGATGGGGGAAATGACGTAAGCGAGACAAGGAACTCAAGTGCAAGACTTCAAACTATTTATTCATCTCTGTACACAAACTTAGATTAAAGTATTTAAGAAAATTTATCACAAAATTAATGATAATTGGGGGGAGGGGGAGAGCCTGCATTAAAAGTTTCAAGCTAAATTTTTCTATCCACGAAATGTAACATTTTTTATTTATACATTAAAAGTCTTTAGTTTATTTATAACATATTATTAGAATTTAAGCCGAAAGGTTTATACGTTAATACCAATTTAAGTTCACAAAGAGTATTTAGGTAGTAATTTAGTAGTAGTATTTAGGTAGTAAATTAGTAGGCTTCGACGAATTTTTGAAACTTTATAAGAGAGTATTTTATTTCGAGCAGTGCTTCAAAAAATAACTAACATTTTTTCATCGTTTTCAAATACTTTGTATTTTATTTTTGATTTTATACAATGGTTTAAAGAAAAACAAGCAATAAAAAATAATTAATTTACTATTACTAAATTACATAAACTCTAAAAAGAGTTATTTACAAAAGCATTGTAATTGGTTTTTCCAGATAACCACGGAATGTTTTCAACCAAGCGGCTCCAACTGCTCCGTCGACAACACGATGATCGCAGCTTAACGTTACACTCATCATTTTTGAAATTTTCATTCTGTAAAAAATAAAAAACATGTGTTTTGAAAGTAAAAAAATGTTTGCGTACACTTACCTCAAAATAAATATTACAGTCCAGGCAAATAATAAGACAACAATACTTTTCTTATAAAACAAAGAAATATTTGCTATTCAAAATGTGTTTAATTGTCTTCATTAATATTTCGCTTATCAAAATCAAGATTAAGCGGTAATGGCGAGACAAGATTTATGTTTTTTAAAAAGCACTTATAGGCTACAAAAACTCTGTACATCGATTGATTCATCAAAAACACTTTATTTCTTGACATTTCCTTGTTCAACAAAAACTATTTATCTTATGTGGTTTTTATAAAAGTTTTCGAGATATTAAGTAGGCGGAGATTCAGAGAAGTGGCTATTAAACATTAGACCTAAATCCGCCACTAATTTAATTTCGTCCTACCTCTCTTTGTAAAACTTTTAAATATCTCAAAGTTGCTTCCTATACAGACAATAAACAAAAGGTTTTGACAGCAACGTAGAACTTTGTAACCAATTAGACAGAGCAGTCACAGCGTAAATAATACTCAGCCTATTGCACTATTTTGTTGTTAATAAACATCGATATTTGATGGATTATTTGGATTTATTTGTGACAATACTTTGATAATGATTAAAAATAATAATAAAAAAAGGACATATTTTTGCAAAATTAAAAGAATATTTACCGAGTTTCACTGGTTTGATCTGGAACAACACGATCTTCCGATGCACTAACTGCTAGAATGCAACTCTGAAAATAGATTGTTTTTATTTTTAAAAAAATATACAAGATTATTTTCGAGTGTTATTTTTTCGAAAGTTTTTGTTTAAAAAATATAAATCTATAACTTAAACACAGCAAATCAAAAAACATAAATGATTTGCTTTTAATTAAAAAAAAAAATTAGTTTTTCGTAAATAGTTAAATTATAGTGTAAACGTTAGCTACCTGCGGAGGGTTGATGACAGCCGAGAAATTACTTATGCCATACATCCCTAAGTTTGACACAGTAAATGTTCCTCCCTAGGTATAAAAAACAAAAAAAAAGTGCTATGTAAATTAATACAACACTAAAAACGAAAGTAAAAATACAAAAACAACAATACACGGTCTATAAAATAGAATGCGTCACGAAACGGTACATTATGATGTAAAATATTAAACAACACTGCTATTACGAATAAACTTTTATGAAAGCGCTAAAGCATTCAAATATAAGTTTACAAATATATGTACAATGATAGAACTGAAAAATCATAAAGAAATATAATCTATAGACCATCAACAAAATAACTTAAGGTTATAACGGAAAGAACAAAAAGAGACTGCGTATTTATATTTAAAAGAGAATATAACTAGACCTAAATTTAAAAATATTGACCATTAATAAATTATGAAAATAAAAAATGCCCTATCAGAAGTGAAATAACGTTAACCACGACATAATACGGGTTGTTACATAGAGAAAGTTAATACAATTATACCAAAAATTCATGCGGCTGAATTGTTTTATCTCGAGCTTTGTTTGCCAATGCAACAACATCAGCACTGATAGCCGTTAAACCCTTTTTATCAGCATCTTTGACTATTGGCGTAATAAGACCACCGTCGATACTAACTGCAACACTCACATCCACATTTTCGAATCTGTAAAGTATACAGTTAATTATAGTACAGTATATTTATTGTAACAAGATATATTTATTATAAGAGTTTAGGCTTGAAGTCTAATAAAAAAAAAGAAGATAAAAATGGCAACATAGGAATACTTCGAATATTTACCAATAAAAACCATAAATTTATAAGCAATTTATTTAAATTTACTTTGTAAAAGTAGCAACTGAATGCAAAAAAATATTTTTTTAGTTAAAAAAAAAAAAAAAAATTATCGCAGTTTTTTTCAAAACTTTTTAGAAAACAATTAATGATAGTCAATTCTATTTAGAAACATGCTGTTTTGCATTGAACAAATTAAACCCGTTTAATCACGTAGTTTTAAAAATAGTATTTTTTTTTTCTTTTCTGAACTTTTTCTAACAGAACAAATAACTCTTTAGAAAAGTCAACACTGTATAAAACACAAAGCATAAAACAAAATGCGTATAAATTAAAAATAGACGTAATAAAAAAATTGTCTTTTAAATGCGCTTAGTCCGTCATTATTAAACTCTATTTATACTAAAAGTTTTATTTTACTGCTGCAGAAAATAATTTACTTGAGATTTAAAAAAAATAAATAATTATTTTAAACAAAATTTATAAAGGGTTTCTATTAGGTAAAGACGGATTTATATTAGGCAAGGACGGGTTTATATTAGGTAAAGACGGTGTTTTATAATTTAAAGACGGGTTTATATTAGGTAAAGACGGTATTTTTTAGTATCATTTCATTAAAAAAAAAAAAAAAAAAAAAAAAAAAAAAAAAAAAAAAAAAAATTAAATTCTCAGTCAATAGACATAGAAACAATCATTTAATACACTTTAAATGAGTAAAATTTGTATATGTATAAATGAGTAAAATTTGTACACTTTAAATAGTACATATAAAAACTTTCAAATTTAAAAACCAATTTCTATAGACAAAAATCTCTATAAAATTCATATTTATGACTCTGTTGTTAACTTATGGTGAAAAAAATCTTGAAAAATATTGTCATGAATTTTAAATAAAAAGTCAAAACTTTGCAATAAAAATTTATATTATTTTATAAACTTAGGTCAAAGCATTCGAATCACAATTTTATCAGTTGACTTGTTGCATGATGTTAATGATAAAATGTATTTTTGATTATATAAAGCTATTTTTTTAAAACAAGTAAGCGTGGCTCCTAATAATTACATTTATTACTTTCAATCAATAAAAATTTCATTGTGGTGTAGTTAGGGTGTAATTTTTTTCGTTTTCAGTTTTTGAATAAACTAAATTATAGAAGTTTATTGCCCATACATCATCAACTATACAGGACCAACATTCTGTAGGAATTAGGCAGAGCAAAAAAGTGATCCTCTTTCGTATGGTATTTATACTAGAAGGTAAATTTCCAAAAAAAAAAAAATAAAAAGGTTTTCAAGATATTTTTATGAAAATTTTTTTCACTTTAAAAATTGACAAACTTTTTGAGAATACTGACAAAATGGAGAAGAAAGTATTTTAATTTCCCCTCCTCATTGTTTATTGCTTAGCTTGGTTAACTAAAATGATAAAATTAAACATTTTGGCCTGCCATCATGCTTCAAAAGTACCCAAAAATTAATTTTAAGGTACTTTACTAGGTGAAGGTTTTAATTAAAAAATTTGAAAATAAGTTTGATACCATTAAGTCAATAAATCTTAAATATTTATCAAACTTTGAAGTCCGATATCTAAAAAACATATAAATATCTAAAGAACAAATAAATATTTTAGCATTAATCATCTAGATTTCTAATAACTATTATAAAATTAAAAAAGAAAATTATGGACTAGTTGCGACTTTAGATGAAAGTGAAGGTCGAAAATGACAAAAAATCAATATCTGCATACTGCATATATGCATAACTGCATTTTGAAGCATGATATTTAGACGGCTCTCAATCAGAAAGACAGCGGAATTTAAAATTGTCCATACCAAGTACCGGCGCTTCCACATCTGCATTCCTAATGTTGGTGCTAACGGTGTAGTAATAAAAGTACAGAATAAATCTGCATTCCAGCTTCCAGAATTTTTTAATTAAAAAAATTTTTTTTTTTCAAAACAAAATATTTAGACAAATGCTTACTTTACCTACTTTATCATTTTTAATTCTAAATTAACCAATAAAATAGTCAGGTTGTAAAAAAGCAGTTACCAAGCACTGCAAGTTTTGTCATCAAACTAATTTCTTATTCAAAATAAAAAATAATTCTTCATAATTAAAGTTTAATTCTAGTTGTTTGCAATTTTGAACTTTTTTTTAGACATCTTTTTTTATCTAACTCTGCAATCAAATCAATAAGTACTGAGCTATCTCTTTGTATTTGAATGTACTATCTTTATCGATTTAACAATTAATTGGGTTAAAATAATTTTCCATTATTTTTCTATATTTAAATCTTTTTAAAAATGAATCAAATTTAATTCAAATCCAAATACCCTACAGGAGTATATAGGATTTTTATAAAATATATAGAATTTTATGGAGGACCTAGGAAATGAAACATGATCTTTTAAAGTATTCTAATAAAATTAAAAGATTCCTACTGGATTTAGAGAATCCAGGATTGAGAGGATACTGGATTAGAGGATACTGGATTTAGAGAATTTAAAGATATTCTGCAATAATCTGAGTGTGAGTACTTCTCCAATCCTATATAAATTCACCTAATTTTTTCCATATCTCATTAAAAAATAAAACCAATGCTGGTTTCTTATAAATACTGGTAACCTTAAACATTTTCTGAAACTATTCTGAAACGGAAAACATTACTAATAAAAAGTTTGAAAGGTTTGAAACTCAAAACAGATTTTTCTTTTTTTACAAAAACTAAAAATACTTAAAAAGTCAGTATATAAAACTAATATATTTTACAAAAACAAAAATGTATATAGAAATTCATTGTAAAAACCTGTTTGTTATAAAAAATATTTAAATATTTAAATATATAATTAATTATAGTGTATTTCTTATCATTAATTATATAATTAATTATAGTGTATTTTCTAGACATCGCCAAAATATATGTGCGTATATACATTTCATTACTCTTTGTGTTTTTTTTTTCTTTTTCAAAAACAAGGTATGGAAAGAATTTGGCAAAAAAAAGTTAACAAATGTATATTATATATCAGCAAATATATAAAAAAAGTCAACTATACACTATAATATATATATATATATATATATATATATATATATATATATATATATATATATATATATATATATACAGGGTTGGAAAAAACCCAGGGTTTTTTAAAAAAACCCAACCCAAATGGGTTTTTTTGGGTTTTATGGGCTTTTTGGGTTTTTTTAAAAACCGATCAAAATACCAAATTTTTATAATTGTATGAGTACAATAATTTTTTTTTTAATTTCATAAATTCACCATCCTATTGCTCCAATGACCACTTCAGTCAAGGGAGCAACTCATTTTTTAAAAATATTTTGTCTCAAACCTTAACATTATCATTTTTACTAACAAACAACATTAACAACTAAAATTTTTAAACAAAGGTGCTGTGCGAAGAAATAGATTGAGCACAGTAATTTCAGCAGAGGTAATTTGAACCCCAACCTTCTGGTTGCAAGCCAAATGTTTTACTACTAGTCTACTAGCACATTTTACCTATAGTGCAAAAAGGGACTCCATCAACTATAAATGATGTTAATTAATTGCACTAAATTAAAAAGACGTTCAGAATATTTTTGACTAAAATAAAATCAGTATAAAAATTATTACGACAATTGAGTTACTCAAAGTTGGTAAGACAATATAAATGTTGCAAACTAGTTTTTTTTACTAACATGCTCAACATATCATTTCAAAAACTATTTTGCACAAGTTTACAACATGTAATCAACAAGTTTGCAACATGATGTTGCAACCTTATAAGTTATTATGAATCAAGTTGACTATGAACACTTTTTAAACATTTTTGTATCATAGAAGAAAACTGCTAGCCTAATCACTACATTTTTTTTTATCAGAACATTATACTGTCCAGCTTCCTGAAAAAGTTATCCACCTGATCAACTGGACTGGCAAAAAATGAATTTTGCTTAAACTTTAGTTGTTCTTAAAATATCTAAAATAAATTTGTTAAGAACCATTACAGTGTCTTTGCCACCACTTTTTTTTTCCTTGAAGATGTTTTACCGGCTCAGTTTTGCAATGCAAATTGCAAACTGAATCAAAGTAACACATTATACAGCTCTATTGTGTGTGTTTCTTCACTTTTTAGCAACTTGATACTGATGTTAATTTTCAACCCGCTGTTCATAGTCACCCTTGTTGGTGGTACATGTTGTAAACTTGTAGCTGATACAAAATATTCAAAACCTATCAAAAGACAGATGAGCACGAGTGTCATTTTTACCAACAAATCTTGTCTTTGTGAAATGCATACAAGTTTTCAACATGTTCTCTCATTGAATGAGCAAACATGTTGCAAACTTGCTTGCACATAACTTAATTTTTTTTAAGTTTTAAAGTTGTATGTACTTAAGGACAAATCTAGTAAACTGTAGCATTTTTTTTTTTGCCTGACAACTTTCCATTTCTAAACTGTAAATAAAGTTTAATAATTTTTATATATAGTATTTTGCTTGTGGCTTTCTACTGAAATTTGCAGTTAACAACATAAGCTTTAAAAAATAAAAAATCAAATACCAATATAAAAGAATACAGACATTCGAGAGGAGAATAAAGATACTAAATAACTAGTAATGTCTTGAAATTTAGTTAATAGAATGATTTTTATTTCCTTTATAAGTATTTAACTAATTTAATGTTTTAATACATATTTCAATAACATTTATAATAACTTGCTAAATGTTTAAAAATAATAATAAATAACCAACTTGCGACAAAAACAGATTGATCGGTTTTGGGTATATTCTAAATACCATTATGTATATAAATACAGTGTTTACAAGAGTAATTACAGTATAAAAGTTGCATTTGCTGATAATAAAGCATTTATAAGTGTTAAAATCAAAGTTATCGGTTGTAAAATAGGACATTTTTAAAAAAAACCCAAATATATTTTGGGTTTTTTTAAGGTGGGTTTTTTTGGGTTGGGTTTTTTTGCCAACCCTGATATATATGCATGTATGAAAGCACATTACCTTAATTAAATATTGATGCAGCACAATATAAATACAATACAGTAATGATAACAAATTGTCTAGTGATAATAAAGTCTAAAACAAGCCAGATTTCCAAATATAAGTACCTTGAAAAATTTCTCCTAGATTACAAAATTTTTTTAAACCTTTTGCAAAATGATAAACTCGCTATTTGAAAGAACCTGTTAAACCTGTTAAACTACTTGTTAAAAAAAAGTATAATTTATTTTCTCATTCTAGAAAACAATTCTAGAGTAGATTATGGAATATTTAGTCTATATCAATAATATTTTTTTGATGATTGTTCTTCTCATTAAAAAAAACTGTGAAAACTATCCTCCCCCCCTCATAAAGAAAAAAATTGAAACACAAAATTTCAAGAAAATATGTACTTTTTTGGTCTGTATGATGAGTCAGTCACTTAAAAATTACATTTTTTAAAAAGATGTTTTATTAATGTTTTCCGCCATAAAAATTACTATCATTTTGGTGAAATTTAAAATAAGGAGCGATGGAATAAACCACTAAACATGCTAACATGTGAGTAAATAACTATAAAACGAGCCAGACACTTGGGTTAAAATTTGAGAAACTAGATTCAGTCTTTAAATCCAAATTTAAATTTAAGTATTTCATGCAAAAACTTTAGCTGTCAGCCATCTTTTTCAAAAAACTTCAGATGTCACCCTTTTTTTAAAAAAAACTTATGAATGAAAAGGTGGTATCAGAGAATTCACAATGGATTATATTATTATGGATTTATTTTTTTAGCATTTACTAGCAGATGATTCAAGAGATAATTAAAGTGTTTAATTATAAACCATTAAGCTTCTCAGCATAATCTTCAGGTGAAAGAGATAAAAAAATAAATGCTAAGAGATGTGTTGTGAGTTGTTACTTTTTTTATGTTTTTCTGAGTTGTCATTAAAAATGTTCAATCAACTGCACATTCAAAAAAAAAACCCAAAAACGATTGATAAAAGTAGAACAGAATATAGAACTTAGTAAATAAACTTTAGTAACTAAAAGCAATTATATTTAACTCTCTGTTGCTGCTAACTAAAGTGCGAAAATCTGTGAAAGTCTTTTTATGTATGGATATCTTGAACTCATGATGATATCATATAGACACTTTTTATAAACAAATCCTAAATAACTAAAATTACTGAAAAAAACTTTAAGGGGTTTTTCATTTATTTTTATACTTTACTATATATAAACCAAATCTGTAACAATGACATTCAAAAAGTTAAAAAACTAAAAAAAATTCCTAACTAAACTAACTTGATTTATGAATCTTATATGGATGATAAATAGATTTTTTTTGTGAAACCACATCAAGTATATTTCGATAAAGTGAAACCACAACACATACATTTGATTGTGAGTGAACCAATTGTGCAGCAGTTCTAAATAAAGGATTCAAACCAATTTTCTTTAAACAAAAATGAAAGCTTAGAAAAAAATAGTTACAAATCAGAAACAAGTTAAAAGTATTCTGTAAATTTTTATTGATCCAATGTATGAAGAATGTCTGATAATATAAGATCATGTGAACCTTTGTTAGCATTAGAAGTGCTAAAAATAATCAAGTGCAACAATTTTGTCATTGTTATTTTGATAAATAGCTAGCAAAACAAAAATTGACAAAGCTGAAAATACTTTATTTCTATTTTAAAATGCATGGTAGTTACTTGAAAGAATTAAATAAGGAAGGTTTAATACTTTATGGTGATTGTGTTGGTGAGAGTTTTTTGTTACATTTAATTATGAAAGTAGATTTTAGTGCTATAGTTTGTTGAAAATCAGTATCTTTATCATGCTCTCCAACTAAATAAACATTCATAGTAGAATCTTACATAATATACCTACAAATAACTGTACAAAATCAGCCATCTCTGCATTTTAAGGAAGAACCTGCACAAATAGTATTAAGCTGCAACTTGAATTGCTAAATAATTTTATTTTTTTGATATCGAGCAGTAAATGATACAAAATAATTATTTTGTTATTTTTGTGCCAAAAAAAAAAGCATTTTTATTCATTCTCCAGTCCTTGTTATAAAGATGAAGTAAGTTAATTATTAAATGATAGGCTTCCTTACTAGCGCAAAAGTATTCAGGCATAACAATTCAAGTAACATTTATTACTAAGCACAATAGTTGTAAATTTTATTAAAAAAAAAAATCAGTCAGACATTTATTTGATGAGGTCAGGTGCGGCCTGGTAAAATATTTAGTTGCCACCACAATGTTAAACATTTACAAAAATTGGTAATAAGTTAATTTTTTATAAATTTAATTACATTTTTCAATAACTTAAACTTTTTTAAAATAATTTGATGGCCTAACTTTTTATGTTATAAGAATGTTTCAAAATAGTTAATATATATATATTAAAACTTTCATTTCAGACAACTATGTTTCAATTGTTGCAATGTTAAAATCATTTAAACTTTAAAAGGGAATAGTAAATTTGAAAAATGCACTCAACCTGTTTCTTCGCAAAACAACTTTGTTCATCAAATGTGGCATTTTTGAGCTTCAGGATTGAGAGAGGGTTGTAACAACAATAATAAGAATATAAAAATAAGTAGCCACATCATAAGTTACAATCATAGAAACCATCCTCAGCCATAGGAACCATCCTCAACCATAAGACAGTGAATACAATTTAAAAAAAATTATATTTAACTGATGTTTGGTTAATACACAATGCAACCTTTTAAACTTAATCAAATTAGCTTGCTGACCACTATTCCTGCTGACCAGTATTCTTAAACTTATTAATAGGTATAACCTAATAATAGTATCATAATTACACATATTGAACAAATATTACTAATGAATTATTATTAATAATTAAGAAATACTATTAATAATATGTAAAGAACTTTTTGAGTTTTTTTTTTTAATTTTTTACAAGACTTTATTACTAGTTATTATGACAACAAATCTTAGCTCAAGATTACTACATAATGTTAATACATTCTTAACACATAATTTTTATCACTACTACTGCTATATTCTTACTATATTATTACTATATACTATTCATATAACAACAGATTGTTGTTATTAAAACAATAATATGTTGTAATAACATAAAAAATTTAATTTTGCCAAAAAAAAAAAAAAAGTTATTTATTTTTATGTTTTGAATAAAAATGACATACTGACGAATGTACTCAGAAAACCATTGAGAGTTGCATTCTGGCACTTTGCGAAGAGATAATGCTGCAGCTTTAATTACAAAATCATTTATAGAAAGTTTAAAAGCTCCAAGGCTTTCAGCATTGAGTTGAGATCGCAACCTATTTGTAAAGAAAAAGTAGATTTGCAATTAGTTAACTAAATATACATTTTATAAAAAAAATATGAATAAAAAATTAAGTATAAATTCTTACTCAAAAACTTTATCCATGTTGATTTCAGAAGTTAAATAATAGTGAGGCACAGTTTGCTTTGACTCAGTTAACCGCTTGGCTATTGTTTTCCTCATATTTGATAAAGGTATGTCTTTAAACATTACACCTTCAGCCACTGGTGGCTGAACCAATGAGGGCTGGAATACAGATGGCGTGCTTTGCAATTCTGGGGATGGCTGTTTAGAAATTGGAGCAGCTGTAACTTTTTCAATTTTTGGAGCAATAAGAGGGGTTTTGAAATTTTCAATATCAGCTACAGTAATTCTTCCTCGAGGGCCTGATCCAACAACATTCTGTATATAAACAATTTCTCTATATTTAATATTTATAGATTAACAATAATATAAATTTAAAAATTTTTAAATTTAAAATTAAAAATATAATTGAATAGTGGTTGATACAACATTATTTTAAGATGACTTCTCACGCCACCTATGTGTCCTATATGTATAATGTAATAGCACTACATAAAAAAAAAATTAAATATTTTTAAGAGCACCACACAACCCTTAAACAGTTTGACTTGTCTTTAATTTTTACAAAAAATATTTTTTCAAAAAGAGCTGCAATAAAGTAAATAATTTTGTGCTGTTCAGGCCTCAGAATTAGGGTCAGCATTCGGCAATGTCGACCTTAAAGTGTTCAAGGTTGGAAAAAAATTGCTGATCTTGTTTTTATGTTTTATGGTTACCCTTTAGAGACAATTTTTTTTTTGCCAACCTGATGCTGATCTCTTACAGTTTGAGGTCGGCAATTTATTTCTGACCTCATTTATCCCGAGGGTTTGCTGTTAGAATAAAATTTATCCCCAGGGTTGACTGTTAGAATAGAATTCATCCCCAGGGTTGGCTGTTAGAATAGAACTCATCCCGAGGGTTAGCTGTTAGAATAGAATTTATCCCGAGGGTTGGCTGTTAGAATAGAATTTATCCCCAGGGTTGGCTGTTAGAATAGAATTTATCCCCAGGGTTGGCTGTTAGAATAGAATTTATCCCGAGGGTTGGCTGTTAGAATAGAATTTATCCTGAGGGTTGGCTGTTAGAATAGAATTTATCCTGAGGGTTGGCTGTTAGAATAGGTCTTCTTAATGGTGAAAGAGTAGTTAATTCTCTGTTTGTTCTAATTATATTAAAAAAATAACTAGAAAAATCAAAAGCAGCACAAATTTTGATTTGTTACATTTTCATTTTTTAGAAGAACTTATCTACACCCAGAAAAAACTGCAGAAGGTCTTCATGTTCAAGTTCATCTTCAAAAAATGTTCTCCATTAGGATCATAGTTTTCAATAAAATTTTTTAAATTCTATGCAAGTGTTGCAACATGCAAGTGTTGAGTCTTTTCTAGCATTATCTAAACTTTATTGAAAGCACAATAAACCTACAAACATTAGCATGATTCATAAATCAGTGTGTAATAGAGCCTTATTAAGCAATTGTAAAGCCTTGTTAGGCATTTTGATAAGCATAGTCATAAGAAAAATATAGTTTTTAAGGAAACAAACATATCAAGATTGTTTTTGTTTGTATTTCCCCACCCCATTCACCCCATTTTAAATTTTTTAACCAGATATTGTATTTTCAATGCAATTTCTTTTTCTTTAAATGCCTGTTTAAAATTGTGCAATATTTGATTGTTCAACTTCAAGAAAACACAACGGTGTCAGCATTTTTAAAGTTCCTACTCTAACTAATGATTTGAATAAGATTTAAAGTAATGACCTTTTTAACTTAATTATTAAATTAATTAACAATTAATTTTAATAACCACTTATAAGTAATACTTAGTTTAACACTGCTGCTGTTACCCATTCCTGCGCCTTTGACATTGAGTGTTTACCATACTTGATTTTTTAATAATTTTCTTTATATTTTTGATCTGCATCATCAAATTTTCTTGTAATTGACAATTTTTAATTGGATTTGTCCCACAAAACAAATGTCCTTATTGGTTGTATATATCGTCATCCATCAATGAATCAAAATGAATTCAATACAACATTTTTAACTCCACGTTAAGCAAAGAACAAAAATTGATCTTTTTAATGGGTGATTACAATGCAGATCTACTGAGCTATAGTGAATCTAATCCTACTTCCAACTACCTTGATACCTTATATTCTTACTCATTTAATCCTTCCATAATCTTACCTACCCATATAACAACTAAACATTTAATAGGGTTCTAGACCGCGCATTGGTCTAGAACCCTATTAAATGTTTTAAAAAAATAAATTATAAAACTTTGACTAAAAACCCCTATAAAACTTTGACTAAAAATCAAATCAAACTTAAATCAAACCCTGGATCTCTAAAGGCTTACTTAAATCTATCTCTGTAAAAAACAAACTCTATAAAAATTTGTAAGATGTAAAAACATTAATACTAAAAATGAGCTTTTCACAAAATTTAAATTCTATAGAAATATAATTAGCAACTTATTAAAAAGTAGTAAAAAATCATACTACATAACTTATTTTAATAACAACATAAACAACATAAAAAATACATGGAAAGGCATAAAAGATATCATAAATATTAAAGGATCATTACATAAAACACCTACTCAGTTAAATCTGAATGAAAATATTATCACAGACCATGCCACTGTTTCAAATATATCTAATGACTACTTTGTCTCTATTTGTGAAAAACTACTCAAAAATATTATGCCATCAGAATATACTTATAGTGACTTTCTTAATTTTCCTAATGCTAATTCTTTCTTTATTGATCCTGTTAGTGAAGATGAGGTATCTAGTCTTATTAGTAATACTCTTAAAAATGATAAAAAATAAGGACCTAACAGCATACCTACATTTTTTCTTAAACTTACCTTTCACATAATCTCCAAACCTCTTAGCATTATGATAAATAATTCTTTTAAAAATGGCGAATTCCCTGATGTTTTTAAAGTAGCTCAAGTCATTCCAATTTATAAAGCAGGCTCCTTACTAGACTTTTCTAACTATCAACCCATTTCCCTTCTTTCCAACCTAAGCAAACTTTTTGAGAAGGCTATGCATAACAGACTATACAAGTTTCTAGATAAATTTAAATGCTTGTACCAACATCAATATGGATTTCGAAGCAAACATTCTACAACCCTTGCACTTATTGAAATTACTGAGAAGATTAGAAGAGCTCTAGATAATAAACACTTTGCATGTGGGGTGTTTGTAGATTTGCAGAAAGCTTTTGATACTGTGGATCACTCCATCCTCACAAAGTTAGAATACTATGGAATCAGAGGCATCCCACTAAAATGGTCTACTTCATATCTCAAAAATAGAACACAGTTTGTTTCCATTAATAGCACTAAATCTGATTTACAGAATTGCTCAAATGGCGTCCCACAAGGTTCAGTTTTAGGACCACTTCTTTTTCTTCTTTTTATTAATGACTTGAATACTTCTTTTAAATTTGCAACTGCTTACCATTTTGCTGATGATACTAATGATACTAATGATACTAACATGCTACTGGTTAACAAATCATTTAAAAAAATCAACAAACATAATAATCATGATCTTGGAAATCTTGTTCAGTGGCTTTGTTCTAATAAACTTTCTCTTAATTCTAACAAAAGAGATTATCATCTTTAAATCCAATCTGGCACCAATTAATAAGCTATTAAATTTCAGACTAAGTGGACAAAAAATTTATCCTTTAGACTATATTAAATATCTTGGGATTAAAATTGATTCTAATCTTTCTTTTCAAGGCCATCTGAATGACTTAGCAATGAAACTCAGCAGATCTAATGGAATGCTAGCCAAAGTCCACCATTATGTAAATCTAGAAACTCTGCTAAATATATATTATGCTATTCTTGGGTCCCATCTAAGATATGCATGTCAAGTATGGGGACAATCCCATAAACAAATCATTTTAAGGTTGTCCCATCTCCAGAATAAAGCCTTGAAAATAATATATTTTCAGTATAATAACTCTAAATCTAATGTACTATACCTAATCTCCAAAATATTAAAAATAAGCGATCTTGTGGTATTCCTTAACTGCCTATTTGTATGGAATTATCATCACAAAAACCTTCCCCTATCATTCAACAATTTCTTTTCAATTACAAATTGTCACTACCCTCTTCGCTCCATCAGTAGCTTAAACTTAGTTATTCCGAAACACCAATCTGCTAAATATGGAAATAAATCTATTGAATATCAATGTATTAGCTCATAGAACAAACTACCTTCTGATCTAAAATCTCTTAATTCAATCTCTGAACTCAAAATCAAGGTTTTTAATTATCTGTTAAAAAAATACAATTAAATATTTCTACCAACTAATATTGACATTCTTTACTATATATGTCAATTCGTAATCCTTCAGTTTTTAATTTGATATTTTTAAAGGGATCCCTAAGTGCTATAAAGATATGATCTCATATGAAAA
Organism: Hydra vulgaris; assembly: GCF_022113875.1. Taxonomy (NCBI): domain Eukaryota; kingdom Metazoa; phylum Cnidaria; class Hydrozoa; order Anthoathecata; family Hydridae; genus Hydra; species Hydra vulgaris. The sequence goes on along the minus strand of NC_061167.1, from coordinate 39,714,114 downwards.
AGCATAAAAAAAAAAAATGTTTGATGTACATTATTTTTTCTAAAACGCAATAATTAACACACACTAACAAATTTAATTTTCAAAAAAACGCTTTTCTTCGATTAAAAAAAATGCGTCTTGTCCAAAGTTTATTGACTCTACTGCCTCAAAAAACTAACATTAGTACGTCAAATTAAACAAAGTAGACAAAATGTCATTATTGCAAACTTATTAGTTGGTAATTAAATTTAAAAGTAGAGTTGTTTTTTTTCAACTAACACATAATTACTTACAAGAATAAGTTTTGTAGCATTATGTGAAAATATATTTGTATATTAAAATTTTTTTTATAATATTAATTTATATATTTGTGTTATAAGGGCAATTCCACGGCTAAAAATGAATAGAAGTCAAATTTTAAACTCTTTTTAGTCAGTTAAAAACAAATGAATATTGACTTAGACATAAGAAAGTTTATTTAAAATATTTCCTTAGTAAAAAAATAAATTTATTTCAGTAATTTTTATGGTTTCAAAAGTGACGGTTACTCTCATTTTTGCTTGATACAAAAAATAATGATTGTTAAATGTTTTAGTTGAATTAACATTTATGTTAAATTGCTATATTTTTTTGGTTCAAATTGATAAGGTTGAATAGACATTTTATTAGAAATTAATCTAAGACAAGGCTCGAATTAATGCAAAAAAATCTAATCGCGAAAAAAAAAAAATTTTTTTTGCTCTCTCCCCCTCTCTCTTATAGCTCGCGCCGATGTGCGATAATGGGGGGAAAAAGTTATCGTCAATAAATCAAATAACATCGTCAAAAACTTAGATACCACGTTTTTTATAATTTATTGTTTCTTGAATAAAGGACTAATAAAAGTTTAAATATAATTAAGTTTTTCATTTAAATGGTTGATGTTTTTATTCAATTTTTCTATTTCAAGTTTTCCAATAAAAGATAAAACAAAAAAATTTGGTTTAATAAATCGAATTATACTTCATGTTTAAAAACGTTAAAGTAAAAAAATTGCTGGTTTTTATTAGCATATTTATACTGTTTGAAAAAAAAAAACTAATAAAAAAGAATTAACTAATAATATATTAATTAATAATTATATATTAATTCTTTTTTATTAGTTTTTTTTTTTCAAACAGTATAAAAATGCAAATAAAAGTCAGTAATTTTTCTGCTCTAACGTTTTTAAGCCTTATTTTAAACATGAAGTTTTGATAAACAAAGATAAAAACCAACTTTTCAACTTTTCGCTTTAACGACCTTGTAAAAATATTCCTCACAGAGATTTAAAGTAATTTAAATTCAAAAATGTTTTACGTTGAAAGAAAATCTCCGCGCGAAAGAGCAAATCATCTATTCATCTATCTATTTAGAATAATAAATTTTGTGTGACGTTCTTTATGATAAAAACATTACTTTTAAGAATTGCTAAAAAAAATGCTAAGCTAGAAAAAAAGTAATTAATCAACCAAAAAAAAAAACGAGTCGCGAAAAGATTTTTTTTAAGAGAAAACTAATCACAAAAGTGTGTGTTGCAATCGCGATCGCGATACGCTTAATACGAGCCCTGTAAGACTTTTTTATAAGTTCTAAACTATTTAAAACTATTACTTATAACTTTTTTTAACGACGTCTTTCAACCGAATGCTATTATACTGTTTTTGCAAAACTAATTTAAAAAACTTGATTAAAACTTAACTATTTAATCACGACTTTTTTTTACTTGAAAATCGAAGTAGATATTCTAAAGTTGTTGTGACGTACTAACGTGATTTTTAACGACTAACAATCGAGTTTCAATGGTGAAAAAATAAAATCAAAATGGAGTTGTTTTTTAGTGATTTCGGCAATTGCTTTTTGTTAGCATGCATTTATTATTACAATTTAGTGAAAAAAAAAAAAAACTAACATAATTTTTTTTTATGCTCTTTCATATGAGATCATATGTAAGGAGAACTTAGGAATCCCTTTAACTTTTTGAAATTCTCTACTTATCTATCTACATCTAATTTCTCTGGTTTTCTATCTGCAATTTTTAAACTTTATTATTATTATTATTATTATTATTATTATTATTATTATTATTATTATTAGTAGTAGTAGTAGTATTATTATTATTAGTAGTAGTATTATTAATAACAGTTATTATTATTACTTTCATCATTGACTATATTGTTACGTTGTATATTGAGGTATTTACTTTATATAAGTACTTGTACTATCGTAAATTTCCTTGAAATGTTATAACTTATTTCGAAATATATTTGATTTGATTTGATCACGCATGAGGTATTTTTAACTCTTTATAATCTGTTAATATCTGCTTAATCAGTAATAAGATCAAAACCTTTTTAATTTGATAATTTCTGCAGTAAAAGATAAACCTTATGTTATTTTTAAATTAGTATAGTAATTTGTAAAGTCAGTTAATTTATTTAATTCATTTATTTTTTCAATAATAACACAATTCAAGTCCTTTGTCAATTGTATTTGAAGTATATTAATCTGCAATTTTTATTTTTTAATATTAGAAGACAATAATGACTCTAGAAGACGATGCCTTTTCAAAGGTCAAAACGTCAAACTCTTCATAAAATTAGTGTTAATCTCCAAAACCCTTACATCTCACAAGATCAATTCTATGTTGCATGTTAAAGAACAAGATTGTTTAATATCTTATTTTAAAGAAAATCTGTTTGCTTATATAATATTAAAAAAAAAAACATTTGATTGTGTGCTTTTTTAAAGTTTTTAAACATTTATTACGAAGTATGTTGTTAAACAAATATTGCAAAGGTTGCATTTTATAAATGTTTCTAACTTATATATTTTTCTTAATTTATATATTTAATTATATTTATGTGTTATTTATCATGTGTTTAAATGCGTTAAGGTTATATGGGTTTATATTTTGTATATTTTATATTATGTATGTAAATATCATTTATATATGAAGTGTTTCCATGTTTGTGATGTGTTATAATGTTATATGTTTATAGTTTGTAAGTGGTTATTATGTTGTTTGCATGGTTTCAAATTGTTGTGACTTGGCTTAGTTTACAGCAAGAGTGTTGTCCTTGCTAACCAAGTGGTGTACTTTGCTGTAATGTGAATGGTTTTGTTGAGAGCAAGATTGTTGTCTGTGCCAGTTAAGTGGTGTACTGTCATTATGAAACAAATTAAATCTGTTTGTAGTTAATCTAGTCATAAAATGTGTTGAAAAAATATTGTTGAAAGAATTTGTTTATAAGAAATGCTGAAAAGATATAGTTTTTTTATATCAATAATTTTTATAATATTTATAATTTTAAGTAAATTTTATTGAAAAGATATATACTTCATTAAATATTTATATACTGTTACTTTTTTAGTAAATTTATTTAAAATATATATACTTTGTTCTTTTTTGTTAACAATTTATGCTTTTTATGATAAATTTTTTTATAAAACTGGCTTCCTTTTATACTAACAGCTCCTATCTATTTAAACAATTAAGAGTTTCTATTTTCTTCATTAAATATGTATGACAAATGTTTTTTTTTATAAAGGTAAGTGTACAAAGTGTTACATAAGCTTTAGTAAATTTTAAAATTTCATTTGAGCCTTTATTAATGGATTATACTCTCAATAACTCTAACATTCTCTAACAAGCTAATTTCTTGATCCCTTTTAAGGTTTGAGTAATTGAGAGTTTACTGTAATATGTTATGTTATTTGTTAATTTTGTGATTTTGTTGTGTTGTATTGATAGATAACTTGGTTTACTTTCACGTCAGGGTCTTTATTTTAAAACAATTATTGGGTAGTTTCATTACTGAAACTGACTACATATAATCATTGACTAAAAGCTAAGGATTCAGTTTTCAAATAAAAACAAAGGTATATCTTATTGTGATCATTTATTTTTAGCCTTGCTTTTTTAAAAAGAGTTGTTAATCAAAACTTGCAACAATAAATCTTGAAACTTTCAAAAAAGAAAAACAACCTCACAAAGTATGTTTCTTATTTGTTATCTGCCACATTTTTGAGTTTTAAAATAAATAAATAAAGTACATAACAAATTAATGTGTATTAAGTGTATTCAATAATAAATTTATTCCATTTTTAGGTCGAATTTTTTCTCCTATGACTAATTTTGAAAATTCCTACAGAATTTAAGAAATGTTGATTGTATTCAAAAAGGTAAAACGAAGCTTGATAATCTTCATACCATTTACTTAAAGATAGGGTAAGGCGGGGCAAGTTTGTCATGTTTTACTTTAACAAAACGAATTCACATTTAAATAAGTTAACTTTTCTAGTTTAAAAACGTTTTTTTATTAATTAGGGTCTCTACTTTGTTAATGCATTGAATCAAAATAAATTCTGAAGTTACTTTAGCATATAACTTGATTTTTTCGTCATTAAGTCATGAGGGGCGAATTCGTCAATTACGGGGCAAATTCGTCAGTACAGCTTAAGTAATTGAAAAATACATCACGCGGGTGATAGACGAAATTCCTTTCTAGTGGTAAAGGCAGCTTACCAAGGAGAGAAAAAAACTTTGACATAAAACATTTTTGAGGTCACAGTAGGATGATTCCTCTAATCTAGATTAGTAAACCTAGAAGTTGCGAGTTCGATTCCCACCGCGGCCCCGGTAGTACCGCCCTCAACTTGTTTTCCGCGCAGTGGCCTTGATTGTCAAGGTTCATGTTTCGGAGTTATAGAGTTAAGAGAGGGTTTAACCACAACTAAAGTAGCCTCCTGGACTGCAGTGGCTTTCATGGCCTTGAGGAGGTGAATTGAAATAAAAAAATCTAAAAGGACATCAATTGTTAAACTTTTTCCTGGAAAATATCAAATAATGATTTTGGTATAAATAAAAACCGTATAACCACGCAAGCGTAAAAAAAAAGCATGTTAAAGCAATAACAAAAATTATATCACTACTATGACTATTTAAGAATTTACAAGGCGTTTATATGTTCTTTGCACACAATTTGCACATGTATCAACTCCAAAACATCCTTCGCATGCCCACTGATTGCAACTTAAACATTTAAGCCAATCTTCACTTGTTTCTGCCCAAACAGCTGCACAAACACAACAAAAGTCTTTATCAGTGTTATTATTTAGTATAAAACTTGAAGAACTTGGGTGATCAGAATCAGCTGAAAAAAAAGTCTTTTTTGATTTGGTTTTAACTGATTTATCGTGATCCTTTTTTGACTTCTGTTTAACACTGACCACATTTTTTATTGCAGCCTTTTTAGCAGGAGGCTCTTTTATTAACTTAACATTATCTGGTGATGCAATAAGAGCAATGTGGCATTTTGAATGAGTAGGTTTGCTTTTTTTTTTTAGGAGAAGGTACAATAGTTCATAAAATAGATAAATTTGGGTCTCCCTGGTGAATTGTTGCTTTATTAAAAACCTCTGCTTTATTATATTTGAAGTCTTTCACTGGGTTTCTTAGGGGATGGAAACCACAATGGTAAAACGCATTAACAATCAATCCTCGTTTTGTAAGTATGTTGGGCCATATTTTGTTGAAAATAATGTGAAAGTTGCAACGAGGCAAAGAAATATCATCATTTTCAGCTAAGTAATTAGACAAGGTTTCAGACCACATATGTTTAACTACTTTATCAATATGTGTGTCAAGTGGTTGAAGGCGATGTGTACTATGAGGTAGAATGCATATTATTTCAATATCCATCTCTATTGCTAATTCAATTGCTTTAATAGTCACATGACTTTTGTGGCCATCCAAAAATAACAATACTTTTTTCCCATTCACTTTTGTACAAAACTCATTAGAATGATGTAAAAAAGCAATAAAAATCTCTTGATCAATATATCCGCTTTTAGTGCAATGTATTTTTGTACCCAAAGGAAATTTAGATGCATCTGGAGTCTTTGTTAAATATGAAAAATGGTGATAAGCTATCTCCTGCTGCATTGACAGTGGCCAGGTATGTTGTTAGTGTGCCACGTTCACCAATAGTTAACTTTTGTACCTCATGAGAACCCTTTAATGCTACTACCTTAGCAGAGACATTTAGCACAGATGAAAGGCCAGTTTCATCACAGTTATAAATAAAATTTAGATAATTTTTTATGTCAAACTGTTCATAAAAAGGTTGTAAATCGTTAAAAAATGTCTGAACGCTGTTCTCATTAAATGCTTCTGCTCTTGCTCAAGAAAGCTCATGAATTCTCATTGTCAACTGAGTATGCCTTTTTCGGAATGAAAGAAACCAATCACGTGATGCCAAACATTTATTATGCTAACTTTTTGGAATGGACTTCTGTAATAAATGGTGTCTACACAAGCTTTTGGCATAAAAATAAGCAGCAGATCTTAATCACATTATTGTAAGAGGAAACCCTCTATATAAAGCACCCTTTGAACAAGAGTTTCTTCTTGGTTTTTAAAAAAAAATTGTTTTACCACCTATAGAATGTGTTGGATGTTTTCCCCGTAATTTATCAATCAATGTTGTACGTGGAATATTAAATTGTTTTGCTGCAGTTGATATAGTTTCCCCATCTATAGTGGTTTGCAGAGCAGCCGGAATAATTTCTGCATTATAATTTTTTGGTCGCTTTGGTTTATAATTATGTACCATCTATATGTTTTAACATGAAAAATAATGCTATTAAAATTTACCATAATTTCAAACCATGTTTTTTATTGTAAAATTTTATTTTTTTGAAAAACATTATAAATTAATCAAAAAGTATAATTTAACATAAATACTTATGTACATCTACAATACATACATATGCATATCTTTTATTTTATTATTATATATAATAAGCATATTATTCTTATGTTATTTTTATATTAGTGTGTGTGTGTGTATATATATATATATATATATATATATATATATATATATATATATATATATATATATATCAGGCCTTGTTACGAGATTTCGCTGCGTAAAAAAAAGCGAAACGTGAATAAATGTAACTTTACTCAATATAGATATTTACATTGTTAAAAGTTAAATTACGCCAGTTGCGTTTTTACTTCATTGAATTAAAAATGACATTAAAAACTATTGTTAGTCTTTAAAACGAAATAGCTTTAAATTGAACAATATTGTTATAAAAATAAAAATAAAGTTTTAATGTTGATTAAAAAAAAGTCTTCTTGTAAAAAAATCTTATACTTATTTAAACTTGATTTTTAATATTTTTAAAAATTTAATAATTTAAATTTAACACTTGTTTATGGTTGATTTTCTTAAAGGAATTTAAATGTACTTACAACTAAACGCATAGATTGGGTTTTCCCCTTTTTAAAAAAAACGTTTGCACTAACTGGTTTTGATAAAATAAATATTGTAAAAAAATGAAATTTACTGCTTTTTGGCTTAATTTTTTTTTTATTTACATTAAAATATTTTATTTTTATGTGCAGTGAAACCTAATGTATTTTTACTATTTTATTACTCAATCCAAAAAAAAAAAAAAATAATAGTGTTTTTGGTTTTAAGATGTTATAAGCAGAATTTGTTTTTAACAAATATCATTATAATTTTAAAATTTATGTATCTTATATTTATAGCTCTGGTACTAGTTTTGTTTTAAAAATAAAATAAATATAAGTTGGGCTTTTAAAGAGTTTATTTACTGATCGCGTTATTTTTAATAGGTTTGAATTTTGGTTTGTTTTATAAAAAAATTCTTTGGCAAATGACTAAGGGAAAACCCAAACATAACATTTAAAACTCTAGTTTAAAAGAACTTTTTTGTATTGATATTATTTATTAACTTGTAGTTTTAAAATGAATAATGCGCTTCTTTAAATAATGAATGAAACTGTAAAATAATGGAAAAATAAAAACTGGAAAATAATGCGCTTTTGTTCAGCGCATTATTCAGACCAGTATTTGGAACTTACCTGAAACTTAACTGAAATTAAAATAAAGTTATATGTAATACGAACATTTTAAAGTAACTTGAATTAAATTTATTAAATCTTTTATTACTTTGGAAATTTTATCATTAAAAAAATGGAGCATTTTAAAATTAAAAATTTTTAAAATGCTCTGTTTTAAAATTAAATAAAAGAATTTCAATTAAATTTAATAAATTTATTTACTAAAAACTATGATTAATAAAAAAATATTTAAATTTAATAAAATAAATTAAAAATATATATATTTTTTTAAATTTGAATGTTTTTAAACTTATGAAATATAAAACTTAATATTAAATATGATAAAAAGTTTAAACTTAAAACACTTTTTTTTAAACTAATTTTTAAGAACAACAACAATAAAAATAATTAAACAAATTTTTCTTTAACAAAAAATCTATTAGTTGACAATTGTGGTTAAATGCTTTTACTTACGACTTTATTTTCTTCTGAATAAACGTCACATAAACGATATCAAATGATAATTTAAATATTCTAAAAGATTAAAGTTTTGGGTAACGTAAAACTGCTGAACGCGTAGGCAAATCGCCTTTTTGCAGGTAAAATGCAAGCATCGTAACGATTCTTAACAAGGCCTGATATATATATATATATATATTTATATAAATGCTTCATATTTTACAATAAATGATACATTTGTTTAAAATAAATACTAAAAAAAATACTTATAACAAATATTTTATACTGTACACACATTTTATACTATATACTTACTATTTACTTTTTACAATATCTAATATTTATAGTAAAAAGTATAATATATATTTTTTTTAAATAGAATAAGATCTTTGCTATATAATATATAGTAAAAATGTTATTTTACTGAAAAAATAGTAAATATTAAGTATTCTCATAATATTTATTAAAATTTCAATAAAATTTCAACAATATTTAATATTTATACATATCTTAAATATGTATAAAAATATATAACATATGTTTTATATACTTATTATTTACTATATATACATTTCAGACTATACATTATAATAAGTTTGTTTACATGTTTCACATCAAAGTCGTGTTTATAATTAAAGCTTCAAAAAGTTTTAAAAGCGAACTGTAAATTAATAATTCTGAAGAGCCTGTCTCTTATAAGTAAATTCTAAAGCTTTGAAGTGCATTATGAGCACAATTTGTTTTTTCTTTCAAACGGCACTAGGTAGTTTAAAAATTTCCGTGATGAAACAACCTAATTTATTTTGAGTATTAACTTTTCTTTAACGATGAAGTTGCCCCTCATTTGAGCATGTGCTAACAATCATTACATGACGATTCCAAAGACAAAAACATAGTAACTTAAATTATTATTTTAAAACTACTGACATCAATCAACCAAAAAATATATACTTTGTGGTCAAATCATATTTTGACAATTTTTTGATGATAGGCATTTAAGCAGAAAAATATTTTTTCAACATCAATGTTTACCTGCAATATTTAAAGAATAAAAGAAGGTAAATATATAAAACATTTATTTAATAATATTCTACAAATATCAGTTAAAAAAGTTTCGAAAAAACCTAGTAAATAAACTTCTTAGTTTTTATGTATTATTATTTTAAAGCTGAGTCGCATAAGTGACAGATTCGCTCTGTGACGAATTCACCCCGCCTAACCCTATATAATAGAGAATGTTTTAATTTAAATTAATCTTATAAGTATTTTTAATGTTGAATATAAAATTTTTTGTAGTTTCTTTTTTAAAGTTTAAATTTTTATTTTATCTCAAAATTTTTTTGTTTGTTTTTCAAATAAATTTTTATTTTTTTATCTTTGGAATTTTCGTTTTGAATGGATATATTGGCTATTTTCACGAACTTTTTAGCAAAAACTTAACTGCAAACGTTTAAGCGAAGCAAGGTATTTTAATGACCACAACAGTTATGATGTTTAAAAAACATTTGCTCATCAATTTTTAAAATTAAATATAATGGTATTCAATATATTTTATTTAAATTAGACTGTTTTCTTTTAAATTAATTATAATTTAACAACCAATAGATCCATGGTTTAACAACCAATAGATCCATGGTTTAACAACCATTAGATCCATGGTTTAACAACCAATAGATCCATGGTTTGCAAAAAAGTTCGCATTTTATCTACTAGAACTTTAAATTAATTTATTTTGCGGTTTATTAAAATAAATTAAAGTATAAAGACTAAATTAAGAACAAGTTAAGAAATAGTCGGGTGTGGAATCGACTTACTACCGTTTATTAAAACAAATTGCCATTTATTAAAATAAATTAAAGTATAAAGACTAAATTAAGAACAAGTTTAGAAATAGTCGGGTGTGAAATAGACTTACCACGACCCATATAGTACGGGTCATGATAGCTAGTTAATTAATTATTAATAAATTGCCAAACTATTTTAAATCACTGTTTGTTTAGAAATTGTCGTCAATTCATTTTCATAGAAAAAAGTTTTGAGTTGTTTTACCTTTAGAAAAATCGTAGTTAAAATTTGAGTCAATAAAACTTTGGAAAAAACATAGTTGAAACAACTTCCAGGTTTTTAAAAAATTAATAAAAATACTAGCAATATTTTTCTAAGATGTTGTTAAATGTTATAATAATAAAATATTGTTAAATGTTTCGTTGTTAAATGTCATAATGGTCAGTCTAATTTTTATATTTAAAGTGTCTTTAAAAATGCTATTTTTTAGTTAAATTAATTAATTTTTTTTTTCTATAATAATTTTTTTTGTATAATTCTTTATTCGATTAGTTAACTTTTTTTTAAATAGGGTTTTAGTACAAATGACTTTTTTAAAAAATGTTATAAATAAAAAAAAAAAAAAATGTTTTTACATTTATATCAATTCCTTTTTCCAAGGCAACACGTTTAGCAAGTGGGCTAGCAAATACACGGTTTGTAGAAGATGGTGGTGGAGGTTCTTCAACTACTGGAGGTGAATGGCTGGCAACTGTTGAAGGTGAAGCATCAAGCTTTGCATCAAGAGTTTTTGTGGTCTAAAATAGATTACAAAAAATTATATTTTTGACAAAAAACTAATTTTACCTTATTAATTAAAGTAAAAATAAAAATAATTCATAGGTTTTTTTTAAGTTATAAATATTTTCATAACTTACAGTTATGAAAATATTTGTAAATATTTTATCCCAATTATTGTCCAATCAGTCTTCTTTTTATTATTAGCAAGGTCTTTGAGTCTTTGATTAACAAGTTTCTCACATCCCATCTTGAGTCAAACAACTTACTGTCAGACAATCAATACGGTTTTTGATCCTCTCGCTCTATCGCTGACTTGCTAACTGCTATGACTGAAAGATTTTATTGTGCATTAAGTGGAGGCTGAGAGGATAGGGCTATTGCTCTTAACATATCTAAGGCTTTCAACAAAGTTTGTCATGTTGGTCTTCTCTATAAGCTTTCTTTCTAATTCTCTATAATCATTTCTTTCTAATTGCTTTAGAAAGAAACAATTTGATAATTAAATTAAATAATAATTGATAAGTTAAATTAAATAAAACAATTTGATAAGTTAAACTAAATAAAGAAGACTGTTGGTCGAGGGTCAATAGTCTTCTTTATTTCCAGTAACTCCTGGGGTACCTCAAAGTTCTATCCTTGGTCCTATTTTGTTTATTCATCCCATTGGAACTCTCTCCCATCTTCAGTTGACAGAAGACTTAAAAAGTTGAAGGTTGTATGAGTCAGGGAAAAAGGAGAAACTAAACACAAGCTAGGATCAAAGACCAGACATAAGTTAAGGAGTGAAGGTAAATGATTAGGGTTGTCAGGAAAACAAGTCACAAAGTTAACTATTTAAGTAAGAGATTGAGAAATATATATAAAAGTTATAGGCTTCAGTGACAGCAGGGTCAATGGCATTAGAGCCAAGCCATTCAGTGTGATGAGAATTAAAGTCATCAATAACAACAATATTGGCAGAGGGGTAAAAAGAAAGAGCATGGTCAATTTGATCAGAAATTGTTTCTAAAAGAGTGCAGTCATGGGAAGAAGGAGAACAATAAAGAACTAAGAGAAAGGTGATAGAGTGAAGAGGTGCTAAGTGAAAGCACATAAATGAATGGTCAAAGGATTCGAACCTAATTTCACGATAAATAGGTGAATTGATGGGTATTTATAGCCCTAAGCCAAGATTGTGACTATTGGAGTCTTTGCAAATCAAAGGATAATGGGGATGGTTTTTTATGTTTAATACTTTGATTTATTATTGCCATAATTTAAGTTTAAAGAGAACTTGACACATTCATAGATAGAGCACGGCCTTCCAAGCAATGAGCTATGCAATTTTCTCAGTTCTGTTAACTAACCTTAAGTTGTAACACAGAGCTCTTAATGTAGCCTCAACAATGCTTACCAAAAGCATTTACAGGGACACCATCCATGCACAACATGGCACTGTTAACACTCTGATATTTTGCAGCTGTTGATGGAATTAGCCTCTCCAAGAGATACCACATAGTTCGGGAAACCATACTACCAGCCGGCCTCAGAAGTATTAAAGTTTTCAGAGTTGTACCCTCATTAGATGATAACAAGAAGAGTTGCATAGCCACTATCAACAAGGCACAAGTAAAACCCTATGAATAAAGTCAAGAAGGTCCAGCATTCATCATCCTAGACAGGAAACAATGTAACACAGGTTTACATCTATGCCAGCCTAATAGATGAAGTAGGGGTTCAAGGCTAGTCAACAGAATTATTCTGCTTACTGCTTAAGTCTTTGCCTAGGAGGCCTCCTACAAGACAGTAGCTGGATGCAGTTAACATCTGCCAGAGATGAGTATTTTTATCGAGACACTATCTCTAGCCTTTACTCAACCAAGAGTAACATGGCAGGGGATTTTTAAGTCAGAGTTTATTTCTCCTAGTCTTTGCCTAAAAAAACACACTCTACAAGGCAGCAGGGCATGGAGCAAGTAGTACTGGGTTGTATAATACCAGTAGCAGGGTGATCGTGATGATACTAAACCTGACCTGGAGTAACAAAAATTCTTTTTTTTAGTTGTTTCATTATGATCTTGATATGATATTATTTTAGGTTAATATCTTTTAAGGTATGCTTGCGTTAATGATATTATGTACCTGACTGAAACTGAAAAAAGTAAAAGTTAAGTAATAAGTTTCTAAAAAAATATTTTAAATTTTGTTCAAAACTTATTTTTAACTAATTGATCTTTTTTAACTAATATGAATCTTTTTGTTACTATGAAATGTAATTTCTTGTAAAATTTGAACTATTGCAGAAAAAAAGCTAAATAATTAATGGCAATAATGCAAAAACTTAATAATTTAGAGTACAGCATGAATTTTGGTCAGTGTATAACAATTCTGTATTTTTTTTTTGTGTTAAATAAATAACACACTTTCAAAAAATACCAATTAAAAAAGATGTCATAAAGAAAACAGAAAAACTGTTTTTACTTTTTGCATGAAGAAATGCTTTAGAACACTCTCAGCCTTTCAGACAGATAAAATTATGCATATCTTCTTAACAAATATCAATTTTCTTCAGGCTATAGCACCTTAAAAAAATCTGTGGAACATGCAGAACTGCTGTTTACAAGCAAGTAAGGGAATAGGAGGGAGTAAAGTAAACTTAATACACTATGTTAAATTAACTTAGGTAAATTTAATACACAATATATATATATATATATATATATATATATATATATATATATATATATATATATATATATATATATACACCTTGTACAGAAAGTTTAAACGGACTTGTTTTTTTAACTTATAAAATGCTTTTAAGAAATGATAACCCGATAAATTAATGAGATATGCTCTGTATTTTTATGTTTATTTATACTATGGCTATTAGTTATTAGTTTAGATAGAAAAAAAATTGTATGAATATTAACTCCTTTCAATTTTTTGAAATAAAATTTAAACACACTTTGATAAGAAAACGCGTAAAACTCATTTATTGAGAGATTTTTTATTGAAGTCTTTTACATTTTTATCACTTAACAGCCTGTTAACGCTAGTATATTACATTTGGATTCCTATTCTTATTTTATTTTGAATAAAAACCATGATATGATTTAAAATATAGCAATTTTCAACTGATACAGCTTTGCCAAAATATAATACTATAAGGGGTAAAAAAGCTGTTTCGTCGAAAACATAATGGCAAGTCATTGAAATGCATAAAATGAAAATAAGCAATAGAGAAATTGGCAGACGCCTAAATATTTCTGAATTCAGCGTTTGTACAACAATAAAAAATTATTTATCAACTGGTAGTGTCAATGATAAACCTCGTACTGGGCGTCCGAAAAAAATTACAGCACGCGATGAAAACATGCTTTACATGCTAAGCAGACGTAACCCAAAAGCGGGAGTATCAACTTTAAGTGCAGAAATCAATAGTTCGCTGGTAGACAAAACAGTTAGTCGAATGACTATAAGTAAGTTATTACGCAAGAAAGAATTAAATTTGTTTCATTGTGTAAGAAAGCCTTTGTTGACATTAACCGATCGCCAAAGACGAAAAAAATGGTGCAAAGAGCATTTAAATTATTCAGTAGAACAATGGAAAATGATTATCTTTAGTGATGAATCAAATTTCGAAATTATTAACAGAAAAAATAAGAGATTTGTTTGTCGCAAAAATACAGAAAAATATTTGAAGCAACACCTATTAAGCCGTATTCAAAAAGGCGGTGGTTCCGTTGGCATATGGGGATGTATATCAAGCTCAGGCGTTGGCTGTCATAAAATATACGAAGGAAGATTAAACCAGTATGAGTATCGTGACATTTTGGAAAACGCGCTTATCCCTAGTTGCGATTTGTTCCAGGCTGATCAAAACTAGTTATTTCAACAAGACAATGCTCCATGCCATACAGCGCATTCAATCACTGATTATTTCCTTAAAAGTAATATTCAACTTATGCCTTGGCCAGCACGACCACCAGACTTAAACCCGATTGAAAATTTATGGAGCTGGATGGATTATCAACTAACAAAAAAGCAAATAACTAGTCACGAAATGCTCAAACAAGAACTGACCAAACTGTGGCTTGAAATACCAATCAAGATGATTGAAAACTCAATCGAATCAATGCCAAGGCGAATACAAGCATGTATTAAAAACAACGGGGGTCATATTCCGTATTAATATATTTCGATTAAAAGAAGTTGTAGGTGCGTTTAAACTTTATAGCACTTTCTTCTAAGTAATCTTTTGATAACTTGAAAATTTCAGAAAAGATTTTGTTTTTCTTATTCAAAGTTGTGTTTTTTTCTTAATTAATAATTGGCTAAAAATATTTAAAAAAAAAAACCTGGACCCTGCCTTGTGTTTTCTCTTTGTATCACTTTACATACCTAAACTTTTAAAAAAACAAGTGCGTTTAAACTTTCTATACAAGGTGTATGTATATATATATATATATATATATATATATATATATATATATATATATATATATATATATATATTGGAGGAGTGTGCTTCCTGTCATCAGTACTATCTTATATGTATTAGTTATTGTATTAGTTATATATATTAGTTATTGTATTAGTTCACCTGTAATCTACTTTATATGTATGTTTGTGTTCTGTCTAAACCTCTGGCGCAGTGTTCGCTCACCCGTAAGTTACTTAATGTTTTTTATGTTTTTTTTATGTATGTTTGTGTTCTGTCTGAACCTCTGGCGCGGTGTTGACCCACCCATAAGTTGATTTATGTTTGTTTGTGTTCTGTTTATTCTCTGATGCAGCGTGAGCTCAGTAACTAGCTACTTATTTTAACTACAAAACCTACACTCACCTTAGACTCCTGTATTTTGGTAGATGCAGTGTTTTTCCTAATGCACTTCCAAAATGTCATGCCTGGTTTTCTCAAAGTACTGTTGCGGGAAGAAACTCCTTTTAACTACTCCAGGTCAGGTCAGGATCATCAAGATCAATCTTGCTACTGGTATCACGTAACCCAGTACCACCTGCCACAAGCCCTGTTGCCTTGCAGAGTGTGCTCTTCTTAGGCAAAGGCTAGGAGAAATAAACTCCGACTTAAAATTCCCCTGCTTTAGGGCTCATGGTTGAGTAAAGGCTAGAGATGGTGTCTCAATAAAAACACTCATCTTGGGCAGATGTTAACTGCATCCAGCTAAACATCCCCTGGCTTAAGGCTCTTGGTTGAGTAATAGCTAGAGATGGTGTCTCAATAAAAATACTCATCTTGGGCAGATGTTAACTGCATCCAGCTACTGTCTTGTAGAAGGCCTCCAAGGCGAAGACTTTAGGGGTAAGCAGAAAAATTCTGCTAACCAGCCTTTAACGCCTTCTTCATCTATTAGGCTGGGGTAGATGTAACCTGTGTTACATTGTTTCCTGCCTAGGATGATGAATGCTGGATCTCCTTGACTCTACTCATAGAATTTTGCTTATGCCTCTTTGATAATGGCTATGCAACTCTTCCTGTTATCTCCATATGAGGGTACAGCTCTAAAACTCAGTTTAATGGTTCTGTGGTAGCTCTCAGAGAGGCTGATTCCATCAACAGCTGCAAAATATCAAAGTATTAACAGTGCCATGTTGCGCATGGATGGTGTCCCTGTTAATGTTTTTGGTGTGCATTGTCAAGGCCACATAAAGAGCCCTATGTCACGGCTTAGGGTTAATTAACAGGACTGAGATAACTGCATAGCTCATTGATTAGGAGGCTGTGCTCTATCTATGAATGAGTCAAGTTCTCATTAAACCCAAATCATGACCAAAGTAACCAAAAATTTGAAACCTAAAAAACCATCCCCCCCCACCTAAATGTTTTAATATATCTTTTACAAATATTCGCGGTCTACGAAGCAACTTTCCGTCAGTTGAGTCTTAACTCCTGCAAAATTCACCAGACTTGCTTGCACTCAGTGAAACAAATTTAAATTCTGCAATTCCTTCTTCAGATGTCAGTGTTGATGGGTACTATCCTTTGATTCATAAAGACTCCAATAGTCACATGCTAGGTTTAGGGGTAGACATACGCATTAATTCCCTTATTTTTTGTGAAATCAGGTTCGAATCCTTTGACCATTTTCGCCTAGCACCTCTTCACTCTATCACCTTTCTCTTTGTTTTTTATCGTTCTTCTTCTTCCCATGATTGCACTCTTTTAGATGTTATCTCTGATCAAATTGACCATGCCCTCTCTCTTTACCCCTCTGCCATTATTGTTGTTGGTGATTTTAATGCCCATCATACTGAATGGCTTGGCTCCAACACCACTGATCCTGCTGGCACTAAAGCCTTTAACTTCTGCGTTTCTCAATCTCTTACTCAGATAGTTAACTTTGTGACTTGTTTTCCTGACAACCCTAATCATTTACCTTCACTCCTTGACTTATGTCTTGTCTCTGACCCTAGCTTATGTTCAGTTTCTCTCTTTTCTCCCTTAGGTGGTTCTGACCATGCAATGATCTCTGTAAATCTTTCTTCTGGCACTTCTTTTTTGGGCTCACCTTATCATCGCACTACCTACTACTACCCTAAAGCTGACTGGGATTCTTTTTGTGATTTTCTTTGTGATGGTCCTTGGGCTGATGTTTTTTCTCTCTCAGCTGATAAATTCGCCTCCTATGTAACCTCCTGGAATCAGGCTGGAATGGAAGCTTTTATTCCTTCTCGTCGGTTTTAAGTCAAGCCTCATTCTACTCCATGGTTTTCTCCTTCTTGTGCCGCTGCTATATCCAATCGTAATCATTTTTTTCATCTTTTTCAAAAGAACAACTCTCTTGAGAACAAACGGCTGTTTATTATTGCAAGAAATCGATGTAAAAAGTTGCTTTCTGATGCTAAACTCCATTATTCTCAGTTCACTAAATCTCGCATCTTATCGCAGAAGTTAGGCTCTAAAGACTTTTGGAAAATCTTCAACAGCATTATTAACAAGGGTAGATCTAACATTCCATCTCTCATTCATGGGACTGATCTTATTACATCTCCCAAGGATAAGGCAGAACTATTTGCAAAGAACTTTTCTTCTAATTCCACTCTTGAATCTTATGAACATTCTCTTCCTTCCATTCCAGTCAAACAGGTTGACCCATTGTTAGACATTCAAATCACTCCGGCTTCTGTTGCTAAAGTCATATCTCAATTAAACTCGTCTACAGCTTGTGGTCCAGACAACATTCCTGTCGCAGTCTTGCAGAACTTTCTTCAATTCTCTCTAAACTATTTAACAAGTGTTTGACTGAGTCTTGTTTTCCTGCTGGTTGGAAAATAGCATCTGTGGTTCCAATATTCAAAAACTCTGGAGAAAATTCTGACCCCTCCAATTATCATCCAATCAGTCTTCTTTCTGTTATTAGCAAGGTCTTTGAGTCTTTGATCAACAAATTCATCACATCTTATCTTGAGTCAAATAAACTACTGTCAGACAATCAATACGGTTTTCGATCCTCTTGCTCTACGGCCGACTTGCTAAATGCTGTAACTGAAAGATTTTATCCTGCATTAGATGAAGGCGGTGAGGCTAGGGCTATTGCTCTCGACATATCTAAAGCTTTCGACAAAGTTTGGCATGCTGGTCTTTTCCATAAGCTTGCTTCATATGGTGTTTCTGGGAAAGTTTTTGAGATTATCAAACCATTTCTTTCTAACCGGTTTATTGAAGTCATCCTTGAAGGCCAACACTCTTCTTTATTTACAGTAACTTCTGGGGTTCCCCAAGGTTCCATCCTGGGCCCTGTTTTGTTTCTTATCTACATAAACGATCTTCCTGACAACCTTTCATCTAAAGTAGCACTTTTTGGTGATGACTTAACTTTATACTCCTGTCTTGACAAAAAGCCTTCTCTTTTCGATCGCCTAGAACAAGCAGCTGATCTTGAATCCGATCTCACTTCAGTAATAGATTGGGGTTCACAGTGGCTTGTGAATTTAAACTCTAACAAAACTCAGTTGTTTACTGCAAATAACTACCGTAATATGGTCAACATTCCTATATTAATGAATGACAATCCTCTGACTAAGTTCTCCTCTTTACGTCTTCTTGGATTATCGCTTACTACTGACTTTTTATGGAAACCATATATACAATCGATTGCTAAATTGGCTTCTGCTAAAGTTGCTTCTCTTTATCGTGCTCGCCATTTCCTTACTTCTGATTCCATTCTCTACCTCTACAAATCTCTTATTCGTCCCTGTATGGAATACTGTTGTCATATTTGGGCTGGTTCTTCTAACGATTCACTTTCTCTTCTTGACAAGGTCCAAAAACGCATTGTAAATGTTGTTGGACCTGGACTATCTGCTAAGCTTGAGCCTCTTTCCCATCGTTGTAAAGTTGCATCTCTTTCTCTTTTCTACAAATACTATCATGGTCACTGCTCAAAGGAGTTATCATCTCTAGTTCCATCAACTAAAATTCATTCTCGTTTTACTTGTCATTCTGCTAAGTCTCATTCGTTTACTGTATCAGTCCCTGCATGCTCTAAAAACTTTTATTCATCTAGTTTTTTTCCCCGCACTTTAATCCTTTTGAACTCTCTCCCATCTTCATGTTTTCCTGACTAATACAACCTTGAACTTTTCAAGTCTTCTGTCAACCATTTCCCTGCTCTATAACTTTATTCTTTTTTTTCCTAGTAACTCCCAACTTAATAGTGGTTGTTTGCAGCCTTGTTGGGAGTGAATGCAAATAAAAAAAAATCATTACAGAGTAGGGGACAGATACAGTAAAATCATTACAGAGAATCAAAAGAACCAATATTAATTTACCGCCTAGAAAATAATTACTGACTCAAAATCCTTTAAATGACAGTAGTGTGAAATGCCAAACCCTAATTGCAGTCTCTGAGAACCTTCCACTAAATTTAAACACTATCTAGCACACCTAATCTTTGATTTAGCCTAAGTCTCCACTTAATATTGTTTCTTTGTTAAGTTTGCACTTAATGTTGCTTCTTGTAAATCAGCTAATTATTTGTAGGGGTTCCAGTTGCACACTAGAGTCTTTCATGAGGTGTTATCAAGCTTTTAAGAAAGTCTGGCAGTGAACTCATAATAGTTAGATATTTGGAAATGCCATCCATAAACCAATCATTTATAAACCAAATAACTTACTCATGTTATGACTGATTCCATCAATGGAAATTCATCTTTTTAGTGTTGTGAATAATTTGTTTAAAGCATTAAAAGATTATTGCAATATATATATATATATATATATATATATATATATATATATATATATATATATATATATATATATACACACTTTTTTATTTTTTTATTTTATTTGCATTCACTCCCAACAAGGCTGCAAGCAACGACTATTAAGTTGGGAGTTACTAGGAAAAAAAAGAATAGAGTTATAGAGCAAGGAAACGGTTGACAGAAGACTTGAAAAGTTGAAGGTTGTAGAAGTCAGGAAAACATGAAGATGGGAGAGAGTTCCAAAGGATTGAAGTGCAGGGAAAAAAACTAGATGAATAAAAGTTTTTAGAGCATGTAGGGACAGATACAGTAAACGAATGAGACTTAGCTGAATGACGAGTAAAACGAGAATGAATTTTAGTTAATGGAACTAGAAATGATAACTCCTTTGAGCAGTGACCATGATATATATATATATATATATATATATATATATATATATATATATATATATATATATATATATATACATATATATTGCAATTTTTTTTTTAATGAATTTAATAAAATTGAGCTTTCAAAGTTGAAATATATATATATGAGAACAGTTGTGAGTTACAAAGTTAAAAATTAAATCAAAAACATCTTCATAACCAAGTCAAACAGAAGCTTATAGCGAATGAAATGGTGAAGTCTCTGGAAGACAACAATGGAAATCAAACGACAGTCATAAAATTTTTCATTTACTTAATTTATATTTCCAGTTTTATTTGTTGTTGAATCCTTACATCAGATGCCAACCTTTAAAAACTGAATAGAAATGGAATTTGTCCTGAGTGAAACAGAAATAACAACTAAATTTGTTCAGCAAAAGCTAGAAGATATTCCTATAATGATAACAATATGATAATGATATTGAGACATCATATTGAGACAAAGCCAAAAGATTATGATAACATACATCAACATGTTCTTTGAAACCATTGTGTTAGCCAGATATAGCTATGATTTTCAAAAACTCACTGGCTGAAGGCAGAGTCCCTAACCTACAGAAGCTAAAAACGTGACTTCTATATATAAAAATGGAAGCCAAAGGAAATGCTCGAACTTTAAACCAGTGTCTCTCACATTGGTACCCTGTAAGATAATGGAAAATTTTATACACAAGAAAATCATGAAACATTGCCTTAAAAATATGCTCTTCACAAAATCTCAACATGTATATCTTTCAAGACACGGCTGTACAACTAATCTACTAGAGGCATGTGACATCTTAACAGAAGCATTATTTCAAAACTATGTGATAGCCAGGATTAACATAGACTTTGCTATAGCTTTCAACAAAGTACCACATCAGCGTCTTCTTTTAAAACTTGAAGCATATGGCATAGACGGTACACTTCTAGAGTGGATAGCAGATTGGTTAAAAAAACGAAAATAGAGGGTGGTTATCAGCAATAGTAAATCTGAATGGGTAAATGTTACTAGCGGAGTTCCGCAAGGTTCAGTGTTAGGTCTACTTCTGTTTTTGATATATATTAACGACTTTCCAGACAACATGGTATATCATATAAAAACTATGATCTAAGATACCCTTAGATCTTACTGTTATCAAGGTTGATGACAGTATGATCTTATGGGTCATCATAACAGAAGATAATACAATAAAAATACAACTAGACATAAATCATGTGGTCAAATGGTCTAAGAAGTGGCTTATGTTTATCAACCTTTACATATGTAAAATCATATATGCTGGTTATTCAAATAAGTCAGTGCATCTTTACTCAATGCTTGACATAGACAACAATCGAATAGAACTTGGAACAACAGTTATTGAATGTGACTTCATGTGACAACAGTTATTGAATGTGACAGTTATTGTGCTGTGCCACTTTATCAGAGTTTACAGCAAAACTTTATCTTTATGATGGTTTTGCTTGTTAAATTTTGATGATGAATAAACAAATTTATACATATTACTACAATTCATAAAAAAATTATCAAACTTAAAAATACTGGAAAAAAAACTTTAGAGTATAGTAAACATATTTAAATTTTATAGAATTATTTTTGTACCCTTTAACACAGTTTTTTAACTGTGAACAATTTATCCCAGAAAATTAGTGATATAATAAAAAAATACTTTAACTACCAAAATACTAAGATTGTGAAAAAATCAAAACTAGAATACGAAATAGTCCAGGATTCTGGCATTAAACACACTGGTTGTAATGAACCTTTCAAGTCAATTAAGCAACCACTAATAAAGTTAGGAGGTAGCAGAAAAGCAAGTAAAGATTTAGAAACCAAAGCAAGGATGTTGTAGAAAAAAAAAACACAAGATGAACAAAAGGTTTTTTAAGCAGAAGGAACAGGTAAACATTAAATAATTATAACAAGTGAGATAAGTTATAGTTGATGAAACAAGATAGGCTTGAGCAGAGACAATATAAGCATTTGCAGATAAGAGAAAGTGATGCAATCTTATGGCAATGGGGTAGAGGCTCAAGCTTTACAGCTAGCTCTAACCTTAGGTTCAACAGAACCTATTGCAAAGTCCTAGGAGGATTAACTCTAAAAGTTAAACAACATTTACAATGTGATATTAGAGTTTGTCTAAAAAAAAGTCTCATTAAAAGAACCACCCAAATAAAAAAATAATTTTATACATTGAAAATTTTAGAAAAGTGTCTAGAACCTAATTTTTGAGATAAAATTTGATGTTTATTAATTATACAAAAATTCATAGCCAATGTAAAAAATTCATGTTGATGTATATTCTTTTTTTTAGTTACAACAAAATTATTTCACTTTAAAAAATTTAAATTGTTAAAAATTGTGGCTGTAATGTTTATGTTTTCAATATTCAACAAAAATGAAAAAAATTTAATACTTTAACTAAAATATAATTTCATTTTAATACTAAAAATGTTTAATACTTAAAGTATAATTTAACTATAAAACAACATATTGTATGCTAAGTATATTTTAGAGTTAACAACATTTAAAAAATAAATAACATTTTAAAAGTAAACAACATTTAAAAAATACTAACAACGAATAACATTTAAAAAAAATTTAAATAAAACTTATCTTTAACTAAGACATAACTTTAATGTTACAGAACAAAAACTCATAACAAGGCCTGGAGTATATTAGGATTAATATATGGTAGAAACATTCTAGATGTTGATACGTTTTTTACGCATAGTACTTATTTTTTTCACCATTGATGGTAAAAATTGAATAAATTTTCAATAACAAATCTTGTTTTGTTGCTATATACATGAAATAATTTTTATCATGCATTTCCTTAAAATAATAAAAAAAACAACTAAAAAACAACCTCTTCTCCAGTATAGTTTTTAAATGCATCCAAGTCCTCTTCATTACTAACAATTATAGCAATTAACTGATTAATAGCAACATCTCTTGTTCCAACTGGAACAATAATTTTAGCAAGATAGCCTGGCTCTGGAGTCTCCATTTCCATAGTAGATTTATCAGTTTCAATTAATGCAAGCACATCACCTTCATTAATTTTATCCCCAACTTTTTTCTCCCAAGAAACAATTGTTCCTGTTGTCATAGTTGGAGATAAATTGGGCAACAATACTTTTTCATGAGGTGGCATTGCTAGAATTTATATATATATATATATATATATATATATATATATATATATATATATATATATATATATATATATATATATATATATATATATATATATATATATATATATATATATATGTATATATATATATGTATGTATATATATATATATATATATATATATATATATATATATATATATATATAAATATATATATATATATTTATATATATATTTATATGTATATGTATATATATATATATATATATATATAAATATATATATTTATATATATATTTATATGTATATATATATATATATATATATATATATATATATATATATATATATATATATATATATTTATATATATATATATATATAGACACACACTCACTTACGATATACATACATACACATATATATACATACATAAGACATACACACAATATTTATATATATACACACACACACACATATTTTTTTATATGACGACATCTTGTATGAGAGTTGAATAAATTTAATATATGAACATCAATGGATACGAATTCTTTCAATACTAATTTTTTTAATTTAATTTAAGAAATTTTAGCTAGATTATTAATACTAGCATCTTCAGCTTTAATTGCAAACTATTAATTTAATTCAATTACAGACAAACGGTAACGCCACTTATTAATGGCTTCTATAAAGTTTGCTTTAATTGGGCTTCTTTAACATAGGTATAGAAAAATATGGCGTCCAGAATATTACATAGGTATAGAAAAATATGGCGTCCAGAATTATACATAGGTATAGAAAAATATGGCGTAATTATACATAGGTATAGAAAATTATACATAGGTATAGAATTATACATAGGTATAGGAAAATATGGCAGAATTACATAGGTATAGAAAAATATGGCGTCCAGAACTATACATAAGTATAGAAAAATATGGCGTCCAGAATTGCATTTTTACATATTGACCATCATCTAAATTCATATCTTTTTTATATATTTAATATGAATTTAGATAATGGTCAATATGTAAAAAAAGCAATTCTGGAAGCCATATTTTTCTATACCAATGTAATATTAAAGAAGCCCAATTAAAGCAAACTTTATAGAAGCCATTAATAATTGACGTTACCGTTTGTCTGTAATTGAACTTAATTAATAATTTTTAATTAAAGCTGAAGATGCTAGTAATAATCTTTTTAATGTCTAGTACGAGCTTGTTATAATAAAAAAAAACTTTCTTGTTAATAAACATTGTATTAAACTTATATTTCAGAGGTGGTATTGAAGAAGAATATCGTGATTGAACGTTACCTATTGAGTTTTTTGTAGTTAAATAATATTAGCTGTAGTTTTTGCTGAAATTTTGTAATAGTAATTTTAACCTATGCAATTTGTGTCTAAAGAAAATTATTATTAATTATAAAAATGAACTCCCAATAAAAAGAAATATGAAATTTATGAGCTTGTGTTTACTATTTTCAAACTTTTTCTATTTTCCTATTTTTAAAATATTTTTTTGAGGACTAATTTGCTACATGATGGTGTAAGGGTTTGTTCATAATAGACATCAAGCAGAATTTGAATAGTTAAGTAGGAGATCATTTGTTCTTTTCTACAGAGATTTTCATTGAACATAAATCACTATATTACCTTAAAAATCACCATTTAATGCCCACCATTGAAAAAAATATATATATTCAAAAGAATTTTCTTAAAATGAAAGCGGCAATTATATATCAAATATATTACTCTTAATAATAATTAATTAACATACACTGACTATTTTATAATATAAAAGTATATAATTCTTAATATATCTTTGAAAATCAGAGCTTAATTTGCCATATCGTTGTGAAACTACGTCTAATTTTGTGTTGATACAGACGGTATTTTATTTTTGGCAAAAAATCCTATGCATGATCAGAACATATTTTATTACTAGGGAAAGGGGGGGGGGGGGGTTTGATTAAGAAATTTTTTGACAAATTCCCAATTTCGTCAAAACGCTGTATCAAATTTATTCCTAGTTAATACCCTGATATATATATATATATATATATATATATATATATATATATATATATATATATATGTATATATATATATGTATATATATATATATATATATATATATATATATATATATATATATATATATATATATATATATATATATATATATATATATATACAGCCCTCAAAATTAGGGAAAATAATATTAGGTCTTGAGGTCAGCTAATTTTTGCTGACCTCAAACACCTCTAGGTTGGCATTGCCAAATACCGACTCTAATTTTGAGGACTGTGTATATATATAAATATATATATATATATATATATATATATATATATATATATATATATATATATATATATATATATATATATATATATATATATATATATATATATAATATTCCTTTGATGCAATTAAGTTGTCCGAAAGGGTGACTGTTGATTTTTATCGGCAGTTCTAGTTTTTTGTATTATATTGTTTTTATTTTAAATTCAAGAATTCAATAAAAAGAAAAATAATCTTCTAAAATAATAATAAAACTATCTTTTCATAGTCACAGTGTCAAAGTTTTTTTTCAGCATTTTTCATTATTAATTAGAACTCAAAAATATTGTCAACATATTTAATAAAATACTTTTTTTTTTTATTTTATTTTTTTTAATTCACCTCCTCAAGGCCGAGTAGGCCACTACAGACAAGGAGGCTACTTATTTTGTGGCTATAACCCTCTCTCAACTCTATAACTCCGAAACACGAACCTTGACGAACAAGGCCGCTGCGCGGAGAAACGAGTTGAGCGCGGTACTACCAGGGACGTGGTGGGGATCGAACCCGGAACCACTCGTTTATGAAGCGAGCGCTCTACCACTACACCACTACCGCACTACTTCCTAAATAAAAACTAAAAAGTTTTATCATTTAAACAAAAGTACCATTTTTTTTTTTTTTTTTTTCTACAAATTTTATTTAAGGATTTTGAGATAAAGTAATAAAACTAAATTTGCCCAAAAATATTATCTTTTAACATCATTTATGTGACTTATGTTATATGTATTTTTTTACGACCTAATATTTTAAAAATATTAGGTTGTAAAAAAATACATTAAAAATGACATTTAAAAAAAGGTCGTAAAAAATGATTTAACCGCAACTAAGAATTTATAAAGAAACAAATTGTTTTATAAAAAAATTCTTTTAACATCGTTTATGTGACATTCAAAGAATATTAGGTCATAAAAAAATTATCTTTTAACATAGTTTATGTGATATTTAAAAAATATTAGGCTGTAAAAAAATTATCTTTTAACATCATTTATGTGACATTTAAAAAAGGTCGTAAAAAAATGATTTAACCGCAACTAAAAATTTATAAAGAAACAAATTGTTTTGTAAAATATTTTTAATTTATTTAAATTTGATTCTAAAAATATTAATTTAGTTTTGAAGGATTGTAAAATAGTAAAATGTTGAATGTAAAATTTAGTTTCCAATAAATCTAAAATAGTTTTGCAGCTTTTATCAAATTTTTTTTCTAATCGCCTGTTAACTTATTCATTACGTAAAATATAAGTCATAGATCATCATAGATTATCATAAATTATAATAAGCAAAAGGAAATTAAAAATTTTATTTTTTCTTTTAAAAAGGGAGAAGTGCTTTTGTTTAAGAGAATTCTTTTCACAAATATATTTTTTGTTTCTTATTAATTCAATACCATGTAAATTTTTTTTGATGTAATACATTTAAGAACATAAATTATGCTTACAAATGTCTATTTGGTAACTGATAAAATATATCTATAAATTGTTTATAATCTTTATTAAAAATACTACATTAAATACATTATAATAAATAAATAGATAATGAATAATTTAAATTTTAAAAAAATAAAATAAATTGCAAATAAATCAAACAAAAAAAGAATATGTTAGGTATAAGATTATTTTAAGAAATAAATTATAAGGGAATATAATCTCTCTTTTAACTACCGAATTTAGATTCAATTAA
The DNA here is from genome assembly GCF_022113875.1 of Hydra vulgaris. Classification (NCBI taxonomy): domain Eukaryota; kingdom Metazoa; phylum Cnidaria; class Hydrozoa; order Anthoathecata; family Hydridae; genus Hydra; species Hydra vulgaris. The sequence continues at coordinate 39,686,412 of NC_061167.1, read as the reverse complement.
AAATTTTTGTTAAATTAGTTTAAATAAATTTTTAAATTTAACTTACAGCGCAATACTTTAAAATACTTTCAAAATATCAATAGTTTTTAAGCTCCTGTAACAAAAATCTTAATAATTACAACACATTAAAAGCGAAGGATTTTTAAGTATTTGTTAACTGTTTTTTTATATTTGTCAATACTTTGTTGTTGTAAAAAAGAGCACATATTTTTTTGATAAATAAGCCCTTAATTTAAGTAAAAAAACCTTTTTAAAAAATTATGTAAAAAAAATTTTTTTTAAATAGCGACAGGCAACTGAAAAAGTTGGCAAACGACAAAAATTAAAAAAACTGGTTACTTGCAGTCGCCCTTTTGACAACCGACCTAAAGTCCAAGTGTACACCCCAGTATATGTATATATATATATATATATATATATATATATATATATATATATATATATATATATATATATATATATATATATATATATACATAATTTTCCTAAGTCCTTTGGAGGTTCAACTTAATGGGAATTTCCCATTAACTCAAACCTCCAAAGGACCAAGGAAAATGGTTTGAATAAACGGTTGTTTATTCAAATTATTTTTGCTGTTCTTTTTATAAGATCCCATCAAACTGTCGTACTATTCAAATATTTCTTTCTGCAGAATCATTTCAGACAGTTATAATAAAATAAAAAATTTAAAATTTTACTTTTTTTATAAATACTTAAATTAACTTTCATTAAATTTAACTTGATTAAAACAAAACAGCTTCTCTGTAATTGCCTCATAAAGCAAAGTAGATAATTAATGGTGTTAAAATTTCAAGGACCATTTTTTGAAATATGAAATTTTGCATAAAGTGAGTTTGATATTAGAAGAATTCTACATGATGCTTATAGTTATCCCTAGGAAAGTTGTGTCAAAAACTCTATAAAACATTTTGCTTCAAAATACTTGTATATTCCTGAACCAAAAGTAATTTCTTTTTTGCATCAGGAAAATTTTTTTAATCTTGAGATATTTTTTATGTGAAGATTATAAAGAGAAAAAAAATGCATGAAAAAGGGTTACATATAGAAGAGAGCGAGACGCTATCAAACATAGTATTTGTAGAGGCATCTTTAAAGTTGTGACAACCTCTTTTATATGTTAAAACAGTTACTACTAGAGCTATGTTTTGAAAAAAAATTATACCATTTGACATCATTAGGCTGAAAGGGATCGAAATTTGTGTTTTCTTGATGACAAAGTAATTAATTAGTTTTTAAAGTTCATATGTTTTAAGATATCTTATTCAATCTATGGGCTCTTTATTTCATTAAACAAAATCATTTGAATCAATTGAAAAAACAAGCTGATGTTAAAAATAAAGCAATTATTTAATACAGCATTTGTGAGGGGTCCTAAATCTGTAGAATAATACTCAATTGTATCATGAAAAATTCTATAAATCATTTTTTAAAAAACTTACTTTCAATTTTTAAAAGATTTATGTTAATATAATACAAAGAATTGCAATACAAAGCCATTATTTATTAACACTTAGGCTTAAAATTTATAAAAAATATATTATCTGGTCATTTAAAATGTAATTTGGACCGTTGAATGCATTATTTGAGTTATAATAATTAACTAGCTGATCTGACATGTAAAAAATATGGATCTTTGTAAGCCTACAGACCTTTTCTATTCTTATATATATATATATATATATATATATATATATATATATATATATATATATATATATATATATACACACATCCTAGCTTTCCGGACCCATAAAATATGGGTCAATAGCAAAACTACATTTTCTATACTTATCTATGTTACACCGATCATTTCTATACCTACTATTTCTTTACTTCAATATTTTTACGTCAAATAATTCATTTTAAAAAATTGCTTTAAGAGCAAACAAAATTAACATGCACACCACTTCAGCATACCTAGAGCTTATAAGAGATTTATAATTAGATTTGTTTTTCTCCTAAATGCATATCATTGATTGCTCTGTGGTTTAATGCGTTGTCATCATTGTCATTTTGGGGGATTAATAATCTCCCCTAATAAATTTTGAATATTTTTCAATCTAGCTGTGTTTATAGCAATATTTATAGCAAAATTTTTATTATAGTATATATCTATAATAATTATATCTATAATTATTGCTTATAGCAATATTTATAGCAAAAAATACTTGTATAGCAAAAAAAAATTTTAATTGTTAAAATAAAATTCAAAAGTTTTCTTATTTTTACAGATTTATTATACTCGATTGTTCCATATACTGCCTGCAAACTCAACATATGCTAAAGAGGTTAACTTTCACAGACATTTGTATGCAACACTATACAAATAGCAGAACTAAGAAGATCTTGGGCCATTAAAAACTATAGAATATAAAATGCTAAGGGATCATCTATAAATTAAGCAAGGCTGAATTTATTTTTAAAAGAGGAGATCTTAAGTTCTTTTAGATGGCGATTTTCATTAAACTTGATGAGCTATTTTGATTTTTTATTTAACATGAATCTGCAAGGGAAAATTTTGATCTTTTTTGTTTTTTTCATTAGTAAAATTTAGCGTTGCGTAATTTATGGAGAATCTCTTATTTAAAAGTTTAGATTGTGGGTCAGCCAAAAATTATATAAAGCCAAAAAATAATGGAGTATAATATTATTTTGATGGTTATCTAAATTCTGTTGTTGTTGCGTACTTGGTTTAGAATGTTTAACAGGGCTGTGGTAAAATAACTGTAAAACTCTAAATTTCTTTATTGTATCAATATTAAATAACTTTTCATTATTTTTAAAAGTATTTACTTTAATAAAATTTTATTATTATTAAAGTATAAAATTTAATTAATAAAGTTTAATTTAAGTATAAAATTAGAATTTTCAATTATGCTCTTATATTAAACATACTTTTTAAACCCACTTACTGTTGTAAAAAAGTTGAGGTTGCTGCGTGGCAAAACCATCAGCTTGCTTTATTTTTTAATTTTTGTTATTTAAAATGCAAAGTAAAACAACTTTACAGTTCTATAGATTTTATATTCTATATGTAAACATGTTGTATACTCATTTTCTTGCAGAAACTCACTTAGTTGTAAAAAACTTGAAACGTGAAACTAAAATAACATAAGTATCTCAACTATGACACACATACAACAAATATCCTCCAACTTGAGATATGTTTTAGTATGTTTTAACATTTTGAAGTTTACGTATGTTAGATATTTGCATACATTTTTGTTCACGTTTTCTTATTAAACAAAGCTGTTGCAACTCTTTCTCGCCATTACCTCAATTGCAATAACTGCAAAGAGTTCTGTGTCAAATAGGGTCCAAAGGGCACTACTACGACTATTAAGTTCAGTATTATTATACAGATTTGTTTATCTTTCATGTAAAAATCTGCCTTTTCTCTATGTTTTATACTTTTTTTTTAAGTACCCCATGGGTGGGGCAACTTAAAACAAATTTCTAATTTTACTTTAAATAGTCTTACAAGTTTAACCTGATATATTTTGGTAATTTATAAATTTAATTTTGTAGATATAAATTTATTCTACAAATTAAACAATTCACCTAAATAAGACGGATTTTAAAAATTGTTACAAAGCAAGAACCAAAAGAGTGCCTCTCTCCTGTAACTTTTATTTTTATTTTTCATAATAAAAAATAAATAACATATTTGATACTTAAAATCTATAAATAGTAAATTATGATTATAATTATGTATTATGTAGCTGGCACTACTAGACACTTGTGATGGTTCATTTAGATCAAGCAGCTTTTCCCTGAGAAGGATTAGCATTTTTGCAGCAACCTCATAACTGTTATTTCCATTGAAGTTTGAAGTTCTTTGTGCTATATTTATATGCAAGATATACCTGAACTGGTTAATTTTGAAATCTTTTTAAATGGTTTGAAAGAGTAGGATATCAAAATCACTATTTGTAGCATCTTTAATATTAAATTTTATGGCAATTAAAATATCTTTTTTTTTTAAATTACAAAGTAATGAAGATTGATTCAAAATATATTGATAAACTGTGATGAAAAGAACCCCTGCATAAGCATTGCTCAGGAGCTGTTGATTGATGTCAATGATAATCTTTATTTGCTTAAAAAGATCTGGTGACCAATCAGGAGTATATGGTTATGATGTCGAAATCAAACTCAATAGAAGTACCCAAAAGTAACAAGACCAAAAAAAGCTTGCCAAGTTTAACCAAATGTAAATTTTTTGATTACTGTTGCAATAGATTTTGCTACGAGGTCGTAGGGTCAACAAGGAGAAAACTTCAGAAAACTTTGACGAAGGATAACTACTACTTACGATAAAAAGTAAAATTTTAAATTTTTTTAAGAGTCACAAATGATTCTGACTAAATAAACTGAGTAAACAATTTAAGACAAATTTCATATATAACTTGGTCCTACAGAACACACAAAAAAAAACTTTAATATGTATTTTATTACATACTCTTCAACAGTGATAAATTGTTATGGAGACAATTGCAGAGGAGAGTTTTTTGTTTATTTTTAATTAAATTTACTGAGAGTTAGGTTTAGTTTGATAATACTTATAATTAAAGTAAAAATTTCAATTTTGTTTGTTATAAGTGTCAAAAATGATTATGAATTATGTGGATGCATAGTTGAATAAAAAGATTGTATTTTTATACTCTATTTTTTTAGGAGTTATTTCAAAGAAAATTTTAATTTAAGATTTGGTCGCTCCTAAATACATGTTTGCAGTAAATGCAAAGAATTAGATTGAAAAATTAAGTCACCTTTACTGAATGAATATGATGCTGTTGTAGGAATAATGGTGCACAAAAAAAAGACCCAAAAAGTATTTTTAAGTTTTTTAATGCTGCTTTGTAGACTTTGAGTCAAAAGGACTTGTGGTTTTTAAAATAAAATAAAATCTATAGCAATTTTTTCAGAATTATATAATTATAATTAATATATATAAAGATAATTTTTTTTTTTTTTTTAATTTACAGTGTTGATTTTGTAACATGGATGGTTTTTGCATATCACAATATAACAAGAAAACTTGTTTTAAATTTATTTTGTTTATAAATATTATTTATCAACAAACAAAATTATTCATTTACTTTATTATTTATTTACTTATTTCTGCTTTTTTTGGATATGATTAAAACTATGATTATATCAACAACAAAAAAAAAGTTTTAAACTAAAATAGAAAAATTGAAACAGAAAACCTGATCAAAGTTACCAATCATTTATATCATTACTTTTGCATTATAAAAATGCAAAATTAGTGTAATTTGCAACAACCTCTATATCATTTTGATATTTTAAAAATAAATGTATATACTTTGTGGTTTAATTCAAATAACTTTAAAGTTTAAAAAGTTGTCTAATACTTACTGGCATAATTTCTTTTTATAGACATGTCATTTAACCTTCCTTGATTTTCCCAGCATGATGTGAACAACCTTTGAAAATTAAAAAAAAAATTCTTTTTAAAAATTAAGTGTTTGAAACTAAAAAGTATTGAACTAAAAATTAAGTGTTTGAAAAACAAATTAATTTTCTAAACTATTTAAAATTTACTTTTTTCATATTATTTTAATCTTGCATATATTTAAAATATTCTCCTATATTTTTTCAATTTCATGTATATTTTAAATTTTCTCACATATTCTTATATTATTTCAAAAATTCAAAGTTGATTTTTTACCAAAATTGATTTTCTATATCAACAAAAAAATAACTTATTAATATATTTTACAAAAACTCACAACAGAAATTGGCTCATAGTTATGAGCCAATTAAAGTAGTCAATAAGGTGACAACTACAAACATAAAAAGCACAATAAAACATAAAAGAATAAAAATAACGCTATGATATATTTCTCTTTTTTTTTTATGTTCAGATTCACTTTCTACAAGGCTGCAAGCAACCACCATTAAGTTGTGAGTTACTAGAAAAAAAAGACTAGAGTTATAGAGCAAGGAAACAGTTGATAGAAGATTTGAAAGATGTAGGTCGTATGAGCTAGGAAAACATGAAGATGAGTTCAAAAGGGTTGAAGCACGGGGAAAAAAACTAGATAAATAAAAGTTTTTAGAGCATGCAGGGGCAGAAATAGTAAAAGAATGAGACTTAGCTGAATGACATTCAGTCAAGCAAGGATGAGTTTTAGTTGATAGAACTAGAGATGATAGCTGCTTTGAGCAGCTACCATGAGTATTTGTAGAAAAGAGAAAAATATGCAACTATACATCGATGGGAGAGAGACTCAAGCTTAGCAGATGTGTTTACAATGTGTTTTTGGACCTTGTCTAGAAAAGAAAGAGCATCATTGGAAGAACCAGCCCAAATATCACAACAGTTTTCCATACAGGGGAGAATAAGAGATAGTAGCTCTATAATTGGCTAATTTAAGTCAACTGACACTTATCCTTCAAAAATAAATATTGTTATAAATGTAAATTGTAAAATAACCGATAAAAACATTAATAAAAAAAAAAACCAACTAGAGTGGCAAAAACTAGCAAAAAAATAAAGATTTTACTTTCCTTTAGTTTATAAATGTATCCAACATCTTTAATAAAAACCCTGCATAATTTGCATAGGCATTGCTTTGGAATACAGTTTTTTATTTTAAGTTTAAATTCCTTCATAGATGAAGATGTTTCACAATCATTCATAGATATTGGCGCAATATGTAATTTTACTTTGAAAATCTCAGTGACTAAAAAATGCAGGTTTTTTTTGTGTATGGTTAAGGTACCGCTGTTTAGTAAGAGAGTTTCAAATGGAGATTCATAGTGTCTGTATATAATTCTTTAAGCTCTCTCATGGATTCCATTTATGTGCTTATTTAGTTTCTTACTGTGAAACATCTATACAAGTGGGCAGTATGAGAAATTATAAATGCAGAAAGTTTACATTGATTAAAAGACATGTCTGATGCAATTCATGAAAGTGCATTAACTTTTCTGCTGGCAAATTTTAAAAATGTTAAATAGCAGAGGTCCAAGAATCAAACCTTGCGGAACTCCATCTAGCATATCTAATTTGGCATTTTGTAATGCATAGGATATGCAATCAAAGGCTTTAGAGAGATCATTTAGTAAAGCACCAAAGCATTGCAATCAAACATTGTTGAACACAATAACCTTTACAAAAACCATAAGAAGCAAACTTAGCAGTGACGACTCAGTGAGTCATCACTGAGTCGTCTCAATCAGGTTGCTATTCATTTATTTAGGAAAGTTGACAGTATTGCTATATTTTTTGCAGTAAACCTCTGAGTTTTGTTGGAGTTAAAATTTACATGCCACTGTGATCCCTAATCTGTTACAGAAGCAAGATCAGATTTAAGATCGGCCTGTTCTAAGAGAGATGGAATTGAGAGAACTTTTTGTTAAGACAGAAGTATAAAGTTGAGTGATCAGCAAAAAGAGATACTCTAGATGCAAGTTGTTGAGAAGATTATTATTGTAGATGAAAAAAAAAAACAGAACCAAGTATAGAGCCTTGGGATATTCCAGAAGTTACTGGAAATGAAAAAGAGTGTTGGCCCTCGACTTTAGTAAAGCGGTTAGAAAGAAATGATTTGATAATTTCAAAAACTTTCCCAGATCACACCATATTACTTTATATGAAGCAAGCTTATGGAGAAGACCAGCTTGCCAAACTTTTTCAAAAGCTTAAGATATGTCAAGAGCAATAGCTCTAGTCTCTCTGCCTCCATCTAATGCACAAAAAAATCTTTCAGTCACAGTAGTTAACAAGTCAGCTATAGAGCAATAGAATCAAAAACCGTATTGATTAAACCAAATTGAAGACGGGTTGTGAGAAATTTGTTGATCAAAGACTCAAAGACATTGCTAATAACAGAAATAAGTCTTATTGGACAATAATTGGAAGGATCAGAATGTTCTCCAGAGTTTTTGGAAATTAGAACAGAAAATACCATTTTCCAGCAGGCAGGAAAACAAGATTCAGTTGAGCACATATTAAATTGTTTATAGAGAATTGAAGAGAGTTCTGGAAACATTTTGACTATGACATGTTGTTTGGATCACAAGCTGTAGAAGAATTCAGATACAAATTTACCAACAGAAGCTAGAGTGATTTGAATGTCTGACATTGGGGTAACCTGTTTAATTGGAAAAAAAGGAAGAGAATGGCCATAAGATTCAAGAGTTGAATTAGAAAAAAACTCTTTGCAAATAGTTCTGTCTCATTCTTGGGAGAGGTAAAAAGATCAGTCAATGAATGAGAGATGAAATATTAAACCCACCCTTGTTAATGATGCTGTTGAAGATTTTCCAAAAGCCTCTAAAACCTAACTTCTGAGATAAGATGCAAGACTTAGTGAGCTGAGAATAATGGAGCTTAGCATCAGACAACACTTTTTACATCGATTTCTGGCAATAGTAAGTAGTCATTTGTTCTTATGAGAGTTTGTTTTTTTTAAAGATGAAAAAATGATTATAATTAGATATAGCAGCTGCATAAGAAGATGAAAATCATGGAGTAGAATGAGACTTGACTCTAAACTGATGAGAAGGAATAAAAGCTTCCATTCCTGCCTGAATCCAGGAGATTACATAGGAGGCACATTTATCAGCTGAGAAATAAAAGACATCATGAAGAAAACCATAGAGTCCCAGCTTTAGGGTAATAGTAAGTAGTGCGATGATAGGTAGTAAGTAGTGCGATGATAGGGTGAGAGATGGAGATTTTATGTTTAAAATTTTAGGTTACTTTCTGCATGATTTAAGTTTCAAGAGAACTTGACTAATTCATATATAAAGCACGAACTTATTACTAACAGCTGGCCTCAGAACCATTAAACTAAGTTTTAGAGCTGTATACTCATTAGGAGATAAAAGGAAGAGTTTCATAGCCACTATCAATCATCAGGAACAAGCAAAAATCTATGATTAGAGTCAAGAAGATACACCATTCATGATCCTAGACAGGAAACAATCTTACAAAGGTTCACATCTATGCCACCTTAATAGATGAAGTTGAGGTTTGAGGCTGGTTAACAGAAAAATTCTGCTAGCCAGGCTGGTGGTCTGTGAAGCGAACCTTCCATAAGTTGGAACTTACCTCTTTACTTTCACTAAGACCCCTAAAGTCTTTGCCTAGGAGCCCTTCTACAAAATAGTAACTGGATGCAGTTAACATCTGCCCAAGATGAGTATTTTTATAGAGACACCATCTCTAGCCTTTAATCAATAAAGAACCCTAAGACAGGGAATTTTTTAGTCAGAGTTTGTTTCTTCTAGCCTTTGCCTAAAAAAGCAAACCTACAAGGCAACACTACAAAGCAACACTACAAGGCAACAAAGCATCAGGCAGGTAGCACTAAGTTACATGATACCAGTAGCAGGGTGATCAAGATGATCCTGAACTTGACCTGTACCAGAATAATGGTGTTAATTATAGTTTATTTATGTAGTTGCAGTCGAGTGTACATATAGCAACTGTTTTAAATAGGGAAAGGCGACTAATAGTTTAAAAGTAAAACAAAATTTTGTCACTTTGTCCCAATAAATTTTGCACTAATCCCAATAAATTTTTGTAAAAAATTTATTGGGACTTAGCAAAAAATTATACAAATATTAAAAAAAATCCACAATGATGTGATATACTGAAACTGATATGAGTTGAATGCGCATGAAATAAATTATGCATTCTGCCGATTTTGCCGAATATTATAAAGACTCTGAGAGCTAATAAAAAATGGAGAAAAAAAGCTTCGACTAAATTATTTTTGGTTTTAACCAAAAAATTTAGCCCAATGTTTTATTTAAACATTTTTCAAAACATGAATGTCACAATTTGTCTTGGTACTTGAGGATCCTTTTAATGTTTGCAATAGAATGTTTCTGTTAATATGACATATTTGTTTACTTTTATTTTTAACTTTATTTGTTATTCAAAATTTATTTACAACTTTTATACATAAACAAAAATTCTTGAGGGCGTATTTTATACAAAAATAGTTTATGGCTAGCAACAATAAATTATATCAATTAACTTTTAACAAAAATGTAATAAGCATAACAATAAACTGTTATAATAATTAGCCATTTTCACATCTCCCCAAATAAAGTTCTTAAGTAACATAGGTCATTAAAGCATGTCAGCTTTCTCCTTTCTCTGGTTGACCATCTGATCGATGGTAATAAATTATCAACATTTCTTTGCCATCAGTTTCCTCCTCAGCGTCAACAATCTTTTTTTTGATTTCTTCCTCCATTGCAGTAAAAATACCTAAATCTTTTAATTCACTTTCATTGCTGTCACTCTTCACTGATAATAATTTTAAATGAATCATTTTTAGAATTTGAGGCAAGAGGTATTCTCACATCTCACACATCTTGGTACACCATCAACTTTGATATTTGTGTTTGTGAATGTGGGTCACAGTACCAACTTTTCAAACAGAGGTGCACTTTGCACAAGCAGGGAAAACATAATCTTGTTCTCTAATTCTATAAGTTGCAGTAACTCACTGCTTTTTTTGTTGATTTTTATCTAGTTTATTTAATTTCTGTAGTAATTCAATGATTTAATTATTTTTATTTGTTCATGTTACTAAGAAGAATTGTTTCAAATATGTTAAACTTTTCGAACTACGCAAAGCATAAAATAGGTATTAAAAAATTATCTTTTTTATTTATAAAATAATTTAGCTTAGATAAAACTAAAAGTTGCATTAGTTTTATTAGAATCTTGTTAGACTTTTCGGGGTCGGGGGCTATTTTCATTTTGGATGCCTTTGTATGTGCCACAGCGTAAACATGACTAAAAAAAATTGTCTTCTTGTCCACCCATCCCTACTTAATCTGGCACTAGAAATAAGAAAAGACTATATAAATAAAAATTATTTAACACTCTTTATTAAATAAAGAACATTTATTTCCTTTTTAAACAATCGTAAGATGTTACTTTATATAAAAAACATCGCTTAATTTTATAAAAAAATTATAAAAGAGCGATGTTTCAAAAATATTTGTTAAAAATAGTTAAAAAACAAAAACGTTTTTTAATAATATATGCAAAAGAATAATCAATGTTGGATTTTTACATTTAAAGTTTCGATGCTTAGTTAAAGCACATTCTTATAACAAATTTGTGTAACATAAGTTAAAAATACATGCATTTACTTAAGTTCTGGTGCTTTTTTGTTGAGTTTTAGTTGCGGAAAAGCGCAACACAAATAAATGTAACTTTACTCAATAAAGATATTTACATCGTTAAAAGTTTAATTATGTCATTTTCAAGAACTATTTTTATATCTTATTTTATAACTAAGCTAGAACCTTGAGGTTTTTGCATCAGTTAGTTTGACTCTCTCTAACTATATATACAAAGTACTAAGTTTTAAATGGCTTCTTTTATATACTATTCATGTCTTAAGACCACTTTTGATAAAAAAAACTTGCTGCAGAAATGTTTTTTCAAAAGAAGTTTTTGAAGATTTTTTGAAGTTTTTGAAGGTAAGGATTACTAAGTACCAAAACACATCGAATTGGTTTGAAATTTTCCAAACAGATTAAAAAAGGGATAGAGAATCTAATGGAATAGGGAATTTTTCAACATTTATACATAATGTCTTTGTTTTCAGAATTCAAAATCTTTAAGGTCTGTTTATTAAAACAGACCTTAAAGTTTATAAGCCGTCGGATCAATAAATTATATTTTTTTATTGTTTTGCTATTATTTCCAAGTAGTTACTCTTATTACATTTAATGTTTTGTGTGACTTATATTTATCATTATATAAAACAATTCATTGTGCCAAGACTTGTTTCAAAAATCCTCTTAATTTACAAGGGGAAACAACAGACAAAGTTATAGAGAATGCAAATTTTGCCGACGCTGGTGAAGTTCTTGCACAATTTTGGTTCAGTAAAATTGTTGGTGGATTTGAAACTATAGCTGAGTACAAAGAACCAAACAGTGAAAAAGGTCTTCATTTAAAGCAGCTTGGAGCATTTGGATGTTAAACATGTCAGAAAAAGTCAAAAAATACTTCAAACAGTAAAATATAATGATCAAAACCTCTTCTTTCACCACTTTCTTTGTTCCAAAAAGAAGAGGGCTTAAGTGCAATAATTCAAAGAACAACTTTGCAAACCTCTTTTTAAATTTATCACTTTTCAAACCTCTTTTTAAATTTATAATAATTTTGCCCATAAAAGTTACAAAAATGTTTCCTAAAATATGCCATATGACTTCTCATGTCCAAGCATTCAGTTTTTTACCAAAAATAATTTGTATCAATTGTAGCCTATATTTTGTAACTATCAAATCAATAAAACAACACAAAACAGTTTGCTCAAATATTAGATTATCAAATGATACTTAAAAAGTCTGATTTAAGAACAAATTTAGGTCTTAAACAGAAATTTTTGTCTTTGACACGTCACACAAGGGTGGGGGCGGGGGGTAGTAAAGGGGCTTCTGAAAAATGCCACAAAATGTCACATAGGGGAGAGAAAGAGTGTTTCCAAACACACCAATAAAAATGTCACATATTTATTGAATAGCCGCTTAAAGAGGGAAATGTCTTTCAAAATAAGGTAAAAGGGTGAGTGCTTTAATAAGCTCAAAATAGGCAGAAAAAAGGCGCGATTTTTTCAGAAGATTTTTTTTCGCCCTAAGAGCAATTTTTAAATGAATTGTTTTTCTACTGTTAATTTAAAAAATACTGAAGTATATAAGTATAGAAATGGTTTAAGTATAGAATAATATAAAAATAAGTATAGAATAGACTTATTCTACACCAACCAAATACTTAATGTACCCATAAGACTCATATCTTATTGGTATGGTTAGCTAGTATTTAATCATTCATAATTAGTTATAAACTAATAATTTCTGAAAAAACTTTTTTGTCTAAAAATTAACAAATCATTTTGAGCAAAAAAAATCAAACATTTCATAGAAATAATTAAATTACCTTTTGTGGGAAAATGGAGAAGCAGAACTGCATATATTTCTGGATAACTCAAAATTACTATTTGAATTTTGTAGTTTTTGAATTTCAGTTGTAATAAAAATAATGCTTTTTGTATTTTTGTGTTGAAAGAAACCAACTCTACTGCGAGCAACTCTGCATATAAAAGCTGATACTGACATATTTTTTAATTAAACTATTAAAATAATTGATATGATTTAATTAAACAAACAACCATATTAGATACTAACAATTTTATTAACATTAATTTTAAAAAGTACCAAATTTACGAAACTTATATTAAGGATGAAATAACTTATTTTGTTAAAAATAAAAAATAACTAATTTTTACTAAAAAAATACATATTTTATATGGAAAATATAAAAAAGTAATAATTTTACTACTTCAAATCAAAGTGACAAAGGTATATATATATATATATATATATATATATATATATATATATATATATATATATATATATATATATATATATATATATATATATATATATATATATATATATATATATATATATATTTATATATATATATATATATATATATATATATATATATATATATATATATATATATATATATATATATATATATATATATATATATATATATATATATATATATAACTTTTATGCAATAACAATAAACAACATACTTAAAAAAACAAACTAAAAAAGCAAAGTCTGTAAAAGAGATATTTAAAGATTTAATTTTTAACTAATTTGTCAGAGCTAAAATATATAATACAGTGATTTGTTTAGCTAAAACATAGCTCATAAAAAAAAATTATTATGCAATAACTTAGAGTGTAATAATTTTATTTTTTATCAATCAAATAATTTTATTTTTTATCAATCAAATAATTTTATATTTTATCAATATAATTTAGAGTCAAATAATTTTAGATTTATCAGTTGGTCCACTCTAATCAAAAACATTTGCATTTAATCTGCACTCTTTATCATTTATTTTTTTAATTGCAACAATTGTGCTTTTTAAAAAGCATTGCAGTTTATTATGCAATTAATTAATTAATTTTTTTATAAAAATGACTTGTTTTTAATGTGTTTTTCATTTTAGTTCAAATTAAACTTATTAAATTATTGTATCATCCTGAAATTACAAATGATTGTCTTGAATATAAACATTTTTTAAAAAAACATTTTTTTTTTTTTTTTTTTTTTTTAATACTACGAAAAGAATAGGCTGTTGAAGTTCAGTTGATTGTGAATTATACAAAAACAGCGAATTTTTGACAGAAAAAAAGAAATGAGAAAAGAGAAACAAAAGAGCTAAAAATAAAAGAAGGGATGTGTTTGACAGTCACATACCTAGTTTTAAAAGAATCAGACTCCTCCATCATTAGAAAAGAAATTGAAACTGAAAAAGAGCATAGAAACAAAGCAAGTGTTTTCCAGCATTTTATTCAGTTCTTAATTGTTTAAAAATTCTCAATTGTTCTGGTTCCTTGGTTTTGTCTACAATTTGTCAAGGGTTGTCATCAATTAAATAGGCTATATGAGTTATATATATTTATTATCAATAAAATTTTAATATATTGTTTGAAAAAAATATTCCTTATTTTAAAAAACTTATATTTATTTATACTTATTTATTTCTTAAAACATTTATAACACAATATTATTACTTTGTTTGCTTTCTCACAAAGCAAACAAAGTAATATTTTTTTTTTTTTTTTTTGTTTCAAAAGCAATTTTAAAACTAAAAAAATCAACTTTTTATACATTTGTTACATAAAGATTACAAAAAAAATTCTCTAAAATAATTTTGCCTACAAGCTTGATTATGGTTTATTTGGCCATGCATTTATATAGTTTTTGTAACAGGATAAAATTACAGTAATATAACCATATTTAAACCTTGCCGTTAATTTTTTAAAAAACTAAATAAAAAATTTGAATATTAAAAATATTTTCAAAAGACTCAAAAAAAATTTCAAAAACTTGTATAATTTGCATCCTGCATTTCAATATTTGTTTCTATTTTTGAAATGTTAAACAAAAAGTTTGTGATATTTTGAATATATTTTCAGTGTCATACTAACATAGCGCTGTTTGGGACAAAGCCCAGGGCCTCCGTCAAGGGCGCATCAAGAGACTTCATGATGCCCAGGAAAGATCATTAAAAATTTACTGGATGCCCCACACCCTACCACTACTAAAGTAGAAAATCATAAGAAGAATGAATCACTTCTAATATTTTTTTCCCCTAATGATGCTCCATAGGCTAGCTGACTGAGGAAAACCAACTTGAATCCCCTAACCTCTGTACACCCCTGGATGCACAAAGAAACTTTACAGAAAACTATAAAACAAATTTTCAGAAATAAATATTTTTCACTTCTGTAAAGTTGTGTAGAAGATATTCTATAATTACAACTCATGCAGAACTGCAGGTTGCATTTTTTGTAATTTAATTCAATTTTATTAATTCAATTATTTATGCAATGTAATATTAAAAAGTAATACTTAACAATTAATTTATTGTTTATAGCCTTTTGTTTCATAAGTTTATAATAAAATAAAAATGAGAACAAGGAAAAGAGGCATATGCAAGCCAAAGCTGAAAAAAGGACTTGGGTATGAGACATCTAGAAACAAGTTCCAACAATCCCTTGAAAGGATGATTATATTTTAGGTTATTTCTTTATTAGGTAAGTATTTAATTTTATTCATGTAAGTGGCTAACATAATCCTTAAAAATGCATTGTTATATCTAAACAAAACGATTTCTTTTTTATAGGTTTATTTAATGTTGGAGAAAACATAGAACTTCTTATGAAAAGCATAAAGTTTGATAAAAAAGCAATCAAGAGACATTGAAAAAGATACACAGTTTCTCCACGATCAAATAAATGCCAAGAAGATGATCATAGGAGCCCAAAAACAGGGGACTAGATAAAACCAAGGACAGGCTTTGTATTCTGGTCAACCATAATGGTGAGAGTCGTTTGCTAGGAGTTCCAGGTCTAGACCATGAAACAGGGGAAGCCCAATTTGAAGCTATAAAAGATCTTCTAAAATCTTATGGTCTTCTTGACTATGTTCATGGAATTCGTTTTGATACAACAGCTACAAATACTGGACATCTGAAAGGTGCACGTACTAGATTAGGAAAGTCTTGTAACAGACCATTAATCTTGTTAGCTTGCAGGCACCATGTTGGAGAAGAAAATATAACTAATCTGCAGTTGTTATTAATAATAGTTGTTATTACTAATAGCGTTGGACCTGAAAACCAGCTCTTCAAAGCTCTTAATCAGAAATGGGAGGTGGTTGCTGTACATGAAGTTGATATTATGTCCACATTTGATTACAATAAAAATCGTAAAACCTTGTTGAAGGTGCCTCAATAAGGCTATTTATTTAGTCATAAAAACCGAAGGTGCCTCAATAAAGCTATTTATTTAGTCATAAAAACCGAACACTAAGAGATTATGTCATGAAATTTGAAACTTGTCAATGAGTTTGAATTTAGCTAATAATAGTAAAATAAATATTTTGTAAACTTGTTGCTCCAACATTTAGGGCAAAGGGGGGAGAAGAGATTAGGGTGTTTTATTACTAAGTTCAGATCATCACAATTTTTTGCAAAGTATCTTTTTTTCTTTTTTTAACTTTTACTTAAGACGCCACAAGAAGACCTTACGGTCTGGCCACAGAGCATATATTTCCAAATGGCATTTGATTGCCCAGAATTTAAAGAAAAAATAATAAATTAGCACGATGGCGCAACCAATTTCCACCACTTAAATAAAATTTAAAAAAGTGGTAGTCAAAAAGAGTTTCCCATACAACGACTACAACGACTGCCTGCCCAAACCAAACCCTCAATCGATGTAGCAGCACTCCCTTGTGAGTCAGGCTATTTGTCAGTCGTTGTAGCAGCACTCCCTTGCGAGTCAGGCTATTTGTCAGTCGATGTAGCAGCAGTCAATGTAGCATATATATATATATATATATATATATATATATATATATATATATATATATATATATATATATATATATATATATATATATATATATATATATACGAGCTCGACACTTTCTTACTCCAGATTCTATTCTCTATCTCTATAAATCTCAAATCCGTCCCTGTATGGAATACTGTTGCCACATCTGGGGCGGATCTTCTAATGATGCTCTTTCTCTTTTAGACAAGGTGCAAAAACGAATTGTAAACATAGTTGGACCTGCTCTGGCAGCCAATCTCCAACCTTTGTCACATCGTCGTAATGTTGCTTCTCTTTCTCTTTTCTACAAATACTATAATGGGCACTGCTCTAAAGAGCTAGCGTCTCTTGTGCCATCTACTAAAATTCATTCTCGTGTTACTCGCCATTCAATTAAGTCTCATCCTTTTTCTGTGACTGTTCCTAAGTGCTTCAAAAACTCTTATTCTTCTAGTTTTTTTTCCTTGAACATCAGTTCTTTGGAATTCGCTTCCTTCATCTTGCTTTCCTGATTCATATAATTTGCAATCTTTTAAGTCATCAGTCAATCGTTATCTTGCTCTACAGTTTTAGTCTTTTCTCTTCCAGTAACTTCCAACTCTTATAGTGGTTGCTTGCAGCCTTGTTGGAAGTGAAGATGTTAAAAAAAAAAAATAAAAAAAAAAAAAAATAAAAAATGTCAAGTTAATACTTGTTTGTATTTTTAATTCATCTTAAAAGAACGGTAAAAGTTTAAAAAGTTTTTTTTTAATTTTTTGATTGAATGCTTGCTTAAACTAAACCCCCAGTCAATGTAGCAGTACTTCCACGCAGCAACAGGCTATAAGATAGTTGATATTTACTACAAATGGTAAGGTTAAAATCTTAACTAAAGGTATATATATATATATATATATATATATATATATATATATATATATATATATATATATATATATATATATATATATATATATATATATATATATATATATATATATGAAGACTACAGGAGAAAAAAGGCACATGTCACACATTTTCACTTTTGAGATAAATGAAATTTTGTCTTTAAAAGTCCCTATGTTTGTTCTTACTGTATTTCTTGGGACACCAAGTGTTTTGTCTTATAGATGTATCACTTCTTTTGTATTTATGAGAATTTCTCTGTCTAGATTGTATAATTTAATTAAATATGGAGGATTTAAACCACTAGGGGCGGTCATGGACATGTGCCTTTTTTCCCTTTTACAGACCGCTCACTTGAGACTTTCTTCTACAAGCTGAATTGCAATGTACCCAGTCAATTTTAAATGGATTTTAATGCCAATTTTGCTGTGGTAAATGACTAGGAATGATGGAACTGAAGTTGATTTTGTTTTTTTTATGCCTGTACGATTGATTATTCGAATATGGACACACCATACCAAAGCAGTTTTTTTTTACTTGTTTATTACAAAAAAATCATTACTATTGACAGTGATTGAGTTTTTTTTTCAACATTTTGATGCAATAAGGCTAAGACTCCTCATCTGAATCTGATTTTTCCTCATGGAGGTTGTTTGGCATGCTGCTATCATGAGAAAAATTGTCAAAAAATGCATGGTGCTTTGGGTCGCAGAACCTTTTTAACACCTGCAGGTCCTCAAACTTGGCCAGAGATATTGGCAGTGGGTGAAGGTAATTCCTCTCCATGTCAGACTTAAACACCGTCAGGGTTAGGGTTAACGTATCACTTATTAGCTATGCAAAGTTTTATGTACCGGGGGTCGGTAATGAGTCAAGTTTGTCTTCTTCTTGCTCCGGCCAGGATTTACTATTACTGTACTATCTTCTTTGTAATTCTTAACAAACGACAAAATAAAAAAATGAAAAAATTGAAAATTGGCTGAAGCTAGTCACATGACCTTTCTAGGAATTGTTGTTTGTGACATAGGCCTTTTTTTCCCTTTTACATTCTGGACTTGTGCCCTTTTTCCCCTGCATGTCATTTCTTTGGGTCTTTCTATAGCATTATATAGGTCTCTTTTGGGTTTGATTTTACTATTCTGCTAATCTTCAGGCTTGTGTTTATATAGTAGGGGATATAACTCAAAAAATTGGAAAATGTGACATGCGCCTTTTTTCCCCTGTGGTCTTCATATATATACCACATATCTATAGGTGTACACTTGAGGTTGTCAGATGGTACCAGGCAACCATATTTTTTTATATTTTTAGGCAACTAAAAATATTCTGATGATGTAATAAAGTCACCTGAAAGAGCCAATATTGGTTTTTATCATTTTTTAAATTTTTATTGTTTAAACAAAAGTACTACTCTCATTTATTTTTATTACAAATTTATTGAAGGACTTAAAAATCAAGTAATAGAACTAAATCAAAAAAAAATTACAGGCCTTGGTAAATGAAGCGTTACGCTTTTATTTCCAGGTTGCTTTTTACATTCGATATGGTGTACAATTACGTACAATATGAGTACGCGTTCATTTTTAAGCTAAAAACTTTTTTCTTTGGAATGTTTAAATTACCCTTTCATATTGTTTATGTAACATTTATTAGAAAATCTGAAGCTTTAAAACAAAACTCTAACTCAAAGTTAAAATATTTTTTTTTTACAATTTTAATTGCATTTGAAATAAATTACTTTATTTATTAAATGAACAAACTTTACTTAAATTACTGAAAAGCAAAATTATATTATTGATAAGAAAAAAATATCATTTTTAAATAGAATAAACCTTTTTTCAAAAAATTTCTAAAAAAATATTGTTTAAAAAAAAAAATGTAGTTTTTTTAAAATAGAAATCTTTAATTGTTTAATGGACTGATTAGAAAGTCAAGTTTTTAAAACAAATTTTAAACCATTCTTAGTAAAAATAGAAACAAAAAAAATGAACTAATTAAATCATTTGATTGGAATGGAAGATTTAATTTAACTTGATTTTGAACTTTTTTGAAATTTAATTTAACTTGATAGTGAACTCTTAATTTGAAGTAACTTAAAAAAATAATCTTTTAAAAGATTTTTAGAAAGACATGGACGCCGCCCATATTTTTTTCCTTGAATAGCCGATGTATATACATTACATACATCAAATGACAAATAGCCAAATAGCCTGACTCGCAGTGGAGTGCTGCTATATCGACTGAGGGTTTGGGATAGGAAAGCAATCATTTCATTCATCATTCTTCATTTTTTCTTCTTCTTTTTCGAAATAAATGGTATAGCTTAAGGTAAGCAGAAAAAGTGAGCTAATGCTTATCAAAACACGTTTTAGTAAGTGTATATATATATATATATATATATATATATATATATATATATATATATATATATATATATATATATATATATATAAGCATTAAAACATCATATACGGTATCATACTATATATTTCTTATTAACACAAATAGAACTGTTAGTTTTTAGTGTTTTTTCCAGAAAAAAAAAAACAAAAAACTAACAGCTCCATTTGTGTTAATAAGAAATATATAGTATGATACCGTATATGATGTTTTAATACTTACAACTACACATACTATTAAAGATGTCACTTAAATTTTATATATATATATATCTATATATATATATATATATATATATATATATATATATATATATATATATATATATATATATATATATATATATATATATCAGGGTTTTACCCAGCCTGATGGCACCACGTATAACGCGGTATTCCCAATTGGTTTAAAATTCCCAAAAGTTTATAAGATAATAGTAAAAAAAAAAATTTTTTTAAATTGGGCTTTTCTCAAAATACGTAATTAAGGCGTTTTGAAAAACGGCTGCAGTATATCAAAAACAAAGAAAAGAAGCGATTTAAATAAAAACTTTAGAAGATTGCTCTTAATGAAACAAGTTGATTAATTAAAATTGATCATATATAAAGTAGAAAAATAATCCTGCTGTAAATGTAAAGCAAAAATAGAAAGTTTATTTTGATTAAAATTTAATTGCAGAATGTAAGGACCTTTTTTTTTTTTTTTTATATATATATATATTTTAAACATCATCGCTTCCAACAAGGCTGCAAGCAACCACTAATTAGTGTTGGAAGTTACTGGAAGAGAAAAGATGAAGATTGTAGAGCAAGATAACGATTGACAGACGACTTAAAAGATTGCAAATTATATGAATCAGGAAAGCAAGATGAAGGAAGCGAATTCCAAAGAACTGATGTTCGAGGAAAAAAGCTAGACGAATAAGAGTTTTTGGAGCACTTAGGAACAGTAACAGAAAAAGGATGAGACTTAATTGAATGACGAGTAACACGAAAATGAATTTTAGTAGATGGCACAAGAGACGCTAGCTCTTTAGAGCAATGCCCATTATAGTATTTGTAGAAAGGAAAAAAAGAAGCAACATTACGACAATGTGACAAAAGTTGAAGGTTGGCTGCAAGAGCAGGTCCAACTATGTATCTAAAAGATCTTTAATGTAAATTAAAAAGAGTATAGGGCCAAGGATTGAACCTTGAGGAACCCCTGAGGTTACAGAATAAGAAGAAGAGTGTTGTCCATCAATGACAACTTTTATACTACGATTGGAAAGAAAGGATTCAATAATCTTAAAGATGTTTCCAGATACACCATAAGCAAAAAGCTTATGGAGAAGACCAGCATACAAACTTTATCAAATGCTTTAGAAATGTCAAGAATGATGGTCTTAACCTCTTCACCTTTATCTAATGCACAATTAAACCTTTCGGTTATTACTGTTAGCAAATCAGCCATAAAACGAGAAAAGATCGAAATCCATATTGGTGATCAGAAAGTAAGTTATTAGATTCAAGATGAGAGATCAAGTGTTTGTTAATTAAAGATTCAAAAACCTTGCTTATGATAGAAAGAAGACTAATGGTATGGTAGCTCAACGAATCAGATTGCACTCCAGAGTTTTTAAAAACTCTGGAGAACGATCTAAATAGATGAGAGCTCCGGAGAACACTTCTGCAAGACTATAACAGGTATGTTGTCCGGGCCACAAGCTGTAGAAAACTCTAAGCAGGAAATCACTTTAGATACAGAAGCTGGAGTGATACGGATGTCTAGCAATGAATCAACCTGTTTGACGACTATATCAGGTAGAACGTAACTAGTGGAACCAAGAGATGATATTGATGAAAAGTTCTTGACAAACTTTGTCTTTAGGTGAGATGACAAAGTCTGAACCATGCAAAAGAAGTGGAATTACAGACATGCCCTTATTATTGATACTATTAAAGATTCTCCAGAAGTCACGAGAGCCTAATTTTTGTGATGAAATACGAGACTTCATGATCTGAAAATAGGGGGCCTTTTAACAGTGGTTCCTAGCAGCAATAAACAGACGTCTGTTTTCTGGAGAATTGTTTTGCTGATAGATATGGAAGTAATGGTTTCAATCGGCAATTGCAACAGTACAGTGTGAGGAAAACCAAGGGAAAGAGTGATGCTTGACCTGGAATCGTTGAAAGGGAATTAAGGATTCCATGCCAGCCTGAATTCACGAAATTATGTAAGAAGCACATTTGTCAACAGCAAGACGAAAGATTTCTACCCAAGGGCCATCACAAAGAAAATCACAGAAAGAGTCCCAGTCAGCTTTAAGGTAGTTGTAAGATGCACGATGATAGGGGGATTCTAATGATAAAGAAGAATGAGATAATAGTTTTAGAGAGACCAAACCATGATCGGAAGCACCTAAGGGCAAACATGGAGAAACCGAGCACTGACTAGGATCAGAAACAAGACATAAGAGTAGAGAAGGTAAATGATTCGAGTTATCTGGAAAGCGAGTTGGAAAGTTGACTATTTGAGTTAGGGATTGAGAAAGACAAAAGTTGTGGGCTTCAATGCCTGCAGAGTCACTGACATTTGACCCAAGCCATTTAGTGTGATGAACATTAAAGTCACCAACAACAACAATATTGGCTGATGGATAAAGAGAGAGGGCTTGGTCAATATGATCAGAAATAACATCAAGAAGAGTGCAGTCTTGAGATGAAGGAGAACGGTATAGAACAAAGAGAAAGGTGATAGAGTGAAGTGGTGCAAAACGAAAGAACATAAAAGAGTAGTCTGTGGATTCAAACCTAGTTTCCCGACAAATGGGTGAATTCTTATGAATGTAAATGCCCAGGCCAAGCATGTGACTATTGGAGTCTTTACGAATTAAAGGAAGACAACCATCAACACTTAGATCACAAGATAAGACAGCTAAACTCAAATTAGTCTCACAAAGAACAAGTAGGTCTGGTGAACTTTGCAAGAGATAAGACTCAACAGAAGAAAAGTTACTTTGAAGACCCAAATATTAGTGAATGGTAGGTTTAGCGAACTTGGTGATGACTGTGGTTTTTTGTGTTTTATAGTTTTTGTTACTTTATTCATTTTTAAATTTGTTAAAAAACTTGACTCGAAACATAAATAGCACTCAGTACACTGTTTAATAGCCCAAGCAATTGCCTCATTACTATTAATGAACCTAAGCCGTAACAAAGGGTTTAAATGTGGCCTTGGCAATGCACACCAAAAGTACAAACAGGGACGCCATTCATGAGCAACATGGCACTGTTAGTACTTTGATATTTCTCAGTTGTTGATGGAATATATACATACATATGCATAAACAGATACATATACATACATATGCATAAACACACACACGCATATACATACATATGCAAAAAATGAATATATACATACATATGCATAAACAAACACACACACACATATATATACACATACATACATACATACATACATACATACATACATACATACATACATACATACATACATACATACATACATACATACATACATACATACATACATACATACATACATACATACATACATACATACATACATACATATATATATATATATATATATATATATATATATATATATATATATATATATATATATATATATATATCGAAGATATGCTGGAAACTTATTCAATTATATTCTTTCACCTAGATTTTTCATTTATCTATGCACCTGCAAAATTTCATTGATTATTTTTGTGGCAGGCACCCTATTTTTAGTAGCACTTTTGGCACTTTTTCCCAATGTCAATTTGGAAGGCAGAGAGTTTACTTAATTACTTTATTTATTATTTGATTAAAAGTATAAATTACTAAAAAATGAACAGCCAAGAAAACTATGAAGGTTTTACATATTATTTTATTCAAATCAATTATAGGTGTAAATTTGGTTTAGGTGATTTTTCAAAAATCACCTAAACCAAATTTTCAATAGGTTATTGTTAGAGATGAAACATATTAAATGTCATTTAATAACCAAAAGCATGATTTATAATACATATAACTTAAACAAATAAAAAACATTGTTATACAGTTTTAGCTGATCATAGTATTTTAATGGCTGAGTAAGCCAACAACATCAGTTAGTTATTTTATCTTTTCAATATCATAATAGTTATATACTTTTTATTAGAGATCAATATATATAGTATATGAAAATGTTTATATTGCTTTGTAAAAACATTGATTAACTTTTAATTTTTTTAATATTTTTTATTAAAATTTTAATTATTGTTTAGATAAAGTTTCCATTAAATTCCTGTTATATGATTTATCATTTTATTACACATTTCTCTTGGTATTTAATTATAGTTATTTATTATTGATGTTGAGGTTGGTGTCCAATCACATAATTTAATAATAGTTTTATTCTTACAAACTTATTACATAATTTTTATTTAATATTTATATTTATAATTTAAGTTTGAATTGTTTAGATGTTTAGTCATTTAAAAATATTTATGTGCTGCATTTAATTTTGATCCAATACAATCCAATTACATCCGAAATCTGTTTTGTATAATAACATGATGAAACTGGTATTGAGTTTGTTGACTATTGTATGAAAAAGATCCAACTTGCTGCAAATGTTGTCTCTGGATAGTTGCAATTTTATTAACTTGACTCCCCAAAAAATGCAAAACTCATTATAAGTGCTGTGACTTGCAAAAACTAATCGCATGTACTGTGATTTGAAAAAACTCATTGTAAGTTACTGGGTCATTTCGTGTCAAATCAACCCCAAAAAAATCTTGGCACCATGCTATCTCAGATTTTGATGATTTTTGGAATACAAGCTCATATTAATGAAAGAAAACTTCACTCCAAATTTTAGTGTCTGACTCCTTACAGTTTCAGAGAAATCAATACTCAGTCCCAATCTCTTTTTTGGTTATTTTTTTCAGCACCATTTACTTTTTAAGCTAATTACATCACACAATTAGCTTTAACTTATAAAATACTTGCTCAATACTGTTGACAATTTGTACTATTTTTTAGGAAGAGGAACTTAAAAATGATACCTAAAACACAAAAAATTAAAACTTCTTAATGAAAATGCATTTTCAAAATGGTTTAACACTTTTTATAAGTTTTTTGATACCCCATACAAAATTAAGTATATCTTGAGATGCCTAAAAGATATGATTCTGAAATTTTATTCTGTGGTTCTATATATAACAAACACCTTATTACAAAAAATTTACAGAGGTTTTTTCTTTTGAATCTGATTTATTTGCATTGAAAGTTTTATTAAAAAGAAATTAAAAAAAAACTGTTATTTATTTATGTAATAAATAAATTATACACATTTGTTTTTTTGCATTTTTTAAAAAAGATTTTTGAATCTCAGGTACAGTTTGGATTTCACATTAAAGATCGCTAGTTTATACAACCTTTATATTTAATATGGGATTTTCTATTTACAACATTATTTGAGGGAGAAGAACTCGAAAATGATGGCTAAAACACTAAAAAATTAAAGCTTCTATATTAAAATTTAGTTTCAAAATAATTTTTAGTAAGTTTTTTGATGCGCCGTACAAAAAAAGTTTATCTTGGGATGTCTGAAAGATATGAATTTTTCTTATGCTCTTTATATAACAAACTCCATAAAATAAAAAAACTGCAAGAGTAATCTTTTTTAAATCAGAATTATTTGCATTTAAAGTTTATATTTTTAAACCCCAAAAATATCGAAATTCCAAAATAAACCATGGAAATAATTAAATTGTTATAAAATAAAATAATATTAGGCAATAAGAATTAACAATCTTTAACAGTTTCATAAAAAGTTAGTTCTCTGGTTTAAAGCTTGTCCATCTTTCTTTGATTGCTTTGGTGATCAATTTCACATTTTGCATTGTCTTCCTGTCTTCATTAAGAATAAGTTTGTTGATGGGATCCAGAACACACCATCTCTATCATACAGTAAACCATCTGAGATCCAACATATTGAATCACATTTAAGGACATTATTTAATTTATAATAAACTAATGTTGAATGCAATGTTGCTTGAATTTTGTTCCAGTGAAAAATGTGTACTTTGTCTTGTACAACAAACAATTTTCTGAAAAATCTGAAAGGACTGAAAAATCACAAAGGACAATGACCTCAGTACTACTTAAATCATTTTTTAATTTCTATAAAAAATAAGTAATGTATGAATGTTTTGCAATGTAAGAATGAACAGTAAATTTTTGTAACTTATTTATTAAAGTATTAATTAAGCTATTTGATTTCTGTTAGACTTACCAGCTCAGATCGGTCTGTTGTCTTCCATTGTTTGGAATCTATACAATAATCATAATCTTCATCAATATCTTCTTGAGAGTAGAAATCATTTTCAAGATGTCTTAATATAGAATCTTCTGGACACAAAGGGCAACAATGCAACATGTAATTCTTGTTAGCCCTACTACAAAAAAAACAATAAGTTCATGATTAACCTTTGATAATTCAACTGCACTAATCAATAATCAGGTGCTCACACTGTAATGCACCATTTTGGATAATTTGAGCAGGTGAGGAAAAAAAATCTTTATATCAGGATAACTGGTTTTAAACTTAGCATACAGTAAATGCACATACATACAAATGAGATATTTCCTTTTTTTTTTCAGGGAAAAAGTTAAAATACCTTTTTTCAGCAGTAGTTTGCGTGATATCAGCACCATAAAATTAGTAAAAAAATTACTAAATTCTTTTTCTAGATACTTTTAAGATTAAGGTATTGGAACCAGTAGTAATAAAATTTTCTTATTCCATTTGAAAGTTATCATTTTTTCTTTAATTTTTGCAATAAGTATATCCATATCATTTGTTTTACATTTAACTTCCTTAAATAATTTATTGAAGGAATCTTCTTGGCTTAACTGATCAGGATCTTTATTTGAAGTCCTTGAAATATCTAACTTTACTATTTTTTGAACATGTAATATTTTGTTTTTACCAAAAGCAACTCTTGAGTGACTATTTACTGCATGCGTTTTGAGAGACCTTATGTTCATAGCTGTCAAAATAAAATTAAAACTTAAGAAGTTCATTATCTTCATCTTCATAAATCTGGCTGCAAGTCAGTCCTCTCGGTCCATCATTCTTAAATGATGTCAATTTAATTATACATTATGGACATTTCTTTTCTTTATTATGCAATTTTCTTTATTTATTAATCCAATTGAACATCTTTCTTTATCATTAATATTTTTATATTATTTTTGAGTTCTGTAAATGTTTGTAATTATTTATTTGAAGATTCGAAAATAGAAAATCCTTTATTAAACATGAAGGTTGTATAAACTAAAGATCTTTAATGTGAAATGCAAACAAGTTTATATATATATATATATATATATATATATATATATATATATATATATATATATATATATATATATATACATATATATATATATATATATATATATATATATATATATATATATATATATATATATATATATATGTATTTTTTAATTATTCACCTCCCCAAGGCCCGAGGGGGCCACTACAGTCGAGGAGGCTACTCATTTTTTTTTGTTTTTTTTTGCGTTTTTTTGTTGTAAATCGTGGTACAACCCTCTCTCAACTCTTTAACTCCGAAACACGAACCTTGACAAGCAAGGCCGCTGCGCGGAGAAATTAAGTTGAGTGCGGTACTTCCAGGGACATTGTGGGAGTCGAACTCCGAACCTCTTGCTTACAAAGCGAGCGCTCTTACCACTACACCACTACCGCATTTAATATATATATTAGAACTGTACCTGAGATTTTAAAATCTTTTTTAAAAAATGCAAAAAATAAATGTATAACTATATTTTTATTATTGAATTACAATATTTCTTAGTTTTTTTATAAAACTATCAATGCAAATAAATCAGATTCAAAAAAGAAAACCTCTGAAGTTTTTTTATAATAAGGAGTTTGTTATATATACAACCATTGGAAAATATTTCAGAATCATATCTTTTAGGCATCTCACGATATACTTTTTTTTAACGGGACATCATAAAACTTATAGAAAGTGTTAAACCAATTTTGAAATTGAAAATGAAATCGATTCAAAATTGAAATTTTGAACCAATTCAAAATTTCAATTTTGAAAATTTGAATCGATTTTCATTAAGAAGTTTTAATTTTTTAGTGTTTTAGGTATCATTTTTAAGTTCCTCTCCCTAATTAAATAGGTACAAATTTTAATGTACAATTAAATAGGTACAAATTTTCAACACTATTGAAAAAGTAATTCATAAGTTAAAGCTAATTTTGTTATGAAACTAGCTTAAAAAGTAAATGGCGCTGAAAAAAATAGTCAAAAAAGAGATTGGTACTGAGTATTAACATCTCTGAAACCGTATAGAGTCAGAAACTAAAATTTAGAGTAAAGTTTTCTTTCATTAATATAAGCTTGTATTCCAAAAATCATAAAAATCTGAGATGGCATGGTGCCGAGCATAAATTGAATTAAGCTGGAATGACCCTGCTGTGAGTTGCAAAAACTCAAGTGAGTGCTGTGACTTGTAAAAATTCACTGAAAGTGCTGTGACTTGAAATTTTTGATTCTCCCTTACCTTCACTTGGTGTCTATAGTTAAAAATGATTACTAAATAAACTCATTAATGGAGGTTTTCATTGTAATCATTTACTAAAAGCCAAGACAAAACTAGATAAAATAAAGCATTAAAATAATCAAACATTACAACATTACTTTTTGTTAATAACATTTTATGCATTTTGAAACAGCTCAAAAGCTGTTTCAAACATTACTTTTTGTTAATAACATTTTATGCATTTGAAACAGCTCAAAAGCTGTTTCAAACTAAAAAATTTCAAAAAACGAAACTTATATCAAGTACTCTATGAAAGATTGAAAGATTTATAAAGGTTGGTAAATGCCTTGATTTGATTACCTTTTTTTACCACTATTGACATATTGGCATACGCTCCTCCCATAATATAAACACCACTTGTATACATAAAATCTTGTATAACAATTTTATATTGTATTCTATTTTACTCAATTTAGTAAAGATATAAATATTAACAAAATCAAGTCATTTTTGATACTGGGGTGTATCAAACCATTGCCACCACACCTACCTTTATTGCTAACATACACTTCTCGTATATTTTGGTGGTTTAGTATAAATTTATAAAAACTTCTTTGTATATTTATATAGCTAATGTCTTAAAAAAAAACTTTTTTCCTGAAAAAAGCGTTCTGTTTCATACGGGTAAAGTGGTGGTTTGGTACCCCCTCTGTCTGTCCAATACGTCCGGTAGTTAGAGTTTAACATAGATTTGTAGCCCACTCTAACATCTATCTTTTGACACCAAGATATTTGTATTTTGATGAGAACTGACAAAGTTATGACAATTTAAGCAAAGAAAAACATAATTTTGACCACAGTCTCTTCAAAAAATCCATATATTGAAAAAATCGATACTCAAACCATCATAACTTTTGAACAATTTTGAAAATATTTTTACCGTTAAAATACTGTATTAATCCTCTTTCCAATGATATATAACATTATAGTATTCAAACAATTTGAAATATTATTCTATATATATAAATAAATAAATAAATATATATATATATATATATATATATATATATATATATATATATATATATATATATATATATATATATATATATATATATATTATGTTTAGCTTTATAAAAACAATGGTGTTTAAGTCTAACTTAGAATAAATAAAACAAACAGAATAAAGGTAGACTTTAATACTTTTATTTGTAGTTTTAGAAGCAGTTAAATGAAATGAACAAATTATGTTAATAATAAAGAATTACATTGCACTTGAAAAATTTGTTGATAACATAGGTTTTAACAAATGATTATCATTTGTTGATAACCTACGTTTGATAATGTATTTCAAAATGTTTTATCATGATGATGTAGCAATTCTAAATCATTATTCAGGATTTATAATTTTCAACAAAACAGAGAAAAATAAACTTTTAATTTAGAATAATTTTTATACGTCTAATTTTTTTTTTTTTTTTTTTTTTTTTTTGTTTTTGCTAATTAAACAGTGCAATGTAGCAAAAGATGCTTGGGTGTTTCTTCCTGAATATGAGATAAAATATATATAATGCGATACAAAATAAGATACTTGACTTTGAGCATTGATTATATATTTTTAACTAACCGGTCGTTGTTTTTCCTGTACATGATAGAATAAAGTTTACCATTTTTCTTTCACAAAGTTTTTTCTATAATATAAATTGATCTTTCATATTTTATTGACTTTCTTTTAATCTTGGTTAAAAACGGAATGTTTAGTTACTAAACTTTAGTACATTTCAAAATATCCGGATTTTAATAATCTTCCGTGTATAATGAGAATAAGATACTCGTTGCTACTCGTACTGTTGCCGCGTAAAAGCAAGCTTTTATTTATTCCGTTTACGGGAATCGGAAAGGGACGGCAGAAATAGTCATGAGGTTTAAATTTTAATTTTTTTGAACCAAAACTAGTCCTAAACGATAGTAATATAATCCTAAAGAAAGTACAAAAGCATTAAAATCATAAAAAAAAAGATTTTGGGGTTTTTATTTCAATATATGTAAAATTTAGTTCTGGTTTTAAATATATATATCTTTTTTATGTTTTTTTTAATGATATTAAAAGATGTTTAAAAAACAAGATATAATTTTATTCGCTTAGCAACGTCTTAGCAACGCCAAGCAAGGTTTGGTTTTGCCCCAAAATCTAGTAATATATGCATGTTTTTAAACAGGGTTTGTAAAATGTCTTAAATCCGTTACCTGAAATCACATTATTTTTATTAAGGTTAGGGATTTTTACTGACATTTGAAAGAAGGTTTCCAATTTCAAAAAAAATCCAGAATTTTTTATTTTTTTTTATTTGTAAATTTGTTTGCCTTCAATAAAAGAAATTACAATTACAGAATAGCTTTATTACAAATATAATCGGCAGGACTTCCAGAAGATCATACGATCTTATCATGAAGCCCTTTACAATACCAAATATAATAATAATAACAATAAAATCAAATTAACCAATAAAAATAAATCAACATAAACTATATAACTGTGCATTTAAAATATAAATATACTGGATAAACTATATGAAATATGTGAAACAAAAGAACTGAAAACAAGAAAAAATATTTTCTGCTGAAAAGATAACTTTTTTTAATTTTCGTTTGAAAGAAGTTAAAGTCCATTTCAAGGACAAATCAAATTTTAACAAAACTATTTTATTCCATAAATAAGGACCGCGATAAGAAATAATTAGTTGTTAACATTTAGTTTGGCAGAATGGTTCTTGTAGATTTTTTCCATTGCGAAGATTGTATTTGTTTATGGGTTTTATATTATAAAGGTTTATAAATACATCAGGAGATAAATGATTTTTATATTTAAACATGAAACATAAAATATCGGGTGGACACGGAAAAATCCAGTCATCTTTAAATTGAAATTTCTCCAAAACCACAAGAGCTTTTTATTTAATTTTTTTTTTTTAATTAAATCTTACTTCCTTATCTTAAATGGTGTTGATAAATTTTTGTTTACAAATTAATGATTTGCAAAATGTTTTGGAAACAAGTTGAGGTGTAAAAAAAAGTTGTGAATTTTTTTTGCAAAAATCCATCGACTTCCTATTGCTTGATTGCTAAACGCACAAATGTCCCAAAATCTACAGTCACCGATATTATAAACAAGTTCAAGACTACTCAAAGCTTTGAAAAAAACTTGGAAGTAGAAGAAAAAAAACTTTCCATAAATCCAAAAAGGTAAAGTCGATTTTACATTCAATAGCAAGCAATCCAAATCAGTCACAGCGAGATCGACGCGAAGGAAGAAAAGCTTCCATTCCAGCCTGAATCAAGGAGGTTACGTAGGAGGCGCATTTGTCAGCTGAGAGAGAAAAAATATCAGCCAAGAACCATCACGAAGAAAATCACGAAAAGAATCCCAGTCAGCTTTAGGGTAGTAGTAGGTGGTGCGATGATAAGGTGAGCCCAAAAAAGAAGTACGAGAAGAAAGATTTATAGAGATCATTGCATGGTCAGAACCACCTAAGGGAGAAAAGGGAGAAACTGAGCATAAGCTAGGGTCAGAGACAAGACATAAGTCAAGAAGTGAAGGTAAATGATTAGGGTTGTCAGGAAAACAAGTCACAAAGTTAACTATGTGAGTAAGAGATTGAGAAACACAGAAGTTAAAGGCTTTAGTGCCAGCAGGATCAGTGGTGTTAGAGCCAAGCCATTCAGTGTGATGGGCATTAAGATCACCAACAGCAACAATATTGGCAGAGGGGTAAAGAGAGAGGGCATGGTCAATTTGATCAGAGATAGCATCTAAAAAAGTGCAATCATGGGAAGAAGGAGAATGATATGGGAATGGGAGAACGATAAAGAACAAAGAGAAAGGTGATAGAGTGAAGAGGTGCTAGGCGAAAGCACATAAAAGAATAGTCAAAGGATTCGAACCTGATTTCACGACAAATAGGGGAATTAATGCATATGTTTACCCCTAAACCTAGCATGTGACTATTGGAGTCTTTACGAATCAAAGGATAGTACCCATCAACCCTGACATCTTAAGAAGGAATTGCAGAATTTAAATTTGTTTCACTAAGTGCAAGCAAGTCTGGTCAATTTTGCAGGAGGTAAGACTCAACTTTGCTTCGTAGACCGCGAATATTTGCAGGAGGTAAGACTCAAAGTTGCTTCGTAGACCGCGAATATTTGTAAAAGATATATTAAAACATTTAGGTGGCGGGGATGGTTTTTTAGGTTTCAAATTTTTGGTTACTTTGGTCATGATTTGGGTTTAATGAGAACTTGACTCATTTATAGATAGAGCACAGCCTCCTTATCAATGAGCTATGAGTTGTCTCAGTCCTGTTAATTAACCCTAAGCCGTGACATAGGGCTCTTTATGTGGCCTTGACAATGCACACCAAAAGCATTAACAGGGACACCATCCATGCGCAACATGGCACTGTTAATACTCTGATAATTTTACAGCTGTTGATGGAATCAGCCTCTCTGAGAGCTACCACAGAGTTCGGGAAACCTTACTACCAGCCGGCCTCAGAACCATTAAACTGAGTTTTAGAGCTGTACCCTTATATGGAGATAACAGGAAGAGTTGCATAGCCATTATCAAGGAGGCATAAGCAAAATTCTATGAGTAGAGTCAAGGAGATCCAGCATTCATCATCCTAGGCAGGAAACAATGTAACACAGGTTACATCTACGCCAGCCTAATAAATGAAGAAGGGGTTCGAGGCTGGTTAGCAGAATTTGTCTGCTTACCCCTAAAGTCTTTGCCTAGGAGGCCTTCTACAAGACAGTAGCTGGATGCAATTAACATCTGCCCAAGATGTGTATTTTTATCGAGACACCATCTCTAGCCTTTACTCAACCAAGAGGCCCAAAGCAGGGGAATTTTTAGTCGGAGTTTATTTCTCCTAGCCTTTGACCAAAGAAGAGCACACTCTGCAAGGCAGAAGGACTTGTGGCAGGTAGTACTGGGTTACGTGATACCAGTAGCAAGATTGATCTCGATTATCCTGACCTGACCTGGAATTGATTATTGTATAAAAGTTTAGTATCAACAAAAAAATAGTAGACTCTGTTATACATTATTCTTTCAAGTATTTTAGAGAAAACTGGAAGAACTGAAATAGGACGATAATTTGTAATGTTACAATGGTCACCTGATTTATAAATAGGAGTAATTTTTGCCACTTTTAGAGAGACTGTAAAGGATCCTTGAGCAATCGAAATATTTTCCGCATGCGAGATTCGTCTATTTAAAGATCACTAACTGCTTTTGTCGCAATTTAAAACTGAAGGTATGTTTGATTTTTAAACTATTTCTGTTATTTAAAATATATATATATATATATATATATATATATATATATATATATATATATATATATATATATATATATATATATATATATATATATATCAACCCTCAGAATTAGGAAAAATGAGGAAAAATTTGCCGACATCAGGACGGCAAAAAAAAATTTGATACCAAGGTATCAAATTACCATAAAACATAGAAACAAGGTTGGCAGTTTTTTGCCGACCTCAAACACTTTTAGGTCAGCATTTAGGTCGGCATTGCCGAATGCCAACCCTATTTCCGAGGGCTAATATATATATATATATATATATATATATATATATATATATATATATATATATATATATTAGTATATATATATGTATATATATATATATATATGTATATATATATATATATATATATATATATATATATATATATATATATATATATATATATATATATATATACAGGTACAAGGACCTCAGAATGAAAGGTGTTCTTTAAGATCCTGGTTAAGACAAAATATTTGGGCAGCCAATTAGTTTTTACTTTTAAGAGTTGACAAAATACTCCTGCTAGAATGCCAAAAAAGTTAAATTTTTTGGAAGTACAATTTTCATATGTCTTTAGATAAATATTTAGGATATACTTTTTTCAATCGGGACCTCAAAATGTCAAGTTAAATAACTGGTTTAAAAAACTGTAGTTTAAACAAGTTCGCTTATACTTATTCTTGATATTAAAATGAATTAATTAAAAAATATAATATTTTAATGAATTAACTCTTGTCAATATATATATATATATATATATATATATATATATATATATATATATATATATATATATACATATATATATATATATATATATATATATATATATATATATATATATATATATATATATATATATATATATATATATATATATATATATATATATATATATATATTTTTATATAAGTTGATTTAGGTGCCCCAAGAAGTCCTTACGGTCTTATCACAGAGCACCGCGGAAGAGCATTTAATAGGAAGTTCACGCCCCTTTCCCAACCGATGTCGCAAAGCTTGCTCAGAGGTGGGGTTTGAACCACGGATCTTACGTTTCTGAGGCAAGTTAAAATAAAAAGTTAAAAAAGTCATATCCCTAATATAATTATATATATATATATATAATATATATATATATATATATATATATATATATATATATATATATATATATATATATATATATATATATATATATATATATATTAGGGATATGACTTTTTTAACTTTTTATACAATTTGGACAACCCCATATTATTTTTGGATGAGTTTTTGCTATAAAACAATGAAGAAATTTTATTTTCCTTCAAGTGTAAAAAAATGTCACGCCCCTCGGCTGAAATGTTTTTTAATACAATATAGATAGGAATATAATATACTATACATATTAGATATGGGCCAGAAAACATAAGTTAAAGAAGTCATAACCCTTTTTATATATTTTATTATATTATATTATTATATTATATATAATAAAATATATATAGACGGTTAATATATATTATATATATAATTTTAAATACATACCAGACGTATGCATTACCACTTTATAATTTCTAGTTTTTCACTGCCGTGCCTAATTGTTTATTAATTAGTTTCAGATT
Source organism: Hydra vulgaris (assembly GCF_022113875.1). NCBI lineage: Eukaryota > Metazoa > Cnidaria > Hydrozoa > Anthoathecata > Hydridae > Hydra > Hydra vulgaris. The sequence continues at coordinate 39,650,598 of NC_061167.1, read as the reverse complement.
TTTTTGTGCTGCTTTTAATTAAAATGGCATAAAATACTGCCAATCAAGTGTTGAAAAAATTAAAGAGACATAAAAAAAATCTTGTGAAATTTCAAAATTCGCTTAAAAGTAGACAGTTTCCATTGTTAGAAACATCTTTTCAAGAATATTCCAAAATGCCATTAAAAAGTGATATTGTTAGCAGGTTTAAGTATTTGTCTAGTACTGATGTGAAAGCCAAAAAGCAAAGGATAGATCTTATTTCAGAAGAAGTTATAAGTTTGTGGAAAGAACAATTTAATTTCCCATGTCTGACAGAGCAGTCAGTGAAGCGAAAGATTAATGATGTTATAGAAAAATATGAAAGTCTCAGAAAAAAACGGGAATGCCGACCTTCTGCAAAAAGAGATTTTTGATATAACAAATCAAAATGGCATTTGGTTATCATCTGAAGATAAAAGATTTTATGAAATTCAGTTACAAAACAAAGGAGAAATTGGATATGCTACTTCAAAGCTGGCAGGAAAGAAGACTATTCATCTATCAATTGTGCAAAAACTTTCCAGCCAACCTTCAGCATCTAAAAGTTTTTCTTCATTTACTGAAAGTAGTAAAATAGAAAGAGACAACTCTAGTTCCAAATTTGAAGAAACTGATGAACAATTTGAGATAGATAATGAAATTACAGATGAAGAATATAATAATTTGAAGAAAAGATGTAAAAAATATAGTAGTTGTAAAATAGCAACAAAGTTAGTGGTTTGTGCTAAGGTATCAACTAAGAAAGCTTCTAAAATAGGTAAAATACTGTCCTTAGAAGGCATACATGTTCCAGCGCCATCACAGTCTGGAATATACAAGGCTCTTTTTAATGAAGCAAAACAATTTAAAGAAACTTTAATTCAAGATTTAAAGAATGAGAATTGGAGTCTACACTTCGATGGAAAGCATATAAACCAATGGGAGTATCAGGTTGTCGTTCTTAAAAATGAAAGAAGCAAAATAAGGTTGGACGCACTGAAGTTAATAGATGGAAAATCTATCACTATTATTAATGCCATAGCTGATATTATAGATGAATTTAAACTATGGAATTCAATTAAAATGATTGTGACAGATACTACAAATGTCAATACCAGAAAGAAAAATGGTGTTGTTGTAAAACTTCAGGACATTTTTCAAAAAAAAGGATTACAAAAATCTCAATTTGTACTATGTCAACATCATATCTTGGATAGAATACTTAGACTAGAAATGGAAGAAAAATTGGGAGAAAATCCGAACTCACCAAACATTAATTACTTTTTCACTAACGAGTTGTTAGAACATTATGAAACACTGAAGACAAATTTTTATAATGGTACAGAAGAAATAAAAGACACAGGAGGATGGCGAGATGACATGAAGTTTCTGTTTCATCTTACGAGAACCTACCGATACTATGACCAAAATAAAATATTTCCTAATATAAGATTTCAAAAAATCCTTAATATCAGTAATGCTCGGTGGAGTTCAAGAGCTATTTTAGCGTTGTTAGCCTACATTCTTATGCCAAAAACAAGAAACAAACTTGAATCTGTATGTACCTTTATTTCTTACAAGTGGGCAGACTTTTGGTTTGACGACCAAACCTATAAAGAAAACACTTATTCAGACCTTCATGAAGTTTTATTAAACAAAAAGAAACCTCTTGCTACATTTACAAGTCATTGGAATCCAGAGCCATCAGCAATCAACATTCCCAGAAGTAATCAATGTGCTGAAAGAGCAATTAAAGTAATGGAGGAGCTTTATAGATTGTGCAGAAATAAAGACAATCTTCCACTTTGTTTCATTTTGTCTAATAAACAATAATTGTATGTATTTAAATTGTATAAAATGTTTTTTCCTGCATTGAATATAACACTATGCCATGTATTATTTGTTAGAATAAATTATGTTTTTTTATAGAATCATATGAATGAACATGTTTGCAAATAGAAATGATTTTGGTCATTAATTTTTTTAAAGCCTTTTTAAATCTTAATGTGCTTTGGGGCGTGACATTTTTTTTGAACATCGTGAAAGTATTAATATTTTCGCATTTTATGCGTAAAAACTCATCCATTTTTGGGCCAGGGAAATTTTTTTTTAAAAAGTCATATCCCTAATATATATATATATATATATATATATATATATATATATATATATATATATATATATATATATATATATATATATATATATATATATTAGGGATATGACTTTTTAAAAAAAAATTTCCCTGGCCCAAAAATGGATGAGTTTTTACGCATAAAATGCGAAAATATTAATACTTTCACGATGTTCAAAAAAAATGTATATTATATATATAATATACATTTTTTAAAAAAATATATAATATATATATATATATATATATATATATATATATATATGTACATATATATATACATATTTATACCACAAGAATCCGTTATTGGTCCGCTACTGTTTTTAATATGTATAAATGACATGCCAGAAATAATCAAGAATTTTTGTAAGCTTTTTGCAGATGATAGCCAGCTTGTTGCTACGATCAAAAACAATATGGATATCAGTTCAAAATGACCTTGGCGCCCTCATAGACTGGTCCAAGCTATTAAAGATGTCCTTCAATTTTAAGTAATGTAAAATTATGAAATTCGGTGGAAAACCAAGCAAAATCTAGATAACTGTTACTTTACTATGAAAGACAATATTAAACCTATTTTTAACCTTGAAACAACAAAAATTGAGTGAGATCTTGGTATAATTTTTAACAAGCAATAAATAAAGCAAATATAATCCTAGTTATGCTTAAGCGAACATTCAAGTCACGCCTATTTTTGTTAGAATTTTTACAACCTTTATATATATATATATATATATATATATATATATATATATATATATATATATATATATATATATATATATATATATATATATATATATATATATATATATATATATATATATATATATATATATATATATATATATATATATATATATATATATATATATATATATATATATATATATATATATATATATATATATATATATATATACTCTTGCATGTCTCTTGCATGGCATCAAAAAAAGTTTCCCATAAACTGTAGTTTTAAAGAGCGCGTTAATAAACCAGACTAGAAAAAGTTTTGAAAATTAAATTTTTTTTCAATTGATAGACTGCCTGGCCAAACCAAACCCTCAGTCGATGTAGCAGCACTCTCTTGCGAGTCAGGCTATTTGTCAGTCGATGTAGCAGCGTTCTCTTGCGAGTCAGGCTATTTGTCAGTCGATGTAGCAGCACTCCGTTGCGAGTCAGGCTATTTGTCAGTCGATGTAGCAGCACTCCGTTGCGAGTCAGGCTATTTGTCAGTCGATGTAGCAGCACTCAGTTGCGAGTCAGGCTATAAGATAGTCGATGTAGCAACATTTACGCATGTTTTAAAAATGTTTTTTATTAAATCAATAACAAAAACACCACTAATTAAAAAAAACTTTCTAGTCGTTATAATTGTGGTTTTTTAAAAATTTTTTAAAAAACAATTAAATTTAATGTACTTCCGCATAAATTAATTGCTTTGACAATCAAAAACAGCTTAAGAGACGAGGTACTTAAAATTGTAGTCGTAAGTAGGGTTGTTCGCCGAAAAACAAAACTTGCGAAAATTTCGCATTTTTATCTACCGTAATAGAATTGTTATTACGGAAGTTGCACATGCGAAAATGCACATTCCGTAACGCGCTATACGAAAATATAAATAAATAAAATTCCGTAATAAAGCATTGCGAAAGAAAACTTGCGAAACAAATCATTTCGTAAGAATACTTACGAAATAGTTCCTTACGGAAAAAGCATTCCGGAATGTGTAGTTACGAAAAAGACGCAAAAGATTTTATGTTACGATATATTTAAGATATTAACAGTTAACAGTTTAAATAATAAATAATAAAATTATAAAAAAATGTTGTCAAATGATTCTTCAAATGTTTATACAAATATACCTAATATATATATATATATATATATATATATATATATATATATATATATATATATATATATATATATATATATATATATATATATATATATATATATATATATATATTATATATATATATACATTAACGGGATTTTACTGTATATATATGTATATATATATATATATATATATATATATATATATATATATATATATATATATATATATATATATATATATATATATATATATATATATATATATATATATATATATATATATATATAGGTTGTCACTATTGTGAAGGCGACGAAAGATCTGTAATATAGAACATGGAGGTCAAAAAATGCTATCTTAAGTAAAAAGAGTTTGATGAACAAAAGTTACAATGGCTGCGGGATGCAAACCCGGATCTATGCGGCGAATTATCACGTATCTAACTGATTGAACTATACAATCTTATACTCAAATTTATATCTTATTAAAATTAAAAAACAAAATTTTCTATGATCTATACTTTGAAAAGCGTATTCAAACAGGACTCTGCATACCTTTAAAATCTGCTAGAATTTTAGTAACGTGCACACTTTTAGAAATTATTGAAATAGGTATATTTTATCAGAAATATGCTTAAGCTAAAGCATATTTTTGAGCCTCTTTTTACTATTTGCTTAAGCATATTCGAACCTGTTTCAAAAATTTTATATGCTTTAAAAAAAAAACATGTATATTCCTACCCATCATTCTTATTTTTAATATACGTAATGAGTTCAAAAAACATCGTTGTATATATTTATTATGGCACGTTTCGTAAGTTTATTTCCGTTAAGAATTCTTTCGTATGTTGTGATCCGAAATACTTTCGTTTCGAAAGAAATTTTATTTTTTATCAATATTTCTAAAAATAAAACCGTAAAAATTTAATAAGTTATTTTACTGAAAATAAAAATTCATTATAAACATTTTGGGATTTAAAGATGTTAATTTTTACAATTAAAATCAGTCTGGCAAACAAATTTTCTATATAGACTTCAAAACGTCGTTTGGCAAAAATGTTTGTTTCGCAAGTGCGACTTCCGAAACTGCTACTTTCGTATGTTGCAAAATAGTTTTGTTTCGTATGTCAACTTGCGAAATGCTAAATTTCGGAAGTGGCTTTTGCGAAATGAACATCGGCGATTTTAAATGTTTTGTAACATTCGGTACGAAAAAATGTAATTCCGTGTTCTCAATTTCCTTACGAAAGAATGTTGTTTTTCCGGAATTGCACGAAATCCTCCGGTTAACAACCCTAGTCGTAAGAGACTTTTTTTTACATTAAAACGCTCTTTCGACTACACTATATGGGTATATATATATATATATATATATATATATATATATATATATATATAATATATATATATATATATATATATATATATATATATATATATATATATATCCCAGCGGGCACGGAAACGTCCAAATGACGTCGAAAGGACGTTTTTTTAGGACGTCCGGAACTGGTTCTAAATGGCAACGCCAGATGACGTCTTTTCAAGACGTAATTAGGACGTCTTTTTAGGACGGAATAAAGACGTGTTTTTAGACGTCTAAAATACGTGAATTTAGGACGTTCAGAACTACACCTTTTCAAGATGTAAATGAGAACATGAAAGTTGTAATTAAGAAGTCGTAATATGTAATTAAGAAACACAACATGTAATTGAGAAAACGTTATATGTAATTGAGAAACACAACATGTAAATAAGAAGTCGTAACATGTAATTAAGAAACACAACATGTAATTGAGAAAACGTAAAATATAATTGAGAAATCATAATATGTAATTGAGAAATCGTAACTTGTAATTGAGAACACATAAATTAAAATAGCAAATTCACAGTCTAAGTTTGTAGGTTGTTACAAAAGGTCTTTTTAGACATGGATTTAAGTTATAATCTTAAATTTTGCTTTTGTATGCACAAGTAGTAATAATGGAATTGAAAGATCGTTGTGTTATATGCCAATACACTATGACCCGAAAGTCTATGATTAAGCTAAATCCGTGTCAACATTTATGTCACCAAATTTGTTTACGTCCAGTTCTGGAACAACCAGATTCAAGTTGTCCGATTTGTCGGCATGAAATACACACAACTGAACAAGTTGAAAGGAAACGTTACGTTTTATCTTCTCCAAATAACAGGAGAAGAGTTGTTGAATGTGCGGAGCGATTTAAAGATTGGGTGAATCTCGCGCAAACGCAGATTCACCCAATCTTTTAATCTCGGTTCGCAGCGGAAATTCAAATTTCTTCGGAAAAGGAGGTTTTAAACCGAAAAAGTTGACCGAAGATCAAATCGAAGAAACATTAACATGGATTGAAAATGATTGTCAATTAACATTGGTGGCCATCAAAACAAAGATATTAAGACGATTTAACATAAACGTTAGCACAACAACAATAGCAAATTACCTCGAAGGCAGATTGTTCTCATTAAAAAAAGTGCACAAGGAGCCTTCTACAATGAACAGTTATGAAAACAAACAAAAAAGAGCTGAATATGTTAGAAACATCAACGAACATATCACAAATGGTCGTCAGATAGTTTGGTTGGATGAAACAAATTTTAACCTTTTTTGTAGAAAAACGCAAGGACGCGCGAGACAAGGAAAAAAAGCAATTATGAAAGTACCTGCTTCAAAAGGTTTAAACATACACTTGATCGCAGCTATTTCAACTACAAATGTCGTCATGATAGAAACTCGCAGGGGATCATTTAAAGCAGATTCCTTTAACGAGTGGATGTTGGCTATGTTTCACCAGTGGGTTACATCCAGGAATCGTTTGGAGGATTTGGTCGTCGTAACAGATAATGCTCCTTGTCACGCTCGTTTGCAAAGGGTGTTTGATAATTCACCAGCTCAGTTGTTACGTTTGGGACCTTACGGTCCAATGTTGAACCCGGTGGAAACGATCTGGTCCAAAATTAAAAGTAACGTTAAAAATGCAATTCGCATTCCACCTGTATTAGGTGACGGGATTGCGGAACAGCGCATGCAGTACTTAGAACGAATTGTAATTGAGGCAAAAAATACTATAATGGGAGGAGATTGTGCACGTGCGGTACAACACACAACCACGCACTATGCAACTATTTTAAATATGGAAGACGTACAAGTTGGTGCTTAATTGATCAATGAAGTGATTTTTAATTATATAATTTTTAATTATAATTTTTAATTGAATTATAAATTTTTCCCTAAAATGTTTTTAGTGTTTATTATGTTAAATTCATTTGCCCAAAAATTATAAATTTTTTCCTAAATTTTTCCCTAAAAAATTAAATTTACGCTACAAATCTTGCGTCATTTTTAAGTGCGTCATTTTATACGCTCCATTTTTTTACGCGCCATTTTTTTTTAAGCGCCATTTTACACTTACTCCTTTAAAGCGATATCTAAATTAAAATTTTCGTGTTCTCAATTACATCTTTCTATTTCTTAATTACAACTTACATTTTCTCAATTACATGTTACGATTCTTAATTACAATTTTTGTTTTCTAAATTACATCTTATGTTTCTTAATTACAACTTACGTTTTCTCAATTACATCTTACGTTTCTTAATTACAACTTTTGTTTTCTCAATTACATCTTACGATTCTTAATTACAATTTTTGTTTTCTCAATTACATCTTGAAAAGGTGTAGTGCAATTACATCTTGAAAAGGTGAAACGCCAAATGACGTCTTTAAATAACCTAATTTAGACGTTCTCATTTCGACGTCTAAAATACGTGTTTTTACATGGCTTTACTTAAACGTAAGGTTCAAATATATGTTTTCACAGAACTTCTTGAGAATAAGAAAAAAATAATAAATCGTTTAAATTTTTTAATAATATAATTGTGATGAGTTTTATAAATTACAATTTTATAAACTTCTTCTTCCACTTGTTAATTTCCAAGAATCGAATGTTCGAACAGTTTTTTTTTTTTTTTTTTTTTTTTTTTTTTTAAAAATTTTGCTTACATTAAAATGTCAAAGTACAATTATATATGCCATATATATCGTGTTACAATTAAATTCGTGTTACAACATTTATCAACTAAATTAAAATAAGAAAAAACACGGACATACATATATAAATATAAGCATATATACACATACAAATGCGTAGATGCGCACATACATAAACTGCTTACAATGAAACATAAGCTAGGATCTGAAAGAAGATCACAAGATCTTGTCATCAGAACCTTATAAAGCACAAACAAGCAAAATAAATATAAGTATAAGATACTAAAAAATAAAGTAAAAATTAAAATAAAGTACTAAATTCAAGTTGTATAACAATTTTCAAAATATTAGAAGTATCTGAGTATATTATCAAGTGAAATAATACATTTTTTTAGATTGAGCTTGAAAAGGTAAAAGGAAGTTGGTAAATCAAAATTCTGCAAAACTATATTATTCCATAGGTGGGGTCCACGATAAGCAATGCAAAATTGATTAAATTTTGTGTGACAAAATGGTTCTTTTAAAAAGTTTATGTTTCTCACAGTTGACGTCATTCACCTTCTTTTCGATCAGGTGCACTCTTTAAAATATTACCACCAGCATTTTAAAGTTGTTTTTTTGCTGTAGCAATCAGGGGAGCAGTCTTAACCCTAAAAAAATATTGTCAAGATAAGTATGTAAAAATAAAGGGGTTAGAAAGAAATAACACACACAAACACACGCACACACACACACATATATATAATTATTATTTTACAAACATAACATCAAACATCAAAAAATACGAATTTCTCAACACTAAATTGATTTTTTTAAAGAAATTTTTGACTGGATTGTTGTGACCAGCGTATATATTTATGTATATCACGTATGCAATATAATTGCGGTAATAAAAATGCTCTATTTGTAGTAAAATTATATTGACTTTGAAAGCATGCCCTTCTCATATGCACTGCATGATGAGCCATTTAATAACTTCTATTTCTAAATTCAAAAGATAACACTAGTGTAATTGAATGGGACAATTTAGTGTAAGTTATAGTAATTTACCCTTAAAAAGAAAACTAAACATTCAACCATAATAAAAAACATACGACTTTTTGCAACATTTGTATCGAGAAATGATTGTTCACATTCAAGAAACTTGGCGATAGAATCACACTAGTAAAGATCAAAACTATTCTCAACTTTAAACCTTTTTTATATTTAATTATTCTTAAGATAAGTAAGTAAATGAATGTAGGGAATGTAGGACTATATATTAGTTAATTAAAAAACAATATGCTATTATAATTTATATATATATATATATATATATATATATATATATATATATATATATATATATATATATATATATATATATATATATATATATATATATATATATATATATATATATATATATATATATATATTACATCTTCGCTTCCAACAAGGCTGCCAGCAACCACTATAAGAGTTTGGAAGTTACTGGAAGAGAAAAGATAGAGCAAGAAAATTATTGACAGATGACTTAAAAGATTGCAAATTATATGAATCAGGAAAGCAAGATGAAGGAAGCAAATTCCAAAGAACTGATGTTCAAAGAAAAAATCTAGAGGAATAAGAATTTTCGGAGCACTTAGGAACAGTCACAGAAAAAGGATGAGACTTGATTGAATGGCGAGTGACACGAGAAAGAATTTTAGTAGATGGAACAAGGGATGCTAGCTCTTTAGCGCAGTGCCCATTATATTACATGTAGAAAAGAGAATGAGAAGCAACATCATGACAATGTGACAGTGGTCAGAGATTGGCTGCAAGAGCAGGTCCAACTATGTTTACAATGCGTTTTTGCACCTTATCTAAAAAAGAAAGGTCATCATTAGAAAATCCGCCCCAGATATGGCAACAGTATTCCATACAGGGACGGATTTGAGATTTATAGAGATAGAGAAGAGAATCTGGAGTAAGGAGGTGTCGAGCTTGATAAAGAGATGCAGCCTTAGCAGACGCTAATTTTGCAATGGATATGATATACGGTTCAAAAAAAAGATCAGAAGTAAAAGTTAATTCTAGAAGATGAAGGGTAGATGACTCATCTAGTACATTATCATTCATAAATATAGGAAGATCTAAACTATTGCAAAAACAATTGGCCAAAACAATTGAGTTTTATCTGAAATAAAGTTCACCAGCCATTGTGAGCCCCATGCTGTAGCAGAGGTGAGATCCTTTTCAAGCTTATATACCCCCTCCAAGCAATCAGAGAGTGTAGGCTTTTTATCATGACAAGATTAAATAGTAGTGTCGTCAGCAAACAATGGCACCTTAGATGTGAGAATATCAGAAAGATCGTTAATGTAAATTAAAAAGAGTATATGGCCAAGGATTAAACCTTGAGGAACCCCTAAAGTTACAGGATATGAAGAAAAGTGTTGAAGTTACAGGATATGAAGAAGAGTGTATATATATTTGAGTGTTGTCCATCAAGGACAACACTCAATATATATATATATATATATATATATATATAATATATATATATATATATATATATATATATATATATATATATATATATATATATTCATTTATTTATAACTAAGTTAAAATTTTACTAACTACATCTTTTGAAAGGGATTTCTTAAATGTTCTTTTTTTCTTGCTGAATTGACTAGGTACCTATTTTAAGTATTGCGGAGTATTTAAAAATTAATTTATAAAGAATAAAGGTAGTTAGATAACTTCCAAGATAGTTATTACAATCTCGATAGTTAGATAACTTCCAAGATCTAATCTTTGTAAAACTTTAAGATTTATCATTGACTTCATATATTTTCTGTACCATTTTTTTTGGGAAAAGCAAAATTTTGAATCACAGACTTTCAAATTTTAGAGGACCTGAATGAATTAAAGAAGTTGTTACTAATTAAAATTCATTAGGCATATTACATAAAAAAAAACTATATTACATTAACCATTACATAAAATGAACTATGGCCAAAACCATTGTTTTATTTTTTTAAAACCGAAGGCAAAAATAAAAATGAACTTTAGGGTTAAATACATTTAATCTAATAAAATTTCTTTAACTTAAAACAAGATTAAATACAAAAATTACAAACACGTCAATTCTAGATTCCTAAATGCATATTTAAATAAATGCAATATGAGTTTTAGAAATACAAAACAAAAATGTAACATAATATTACCAAAAACAAACATGTATTTGACCAAAACATATATATCAACTGACAGCTAATGTAGTTGACGCTTCAAAAAATAAAATCTTAATTAACAAGTAAATAAAAATTATGGAAAAATAAAAGTGTTATTTTCTTAACATTAGCAAATTTTTTTTTTTTTAACTTTTTTGTTTAACTTTAAATTGTATCTAATTGATGTTTGACACTATCTATTTCTAAATTTTAACAAATACTACAAATTCTACTAATTTTAACTAATAAAAAATAATAACTAATGATTCTAAATTTTAACTAATTCTACTAATTCTAAATTTTAACAAAACTCATTTTCATTTTATTTATTGACATATATTTTGTATTTTTAGCAAAAACAAAATCAGGGTTTACATTATTAAAACTGACGCTAAAGGTATATATATATATATATATATATATATATATATATATATATATATATATATATATATATATATATATATATATATATATATATATATATATATATATATATATATATATATATACTTATATATATATATATATATATATATATATATATATATATATATATATATATATATATATATACATATATATATATATATATATATATATATATATATATATATATATATATATATATATATATATATATACATATATATATATATACATATATATATATAAATATATACATATATATAAATATATATATATATATACATATATATATATATATATATATATATATATATATATATACATATATATATATATATATATATATATGTACATATATGTATATATGTATATATATATATATATATATATATATATATATATATATATATATATATATATATATATATATATATATATATACATATATATACCCTCGGAATTAGGTTTGGCATGCAGCAATGCCAACCTAAACGTGTTTGAGGTCGACAAATAATGCTGACCTTGTTTCTATGTTTAATTGTGAATCAAATTTTTTTGCTTTTTTGATTGATGTCAACAAATTATTGCCTTTTTCCTAATTCCAAGGGTTGTGTGTGTGTGTATATATATATATATATATATATATATATATATATATATATATATATATATATATATATATATATATATATATATATATATATATATATATATATATACATATATATATATACAGCGCTCGAAATAACGGCCGATCAACGATCAATGATCGGCTATTTTTAGGTAAATTTCAAAAAATTCAAGGGAAAATAACCTGTTTTTGTTAAAAAATTACATTTGATCGAGAAGCTTTGAAAAACTATTTCGAGCGCTGTATATATATATATATATATATATATATATATATATATATATATATATATATATATATATATATATATATATATATATATATATATATATATATATATATATATATATATATATATATATATATATATATATGTATATATATATATATATATATATATATATATATATATATATATATATATATATATATATATATATATATATATATATATAGATATATATATATCAGGCTTGGTCGGGAAGCGGGAGCGATCGCTCTCGATTGCTGACCACGTAAATAATATTTAGTTGCGAAAAGCTGGCCAGATTTTTTAGTCGTTTTGAGAACATTTTAAAAAGCAAAAAAAAAAAGATTAATTGGACCGATGAGAGACAATTTGATAAGAAAAAAAAAAATAGGCAAATAAAATATCTTTAAACGCGAAAAAACTTAAAGCTAAATATATTACATTTAGAACATATATTTTCGAAATATCGCTCTTTTATAATTTTTTTTGTAAAATTAAGCGATGTTTTTTATATAAAGTAACAACTTACGATGGTTCAAAAGAGAAACAAATATTCTTTATTTAACTAAGTTAGCAAGTTTTAGTTTTACTTAAGCTAAATTATTTTAAAAATAAAAAAAATTAATTTTTTTAATATCTATGTTATGTTTCGCGTAGTTTTAAAAGATTAACATATTTGAGGCGATTCTTCTTAGTAAGATAAACAAATGAAATAATTAAAATTTTTAATTACTATAGGAATTAAATTAACAAGATGGAAATCAACTAAAAAGGTTAAAAATACTTAATGACCAGGAAGCGAAACTGCTTCACAATATCGCTGATGATGTTTAGTGAGTGGGTTTTTTAATTTTAATTATTATTTAAATCAGAAAAAAGTATAACGAGTTTTAAGAATGGCAACTTGAGCGAAAATAGTTAGAGTTAGTAAACCAATATCTAGAAACTTTTCTTTATATCTAATTATTTGCTATATATATTTGTGTTCTGTCGTGACCTCAGGCGCGATGCTTGTTCATCCGCGAGTTACTTTGTATGCGTTGTTTGTGTTTAGTAACCAGAAACTTCTTATAGGTTTGTTACATAATTAATTTTATTAACTTTAACGATTATAACTTCATTGAAAACGCAATTATTTTTGTAAGTCTTTATTTAAATCATAAAAATTGCTTTGAAACATACATTACGATAAAAAACAAATACACAAAATTACATTTACATAAAGAATACATACTTTTTAAATAAAAAATAAGAATATACTAATAAAATCTATAATTTATAATAAACTTTTAAAATTTTAACAATTTAATTAATATAAATTTAAAACATTTATTTTTGTAAACAAATAATATATATTCTTAAAACAGTTGCTTACTGCAAACAAATACCGTAATATGGTCAACATTCCTATATTAATGAATGGCTCCTCTTTACGTCTTCTTGGATTATCGCTTACTACTGACCTTTCATGGAAACCATATATACAATCGATTGCTAAATTAGCTTCTGCTAAGGTTGCTTCTCTTTATCGTGCTCGCCATTTCCTTACTTCTGATTCCATTCTCTACCTCTACAAATCTCTTATTCGTCCCTGTATGGAATACTGTTGTCATATTTGGGCTGGTTCTTTTAATGATTCACTTTCTCTTCTTGACAAGGTCCAAAAACGCATTGTAAATGTTGTTGGACCTGGACTATCTGCTAAGCTTGAACCTCTTTTCCATCGTCGTAAAGTTGCATCTCTTTCTCTTTTCTACAAATAATATCGTGGTCACTGCTCAAAGGAGTTATCATCTCTAGTTCCATCAACTAAAATTCATTCTCGTTTTACTCGTCATTCAGCTAAGTCTCATTCGTTTACTGTATCTGTCCCTGCATGCTCTAAAAACTTTTATTCATCTAATTTTTTTCCCCGCACTTCAATCCTTTGGAACTCTCTCCCATCTTCATGTTTTCCTGACTCATACAACCTTCAACTTTTCAAGTCTTCTGTCAACCGTTTCCTTGCTCTATAACTCTGTTCTTTTTTTTTCTAGTAACTCCCAACTTAATAGTGGTTGCTTGCAGCCTTGTTGGGAGTAAATGAAAAAAAAAAAAAAAAAAAAAAAAAAAAAATTCTAGAAATCTCAAAACGTAACAAATCGTGAATAATACAATTTCTAAAACATTTTAACAGAATACTCTAGAACTTTATTTCGCTTAATCAGCGTATTTTTTAAACCAATAGAATTAGTTTGTTCGTTAATTTGGCGGGTTTTTAGTGTTCGCAAATATTCTTTTTACTCTTTCGCACAAAGATGTTTTGAGAACATTCAAACTTTTAATGTTTCTATGTAGTCCGTAAAACAAAAATTTTTTGTTTCATAAATAAACTTAAATGTTCTCAAAATGACTAAAAAACCTGGCCAGTTTTACGCAACTAAATGTAATTTCCGTGGTCAGTATTCGAGAGCGATCGCTCCCGCTTCCCAACCAAGCCTGATATATATATATATATATATATATATATATATATATATATATATATGTATAATATATATATATATATACATATATATATAGACATATATACATATATATATATACATATATACATATATATATATATATATATATATATATATATATATATATATATATATATATATATATATATATATATATATATATATATATATATATATATATATATATATATATATATATATATAGATGTATATATAAGTATATATGTATATGTATATGTATATGTATATATATATATATATATATATATATATATATATATATATATATATATATATATATATATATATATATATATATATATATATATATATATATATATATATACACATATACATAATAAACAAGTCATAACAATTGTATAAGAGACAGGTGGGTAGAAAATTTCTTTCAGAGTAAAGGAAATTTTCTACCCTTATATAACTGTTACGACTGGTTTAATTTTTTCAATTAGACTTATTTTTCTGTGAAAACTTTTGAACTTTACTAATAACTAATTCCTTAAGTTAAGTAATTAGTTGTTAGCGAAGTTCCAAACCTTGATATTGTAATATTTCAAAAAGTTTATTAACTTATGTACTGGTCCAATTATTTTGAATAGCACAATTTAAAAGTTGTTAATTAAAGATATTCAATTATATTGAATTATCAGCATAAAATCTTTGTATTATTAATAGGTTTTCCTTTTGAAAAATATGACTTTACATGAGATTCTGCAATGTCTAAGTTTTTCAAACAGTTAAAACTCGGTTTCTGATATAGTATATCAATTATTATACTTGAAATACTAATCAAGTGCCAAGTATATACTTAGTATATATATATAGTATATCATATACCCAATTTGAATATCTGTATCAATATTAACACAATTCTCAAGTAATTAAATGTTTAAATATATATATATATATATATATATATATATATATATATATATATATATATATATATATTTATATATATATATAAATTAGCAAGAACCTGTCTATAAGTCGCTTTTCATAAGGTGTTTTTAAAATTCTCCTTGCATCTTTGGGAAGTTCCAAACCTTGATTTGGCAATATTTCAAAAAGGTTAACTAATGTACTGGTCCCATTATAGAATAGCACAATATAGTCGAATAAAGACATTGAATTCAAAGAACTATCAGGATAATTGTTCTATGTATCATTAACAGGTTTTTCTATTGAAAAATTCGATTCTATATGAGATGTTTAAATCTTTGAAATTGTTAGAACTTGGTTCTTGATGTAGCAATACTATACTAATAGTATATCAAGTATATATATACATAGTATAGCATATATTCAGTTTCAAACCGTTTCTTCCATTATCTGTAACAATTTCATTACCTGTATCAACATTACCACAATTTTCAAGTAATTGATAACAAAAATAAAAATTAGCTAGAACGTGTCTATTTGTCGTTGTAAAAAGACTTCTTTTATATTTGAAAAAAAATGCGTTACTTAAAAATTTTAGGAAGTTTTGGCGCTTGCGTTATTTAACTGATTTTTTTTTGATTTAATAAAGCATTCTGGATATTTTTTGGACGAAAAAATTATTAGACGCAAAAAAGACGTTTAGATTTTTAATGGGACGGACGGACGCGATTTGAACGTCCTAAGGACGTCTTTTTTACGTCCCGTGCCCACTGGGATATACAGCGGTGGCCTAAAATAAAAGACCACTCATTATTTTTTCAAAATTTGTTTTTAACCTTAGTATAATTTTATTTTGAAAAAAGATATCAAAAAAAGAAAAACATTTTTAGAAAGAATTTTTATTTTACTTTATATTTATTATAAAAGAATTTATAACTTTTTTACAAAATAATGTTAAAAAATTAAAAAACTGACTAGTAATAAATATAAATAGAAAAAAAAATTGGACAAAATTTAAAGACCAGTTTCAAAAATATTTCAAAAAGCAATAAAAAAATAATTTAGAAACGTGTTGTTCCTCTATTCGTTTTCAAGCACTCTTGTACTCGTTCTGGCATTGACATCATTAAAGTTTTGATTACTTCATCTGGCACATTATTTAAATGATGAGAGATAGAAGATTTCAAATCTTCCAAATTGTAAAGTTGTTCTTTACCAAGCTTGATCAAGCCACGACCATAAATTCTCTATTGGATTTAAGTCTGGACTATTGGCAGGCCATGGAAGCACTTGAATTTTATTAGAATTGCTAACCAATCGCTAACAACATGCGCTTTACGACACGGTGCATTAGCTTGCTGGAAAGTATATCCATCTTGCAACTGTCATAAATCAATGCTAGGAATAAGCAAATTTTCTAAAATTTCGATGTACCTTTCTTTGTTGAGTCTACCATCGAATAAATGAAAAACGTCAACTCAACAGGCACTCCTACAGGCCCAAATGCCTTATGAACCACTGCCTTGTTTTCTTCGTTTCAAAATGCATGATTTATCGAACCGTTCGCTTGGAAGTCTACGCAACATTACGCGACCTTTTCTGTTGTCTACCTCAACTTCATTTTATCACTAAAGACCACACGGCTCCACTGATCTGTTGACCAATTTTTATGTAGTTTGCACCACTCGTACCTGGCAATTTTTTTTTTTTTTTTTTTGTTTAAGCGTGGTTTTTTTGCAGCAGCACGCCATAAATAATTTAAATTGTGGAGAACTCTTTGCACATTTCTAGGGCTTGCTTTCAGACCATTTGACAGTGTCCATTTTGTAGACAAGTCTGTAGATGATGCTCGTCTGTTTTCTTTCATTTATCTCACTAACGAGCGAACATCACGGTCATTTGAAATTTTATTGCGTCCAGTCCTATGACAATCATTAATTGACCCGGCCTCTTTGTATCGTTGAATTATGTTAATAATGCAAGAGTGAGACCTTTCGAGCTTTTCTGCTATTTGTCTGATGTTATAGCCTTCTTCTTTTAATATAAGAGCCGCGTTTCTGCCTTTTTTCTTCGATCTTTGCACGCATTTTTGCAATACTTTTATATCCTTATTGCAATTCAAAAAATAAATGTTTATTTGATATCAAAACTCAGGTTTTAACATTTTACTTTATAGCCAACGTAATAAGCAATTAAGACAGTAAAAAAAATAATCGATTATTATTTTTAATAAGTACAAATTAAAGATGGTCGTTAAATTTTGTCCAATTTATTTAAAAAAGATTTATAAGTACTCATCAGTTTTTTAATAAGTTAAACGCTTTTTAACTAGAATTAAATTAAAAAAATTATACCATTTTAATCCGAATGTTTTAATTAACAAAATATTAAAAAAAAAATTTAATATGTCAATTAGAATCTTCTTATTTTTGATTTAAAGATTAAGAAACCAACTAAAAAATGAGTTTTCTTTAATTTTTGGCCACCGCTGTATATATATATATATATATATATATATATATATATATATATATATATATATATATATATATATATATATATATATATATATATATATATATATATATATATATATATATATATATATATATATATATATATATATATATATATGAATGGTATTAGAAAAATTTAAGTTCTTGTTTTACGTATTAAAGAAAATATTACAAACCACAAATAGTTTTTTTTTACTACAAGCAACAAATCTTTGCCTCTGGTCACATAAAATAACCACATAAATTATTTATAATTGATTCCCACAAATTGTTACTAAAAAACCAGTCGTGTAACAACATTTTAACGAGGATATTTTTTGATAATTTTGTTGTTGTTGATGTATTCTAATTGCAATATCATTTTAGTTTAAGTTACTTAAAAAATTTGATTAAGGTTCAAAAAATAAAATTTAAAGTTATTCAAGATGGAAGATGCAGGGAAAATTAATTGTTTAGCAGTTGATGGAAGTGATTCTAGTAAACATGCTTTTGTTTGGTACATTGAGAACATGCATAGAAAAGACGATACTTTAGTAATTATTCACGTTTACAATGTTCCTAGGGTTGTGCCAATAGGCGTAATGGGCGCTTATGTTCCTGTTGAAGCTTACAAAAAGATGGTGGACAAAAGCATTAAAGATGTTAATAATATTGTTAACTACTTTACAAATTTTTGTGAAAAACACAAAATTAAATACAAATGTATTATTGTAGACGATTGTCATGGAACAGGTTACGAAATATGCAATTCAGTCAAAAAATGTATGGGTAACATTGTAATTTTAGGCCAAAGAGGTATTGGAAAATTCAGTCGTTTTTTACTTGGTAGCACAAGTGATTACGTCTTACATCATTCACTTATTCCAGTAGTTGTTATACCCCAAACGAATTAAAAGTTACACATGTTATGTTTTATATTTTTATTTTTATCATGCCTCATATCTTTTATATAACTTAATCATTTAGATTATATAAAAGACATGATAAAATAATATTTTATTTTACTTCTTCAACTTTTATATCTTCTTTATTTTTTATATCTGTGATACTGCGATTACAAATATTTTATTTTGTTTTTCATTAGTCAAATTTAACTTTGTAAAGTAATAATCATGGTTATTTACAGTAAATACTGTGTAGTCTCAAAGTAATCTCAAAGTAAACTCAGTAAACTCAAAAGGCCAGGTGAATAAAAATGAGCAATTGCTTTTACTCAGTATTTGGTCAGCTTTACGTGAGTAAAAACTTTAGGAGTTTTGCTCAAACTTTTATTCAGCAATTTACTTAGTAGTTGTTCGGCTTTACGCGAATAAAAACTTTACCAAAATTTCTAAAGTTTTTATTCACGTAAAGCTGACCAATTACTGAAAAGAAGCAATTGCTCATTTTTATTCACCCGGCCTAAAGACAAAAAGTAAGACATGAAAAGCATTTAAGACATTGAAAGCATGAAGACTTTAAAAGCATTAAAGACATTAAAGCATTCAAGACATTAAAAGCATTTAAGACATTAAAAGTATTTAAAAGTTAAAAAGTAAAAGTGGAATTAAAATCTCTAGTTTTAATCTATTTTTAGTCTTTAAAACTACTTTTCAATTTCTGTTTTTTTAGCTAGTTTTTTATTATGTGTAAGTTTTTTTTAAAAGCAGTGCACCACCTACGAATTTTTCTGAAAGCGTGTGTGTTTAATGAGTATTTTTTGTGGGTACGTTTTAAAACAAAGATATTCATAAAAGAATAAAGAAATTCATAAACGTACATTTAAAACAAAACTAATGTAAATAAATGGTTAGTAAAATAATGATAAGGAATTTTCCTTTGTTAAGAAAATTTTTAAACAAAATACCAATAAACTATTTTTTAAAATAGGGTTTCTGTTTCATAATTTAAAAATTCAAGAATTTTAAATTATATTTTAAATTCAAAAGAACTTATTTAGGTTTAGCTCATTGGCGATTCTACAAATAAAATAAGAAAGGGCGGGGGGAGGGGAGGTGAATACTTAGAAAATACCTACTGACTTCTAACAAAAAAAAAAAAACTAGCGGACTAAACTTGTAAAAAACCGACTGTAGCTTAAAAACCATCTTCTTTGAAGAAGGAGGGGGGGGGAGGGCTCCCGTACCCGCCTTCCCATCCAAAATAAAAAATTAAGTTCTATAAATGTAAAAAAAGATATTTTTAGAAATTTAAATTCACTTTGAAAAAATTGTTTATAACCCTAAGAAGAAGATGTAGTTCCATCCGTAATATCAATTCCAAAATGAGTAATGGAGTAAGAAATAATTGGCTCATTGTCATCATTTTAAAATGACTTTTTTTCTCGAGGTCACCAGACCTTGTGAATGCTTGATAAGTTCTCATTAAAGATTCCATTCTGTACGGCAGACCACAACTAGCACCGTGGTTGGAGTCAACTTCACACTACGTGTGGAGATGTAAACTAGCATCCCCTCACTTAGTTTAAAGTTGACCCGAGCCACGCAATTTTTGTTTTAGGTGCCCCAAAAAGTTCTTACGGTCTTATCACAGAGCACCGCGGAAGAGCATTTGAAAGGATGTTCGCGCGTCCTTCCTTACCGATGTTATAAGATTTGCCCAGAGGTGATGTTGAACCACGGATCTTTAGCTACTGAGGCAAGGGCTCTAACTATTGCGTTATGGCTGTTCTTATTTATTTCATTAAAAAAGTTTATTTAATTAATAATTAAAAAATAAAACTTAAAGAACTTTCTCATCAATAAACAAATATTTAAATTCCAAAGAAATAAAGAAAAAATTCCTAACGAATGAATAAAACTTGAAAGAAAATTCTGAAAAATTTTTCAATGGGCCACAGGATAATCAGTCACGTTGCCACATTTTTAATTGATATTTTGAATAGCTCTTGCAAATGCTGTTGGCATTAGCAAGCGTCATGTTATAAGTAGTGCTTTTTTTGTGCACGGTACTATTTTTCTCCCAAATGCTTTTTTTAAAAAATACAAAAATTTATTGAAATTTGATCCAAAACGTCCGCAAATGATTATTGCTTTATAAAAAATTGCAACAAATATAATCTTTAGCATTAAACTAGGGTTATATAATAGTATTTTAAGTATATTTCGTTAAATAGAAAATAAAGTTCGAACATATATCATTCGTTTTTTTTATAAAATCTGCTAGTTAAAAGTTATATTGATGTTGAAATTCAATTTCTTTTAAAAACTAGTACTAAAACTAAAAATAATCAGTTTAATAGACTACATGAAGACGTTATTAAATGTTAATATTATTACTAATAAAAAGAGATTTCTAGTTGATCTCAAATTCCGGTTTACAACTATATGTCTAAATTAGAATTATATGGTAGTTTCTAGCAAAATAACTATCAAAGTGTCTGTTTTTTTACAAAATACAAATATATTTACAACATCACTTAAAAGAAGATATATGCTGTAAACTGGAATTGTAGATTTATATATTAGGAATCCATGCGGAAATTTTCAGATCATATGATTTATCATGGATGAAGGCTATCTAAGAGTTTGTTACTTGGTTATTTTTTCAATCAAAAAGATGACTTAGAAACTATTTTTTATTGTCGGTGTTACGTTATTAATTGATGCGTAAAAATTTAAATATTGATATTATATCATACGTTTGGTAGGGTAGAAAGTATAACTTTGTTAATAAATTTTAAATTAAACTTTTTTATATCTGGAAAATTTTAGTTCCAGATAAATTATAAAAAAAATTACTATTTATTTCAATAAACTTTTGCATAAATATTTTTCTTTAGCACAAATTAATGACAACTTTTTTATTCCACTAAATATTTTCCTGATTCAAAAAAAGTTTAAATTGTTATATACTTAGTTTTTAAATATTGTATATTTAGTAATTATAAATAAAAATATAAATTTAACATATTTAATAAATATTTATATATTTTTTAATTCATTCAATTACCTAACTTTTACACAATAATAAGGTATAGGTATCTTTCTAGGGTATCTTTCTTTGCAAAGAAAGATACCCAGAAATATCAAAAATTTATATTCTGGAGTAGCATGATTAAAGCAAAATTACATTAATAATAAAGTAATAAAGTAAATGTTAAAAGCATAAAATTCAGCTCATAAGTTATAGTCTTAATCTTATTATATGTCTTCGACTAAAGCTTAGTCATCATCATTGTGTCATTCTTCAATGAATTTTATTTGTTTGTGAAACAAAAATATTGCAACACAGTGAGATTGTAGAAATGGCAATATGGAATTTATTCAATAAGGTAGTGATGGTGGTAATTATGGTGTGTGGGATCGTTTGTGTAGTAATACTCTGCATACGTAGTCATGACTTGATCAATATTCCATTTTTATATGTATTAGAAACTGTATGTATAGTGTGTATGTTCATATTTTTATGAACATACACACTATACATACAAACTGTATGTATAGTGTGTATATTCATATTTTTATGTATATAATGTAATATAGTTGTTTTAATTTATATATATATATATATATATATATATATATATATATTTATATATATATATATATATATATATACATATATTTATATATATATATATATATATATATATATATATATATATATATATATATATATATATATATATATGTATATATATACATATATATATATATATATACATATATATATATATATATATATATATATATATATATATATATATATATATATATATATATATATATGTATATATACATATATATATATATATATATATATATATATATATATATATATATATTATATATATATATATATATATATATATATATATATATATATATATATATATATATATATATATATATATATATATATATATATATATATATATATATATATATATATATATATATATATATATATATATATGGTTTTTTGTTTGTTTCATTCATATAGCACTTGTATATATAGTGTACTATAAACAAAAAAATTATATTTGAGTTTTCCCTATATGCAACCCAACCCTCAACTAAACCTTCATGTTTAGCCTATATTTAATTTTCGTATGAGTTTTCTTTTAATACAAACCAATCAGATTTGTGTTTGCAAAGTTATATTGGGAGTAAGCAAACATCAATTTTTTCAAAAGAAAATGACTTTTTAAAATCTTCTTTTAGCAAAAACCTTTTAGAAAAAAAAAAAAGTATCAAAAGATATGTGTGGTAATTTGCATGGTACTACTCAGCGTAGTTACAGCGAGTGAAAACTAATGTGAAAACTTCGATTTTACTGTTTTTACTGTTTACGGAACGATAAAATAGGAGGTTTTCAGTCATTTATTGAATATTTTAATCCTGTAAACAAGGAGTCTTTTTACTTTCGAATAAAAGAGACATTTTTGAAATGTAAATAATTAACATTTATTTCAGCTGTTTTTATAACGCTGCCCCGTCGCGTTTTATGTATTTTAGTGGTAGTTTTGTTTTGCTTGATGCTTTCGTTAAAATAAAGATTCATAAAAAAATAATATATTATATAAGAAAAGCTTAAATTCTACTTTTTAAAAGTATATAACAGTAATAGTCGAAAATAAGCGGAAAACTCAAAAATTGAAGTTTAAAAATGTAAATTTTTTATTTAAGAAATGCAAATTGTTTGGATCTCTCCTTAACTACGCTGAGTACTTTTCTGTAATTTTTTAAACAAATTTAGTAAATATATTTTCGTTACGTCCGTAACTAAATAATTTTTTAAAACCTCGTAAAAGCATAGTCATAATAACAAATTGTATTTTATGACTATGGTAAAAGCAATAATTTTTTAAAACCTCAGCAAGTGGGAGAAAAATTATCAAAAATAACCGCCGTGGTGTGTGTTAATAAATTTTATATAATTTTATTAGTAATTTTTTAATGTTGTAAGTGAAATACAGGATCGTATAAACGCTCACTATATTTAATCTAACTCTTGACGTTTACCGTTATTGATATTTTTAATAAATTTTAAAAGTTTATTTAAAAATAAATTCGGTGTTTATATAAAATGGAGGTGAATTCCTTTATTGTTTTTATACACTCATAACGCATGTTTGATTTTATTAAATTGCTGCTTGGCGTAAACCTTAATAATATTAATATAATTCTATTCTATTTTTCTATTTTATTTTATTTTTTTTTTCAGTTTACAATGTTAGTCGTGTTACATAATTCATAAGTTTTTAATAGTTCTCATAATATATTACCAATAGTATGCCAGCGTAGCGCCAACAAGTAAAACTTTTATAATGCCAACGTTGAGTTATTGCGCAAATGCAACGTTGGCATCATAAGAAGCAACAGTTAACTAAAATCTTACAACAATGTTACGCTATTTAAAGATCAACTCGGTAAAAATGCGTTATTGTAAGGCGTCGCTAACTGTAGCACATGTTTTGACCTGCCTTGCACCAACATCTAAATATCAAACCAACGCACCGTTAATAACGTTGAATATACACAATGACAACGTAGACATGACAGCCAGTCGATCATGTCAATACGGATCCAAGGTAATATTTCTACAAAGGTTATATCAACGCTACGCCAATCGTAGCACTTGATTTAATCAACGTTGCGCTTACAACTCAAAATCAAGAGTAAACCAACATATTTCTAACAACGTTAAGTATATGTAACGCCAACGTAGGTATGATGGGCAGCCGATCATTGCCATCACAATGCCAATATTCAGCCTACTAAAAAGCTTCATTGGCCCACAATTACAAAAACGATATTTTTGCGTCACGGTAAAGAAGGAGGCGTGAACTTTCTGGTTAAATGCACTTCCACGGTGCTCTGTGACAAAACCGTTAGGTCTTTTTGGGGTACCTAAATAACAATTTAAAAAAAAAAATGATTAGAATATTCTTTTAACTTTAAAATTTTTTTAAAATTCGCATCGCTTAGAGTTGTGGTTTAGCAATATGCTTTTATACACTTCGCATCAATCGATGTGCGTGCAGGTATATTAACGTCGTTAAAAAAATTAGTTCGCTATAAATATGAAAACGCATAAGTGATCTGATGAAAACCGAAATCGATATTTTCAATACTTTTAGATAAAAATTTGAATTTAAAGTTTAACTCAATTAAAGGCGACGTTTAATGATTTAATATTTCTAATAAATTGTTATCTAATAATAATCAAATGCGTTTTATATATTCAAAAAATACATCTTTCTTTTTTTATAAAGTAATTTATTTGCTTTTAAAAGTCTGAGGTAATGCACTGACGTCATTGCCCAATTAATTTTGATTATTTCTTTTTATTGAGTAAATTTTATGCGATGCTCGTAAATTTAAGACAAAATAATTTCTTTTTATTGGGTAAATACGACGTAAAGTTCGTAAAATAAAACAAATTAAACAAGTCATTATATAAAGAAAACAAGTCATTTTATAAAAACAAAAGAACTAAAGATTTTTCTTCAATGAAGAAAATTTAAACGTAATTCGTGGTTTAACTTTCAGAAGGCTTTGCATCAGGTACCACAATCACTGGAATATTGGAATGGTGTAAGACGTAATCACTTGTGCTACCTAGTACAAATCGACTAAATTTTCCAAGACCTCTTTGCCCCAAAATAATAACGGTGCCGTGGCATTTTTTAACTGAATCGCAAATGTCATGCCCAACACCGTAGCAATTTTCTACAATAATAGAGTTATATTTTATGTGTTTTTCTTTGCAAATATCAGAATAATATTGCATCATATGTTCATCCTCTCTCGCATTACTTTCAACAACATCTTGATAAATATCAATTGATGCATAAGCACCCATCAGCCCCATTAATGCCATTCGTGGAATTTCAGTCACGTGTAATATAACTAATGTATCATTATTATTATGAAAATTTTCTAAATACCAATTAAACGCGTGCTTGCTTGATTCGCTTCCATCGACAGCTATACAGTTTACTTTTCCTACACTATCCATTCTAAATCAATTTATGCAAAAAACTTTATGTTCATATACAAGTAAATAAAAAAGCGATTTATTAAGTGGGATGTTGTTGTAATTACTATGTGTTGCGGTTTTAGAAATAAATGTGATAAACAATATGTGATTGGCTCGTATAAAGTAGTTGCGCACTAAGCTTTTCTTAAGGTGAATTCACGCCTCGATAAGTCAGTTCAATATTTTTTAACTAATTGAATTTTTTTTTTCTTTTTTTGTAAATTTATTTATATACATACATACATACATACCCGTAATATGTCTACAAGTAATATATTAACTTCTAAATAAAAAAATATAAATTTTTTAAAAAGTTATTATAAATAGGTTTAATAAAAATTATAAAATAAAAATTATGTTTAAAAAGAAATGAATATTTAGGTTTAGGTCTTCCTTCACCTTACTCACTTCAGCTTTTGTCTTCAGTTTAAAGTCTGCTTTATTAGCTTTATCCGAAATATTCGATCCCTCTGCGAAAAACTAAAAACGTTTATAAACCAGACTTTTTTGGAGACAGACTGTTTTGAATTGAGAAGTAGAAGCCATTTTTGGTTGCCAACGTCGGTATAGAATGGAAATGCACTATGTCCATTTTTGGCAGTATGGAGTTATATATACCATTATTTAGTATTTTAATTTCTTTATCGTTTGATATATCACACAAATTTAATAAATCGATTATTAATAAGTTATTATTTTTATTTCAATTATTACGCAAAAACTTATTTGTTCATTATCTTAAAGTGAAGTACTCAGATTGTTTAAGGCCAGTCTCGGGTTTACTTCGATTATTTGCGGGTGACGTATTAATTTGTCGTTCAGTTCTCGCGAGATAATTTTAAAACGTTGTTTTACAATATAGCGGTGACTTCTAGACTTAAAAAGAAGGTTTTTTCAGCAATTAATAATTTTTCAAATATATATCATGAGTACTTAACATGCTATGAATTATCATATAATGAATTCATAACAAACCATATTATTTATTGTTCAAATCTTAAATATTACGAATTATTAATCTACCCGACAAATTAATTCTGTTGTTACGACCCATCAAAAAGCCATTAAGTATAAACCGTTAAGTATTACCGAATTCCCGACATTTAAGAGTTTTTCGTTGTAAGAAATGACAAAACGTCGGATTTTCTGCCTGACCTTCTAGATAAAATTATGGATAAATGGTAGAATACAATACCAATGTCGTTTAGGTTGCATATAACTAGAAAATTTGTTACTATCAATTTAATTGCTTATTTTATCATATATTCATCTTTTAGTTAAAGGACAATTTAAGTCAACCTCCATATTATCGTCAATAACAATTTTTTTAACTTTGCACAACTTATTTAAGTATTATTCAGTTAAGACAACAACTTTAAAAAAAAAAAATTATTTAAAAGAAATGTCTAGAAGGTAAGTCGAACTACCTTAAAAATTTGGACTGGCCTTAAACAACCTGAGTAGAGCATTTCCTTTGCAAACCGACGATATTTATTCACGTTTGTTTTTAAGTTAGGGATCGCGTTCATAAATTACGCAATGCTAAATTTCACTAATAAACAAAACAAAAAAGATTTCCCTCGTAGAGCCTTAAATTAAAACAATAGCGGCATTAAAAATGTAAAAGAGCCTAAGATCTCCGACTTGTATTTTTTTAAATAAATATTTAAAATTATTATAATAATTAAAATTAAGAATTTAACGTTACGGTCTCAACTTTTAATTATATTACTTTTATTTTTAGGTCGCAACGTTAAATTCTTATTTTTAATTATCAGATATTGCAAAAATAATTGAAGAATACAATTCTGATGTTGGCTTGTATGGAATTTTTTCCATTACTCAAAAATTTTACAAAGTTTTTTTTTTTTTTTTCAAAAATTTAATTTTTTGCAACTGTATTAAAAATAAAAACGCGCTTTAATCGGACCAAATAATATACGGAGGAGATTTAAGTTTGACAAACACGTCTATAAATAGCGTCATTTCACAACTACATTTATTTAAAAGTGCGTAAAGATTTTAAATCTGATGACGTCAGTTAAAATTTTGCTATTCACTTTGATGTGAGAAAAGTTGCTGAAATAATTGAAACGTTTAAATGCTCAATTCTTGTAAACTTTTAAACGCTAAAAACTTTAAAGTGTTTAAGGGGGAAAAGGGTTCTAGGAAAAAATCCCCCGGAGAAAAAATCCCTCCACAAAAAATAAAATTTTTTTAAAAAACATTGTTGACCAGGATGGCCCTGGTCGATGTATATACACTCCTTGCATGATCTACCTATTTGCCAGTCAATTTGTGAAAAATAAAGAACTAACGTTCTGTTTGTATTATAATACGTATGTATCAAATATTTATATCAAAAACTTTTAAAATCTGTAGTTAGAACTTCCAAATATGGATGAGCATAACAGGTAATCCGGAATAGACTAATTAAAATCACCCCAAGTTAAAACTTCCAACTCGGAAGTTTTAACTAGGGGTGAGAAAAACCGGATATCAGATCCGGTTCGGTTAAATCCGAATCCAAATTTTAAAAAACCGGATTGGATATCCGGTTTTTTAAAATTTGGATATATATATATATATATATATATATATATATATATATATATATATATATATATATATATATATATATATATATGTGTGTATATATATATATATATATATATATATATATATATATATATATATATATATATATATATATATATATATATATATATATATATATATATATATATATATATATATATATATATATATATATATATATATATATATATATATATATATATATATATATATATATACAGTGGGGTGCAGAATTATAACCTCACCTGTATAGTCACCTTAAAACTATCTTTCAAAGTTTGTTGATCAAATTCTATTTGTAGATCATTTTTTGAAATATACAAAATAATTTACATGAATCTATTTGTACTTTAATTAACTCAAATTATTAAACCGTTTAAAACCGTGGTGCACAATTATAACCTCGTTATCTAAATTGCATCAAAAGTTGTTAAAAAATAGTAGTAAATTCCGTTTTCAAATAAAATTTATTACATTTAAAAATTATAAAAAACATTCTAACGAATGCCAAGAGGAAATAAACTCTCCGATGAAGAAAAAGGCAAGATCGAAGCCTACAGATTTTTGCGTTTATCAAACAGGCCATTTGCTTGCAAACTGAGACGTTCACCACGTTTGATCAATAATTTTGTAAATGATCCAACAAATTATTGCACGAAGCATCGAAGTGGTAGAAAACCTATACTTACAGCTCGCCAACAGCAACGAATTGTGCATGCTGCTAGTAACCGTACAATCTCCGCGAGAAAAATAGGCGCTGTTTTGGGATTGAACTGCTCAAGATGGACGGTGAATCGTGCAATTAACAAGTCAGGCATTCTTAGATATGCAAAAAAACGCACATCTCCAGCACTAACTGAAGCGCACAAACGCATTCGTCTTCAATGGGCCAAGGACCACATGACTTGGGAAAAAGAATGGCGAAAAATTGTGTGGTCCGATGAAAAAAAATTCAATCTTGATGGTCCAGACGGCTTCAATTACTACTGGCATGACATAAGAAAAGAGGAAATATTTTCAAAAAGAAGGGCTATTGGAGGCGGAGGAGTAAAGATTTGGGGTGCGTTCGGTTATTTTGGAAAGACTTCAATTAGCTTTATTACTACTAAGTTAAATGCAGAAGGATATAGAAACTTGTTGAATGGTCATTTGAATGATATTATACAAAAATTTGGTAACACCAATTTCATTTTCCAGCAAGATAATGCTCCGATTCATAGAGCAAAGTCAAATATCTCATGGTTTACCAGCAAGAAAATTCAATTATTAGAATGGCCAGCGCTCTCACCTGATTTAAATCCCATCGAAAATGTATGGGGCATCTTAGCAAGACGTGTTTATGCAGAAGGGAAACAATATTCGAATGTCGATGAATTAAAAAAGGCAATTGTTCATGTTTGGAAGAACATATCTCTTGCAGATCTTAGAAAACATTCGGAAAGTATGCCTAATCGAATATTTGAAGTTATTCAGAATGGCGGCAATAAAACAAAGTACTAATAAAAAATTCAAGTAGCAATACAAAACATTATGGAATTTTGTAAAGTAAAATTAAAATGAGGTTATAGTTTTGCACCATAATTTTTCTGAAATTTTCAAGTCAGTTAACGAAATGAAACCAGACTCTATTACAAATGAAATATTAATCAAGTAAGATATTAAGCAATTGAATAATTTAAAAATGATTATTTAATTATTTGTAAGAACTTGATTTTTTGGTGAGGTTATAAATTTGCACCGCACTGTATATATATATATATATATATATATATATATATATATATATATATATATATATATATATATATATATATATATATATATATATATATATATATATATGTATATATATATATATATATATATATATATATATATATATATATATATATATATATATATATATATATATATATATATATATATGTATATATATATATATATATATATATATATATATATATATATATATATATATATATATATATATATATATATATATATATATATATATATATATATATATATATATATATATATATAGCTTTCGATGTTCTAGCAAACAAAACAAAAAAACTCAAAAAAAATGGTCGAAAAAATAAATAACGACACAAGATCTATTTAAAACCTTTTAGCAAATGCTTTATAAAATGATAACGCGTATTTTTAAAAACACGCAAAAAAAATGCTTCCATAAAATTTTATGGAAGCATTTTTTTGTAAGTAAAAGTCTGAGCTCTTTTTGCACTCTTAAGTGTGCAATAATTTCGCTATCTTTAATTAAAAATGACAATATTATTTTTTGTTCAAAAAATTCAAATGATCTTAATAATAAACCTCAGATTAAAAAACTGTTCTATTAAAACAGGGCTTTTAGTAAAAGAAACAACTCCTCAAATTTTTTTAAAAATTGATAAAAAGGCTCTTAAGATGGTATTAAAGAAAGTAGTGAAAAACCTCATAATTCATAAAAGTTCCCTTTTTCTCTATTATTCTTTTTTTTTTTCCTCTTTTTTTCTCTTTTTTTTTACGACAAATAGCTTTTCGTCACATCATGTTTGAATTAAAAAAAATTTATTTGCCACGTAAAAGTCATTTATGGTTTACGTTCTTACAATCTTTAATTGTATATGTTCTCAGAATCGTCCAGAAATTTGAAGATTAAAATTGAAGCTTTTCAACCAAATACTCAAAATTGTAACGACTGAAGAATTTTTGTTTAAGTTTCCAGTTTCTGCCAGTAAAACTTTTGTTAACATTTTATGTCTTACCATGCAAACACTTTTTCAACTGTTTTTCAGCACTGAGTTACTCAGAGATTAGTTTGATTTTATAAACCAACTTTATTGGTAAAACTAGCCCAAGTTTTTGTGCTGTTGGCCTTATCTCAATTATATTTAATCTAACATTTTGCCCCTAGGCTGAACAAGAAGTACAGCAGAGTGAAATACTCCAACTCATATAACGTTTTTGAAAACAATTTTTTTTTAAATTTTTATGACAAAAAATTTGTTTTTGTTAAGGTGGTAGACTGCTAAAAAAATTATTTTTGTATTTTACAATATTTCAATAAATTTTTTTACTTCGAACATGATAAATACATTAGAAAATTCATAATTTTTAATTTTTTTTTTTTTCATATATATTTTGGGCTAAAACTGGTGATTTTAGGCCAAAAACAGGCTAAAATCTTGGCAAAGATATCTCAAAAAGTATAATTTATTAAGTTCTAATTTTTTGTATTTTTATTTGTTTTATGTAGATAAATGTCCTGAGATAAAAATTTTTGTTGAAAATTTCTTTATTTTAAAGTATCGTTAGATTTTTCAAAGCGCCCAATTAATCATCTAATTTCTGATATTAAGAACAAAAAGTTTGTTGTTTTAAAAGTTTATATTCTAAATTTTTTTTATCTCAGGACATAAAGCTTATTATAATGAATCTCTGTACAAAATTTTAAGTCAATTGGACAATTACAGCTCCTGCAATTTTTGCCGGAAAATTAGAAGAATAAAACAAAGAAAAAAGCATATAAAATTAAAAATATTGAATATACAAACTTATTAAAATCCCCCTTTTTTATAAACTGCTCTTCTTAATTTTTTATCAAACCCTTTCCTAGTTGCTTTAAAATTTTTTCTTTGTTTTTTAATTTTTTTTTTTATTACTAACCTTAACTAGCGGTTGCTATGAGCGTTGCTAGGGGAAACAAAATTACCCTACTAATATAAATCACTTTTATTAGTCCTAAATTTTTTTTCTCATACGAAGATTTATATATTTTTAGACTCTACATCAGTTACTGTTTAAAACAATGCCACTTTTGAAAAATCGTTTTTTTCTCACTTTTTTAGCAGTCTACCACCTTAAATCTAAATATAAAGTAAATATAAAGAGCGGATGCAGCACTTTTTGTTTTTTTGAACGCTAAGAGATTAGTCTTAGTAATTTAATATTTTAAACAATTATTATACTATTGATCTCAAAATTATTAAAATTTATAAATGTAAATGATTGCTAAAACGGACGTCACAGGCACCTCTTAATTTTCTAGTAAAATAAAAAAACGTTTTACATTGACGTCTCTTTCGAAAAAAATTTGACAATTTAATTACTTATTATAATTTGTTTTGTTTTTTTTTGTTAAATTTATATTTTAGCACATAAGCACGGAATTGAAGTCACCAATTTTTAACTTTTGTTTTAAATATAAAATTTATTCGATAGTCTTATAAGAGAAAAACACTGCAAAAATCCTAATTTTTTTAAATCGTCAAATATTTGCAATAAATGATATAAAACGCAACTTTGGTGTAAAATTTCCAAATATTTGCACCTAATTAAAATTAAAATGCTCTTCCATTTAAAAACAAGCGTGAAATTTTTGGGAGGCCACGCCAATGGGTTCCACCGCCTTAAAAAATTGGCAGAAAGTTACTTTGCTCCAGGCAGACATGATCAACTCTGTTTCAAACATATAGTCATTAGAAACGTTTTATTATGTGTTACTATTTTATTATCATGTATAGCGTATTACTTATCAAATTAGTTATTTAGCAATAGGGACACTGAGTACACTTACATCAACTTACGGCGTTTTTATTTCAAGCAAACAGTCTTTAAATAGTATCTGTTTTTTAAGTCTTGATTACCCAAGTCTCGATATTGTTGCTCAAAACTTGTTTGCTTTGTTTAATTTAAAAATTTGAAAATAAAATAAAAATATAAGTTTTCCATAAACTTTACAGAAGGACTATTTGAAAACTATGGAATATAATTATACATTACAGATATTTTCTTGAAGTAAATCTTAAAAAAAAGCCATACAAAACTAAAAAACTAAAACGCTTCAGCGGTGCACACAGATCTAAATTGATTTATAAGTTTCAAAAGCTAAGATAATGTATAGTTTCCAGCTATTTTCCCAAAAAATGAAAAAACTAGAGGTTAAAAAAAAAAAATGAGAAAACTAGAGGTTAAAAAAAATTAATTCGTTACTAATTATATTTAGTAACGGATTTTAGCTAGAAACTACTTGCTAAAATCCGTTACTAAATATAATTTCAGCATAGGATATATACCAATGAGAATAAGCAAACCATTTTGAATACTTTCGTTTTTATTTTTGAAAAAATTTTTGAAAAGCAAAAAATTACAATAATTGGAGCCTGGAAACAATAACTAAAATGAAAATGAAAGAAACTAAGTTGAAAGTTTACTAATTGCTATTTACGACAACCATTATTTGTAACAGTTGACATATTAAAAAAAGGTTAATCTTACTGCAAACTGTATTTTTTGAAAATTAATTAGTTTATAATATATGAAAATTATACAATGTTGTTATAATGCAGTGAAAAAAAAGTACAACTTTATTAAACTTTGAAATTTCAATCCTGGGACTCACAATGCTCTAATGAAGTTATCTCAGTTATTCAAGTTACCTGCATTTTTTTTTAAATGGAAGTAATTAATTAGATGTAAGCATAATTAGTTTGTCTCGCGTTCTGTATTGTAAATAAGATATAGAGCATAAAATTAGGAAAAAACGACTGCAAGAAAGAATGAGTTTTGAATTTTTTTTAGCATATAGTAATTCTTACTTAAATTTCACTTAAACAGAAATTAAAATTTAATTCTATACTTAATATAATTCACCTAATATAATTCTGATTAAAATCATTGCAAAAAGAGCTATGAAAAAAGAAAAAGAAGAACAAAAAGAAAATTAGTTAATAATTAGTATACAAGTATAAATAAGTCAGGAAATAAATACCATTTAAAAAAAAGAAGGAAAAAATACAATTTTTTTTCAAAAAAGGGACAGTTTATTTAAAAAAAAGAATGCAATTAACAACTATGTTTAGTATGCTTTGTCACAAGGAACTACAACGACTGGAACGTCAGATTGGTGTAATACGTAATCACTTGTGCTACCTACCGAATACCTTTTAATTTTGTTTAAACCTCTTTGACCAAGAATTATAACGTTTCCTAAGTTTCTTTTAACTGATTCGCATATTACTTTGCCTGCTACAGTTGTTGGATTATTGCTTTCAATAACAGCTTTATACTTTATATTCTTTTCTTTACAAATTTCTGTATAATAGTTAACAATACTGTTGCTGAGTTTTACGCTGCTCTCTATTTTATCAACAATTTGCGAATAGTTATTTTTTGTTGTATCTAATGTTGCCATTTGATAAACGTGAATTATGATTAACAAATCGCCATCTTGGTGGTAGTTTTTAAGATACCAATTAAAAGCATTTTTACTCGGTTCGCTTCCTTCAACTGCTAAACAATTTATTCGTTGACTGTCAGTCATTTGTTAAAATCTAAATTAAAAAGAAATTTCGTTAATTACCAAACAAATAAAAAATTTTCTTTTCCGTTTTTTAACTTCAGTTATTTTATTTTTCAATTAAATTTCTCGATGGCGAAAAAACGCAAAAGTATTGAAAAGTTATTTTTAAAATAATAATCCAATTTCCTGGTTATTTATAATTATAAAAAAGACACAACATGTTTTTTACCCACAGTTCCTTGTTTCAGATTCATATTATAAAATAAGTTATTACACTTGCGTCATACAATGAAACAAATTTTATTTCCTTATTCATTTGACGAAATTGCATAAACAGCTTTTAAAAGTAATTGTCTAATAAGTTTTGCGAAAATTATAAATATGATAACCGCAAATAATATTATCTTATTTTAAATTTGCGGGTATTTGATAAAATTGAAATACCCGAAAATAGTCGGGTATTAGATAAAATTCAGTCGGGTGAATTTTTTGTTCTGGGAATCTTTTTTTATTACTATTATTATTATTATTATTATTGTTATTATTATTATTATTATTATTATTATTATTATTATTTTTTTTAAATAGGTATCGAACCGACTGATGTAGTGTCACTTGACCGTGAAAATAAATACAATCGTTCATTTAAAGTGAAAATAAAAAGTACTAAAAAAGACATAGTCCTAAACCCTGTTAACTTGCTTATTAAACCCTGTAAACTTGCTGTTTATATAATAAGAAATATAATTACAAAGAAACGTTTACATACAAAAAAAAGTGGATTTATAAAAAACAGGCAGGGGCTCAAAGAAGATACAGATGACTAAAATCACCGCAATCTTTTCATAGAGCCCCTAGGTGGGCTTTACAAGTTAAAAAAATAGGATCTCCAATATAATAAAAAAGTTAAGCTTGCATAAATATTTCTATTAAATCAAGAAAGTAAATAATATCATATAGTTTTATCAATATTCGTTTAAATATACTGGCAACTCTGTTAAATATCAAAATAAGAGCCAATTAAACAAGTAAAAAAACTCGATTTTCATTTCGAAAAATCAAGAAAACTATTTAATTTAAAAATTTCATTTTTTATTATAAACTTAAACGACCTTAATGATTTTATAGTATTTAAATTTTTTGTTTTTTGAAAAGTGCTCCATAGTTTTGGTCCGCGGTATGAAAGTGCTCCATATTCAGAATACTTACTACTAATTCTTGGTCATATATAAGTATTCCATTGGTTTATTCTACGAGAATACTTTTTATTTACATTTTTTGTAAATTTATCATTAAAGTTTTTTGGAATCAAGCTATTGTTACATTTAAACATAAAAATTAGGTGTTGGTAAATGTTGATTTCAAATATATTCATCATTTACATGTCTTCCATTAATGGTTTTGCATGTTCATATTTTTTTTATATATATAAGTCTGCATGCATGCTTTTGTAGAGAAAAAAATTGAACTCAATTTATATTTCCGAACTCGTCAAATCATTTGATATTATCTTTCTATCGGAACATGAACTTTTGAATATTGAAATGTTTTTGCTAAAAAGCATAGCATTGCCGACACATAAAGTATTTTTTCATGCGACAGAAAAAAAGGCATATGGAAACCATTTAGAGGAAACGCATTTATTGTTAAAAAGATGGTCCTCGCATTTATAAAGATGATAATATTATCGCTATTAAAGGAAAACAAGAATGCCAAAATCTAGTCTTTATCGGTATTTATCTTACATCATGTTGAAATAACGAGGAATCCCTTTCAAAGTACATACAACAATTAAACCTAATTACTTCAGTCATAAAAAAACTACGAAGATGTAAGTAAATGTATTATTGCTGGAGATATTCAATCATATCCGAAAACAGTTTACGATTCTGAAAATCGTTATAATAAAACACGCAACAAATTCTCGAATCATCTAACTAATTTCATTAAATCAAATAAACTCTCTTTAACTGATGTAATCAGTGGCGCTGGTCCAACTTACACCTATCAACATTTTCACCTATCAAGTTTTTTCCCCTTTGGCTTCTAATTTTAATGATCACTTACCAATCACTACATGTATCGTCATTGCACATACTAATCTATCAACCGTATAATAAATAGCATAATGCATAAATATAATCATATTCCAAAATATGCATAGAATAACGAAAACTTCATTAACTTGTATAATTATAACCTCTCCATAGCTTTCAATAACTACACTTTCAATGAAGAAAAAGTTGAACAAGAATTAAAACAAACATGCGAAAAAATCAAAAATGCTGCTCTATTAGCATTTAAGCAGTGCTTTAAACAACGCGAAATCAGTAAATATTTCAAATCATGGTGGGCAACGGATCTTACAAAATGCAAAGAAATTTTTTCATATATTTAATTCATAATTTCTATCAAGGAGTTACCTAAAATCAATTTAGTCTATCACAAGGGGTGCGACAAGCGTCTATTCTATTGCCGCATTTATATACGCATTCACGTTTGCATACGCAGATGATGTAATGTTGCTAATTCCTACAATCTCTGGTCTGCAAGCACTGATAAACAGATTTTAAACATATGGAGTAGCAAACTTTATCAAGCTTAACTCTGAGAAAACGGAATTTATGATTTTCTTATAAATTGAGATTATTTTAACTATTCTGCTTAGAAACAAAGTAAATCTTTTTATCAGGCTGTTGAAAAATCAAACTTGCTATTCACTGATAATCAATCAATTACAGGCAATACAGAATAAAAATTTCCTTACAAATGAAGTGTTTGAAGGCTGCAACACACTTGGTTTAAACTTCGTTCAGTGCATGATAAATAACAAAAAAATTAAATTCACGCAACCTATCGATGACCTGCTAGCTGATGTTGTGTCAATATTGAAAGAAACATTCTAGTTTTGCAATTTGAAAGAAAAGAGAGAGTTGTTTAAAATTTTGATGGAGGAGAATGTTTCGAGATGTCTGATCCAATAATTTGTGGAAAACACACCCCCTGGTTATTAGCATCTAATACTAACACCTATAAGAGCCGTGTCGTTTTAGCTGATTTTAATTTAATTGGTGACTTTTATTATAATTTATTTTACCTGTAATTTATTTACGGGTGTTAAAGAGAAAATATAAAAGTATGTGTTTTGTGTACTTTTTTAATTTAAAAAAGTATACAAAACACATACTTTTTCTTAAGTTTTCAATTTGAGAAAAAGTGTATTTTATATGATTTTTTTACGAGCACATAAAACAAAACTCTTCGTCTATGTATGTACACTCTGTTATGCCAACAGCTACATAACCTGATGTATGTATTTTTATAAAAATCAATGCATTTTGCTTTAAGCAAGAGACCTTTATTAGACCATAAAACTATACAGGTGAAAGGACCTCAGAATGTTAGGTGTTTTAAGATCCTGGTTAAGACAAAATATTTAGGCAGCCATTTTTACTTTTAAGAGACAAAATACTCCTGTTAGAATACCAAAAGTTTTAATTTTTTTTTTTTTTTTTTTTGGGGGGTACTACTTTCATATGTCTTTAAATAAATATTTAAGATCAGAATGTCATGTTAAATAATTGGTTGTAATGCTTCTAATTTTGTTTCGAAAATCATAAATTCCTGCATAAAAGCATTATTTTTTCTGCTGAGTATATTTTTAAATGTTTGGTTTACTTACCTTTTTTACATTTTATATTCTACTACAAAATGCTTGCTTAAGAAACCTCAGAACGCAAAGTGAATGAAACTTAATTAAATAAAAAATAAAGATATTTTTATTCTATTTCTTCTCGACGTTATTAAGTTAATATTTTGCCTACAGTATACCTCTGTATAGTTCTATTATCAAACCTCCTTCAAAACACACATTAGTCAGTTTTCTTTGTTTGCTTTGAAAATTAAAGTGTGTTTACTAAAGTAAAATGCGAGTATGGAAGTGTGTTTTGATATTCCCTTGGAGTTGTGAATAAATAAGAAATGGGAAAGTTTTTTAATCGTAGAGTTAAACCAAATAATAAATCAAGATACAATATTGATAGGGATGGGAAATAAGATATGTCATAGAGATGAATAACAAGAATTCAAATGAAGCAGTTGAGTGGTGTCGAATCAGTAATAAATACAGTTGATTAGTTCAGGAAAATTCACACAAGTTAAAGATCTAAGAACAGTTAATAAGTGACATGGTTTCATTGAAATTGAAACCATGTCGAGAGTGTGAGAGAAAGAATATTGTTTAATTTTTACCAAATATGAGAAAAAGTCGCTAGTCTTTTATATAAAAAACAAGAATAGGTAATACGCATGATTGAGAAATAAAATTATTTTCTTATAAACAGTTAAAAGGAATAAAATAAGTGTTTGGCAGGGAGATATTGATACCACTTGACTTTACAATCATGATGAAACCCCCCAGTTTGTAAACTATAGAGTTGATGGCACTCCAAATATTTTAGTTTGTTTGAGAAAAGTTATCAAAAGATGATAATAAAAAATAGAGAATGTGTAACCATCCTTTCGTTTCTTTTAGAGGAGATATATTACCAAGCCACATGTTTAAGGTAAAATGGGTTATTGCTTCTATGGCTTCAAAAGAAGCAGTTAAACGAATTCCTACTTTCCACAAATAACAGTGGCAGTCAAAATCGCAATAGACTTTTAAGTACATATCAAATGTTTGACCACTATTTAGAAAAAAGCAATATAAAACGACCTGTTATTGTTCTATCTGATACTCATTCTTCAAGATTTGATTGTGATGTATTGACATTTTTTAGAAGCAAAAATATTTGACTTTTCATCACTCTACCTGACACAACTAGCGTTACCCAGCTCCTTGATCTAGTCAATATTAGTCAATAATTGCACTCTGAGTACAGAAGTGCTAATTCTGTACTTTATTCTTCGATTATGACTATCAACAGGAAAGATTTCAAGAATTAACTTGCAGAGAGATGGCCAGAGTGGGCATCAAAACACACAATTATATATGCAGGTAAAAAATTGGGATTTCAAGTGAAGAACTTAGTGTTGAGTAGATTTCTTACAAGCCGAGCCTCGTATTTATGAAAATAATGAAAATAATCAACCATTAACAGCACTAACAATTTCATTTCAAAAAGATTTTCGTTATTGCACAGCAAGCTATTGGAAACGTAAACACAAAAGTGCCATGGAAGCTTATCAAACAATACCTTATAAATAAGTGTACTGAAAGAAATACCTTATTTTTTACCTGTAACTAAAGTAACACCAAAAGTAAACAAGATTCACTTTAGGTTATGTTAGAGTTATCCAGGTTCATTGCTCAATTAAAGTGAAAAAAATGTTAGAAACGATTTCATCAATTAAGGAAGACATTGCTGAAAAAGAGCAAGCTAATAAAAAAAAGAAATCCGAGCAACAACAATAAATTGAGGCATTCTGTAAATGTAAGGAAGAGTCTACATGTGTCTAAATTGTTTTTGCTGCTACTAAGTTTCAAGAATGCTTGTGTTGGCATAACGTTTTAAAATCTACATGCAGTAAAGCATCATGCTGAGGTGAAACAGATTCAAAACCGACTATGATCAAAGAATTTTGTAAAGAAAGAACCAAAAAAACCCTATAGTTTGAATCTGATGAAAATAACATTGACGACCTCTTTTCTATTTCTGTTTTCTTGTCGAATACAACGTATTATTCTGTTTTCGCTGATTTTGGATTATAGTTTAAAGACCTGCGAGTATTCGTTAAAATTCGGATTACGAAGTTTACTGAAAGGCTTCGACTTCGGCGCCGATGTTAAAATAGAAATTTGGCTTTCAGTTAAAATCGGTAACAATTTCAAAATTTCATTTAAATTTTAGTTAAATTCGATAGCTATAAAGTTTTTTCAATTTATAATGAAAAAGAATTATAAAATATATTATATGTTTTATGTATATCAATCTGTTTCTATTGGTTACAACCCTCTTTCAACTCTTTAACTTCAAAAAGTGTTTCGAAGTTGGAGAGTTGAAAGAGGGTTGTAGTCAATAGAAGAAGTAGATTCCTCGTAGATTAGTCGAAAAACTAAAATGGCCGAGTTGCTATTTTAGTTCTTCAAAACTAACAACAGCTACAAAAGAGTCTACTATCATTTTTATTGAAACTAACAACAGCTACAAAAGAGTCTACTATCACAGAGATCTCTGAGAAGGTTGCATTAACTGTTGAAAAAATATGGTTGAAAGTGTCAATACCGGAGATCACTCATTCACGAGTATTTAAGATGATTCTCTCCAATCAGGATAAATACAGAAAACTATTGCAGAACATCAAGCGCAGAAAATATGATGTCAAAGTGAATCTTTTCAAAGAAGATGCTAAACATAAATTGTTTGACATCTGTACCTGTCTAAGGTTCTTTCTGCAGAGCAAGATTTCATCCAAAATCAGAAAACTCGCAGAGAAAATGGCAATTAAAAAACTCTCAAATTGTTGTGCCTTGGGTATGTTGATAAACTTACATTAAATAAGCTTGCCATATATTTCAAAAGAAAATATATCGAGCAGCGGCGTAGAAATAAACATTTCAATGCCATGTCTAAGCATACGATTGGTGATATTGCAAGTTGACCTCAGCTCAAATCAATGATGATGATAATTGCATTGATCAGGGTAATTTTTCTTCGATTGACATTATTAGTTTTTTGTATTTTCAATGTTGGCAACCACTTTCTGCTTTACTAAACGTATGTGACAGGTATGGCTACTTAGATAGAGTCAGAGCCGCAATAGCAGATGTAGTTTTGGAAGACTTTGGTGTTGTTAATCAACAAGATACTTCTCATGCTATTGATCCGAGTAAAATACAACAAGAACGGAAGAAAAAGTGTAATTAACCAAAATATTTTAAAAATTCAAAAATGCTATGTTGAATTTATTTTAATAGACAAAAAAACAAAACTCTTGAAAACACCCAGGAAGGGCTTGTTTATGTACCATAGAGTTTTATCAACAAAGTATTACACTAGAGCACTTTAGTACTTCTACTAAACAGATGGATCTCAATAACTCAAGAATTATATAAATATCTCAGGCATTTATCAATATCTGAATCAACAGCTAATTTGATAAAAAATTCTATAGTACATTATATTGCTATCAAAAATATTGACGTTTGCTACAAATATTGACAATTTAATATAAAATATTGACGTTTGCTACAAATATTGACAATTGCTACAAACTTCTACAGAGGTTTGTAGCAATTGAATGTGACAGAAGTGCCGTTAACATAAAAAGTAAAAGTGGCGCAATTAGGCTGATGGAAAAAAAATATAACAAACTGCTGCAATAGTTGATTTGCCTTTCAAATTCAAAAAAACTTCTCCAAAATCTTCTAATTTAATTGGATGGATTAACCACATGACCAAAAACCTTTCCATGCCCAATCAGTAAGGCACTTGTAAGTTGTGAAAAGTTACCAGTTGTTGTATTTAAAAAGATTGATGTAAAATAGTAAAATTTATTCTAAAAGTTAAACTTAATGATCTGAGCACAGATTTATAATATGTGTGGAAAATGTGGGAAGGAATATCTAAAGGTGAGTGTTCACCAGCTCTATTAAAGAAAACTCAAGTGGTACTAAATCACTCTCGATGATTGACAACAGCGAATAGATTTCTACGGT
The DNA here is from genome assembly GCF_022113875.1 of Hydra vulgaris. Taxonomy (NCBI): domain Eukaryota; kingdom Metazoa; phylum Cnidaria; class Hydrozoa; order Anthoathecata; family Hydridae; genus Hydra; species Hydra vulgaris. The sequence continues at coordinate 39,607,620 of NC_061167.1, read as the reverse complement.
TTTATGCGGCGAGCAAGGATCCATCAACAAATCTGATACATTTAGTAACTTATGTCATATGAGTTTATTCACATGTTTTGTTTAATATTAAGATGAAGCCATTCAGCGAAGATGGTACGCAACATCTTTTTAAACTTAAATAGCAGTCACGTCACTTATTGCAGGAATTGCGAGATAAAGTAGGTCCTGTATTACAACGTGACGGCATTCTTAAAGTGGAACTGAAAAAAAGTCACACACACTTTGTACTTTAAGTTTGCAAAAGCATAACTTAGATGCACATGATTATATAGAATTCATCAACTGGGAAGACAATAAAATAACAGAGCCACCATTTACAGTTGATGTGTCCAAGGATGATATTTAAGGATTTTTGGAAATATTTAAGGATTGGTGGACAAAATATTTAAGGATTGGTGGACAATTAACAATAGAGTTTGAAAGATGCCATGCCATCTTCAATCAGTGGAGCAATGTGTTAAGCTCGTAACTGAGGCTTCAATGTCTGTATGTGGAGAAAAATCACAAGATGGTTTTATTTGATCGCGTTTTGTTTTCGTTTCGTTTACTCATTTTTAATAACGCATTTTTTTTAAAAATTTTTTTAAACATCTTTGCTCCTAAAAAGGCTGCAAGCAACTACTATTAGAGATAAAAGTTACTGGAAGTGAAAAAAAAAAGTTTATAAAGTAAGATAACGATTTATAGAGGAGTTAAAAGATTGCAAATTATATGAATCAGGAAAACAAGATGAAGGGAGCGAGTTCTAAAGAACTGAAGTTTAAGGGAAAAAAAATTAAACGAATAAAAATTTTTGGAGGCCTTAGCAATAGTTACAGTAAAAAGATGAGACTTAATCGAATAACGAGTAATACAAAAGTTTAGTTGATGACACAAGAGACGCTAGCTCTTTAGAGCAGTATTCATTATAATATTTATAGAAAAGAAAAAGTGAAGTAACACGACAATGTGATAATGGCTGGATGTTGGCTGCAAGAACAGATCCAACTATGTTTACAATGCGCTTTTTTACCTTGTCTAAATGAGAAAGAGCATCATTTGAATATCCACTCCAGATATGGAAACAGTATTCTATACAAGGACGGATTTGAAATTTATAGAAATAAAGAATGGAATCCGGAGTAATAAATTTTCAAGCACAATAAAGAAATGCAACCTTAGCAGATGCTGTTTTTGCAATGGATTTGATATAAGGTTTTCAAAAAAAGATTGGAAGAGTTAATCCTAGAAGACAAAGGGTAGATGACTCATCGAGTACATTACCGTTTATAAATATAGGAAGATCTAGATTATTGCGATAACGATAAGCTGAAAAAAATTTAGTTTTATCTGAGTTAAAGTCACTGAGAATCCCATGCTGTAGCAAAAGTGAGATCTTTCTGAAGCTTTAATGCTCTCTCAAAATAATCAGAGAATGTTGGCTTCTTACCAAGATAAGAATAAATGGTAGTATCATCAGCGAACAATTCCGCTATAGATAGCGGAATTGTTCGCTGGGAATTGGGCCAAATAAAAAAAAACGAAAAAATTTATCGGCTGCTTTTTCTTTTTTCTCCTATTAACCCCAGAATATTCTCGGATATATTTTTTTATTTTTTACTATGTATAACTTAGATTTTTTATATCTTAAATTAACGACAATTTGTTTAAAGCAATTTTTTTCATTTTAAAAAAATTAAATGATAATTTAATTATGATAATTTTTTATAGAAGTTTTAAAAGCTAAATGTTTTATATGCAAATTAAAAACACAAGGACATATGCATGTATGTTTTATTAAATAAAATAAATTGTTATTACATATGTAATTATTATATACCTACTAAATCAAGAAGATACACTTACTAAATCAAATCATAATATTTTATAGTAATATGTTGAGATTACCTAATGCCAAATTTTTAGATAAAATATATTGCAAAAGAAATTTACCTTTGTAACATTTTTTTTTGTAATTTATTTCAACTAATGTATGTTTAGGTACTGTATAAAAAAACAATAATACAAAATTATAGTTTCAATATTCATCAAGTAATATTATTTATGCTTAAAGTAAAATGTAGATTATCTCCAGTAACAATTCAATCTCACTTTAATGAAAACTCTCATGAATATTCTACCAAATTTTCAATGAACAACTTTGTCATTCCTATAAACCATCTTAAATTAAAAATTGACGCAATTTTTTGTGATTGTTAATCTTCATAATTATTTTACTTTTGTCTTAATATTTTTTAAAACTATTCCGCTGGAAGGTTGTTTGCAAAAAATTATTTTATTATTGAAGTTTTGTATGTATACTGTTTTATTTATCTCTTATTAGTTTTGAAAATTTTGAAAAATGTTTGAAAACACCAATGAAATACGGCTCGGAAGAGAAATATAGAGAGAGGGCTTAGTCAATTTGATCAGAATTAACCTCGAAAGGAGTGAAGTCTTGAGATGAAGGAAATCGGTATAGAACAAAGAGAAAGGCGATGGAGTGAAGTGGTCCTAAACGAATACACATAAAGGAATAGTTTGTGTCCCAACAAATGGGTGAATACTTACGAATGTAAATGCCAGGCTAAGCATATTACTATTGGAGCCTTTACAAGATAATCATCAACACTAAGATCACAAGATCAAATTCAAATTAGTCTCACAAAGAGCAAGTAGGTCTGGTGAACTTTGCAAGAGATAAGACTCAACAGAAGAAAAGTTACTTCGAAGACCATGAATATTAGTGAATGATAGATTTGGAGAACTTAGTGATGACGATGGTTTTTGGAGTTTATTGTTTTTAGTATTTTATTAATTTTTAAATTTGTTAAAGAACTTGGTTCAAAGCACAGATATTACTCAGTACACTATTTAATAGTCCAAGCAATCACCTCAATACTAATAATAAACACTTAGCCGTAACAAAGGGCTCCAAATTTGGCCTCAACAATGCTCACCAAAAGCACAAACAGGGACACTCTTCATGCACAATACGGCACTGTTATTACTCTGATATTTTACAACTGTTGATGGAATCAGTCTCTCTGAGAGCTACCACAGAATTCTTGTAATCTGACTATCATGTGGCATCAGAACCATAAAACTAAGAAGATAATAGAATGAGTTGCATAGTCATAAAATCAGAGAACCAAGCAAAACCCTTGCATCGAACCCTTAACGGTGATGGGAATTTTTTTCCCTTTGAACTATATTTACCGCGGTCAGTTCGTGAAAACTTCTGATCTGACGCCATCTTTTAATTATTATAAAAATTTTCAATTTATAAATCCAAACTTTATATTTTTTAAAGCCAGCGTAACTTGTGGTCAAATGCGCATTTTCTAACAGCTGTTTTATCATAGTTTCAATAGGATTTAATATGCCGATATAAGTTTTATACTTTGTTGAGAAATAAACTAAAAGCTCATTTTCGACAATTCGAGATTTACTAGGCCTATATAAATTTTTTGTTGATAACAAGTAAAAATTAATAAACAGGGGGAAGGGGGGTCTTAATAACCCTTGAGTGGTTCTAAAAATTAAGAAAAAACGTTTTAAACTTGTATTAAGGACTCGAAAGTATAGATCCTAGTTCTAATCTGTTATGGTACTATTAGTTAAAAATAGTAGTCAAAATTAGTGCTGCGACCAAAACTAAAAATTGTAACTAAACTAAAAAACTGTAACTAAAATTAGTCGACTAACTTTTTAGTTAACTAAAATCAGTCGACTAACTTTTTAGTTAACTAAAATACCCAACTAATTTTTTAGTCAACTAAAATTACCCGAATAATTTTTTAGTTAACTAAAAATAGTCCGACTAACTTTGTTTTTACTTAACTCAAAATACCCGACTAACTTTTTAGTTAACTAAAATTACCCGACTAACTTTTTAGTTAACTAAATTTAGTCTAAAATTAGTAAAAAACCCGACTTTGTTTTTAGTCCAACTAAAGAAATTTTTAAATATATAATATAAATAGTTTGGGTTCATGATATTATTTATATTAGAATTTTTGAATAAGTTTGCTAATACATAATTATTTTACCGCATAATTCCGCAAAAATAAAAAAATATCAAAATAGTTTTTTTTCAATTTTCAGTGCCAAAGGTTTAACGAGATACTTTAGGAAAATATTTCAAAAAAAAATCCAAAAACTAAACATGGTAAAACACAAGTATCTTTAGAGTTGAATAAGCTACCAAGGCCAGCGCAAAAGGGTGAGGGGATGGTGTGGTTGGTTTTGTGTGTGACATCCCATCAATGAACTTTTAGCTCATTTAGTAAGCCAATTTGACTCTTTTAGATAAGTCGGCAAATATAGATTTTCGAAACAGTCATTTGGTAAAGTTAAAAAAACAAGGATTTTTTTTTCCTTTTTCTAAAATTTTAACGGCACTCAAATTTTACGGCAACTAAAATTTTAACGGCACTCACTACGTGTTACCTACTTGTGCCAGCCCTGTAAACTACAATATATTACAACAATTTGTTTTATTATGTGCCACTTTTTTGAATCCAAATTATAAAAGTTTTAAATTCTTTGAAAAGTACGAGAAAAAAAAATATTTAAAATGCGTTAGAGAATTTTTGTCGGAATTTCATTTCACAAAAAAGTTTGTGATATGATTTCAATTAAAAAGGTGACAATCAAATCAAATAAAATTTAAGTTATCATTTGACGATGAAGATGATGATTCCGGAAATGATAGTGACAAAATAATAAGTTTAGATTTAAAAAAAGAAATTAGTGGTTATATAAAATTGCTTTTTCTACGCTGCGACTGGTTTTCGACGTTGATTCAACGCTGATATGTTTGCTGGGTAGGAGCCTCCAAAAAAATTTTGATAAATTTAAAAATTTTTATATAGTGTTGACATTAATTTTAAAATTATTTGTCTGACAGAGACGTGGTGTCGATATAAACAAGTTGAAAAAGATTCGAATTTTCAACTACAAAGCTATAAAGTTATTCATCAAGTTAGAAATTCTGAGACAATAGGTGGAGGAGTATGTATTTTTATTCACAATTCTTTAAATTTTAAACCACTAACCGAATTTAGTGTAATTAGTAATGATTGCGAATCATTAACGATTGAAGTTATAAATAAAATCACTAAAAACATCTTTGTACATGTTGTGTACAGACCGCCATCATTGTACATGTTGTGTACAGACCACCATCTGGCAATAACAAGTTTTTTGAAAAACTTTTTAAAAATTAATTAAAAATAAAATTTTATGTGGCAAACGTGTCTTTTTTTGGGGGGATTTTAATTATAACTAGCAGTAAGCAACCCGTAATACGCGTTGTTAGAAAATAAAATTAAAAAAAAAACCGCTTATAGTAAAGCATAGAAACTACTTTATAATAGAAAAGCCTAGAAAATGACGTAATTCGAGTAATAATATTAAATTAGCGTATTAATATTATCAGATGTGCTAGATAACGACACAAATAAAAATGTAAAAAATTTTATGAACATCATATTTCAAAATGGCTTCATTCCAACAATAAATAAACCAACACGAATTACTAGGAATAGCGCAACCTCAATTGATCAAATATTAATTAATGAATATACAAAAAACAAAGTAAAAACTGGAATAATAATATCTGATATATCGGATCATAAGGATCTTAGTAAGGCATTCGACACTGTTGATCATAGTATTTTAATTAAAAAATTAGAAAACTATGAAATCAAAAATATAAACATAGTTTGGTTTGAAAGCTACTTACCCAGTGGGCACCCGACGTCAATCCGACGTCGGATTTACGTACGATTATGTCAAAAGACCTATTGCGACGTTGTTCCGATGTCAGTAAAATGACGTCGGGCGATGTCTTTATCTCAACATCCCCTGACGTCGTTTCGATGTATTTTGACGTTGTTCCGACATCTTATAAAAGACGTCCAAAAAACGTCGCAGTACTGACATCGATCCAACGTCGATAAAAAGACGTCGGGCAACGTCATAATATTAACGTACTCCGATGTCTTTTGAAGTCTTCCGACGTCAATCCAACGTCCTTTAAACGACGTCGGAACAACGTCGTAAGACATCGCTGATGAAAATTTAATCCAAACCCAACAATATGTGTGCAATTGCGCTTTTCAATAAATATGTGAACTAAGCGTGTTTTTTATTAATGGAAAGAAGTTTGAATAATGGTTGATAAAACATCATGAGGTTTTGTATGATGCACTAGCATAGTTTTTTAACTATTAACATTTTCGAGTATACATTTTTTATAATATATAACTATTCGTTTTAATATTTATATAATATTTAAACAAAATTATTTCTTATCAAAGTAATAATTCCCAAATAGCTACAAGTATAAATTACTAAATAAACTATTAAACTAATATGTCCCTGTGGTGTAGTGGTAAGCGCGTTCTATTAGACCTAGGTTCGATACCTGCCTAAAGCAACGTTTTTTAGTTTTCAAAAACACGTTGGATTTACATCGGACTGCCGACGTCGCGCGATGTCAGTTTATCCGACGTCAAATAACATTTCCATTTCCAACGTAAACCCAACGTCGATCCGACGTCGAGATCCGACGTCGCTCGACGTTCGTTCGACGTCGAAATGCCCACTGGGTATCTAATAGAAAACAATATATTTTATTTGGCAATAAAAAAGCTAACAATATGACAATTACTTGCGACGTTCCTCAAGGATCTATATTAGGACCACTTTTATTTTTAATCTATATTAATGATTTAAGCAAAGCTTCTAATATTCTAGATTCTATATTATTTGCTGATGACACAAATTTATTTTATTCTCATAGTGATTTAACAACATTATTTAAAACGGTCAACATTGAACTTCTAAAACTAACTGAATGGTTAAATATGAATAAACTTTCAATTAATTTAACTAAAACCAAATATACTATCTTTCATCGCCTCCATAAAAAAGATAAAATCCCTATTGCACTTCCAAAACTTATTATTGGAGAATACAACGTAAAAAGAGAATGTTCAATGAAATTTCTCGGTGTAATACAAGAAATTGGAAACACCACTTAAACATGATTGAAAATAAAATTTTTAAAAATACCGGATTACTCTATAAAGCAAAACCATACTTAGATCAATCATGTTTGAAATACATATATTACCCATTTATTCATTTCTATCTTAATTATGCAAACATTGCTTGGTGCAGCACCAATAAAACTAAGACAAAAAAGCTATTTAGAAAACAAAAACATGCAATCAGATTATTATTAAATGCACACCGCCTCTCACATTCTAGACCATTGTTCAACAATCTAGAAATATTAAATTTGTACCAATTAAATATATATCATCTAATTTTTATGTATAAAACTAATAATAATACAATACCAAATATCTTCAAACCATTATTTAATAAAATTCAACACAAATACATGACTAAATATTCAAATAACAACTTTGTTCAGCCCAAAACTATATATGAGTCCACCAAGTTATCAATAACTATTAGAGGACCATATGTATGGAATAAGTTAATTAGTAATGATATTAAAACACTTACAACTCTTAAACAGTTTAAACAAAAGCTAAAACTATTGCTTTTAAATAACAATCAAACAGAGAATTATTTTTAAATCTATTTTTAAAAATACTATATTTGAAAATTATCTATTAGTGCATACTTTATTTGTCTGGAAAGGAATAAAGTCTTTAATTATATCAATTGTATTATGAAAAAGTAATTATGGATTTACAGCATTTATGTACGAATGTGTGTGTATGTGTGCGCAAGTGTGTATATGTATACATGTATATTTGAATGTGTATATATATCTTTTGATTGTAAATTAACATAATATTTTCATTTTTTCATGTGTTCTTTTTTTTTGTTGTTGTTGTTGTTGTTGATTTTTGTTTTTTTGAATGAGTTATTAAATTTTCTCCCAAGGAATAACTTTGAAATTTGAATATAAATACTATTGCATTACTGTAGTTAAACATCATGTTATTGAGAACTTTTTAATTAATTAAAAATATTTCTAAACATTAATAATAACTTTGAAAGACTATTAAACTGTTTTGCATTTTGTATAAACTTCTTTGAAACATTTTGCTTTTTTCTCTCATTTTTAATTTTTAATATTAGTTACAACGTATTTATATAAATATCTTGAAAAAACAAGGGACTTGGTGATAAGGCAAACCTGTCTTCTTCTCGTCCTTGCCATTTATATATATATATATATATATATATATATACATATATATATATATATATATATATATATATATATATATATATATATATATATATATATATATATATATATATATATATATATATATATATATATATATATATATATATATATATATATATATATATATATATATATATATATATTATAATATATTATAAAACACGGAACTTGTAAATATTTGTAGGGCTAAATAAAATAAAAAGTTGCAAAATGTTATCAGAAACGTTGCCTCAATACTCTGTATTAATAAAAAAATTAAAACTATGCAATCTATCAACTAAAATATCTTTAAGATTTTATTCGTTATGATTAAATTTCGAAAACATTTGTTGGCAAATGTATTAAAAACTATATGAAACCTAAAAACAAATATAATCTTTGTATTAATAATAATCTTATTTTCCCTTTTCGCCATAAATAAAAAGTTTTTTGTTTCTCATTAAGGTTTTTATGTATGGAACAAAATAGATTTAGCAAGTTCAAACAGAAACTTAAAGTTGCAATTTTATATAAGTTTTACTAAGTTATATAAAATTTATTAGGTTGAGCTCAAGTGCTTTTTTCAGCAAAAACTGATGCTTTAGTTGATATTTTGTTTAAAAGTCGAATATATATATATATATATATATATATATATATATATATATATATATATATATATATATATATATATATATATATATATATATATATATTGATATTGGAAAGATTTTTTGATGCACTTTTTGATGAAATTAAAATATTTATTTTATAAGCAACCTCCAAGATAGAGTTGGCGTAAGAATAAAGTCAAAGTTTGTGTGTTTGCGCACCAAAACTATAGCTCGTTTTTTTTTTTTTTTTTTCTTTCAAGTTAGCGTGCAACTCACAAGTTAATAAACAAAAACAATTTTTACTGCTTTATAATAAAACATTGTTTTTTTTAATACAAAAACAAAAGTGTTAAGTTTGTCACGTACTTTATGTGCACATTTTGCAATGTGTTGAAAATGTCTCTCCGTTGTATTATACTCAGAGGCGATTTTACGAATAAAATGAGAGAGAGAGGGGGGAGGTGAATCCTTAAAAAGTACCTACTCATTCTTCTTTAAAAAAAAGGTTCTCAAAATTAAAATTTACGCGACTGAATTGTGTAAAATACCCGACCAGCCTACTTCGTAAAATAACCGACAACAAATAAACGGGGTGGAGAAGTTCTGATTTACGTTAAGTAACACATTTTACATAACATTAGGAAGGACATGTGCGTTTCTGACGGTGATAAAGAGATTGCAACTATTGAAATTTTAAACAATAACAAAAAAATGATTCTATTAAGCTGCTGTTATAGACCACCTGATGGTGAAAATATCTGAAAATATGATGAAATATTTATGGCAGGAGCTCTTCCTTTAATCAATCGCCCTACTAGAATAACCAAAACTTCAGCGACATTGATTGATAATATTTTTACAACAGAAATTTACAATAAGAAATTACAAAAAGGTATTGTAAAAACCGACATATCCGATCATTTCCCCATTTTTCTAACAATTCATACCATTGATAATATTTTTACAATAGAAATTTACAATAAGAAATTACAAAAAGGTATTGTAAAACCCGACATATCCGATCATTTCCCCATTTTTCTAACAATTCATACTGTATCCTCTAATAACCCCGAAAGACAAAATATAATAAAAAAACGTATGATCAACGGGAGTTATATAAAATCCTTCCAATATCAATTATCACTTCTGCATTGGAAACATATTAACTTTAATGATGACGCAAATATAATATATAATAAATTCTTTGATACGTTCTTCTCAATATACAATGCAAACTTCCCACTTTATGAAAAAATAATAAAAATAAAAACCAAGGATTACCAAAGGACTTTAAAAATCCTCTTAAACCAAACAGAAACTTAAAAAATTTAAAATATTTAAAAACAAAATCAGATGAAAACCAACAAATATATAAACATTTATTTGAAAAAATTCGTAAAAAACTAAAAAATAATAATAATTATTCAAATTTAATTAGTAAATTTAAAAACGACTCAAAAAATGCTTGGAGAACGTTGAAAGAAGTAACAGGAAAACAAAAAACAAATTCAAACTCTCTTCCTAAACTAATTAAAATAAATAAAACAAATATGTATGAACCAAACGAAATTGCAAACGAGTTTAATAAATATTTAATTGGTATAGGAACTAAATTGGCAAATAAGATTCCTATTACGGAAAAAACTTTTAGTGATTTCCTAGAGCTTATAAATAATTCGCCTTTTACAGATAATTTATATTCTGAAATATCTGAAATAAAAATTTGGCCATTATGGGGGGCAAAATCTTTACGCTATTTATCAAAACAAAAGGTTGTGTTTTGATCATATCCCATTCATAACGATTATTTTTATTTGCGTATTTTGCCGAACAACATTTAAATAAATTTACGGAGCAATATTAATAACAACACAACACACGTGCCTTGTTCGATGATATATTATTATCATCGAACAAAACAAATCATAATTTATTTTTATTTTTAAATTTTTATTTAGTCGAATATAATTTTCTGGTAAAAAAATAATAATAATAAATTTTAGGAAATAGACAAACAAAATAAAAAATAATAATAACAGTTAGACTTTTAAACAAATAAAAAAAATGTATTTAAAGTTTTGTAGGTAATTTTTATTTTTAAAAAATTGTGAAAAAGTTAAGAACCACAGAACAAAAAACGGTAATTTTTACCTAATACCGCGTAATTCTACCATGAATCTTAAGCACTCATTTATACGATTTGGCATTGAGTCTATTAAATTCTCTAAAATATGATTTGGAATATTTCTAAGAATTGTTGGTATAATATCGCGCAACTCCTCAAGGCTCCTTGGTGCTTTCTTGGCAATCTGTTTATCAAGCCAACTCCAAAGATTTTTAATACAATTTAGATCTGGACTATTTGGTGGCCAAGTTAGGCGCTCAATATTTTTGTTTTCGAACCATTCAGAGATAATTTTAGCCCGGTGGCATGGTGCATTATCTCGCTGAAAAATGAACGGAACGCTTTGCTCAAGTGCACCAATTGATGGTAACAAGTTATTATTTAAAATATCGACGTAATAAATAGAGTTGAGTCGACCATCAAATAATTTAAACATACCAAGACCATAATATGTCATGCAGCACCATAATCCGACCGACCCGCTACCTTGTTTTGTTCTTTGAACGATACAATCAAGATTATATTTTTCGGAAGGCTGCCTGCGAATCATAATTCGATTTTTTCGGTTCAACCTCGATATTCATCTCATCACTGAACATTGCTGTCCTCCGTTTTTCTTTAGACTATTCTTTGACACTTTGGCAAAATTCTTCTCGCTTTTTTATATGTTGTTTGTTAAGTCTCGGTTTTAGAACAGCTTTTTTCCATAGCATATTGTTAGCTATTAGTTTCCTACGCACAAGTGATGCTGATGCTTGACATCCATTTGAAAGTTTCCATTCCCTTCTCAATTCATGCGACGACATAGTTCGATTTTTCTTTGCTAACCTGATTAAAAGACGATCATCATTGGGTGTCGTCAAACGCGGTCTTCCAGAACGATGGCGATCAACGTAAGATTTCGTCTCTCTGAATCTTTTAATGATTCTTAGCACCAAACTATGTGATCGTTTTATTATTCTTCCAATTTCACGAGCGGTTTTACCTTCCTGGTGATAATGCATTACTTTTACTCGATCTTCATAGGTAATAGCTTTTCTGCTCATTTTTTCAAAAAAAGAGAGTTTTTTTTGTTTGAAATTAAATACTTTTTTTTAATACTTTTGTTTTTTTGTTAATGACTCAGGTCATTAATAAAATATTTAATTAAAAAAGGTAAAAATCAATTAAAAAAAAGCCGTTTCCACCGCATTTACCACTTGTGAAAAAGTTAAGATTCCTTGTGATTCTTAACTTTTTCACAAAAAAAATATTCAAAAAAAAATTAATACATAATATTTAACCCTTATTTTTATAGGTTCTATTAATTAATTTTCTTTCTTTTTTTTTTTTTTTTTTTTCTCATGTTCTATTTAATATGTGTGAAAAAAAAAAGACTATTTTGTTATCTTTAAAAGAAAAATTAATTAATTTTATTTGAAAATAATTTTGTTGTGTGTGTTCTTAACTTTTTCACAACACTGTATATATATATATATATATATATATATATATATATATATATATATATATATATATATATATATATATATATATATATATATATATATATATATATATATATATATATATATATATATATATATATATATATATATATATATATATATATATATATATATTATTCATATATATATATATATATATATATATATATATATATATATATATATATATATATATATATAAATATATATATATATATATATATATATAAATATATATATATATATATATATATATATATATATATATATATATATATATATATATATATATATATATATATATATATATATATTAATATGTTGCAGCACTCCCTTGCGAGTCAGGCTATTTGCCAGTCGATGTAGCAGCACTCCGTTGCGAGTCAGGCAATAAGATAGTCGATGTAGCAACACTCCCTTGTAGCAGCAGGCTAAAAGATAGTCGATGTAGCAACATTTACGCTTGTTTTAAAAATGTTTTTTAATAAAACAAAAAACACCACTAATTAAAAAAATTTTCTAGTCATTATTATTGCGGGTTTTTTTAAAAACAATAAAATCCACGTTAATTTAATTGCTTTGACATTTCGACGACAATAAAATGACAAGGTAAAAAAATTGGAGTCGAAAGAGACTTTTTTTACCATAAAAGTCTTTTTCGACTACACTATAAGGATATATATATATATATATATATATATATATATATATATATAATATATATATATATATATATATATATATATATAATTTTCAAATAAATAACAATTTAAAAAAAAATTTAACAACATCTTTCATTAATATCAAGTGATATCATCTGGTAAAAAAAAAAATATTACAGTTTCTATATATAAACAATTTATTTGGCTGCATTAAAAATTTAATAGTTTTTCAATAGTTACCATAATTACATTTTATAAGATAAATAATTGCCATGAAGAAACTCTATCAATAATAGTAAAAGAGTCATGAATTGTTGAGTTTTTGCATGTAAGATGTTTGTAAATATAGGATGCCTTATCTGAATTTAAATGTTCTGAAACCCTTGTTGTGCAGTGTCTGGTGGTTTCACTAATCGCGAGGTTAGAATTATTTTGTTCTATCTCCACTTTTTGAAAAAAAAATGAGTTATTAATTGTGTAACGTACCTCAAAATAATGTTAAAATCAAAAAAGTTTTGGAGAAAACACAAGTAATAAAAATCTTTTTATATGCCGTCTCCTAAAGTTTTTATTTTTTAAATCGTTTTATCTCGATCAAAAAAATGTGGAGATAGAACAAAATAATTCTAACCTCGCGTAATGAATCCAGCATTACAGCTGGAACAAACAAATTTATAGACAACAAAGGATTTTAAATTTGGGGGTAAGGGGTTTTTTGATGAAAACATACTACTTATTTTAAAAGTTGTAAAAACTAGTTTTGCTTTTATATTATCTTTACAATATTTTACATGGATTTAATTAACTGTGGTTGAAATGTATTTGAAAATTTTCTATTATAAGGGAGTTTAAAGTAATGTATATCAGATGGTTTTGCAGATGACATGTTTTCTTTAGGAGAGATAAAATTGTTTAGTAAACTTTTGAAGGATATATTAATTAAGTTAAGTGAAAAGAGTTTTTATAGAGAGTTTGTTTAATTTTTTCAATATCTAGATGAAAACTTTTTTTTGAACGCCCTGTCAATCAGAGTTTTGATGAGTTCATAATTAATATTATAATTAATTATAATAAATTAATATAATTAATATTAGTGAAGCTTTTCAAATTAGTTTGTAAAACTGTGTATTTTTTTTTGTAAAATGTTGAATTATAATTTAAAATTTATAATTTAGCAAGTTATAGGCTTGTATTAAGCTATATCGTAGAACCAAAGCAAATCGAATAAGTTAATTACTATATAACTCTCTGCCATGTGATTCTTAGTACATAAAACTATAAAGTTCGCCTAATTTATTTTTTTCTTTTTCTTCAACCCGATTTATCATATAAGAAACTAAATTTTCTAACATGCTGACACTTGTTAGTGTGCACTTATTGTTTTGACAAAACCACTGGGGAAGAGGTATCAAATTTCCCTTATGGTACAATTTTATATGCAGATTGTTATCAACATTAATTCTTTCAATGTTAGTTGATGATGTTATATTTTCAATGATAACACAATTATAAATAACGCCACCATATATTTCCTTAAGTAGAAAAATTTTGAGGACAAACTTGTTCTGTCAAATCATTGATTGAACAAATCTTATCTAGTTTGTTGAAAACCACTGTTTCATCTAACAATGAATGAGAAAAAGGTCTTTTTATAGGAGCCTTTCTTAAAGTTATAGGTGCAGGAAGTAAAGATGGCTTTAAAAAACAATCTTTTTTTGTATGAATTGTTGGAATAGGATTCTTTGTAAAGTTTGGTGTATTTCTTTTGCTTTGTTTAATAAATTTTTCTTTGAAATGATCAATACATATTCCAAAAAGTTTAGATGGTTTCCAGTTAATTCTGTTTATAAACTTGATCCACCGGGAGCATAAATCTATATCTGAGGAAAAATTAAATACTGTTATAGGTATAAAATCCTCTACAGTATCGTCATTTTTTTTCTTTTTGTAACCGCTTCTGCAAGCAACTACACAGCACTTTTTAGGCATTTAAAAGAAAAATAAATAATGTAAAAAGATAAAATGAAAGTTTTTTTTATTCTAATAACAATAGTTGTAATTCTTTTGAGAATCAGCTTAAGCAAATAAAGAACTTGACTCAAAACTGGCCTACTAATTATCGAACACGTCCGGCCGTGTATTTAAGTAGGCCATGTGTGTAAAAAACGTTTTTCTGATGAGTCTTTGTTGATGAAACACAGTGTAAAATGAAAAAAAATTTTTGATAAGTGATTTTCTACTAATTTATAATTTCTCTGTTCTTTTAAGAACATTGAGCACTCTATTATGTGGAATACATTTTTTTTAAATTGTATTCCAAATATATATATAAATATATATATATATATATATATATATATATATATATATATATATATATATATATATATATATATATATATATATATATATATATATATATATATATATATATATATATATATATATATATATATATATATATATATATATATATATATATATATATATATATATATATATATATATATATATATATATATATATATATATATATATATATATATATATATATATAGATGTATTATATAAATAAGAAAAACATATATTATATATATTTTATATTTATATAATATATCAAGTAGTCTCTACTTGTAATCCACACTCATGAAATAATACGGTCGTAAAGAAATATCCATTTAATATTTACCTAACTAACTGCATTACACGTTAAGCTATGTATTATTGTTAAATTGTCAAATTCAAAACCTTATAAAAAGGCAACAGATGACCTAATTTATTAGCATGTGTGACTTTACTTGTTTTTATTGGGCTAATAAGTAACTTGTTAAGTCTTTACTTGTTATTTGTTATGTTGTTAAAAAAATTTTAAGTCACGCATGCGTATTTTAGTTCTCATATTGCAATTACGAACGATCGAACTCGTAATATAGACGTTGAATTAACGTGGAATCAACGTCGATTTTATTTGATAGTTTTAAACAAATTTTTCAACGTTGATACAACGTTGATTTTTGGTTATACTACGTCGCGACTAAAAATCAACTGTAAACCAACGTCGAAATAACGTCGTGTGCCCACTGGGTATATATTCCATTATTGAATTTTAGATAATTCTACGAATGCGACTTCAAAGATCTCACGTTTATTCGTACATCTAATTTCAAGCAAAAACATTTATATATTGGACAATGGATTTAACTCTAGAAAACTTTTTTTATAATTGATGACATGTTTTTATAAACATAGACATGTTGGATTGTTAAATGAAATTTCTTTTTGTTAATTGTTTGAAAATATTTATATAAATTGTTTAAAAATAGTTTTTTTTGCTTTATTGCCATATATTAAAATATATTTTAAATATTTAGGAAAGTCGTTGCTTACATTTTTATTTTGGCCTTAAGCAACTAGCTTAAATATCTTAAATAATAATAATTAAATATTAAAAATCTATTAAATAATTATATATTATATAAATATTTAATAATAAAAAATGTATAAGAAGTCAAAAAAGTATCCGTGCAACGAAGTAATAATGCAAAAACATTGAAAGGTTCGATGAAGAACTATAACGGGTTCTTTAAAGAACCTTATTTTAAGGTTCTTCCGAAGAACCTTCGCAAAGGGTTCTTTGAAGAATCTCTACGAGTACACCACCAGCGTCAACGCGAAGAACCCTTAAAGGTTCTTTGAAGAACCATTCGGGTTTAAAGTAGATACGATATAAATGAAATGATTATTATTAGATTAGCAGTCGTGGTACAGTAGTTAGAGCAAACAAAGGTCGTGAGTTCGATCCCTGCTCGAAGAACTTAAACGTTATTGGTGAAGTTGGAAGCGGAGAGCCGTTTTTTATTTATTTTAAGACATTTGCTAATTTAAAAAAAATTAAATCTTGCGAAGCGCTTTAAAATCTATGATTTGTTTACCTGTTAAAAAAAGAATTAAATTTACATAAGTAAAAATTTATACAGACTTCTTTTTTTAAACTCTTTACAATAAATTTGTTTTGTTTTAAATTTTTGAATTTAAAACAAAACAAATTTATTGTAAAGAGTTTAAAAAAAAAAAATTAATTTAAAAATATTATCACTACTTTTACTTTGTAAAACGTAATGGCCAGGAATAAGTTTGCAATGGCCATGTGTCGAATCTCTGGCCATGATTTGGTGTTTTTTTGATATGTAATATTTGTGCTAAAACTAGTTAATTTATTAACAAAAATTTCCAAACTTGTCATAAATTGCATCTCAAGAGGTTTTTTAAGAGTTTAGAAATATTTGTAAGAATCTAAGCCATTCGCGGTAATATATGACGCAGTTTAAAATTAGGCGGCAGGATTTGGTGGTTTTACCCTAAAAAAGTTTATTTAAAATTAGAGACCGTTATTTTAAGCAGTATATAGTGCATTTTTGGTACTTAAATCATTTTTAAACATTGCTCATTGTTAGTTTTGTTTATTGTTATTCTGTATTTTTATTAAATAGCACCATTATTTAAGTGTAAGGTAAATTTAATAAGGCTTCAATGTCATTTAGAAAACTAAATCGTTGAGGATAGTACAAAACCGCGTAACTAGCATTGGATAATTTTCAATATAAACAACTCGTATCTATAGTACATTTTTTTTAATGGAGAAGTTTAAAACTTTATATATTTTTTATTTTAACTGATTTTGGGTTCATTTTATTATAAAGAGCATTATTCTTTTTTTTTTTTGTAATCTTAACAATTAATATTTGGTGTCAAAATTAATAATATCCAAATATAGTAGCCAATGCTAGTTACGTATTTCCGACAAAATATTTTTATCTCGCTTGCTTTTTAAACTTTTATCTACCTTGCCATTAAAAATTCGCTAACAAAAATAATCGTTCCAAATGGGATATGATCTAAACAGAACCAAAACAAAACACATACGAAGCTTAAAATTGTTTAAAAATGTAATCAATACATAGATATCTGAAAAATTTGATGTTATTTTGATTTTGATTTAAAATTTAATTATTATGTAAAATATGCATTGTTTTTTTAAACATTTTAAAATCATACTTATTTCATTTTTTTTGATTTTAAAATTTAAGTTTGTATGATTTTAAAATTTAACATTCAACTAAAATCTTAGATTTAGTTGAGTTTTAATCTTTAATCTATTAACATTTTATGCACCTGTTAGTCATTAATTACCCTCTGCAGTAATGCTAGGAGGTATTATAACATAACTGCAAGGTAAACAGAGTTAAAACTTGTAATGAAACATTTTATAAAACTGTCTTGACTATTAACTAAGCTCTGTGTGACACAACTTAAAGGTTCCTTCTAGAAATGTTAGAATTTTATTTATGGTTAAACACTTCTTGTTATCATAAAAATCATAAAAATTATTACTTTTTTCTATAATTGATTTACCGTCAATTAAATTAATTAATTAATTAAATATTATGTTATATCTAGTAAAGTTTTCAATACAAAAAAGCTCCATAGTTATTCAGGTATATAAAGAATATCTTTCCTTTGAAAAGCGAGTTTTTCAATATAAACAACAAATCAAGAAAAGTAACAATTAATAAAAATTAATTTAATATTTTTATTTATATTATTTTCATATATATATATATATATATATATATATATATATATATATATATATATATATATATATATATATATATATATATATATATATATACTGAATTTTTAAATTTTTAAATAATTTATTATCTTTTATATATTAAATATTTATGTTATAAACCTTTGAATATAATTAATTTATTTGATTGTTGACATAAACCAATCATTGATTTTTCTAAAACTTTTTCTGTATATAATTGGCCATATCTTTTTTTTTTTTTTTTTTTTTTTTTTTTTTTTTTTTTTTTTTTTTTTAACATCTTCACTTCCAACAAGGCTGCAAGCAACCACTATAAGAGTTGGAAGTTACTGGAAGAGAAAAGACTAAATCTGTAGAGCAAGATAACGATTGACTGATGACTTAAAAGATTGCAAATTATATGAATCAGGAAAGCAAGATGAAGGAAGCGAATTCCAAAGAACTGATGTTCGAGGAAAAAAACTAGAAGAATAAGAGTTTTTGAAGCACTTAGGAACAGTCACAGAAAAAGGATGAGACTTAATTGAATGGCGAGTAACACGAGAATGAATTTTAGTAGATGGCACAAGGGACGCTAGCTCTTTAGAGCAGTGCCCATTATAGTATTTGTAGAAAAGAGAAAGAGAAGCAACATTACGACGATGTGACAAGAGTTGGAGATTGGCTGCCAGAGCAGGTCCAACTATGTTTACAATTCGTTTTTGCACCTTGTCTAAAAGAGAAAGAGCGTCATTAGAAGATCCGCCCCAGATGTGGCAATAGTATTCCATTCAGGGACGAATTTGAGATTTATAGAGATAGAGAATAGAATCTGGAGTAAGAAAGTGTTGAGCTCGATAAAGAGATGCAACCTTAGCAGGTGCTAATTTTGCAATGGATTTGATATACGGTTTAAAAGAAAGATCAAAAGTAAGAGTTAATCCTAGAAGATGAATGGTAGATGACTCATCTAGTACATTACCATTCATAAATATAGGAAGATCTAAATTATTACGATAACGATTGGCCAAATAAAATTGAGTTTTATCTGAATTAAAGTTCACCAGCCACTGTGAGCCCCATGCTGTAGCAGAAGTGAGATCCTTTTCAAGCTCAGATACCCCCTCCAAGCAATCAGAGAGTGTAGGCTTCTTATCATGACAAGAGTAAATGGTAGTGTCGTCAGCGAATAATGCCACCTTAGATGTGAGAATATCTGGAAGATCGTTAATGTAAATTAAAAAGAGTATAGGGCCAAGGATTGAACCTTGAGGAACCCCTGAAGTTACAGGATGTGAAGAAGAGTGTTGTCCATCGAGGACAACTTTTATACTACGATTGGAAAGAAAGGACTCAATAATCTTAAAGACGTTACCAGCTACACCATAAGAAGAAAGCTTATGGAGAAGACCAGCATGCCAAACTTTATCAAAAGCTTTAGAAATGTCAAGTGCGATAGCCTTAACCTCTCCGCCTCTATCTAATGCACGGTAAAACCTATCGGTTATTACTGTTAGCACATCAGCTGTAGAACGAGAAGACCGAAATCCATATTGATGATCAGAAAGTAAGTTATTTGATTCAAGATGAGAGATTAAGTGTTTGTTGATTAAAGATTCAAAAACCTTGCTTATGACAGGAAGAAGACTAATGGGACGGTAGTTAGATGAATCAGATCGCTCTCCGAAATTTTTGAAAATAGGGATAACAGATGCTGCTTTCCAGTATGATGGAAAACAAGACTCTGATAAGCACTTGTTAAATAGTTTAGAAAGTATGGATGAAAGCTCCGGAGAACACCTCTGCAAAACTACAACAGGAATGTTGTCAGGACCACAAGCTGTTGAAGAGTCTAAGCAGGAAATTACTTTAGATACAGAAGCTGAAGTGATGCGAATGTCAAGCAAGGGATCAACCTGTTTGACGGCTATGTCAGGTAAAAACGCAACTAGTGGAATCAAGAGATGATATTGATGAAAAGTTTTTAGCAAACAATTCAGCTTTGTCTTTAGGTGAGGTGACAAGGTCTGAACCATACAAGAGAGAAGGAATAACAGATTTGCCCTTATTATTGATATTGTTAAAGATTCTCCAGAAGTCTCGAGAGCCTAATTTTTGTGATGAGATACGAGATTTAATGACCTGGGAATAGCGAGCTTTGGCGTCAGACAAAACCTTTTTACAATGGTTTCTGGCGATAGTGAACAGATGTCTGTTTTCTGGAGAATTGTTTTGCTGATAGATATGGAAGTAACGGTTTCGATTAGAAATTGCTGCAGCGCAATGTGAGGAAAACCAAGGAGAAGAGTGAGGCTTGACCTGGAATCGTCGAGAGGGAATAAAAGATTCCATGCCAGCCTGAATCCACGAAGTTATGTAAGAAGCACATTTGTCAGCAGGAAGACGAAAGATTTCTACCCAAGGGCCATCACGAAAAAAATCACGGAAAGAGTCCCAGTCAGCTTTAAGGTAGTTGTATGTGGTACGATGATAGGGGGATTCTGATGAAGTAGAAGAATTTGATAATAGTTTTAGAGAGATCAAACCGTGATCAGAAGTACCTAAGGGTGAATGTGGAGAAATTGAGCACTGACTAGGATCCAAAACAAGACATAAGTCGAGTAGAGAAGGTAAATGATTAGGGTTGTCTGGATTTTGGTAAATGATTAGGGTTGTCTATCTTTGCAGTCTGATTGTAAAAAAGTCATTTGCTAACATTTTTATTACTTGTGTGGAATGCATGTCTTCAGTGACAGCTTCATGCTCAGCATCGTGATCATTAAGGTCTTCGAAAAAATGTTTTTCACTAATAATTTTATTAACTGCATAAATCATTTTCAGTTTAAGGTTTTGCTCCGCATTAATTTTTGGTTTTTTGAAATCGTCACTGCTAACATAAATTTTGAAAACACTCTCACATACTATTATAGTTTGTATAACATCATTTCTAGGAGCAATAAGCCCGCCCCTAATTTTTATGTTAATCAATGAAAGAGCTGATGTTCTGTAAAAATGTTCCAAAAAATTGTTTTGGGATATAAGTAAGTTTGCACACACAGAACATGTTTTTGATAATAATCTTCTTACAATAAATCCAGATATATATCCTAGTATTGCTTATTTATAGATAGAAGTATTATCAAGATAATTTTGAATTGTAACAATATCAATATCAAAGTTTAAAAAATCTGGATTTAAATAAATTCAGGATTTAAATAAATTGCTGATTTTTTACTCTACTTTAATGCAAAAATAGAGCCATTTGCAATATCCTCAAATGTTAAACAATTTGCATGCTTTGAGCCTACAATAGAATTGCGCAATAGAATTCTTTCTAAAGATGACTTAAGTTGGATGACATCTGGATTATTATTAAATCCATTCATTCCACGAATACAAGAGAACAATAACTCAAGATGATCTTGTGGAAATTTGTATGTTAGGCAAAATTTAAAAGGATGAACATTTAAAGTCAAAAGCTCATAGGCTAAGTGTTTAAGGCTTTTTGCAGCCACAACTAACCCTAATACAAAAGTTTTTCTCCTATGTTTTAATAATGGAGTACCATTAGCATCTGTCGACTTTGATAAGTAGTTTATTATTTGATCAAAAGTTGAATTCCAATAAGGATAATCATTTAAATAAGAGCTTTCTTAAATGATTTTGAAAAAAGATTTTTAGAGTTCAGAATAACAAACAATTTGTCAATGACCCTTATAAAAATTTATGGTTCCTTCAGCATGCTTGAAATTTGGATGTTTGGAAAACATCAGAAATTCAATTGCATCTGCAACTGAACTACTAAGTGTTTGTGCAGCAAACTTAACATTCATTTTGTGACGCTGGAAGTAAATCTTCCAATAATTTTTCTAATCTTTTCCCAAATGTACATCCTAGTGATTCAACAGAATTAAAGTTAACATTTGTACCATCAAATGTAATGCTACGTACATTAATTTTTTTCTCAGAATAAATTGTTAATAATTTTTTAATAAGACATGAAAGGGGTTCAGCTGTTATTTTACTACACAGTATATAGCCAATAGGTGTTATCCAATGACCTCGTAATCCTACCACCATAAATACCAATGCTTCTGTAGCTGGTGTATCTGGTTCAATTGCAACAACATCTTTTCCGTAATCTGTAAAGCCAATGAATCGATTCTTTTTATAATTTAGAACTGATGTTTTGATTGCCATTGTATCTATAATTAATGGACAATTTTTATAATTAATGCAGTCTCTGCTTTTATATTAATATAACTTAAAACATCTTCAAAAAAACCAGGTTTACAATCTACAGAAGAAGTCCAGTTGGCTAAAGAGCTTGAAGCAGGTAAATGAAGTATAGGTCATAGAAATTTGTATGCTTTAGGTGAGTAAAAATGCAGAGTTATTAAAAAAAATTTATTTCATCAGTATACCTATGCCCTTTTGGAAGTGAAGTATTGTTTTTAAACTGATTTTTTATAATATCAAAAGTCAACCCACTAAAGTTTTTACAAAGAATATTAGCAGCATCTTCAGAAACATTTTTTTTTTGCTTAGATTTTTTAGCATAACCTTTAATGAATTTTTTTTTTTTCTTTTTGTCGCAACTTTGGTTTAAGAATTTTAATTTTTGCTTTTAATTTTACTTTAGTTGGACTTGCATTTGTCGATAATGTATTTTTAGAAATAATGGTATCATCATTAATAATTTTGTTACTACTTTTGATAATATTTAAGGTACTATTTATATCCACCTGGCAATCAATACTCTCTGTTGTTTCTGAAATAACACTATTAATATAAATTTCGTTTCTATTAGCAGCAACATTATTGTTATCACTTATATCCGACTGGAAATCGATGTGATGGTGACTGCCTGTTTCCGAAACTTTTTTAACGAGTCTCTTTTTATTTGTTTGTGGCGATATAGAATTAAACTTTCTTTGAGTTTTGGTTTGGAATCAATAAAAATAGATGACACAGCAAAAGGTTTTAATTTAGGTTTGTTATTAAAATCAGGTATATTGTAATCTGAAGGTAAAAAGTGATCACTACATATGCGGCTGTACTCAGTAGGAATAAATGTTTCACGTTTTATAGCAACAATCAACTTTTTACAGAGTTCTCTATTGTTAATTGGAAATTTATAAAATGCTCTGTTGTCGTTTATCATTGCTCTATTTGTGCAACCTGGCGCAGCACAAGAATTAACCATGATTTATAAATTATGAATATTAATAAATATCGAATATTATTTGATTCAAACAACCGTGATTTACTATTTTTTAAATTTGCCCGATTAATCGGCCATTATGGCCGATTTTTTGAAGAAAAAATCGACCATAATGGCCGATTTTTTCTTCAAAAAATACGCGGAAGTTAGACATCTAGTTATTTTTAATATATCATTGGCCATTACAATGATATATTAAAAATACAATTCACAAAATTACAATTTCTTGAAATCTCCAATTCATTTGGTAGATCACAATATACTCTCGAGTGCCTAATACAAGAGGGGGTTAAATAATAGAGGGCGGGGGGGGGATTTTAGTTTAGATCTAATAAACAAGGGGAAGGGGAATTTTTTATGGTACAATATAAGAACTTTTTACAAAAAAAGTTTAGTTTATAAATCCGAACTAATATTTTTTACAAAAAAAAGTTTCATTTTTGACAAACCGAGATTTACTAGGTCGGCGATTTTTGAACCCTGTTAACACTGAAAGTTTTTGTTTTTATCAGTGACTGAAACAATTGTTTTCTAATTTTTATGGCCAATTTTCATTGATTTTTCTTTTTTTAGTTTTGAGATAAAAAGTTTTTTCCGTCAACAAGTAAAAATTAATTAACGGGGGGTCTTAATAAGGTGGGAAATTTTTCCAAAAATTATTAAACGCCCCCCCCCCCTTCCTTTTGTTAAGGACTCGAGAGTACACTAGGTATTTTCTTTGGCCTATCAAAACCGCTCGACACAATCGATCACAAAGCTCTACTTAAAAAACTCAAATTTTACGGAATTAATGGCAAATTAATAAAATGGTATAAAAGTTACTTGACGAATAGAAAACAATTTGTTTTTAGTCTATATAATAAATGATTTAAATAAAGTTTCTAACCTTGCGAGTATCATGTTTGCGGACGATACAAATTTATTTCTGTCAAACAATGACATTTATGAGCTTTTTTCAAATATGAATAAAGAACTCAATCACATTTTTAACTGGTATAAGTGCGACAAGTTAACTTTAAACATTGATAAAACAAAATAGATCCTTTTCCACTCCCTTGCAAAAAAACATTTTTTACTAAGTAATTTATCTAAACTTTTTATTGATAAAATTGAAATTAAAAAGAAGTCGTTGACATAATTTTCAGGCATTTACATTGATGAAAATATTACATGGAAGTGTCCTATCGACTTTATTTCTACTAAATTGGCCAAAAGTATTGGAATTGTATATAAGGTTAGATACTATTTAAGTAAACAAAATTTAATTCAACTATACTACTCATTTATTCATAGCTATATAAATTATGCAAATATTGTTTGGGGAAGTAAGGTACGAAATCTCTACCATCGTCAGAAACACGCAATGCGTTTAATTTGTTTAGAAAATCGTTTTTCTCATTCAAATATTTTATTTAAAAACGTTAAAGCACATAACGTTTACGAACTCAATGTCTATAATATTTTATGTTTTATGTTTCGTTGTAAAGTGAACAACCATTTTTCATTTGAAAATTTGAAAGATCTTTTTACCCATAAAGCTATAAACAAATATACTTTACGAAATAATAATTTATTAATGAACCTTTTGTCAAACAAAGTTTAATCAATTTTGTATAAACTTTTAAGCACTGTATTTATGGAACAAAATTTTTAAAACTAAATTAAAAACTAACTTTCTACTGGCAATATATATATATAAATATTTTTGAAATGTAAAATTATTTTCACTCTGGATAATTTGTAAAATCATTTTCAGTCTTTGTTTATTATACCTTTGTTAATAGTTATTAAATCAATTGTATTTTTGTTTTATTATATATACACGTTTGATATATTTTATATGGTTCTGGCGACAAGATCTTTCGAATTTTCTTTCAGATACCAAGTTTATATATAGTTTATATATTGTATTACAATTAATAATTTTCAACTAAAAAAAAAAATACTTTATATTCTCGTCTGTAGTTATCGGTAAATTTATTATCTTATCATTTGCGTCATTCGTAACAGAACTGTTTGGGGGAATATTTCAAATTAAAAAAAATGTTTTTTTACAAAAACGTTCAACATTATTTTTGAAATCTATATTTTTCTTATGTATGGTTATTAATATGAATGTTGTTAGATTTATACTATTACATGTAATCTTAAATGTTATATCTATTATTATTTATAATAATATGTATCATATAATAAATTATATAATATATGTTATTTTAATGTATTTTTATATAAATCTTTGTTAAATACAACGTATAGACAAATTTATTTTTAATGTTTGATTCTTTATTTATGCTGTTAGTTATCAATTTAAGAATTGAACAAAAGTTACATATCGAGTTGAAACATGTAACTTTTGTTAAACATGTAAAAAAACATATAAGAGTATATATAAATAGTTTATTTTTTTGAATTTGTGGATTTGTCTTACAACAACAATGTATATTATTGATTCAACAAAATGTTTAATTGATACATATATAGAGAGAAAGAGACAATTCACCCTTAGTTGTAAAAAATAACATATTGCTTATTAATAAAACACAAAACATTCGATATTATATTGGTTGTTACCTAACGCCAAATAAACGCTTTAAACAAAGTTTGTATAATCTTAAATTATAAAATTTTTGGTATGCATAAGTTATAAACACAACAACCAATCAAATCTAACTAAAACTATTGACTTTTTTTTTTATAAAAAACTAGCTTTTCGCCTTACTATACTTCAGAGGTTTTTGTAGATCTAACTATGTAACACGTTCGCAACAACCAATGTTTATTTTAGACTTTATTTAAATGCTTTTTAATTATCTTTTATATTACATTTAAACTCCATTTGGTTTTTTTTTAACCACATTTTATTTTTGAAGGTTTATTTGACGTTTTTGTTATTTGTTATTTTACAATTGAACGTCAATCAAACATAAAAACCACGTGATATTTTTTAAGTTTTTATGTAAAAAATATTTTCCTAAAGAAATTACATTTGACTATAATTAGGCTTTTCGAAATTTTATAGAAAGCTTTTTTTAATCACTGAATAAAATCAGCTATTTTTATTTTACGCTCTTCGTATTGTTGTATGATTTTTGTGTGATGGAAAATTTCATGAGAGTAAAATGTTTGTTTAACAATTAATTAAATTTTTTTTTAGCATGATGGAAGACTTCAGAAGAGTAAATTGTTTGGCTATAGATAGTAGTATATCAAGTAAAAATGCCTTTGAATGGTACGTAAACAACTTTCACGGCGATGGGGATTCTTTAGTTATAATGCATGTTCGCGAAGTTTTAAAGAAACCACTAATAGGACCAATGGGTGTAATGGGCGGCCAAGATCTATTTGATATTTATCAAGAAACAGTAGAATATAGTCTTAGGTGTGCGAATGATTTGCTTAAATACTATACATCAATTTGTGAAGAAAAAAAAATTGAATGCGAGTCTGCAATTGTGGATGATTACCACGGCACTGGATATGAAATTTGTGAACTAGTTGAAAAATACATGGGTACTAGTGTAATTTTAGGGCGTAAAAGTCCTGGAATTATTCATCGATTTATACTCGGTAGTACTAGTGATTATGTTTTACATCATTCACGTGTTCCTGTGATTGTAGTTCCAGCTGATAAAAAACATCCTTAAAAAGCAATTAAAAGTTCTTCATGATTTTTACTTTTTACATTTAATAATTGAAAAGTTTTAAGTCGTTGTTGTAGAATAAGTCATTGTTTAACTGTTTTATTTTAATATTCTTTAAAAAAAAATTAAACTGAATCGTTAAAAAATTCTTTTGAAAAAATTGTTGATAGTTTAATTATTTTTTTATGTAGCAAATATGTGTTATTGGGATATGGGGTATAGATGTGGGGTGTAGATATGGGTTGGAGTGATTAGGTGGGTTGTTTTTCTGTTGTTCAAAGTTTCAAAGTTTTATAGATTTTTTTTTCCTACCTGATTACCAAATATCAAAAAAAAAAAGGTTTGCTAAGGAAAATTACGCAATATTTTTTCATTTAAGTTTGTTTCATTTAAGTCAATGCATTTTGTTTAATTTAAAATAATAAAAACTAGAAATAAAAAAATTATTTGGTATTCGGCTTACTCAGCTACTTTTTTTGCTATTCGGTATTCGGCCGAGTATTGCAAACTATTCGGCCAAATACCGAATACCAGATTGTAACAAGCCTAAAAACGAATTACAGTTATTTGTACTTTAAAATGTATGCGTACTTTAAAATGCTGGTATTTGAACTTTGTTATCATATATTTTCAAATCAATTGGATTAAAGTTTACATTATACAAGAAAGTAACCAAGGCATAAAAGAATATAATTTAAAACATAAATCTATTCAATGTCATGTATACTCTGACAACTGGTGATGTTCTGTATTTTTTCAAAATATTAGAACACATATTTAAACTTAAAATATAAAATTCAGATTTAATACATAAATTTAAGTTATAAAGACTTTATATGGAAATGATCAGTTTTACAAGGGCTAAAGTTACAGCTTAAATTTAAGATTTAAATCGTATTGCTGTTCTAATAATGATCAACAACACTAGATCTACGTTTTAAGGTGCACAATTGTTTTCTAAAACCTCTAAAATACTATCTTCATCGTCAATATTAATTTTTCGACTTATTTATCAAATAAAAAATAAATATTAAATTAACAAATAAAACACAACTTTAATTAGAAAAAGAAATAAAATGTTCATAAAAATATCAAGGGTTGATATTGATGATCGATTCAGAGGCTTTTATCTTTAACGGTTTAATACCAATAACTTTGCAGGATTGCTTGCTACAAACTGACTTTAAAACATCTTTGCAGATCAAGCACTGGCTGTAGCCAAATACACAACACCTTCCCTTACATTGACATTGATCTTTGCATTTTATAAATTCTTCTTTTATTATTTTAAGATTTTTTTTATTCACCTGCTTCTTCTCATCTTTTTTCTTTTTTTCGTTTTCTTTTTCAGTTACCGCTTCTAAGACCTTATTCTTCTCCATTAATCCATGTTGTTGAGTTACTTTTATGGTTTTTTAGTAGTAGTAGAGTAGTAGTAGAAAAATTGCTGCAACAGGTTTCTCTGTATAGCCTACAGGTTTTGGCAACCTTATCTACTTTATACTCTAATTTTATTCATATCAATATATAAAAATTTACAATAAGATATATAGTATGAAGTATAAGTTTGTACTTTATTGTTTTTCTTTTTTTTAGTTATAATCACAATACTTATGCGGATTATTTGAAATTTTTGCATCAAGCTGAGCCTTGAAACTGTTAACTGATGAAGCGCATACAACTTCTGACGGCAATGCATTCCAATGATTCACTATTCGATTAGTAAAAAACTGGTGCCTTTGCTCGCAATTTTGAACATATTCTCTAGTTATTTTTAGATGATGTCCTTTAGTTTTTATTTTATTTGACTCCCCAACATGAAGGACATGGGGTTCACTCCATGAGACAATGTCTATATTGTTAATAATTTTATTGGCTTGTATCAGATCTCCCCTAATGCGACGGAATTCTAAAGGCGTTATGTTTAATATATTCAGACAATTTTTGTATAACATATGACGGTACGAAGGTATTAAACGGGTTTCTCTTCTTTGTACTTTCTCGATTTTGTCAATATCTATTCTTGATGATGGATTGCTGGCTGTTACCGCAAATTCCTGGTGAGGTCGTTCAAAGGTTGTATATAGAATTTTAAGTAGTTGCGGAGTCATGTGACTGAAAGTACGATCCAACATGCCTAATACACGGTTAGCTTTATTGGTTGTAAAAGTTGAATTGTTATGCCATTTTAAGTCTGGTGTAATCATGATGCCTAAATCACGTTTTACTAAAGTCGATGCTAGTTCGACACTGATATTTTTATTAGCTGGCATTAAGTAGACATAAAAGTTTTTTTTTTACCAATGTGCACGATTTTACATATATCGAGATTAAGTTTCATTTTCCAGGTTTTACACCAATCGGCTATGTTGTAGATATCAGTTTGAAGCATTTGTGAAGCTAATGGGTGGTTTAAACGGGCCAGCAGTTTAGTGTCATCAGCATACATTTTACATGGATGGTTAACAATATCGGATATATCGTTCACAGAAATGATAAAAAGTGTTGGACCTAATACGGATCCTTGAAGGACGCCACTAAATACCTCAAGCCACAAAGAAACATAATCGCCCATCACGATTCGTTGAAAACGCTGGTGTAAAAACGATTTTATCCAATTCAGAAAATTTCCAGTAAAACCATATGCCTCAAGTTTGTAAATTAGTCTCTCGTGGGGAACCATATCGAATGCTTTACTGAAATCTATAAAAGCTACGTCCATAGATATCTTGTCAGATAATGCTTTTGACATTATGTCAATTGACAAATTAGTCACACAAGCTTTTTTATTGACAAAACCATGTTGATTTTTTGAAATAAGGCTATGTTCGACTAAATGATTGACCATAGTGTCACGTAATACTTTCTCCATCACTTTACATACAACTAATGTTAAGGATTGTCTTTATTTTTGTTGAAAACACTTTGAAAGTGATTGTTGAGCCGATTTGCAATTTCTATTGGATTTGTGATAGTGTCGCCATTGATTCCTTTTAATGCTGTTATTGTAGTTCTAAGATTTTATTTGCTATTAACATACTTGAACAGGATCTTTGGGTTGTGCTTCAATTTTATTGCTAAATCAAGTTCAAACTCACAACGAGCTTTATATATGAGCTTCTTCAGTTGAATATTACACGTTTTGTATTCATTGACTAGTGTAAGATTTTTATATCCATTCGCTCTACATCAAAACCATAGTATATTTTAGCTTTTATTTTATGCTTGATGTCATCATTCATCCATTCGCTTCTACGACGAATCCATTTTGAGTTAGTCACTGGGACATAAGTTTTGCATGCATCCTCGTGGTGGTTCAGGAAAATGTTATAACAGTTACCAGTATTGCGTCCATTGAATTCCATCGGCCAGTTGATATTGTTAAAATATTCGGATATCTTTACAAAGTTACTTTTATGATAAATGCGTTTTTCAAGGGAATCTAATAAAACAATTTTGCTTACTTCATTAGGTTTTAATGAAGTGTCGAGATAAATAGCCACCCCACCTCCTCTACTGGACACGCAATCTTTTCTGAATAACATATTGTTTTCAATGTTAGTTATCGATGATTCATGCCACCAAGTTTCTGTAACGAAAATTATTTTAGGGTTGTATGTCTCAATTGTTGCTAGAAACTCTGGCATTTTATTGTTAAGGGATGTAGCATTGGTATAACAGCATGGTATTTTATGGAACGCTAACTGTTGTAGTAGACTAATAGTTAAAAATGACTTACGTTATTTCGTTTATATTTAAATTATCATTATATGGTTTTAAATTACTTACAGTTGATTGCTATTTGTCTACTTTAACTACAGCATTATTACGAATAACGTAGTAATAACTTGCCTTTGCCCAGTTATTTTTTAAATTAAGAGGCTCGTTTTTCTTTTTCAACTCGTCTTGTAATTGCTTATCTTGTCTTATTTGTGCTTCTGTCAGATCTGGATTAACATAGATGGCTTCAAATTTACGCCTGGCTGCTTTAACGATATTATTTCTGGTGACAGTGTCGGTCGTCTCAACTATAATAGGTGGAGGTTTATTAGGATCTTTTGGCCGTAAGCAAAAACATTTTATTTTTAATAGCACTTCTACTTGCTTTAGAAGCGTCTCCTACTTGTTATTCAACTCAGAAATGTCGGCTTTTGGAGGCATTTAGCGTGAATATGTATAAACAGCAGTATATATAGTTTATATAATATTATATATATATATAGACATATAATAATATATTTGTATTTTTATTACAAATATAAATTTCATATAATTTATATAAATTTTTTATAAATAACTTTTTTTTTAATTTTTTACAATACAATAAATGCAATAGTTTCTCTATACGAACAATTTTTAATCTGGACTTTTTGTAGAGAGCATCGGGGCCTGAGAAGAATAAATTATTTCTATACATCTTGGTGCTTGTTCAAATTTATCATTTTGCATCCAGTTAACATGACCACGAAAGTGGTTGTCTTGCAAAGTCAGTTATACCTGACTTTGCAATACAACCATTTTTGTTTTTTGGTTAAAGATTCTTTTGTTGTCCATGATGACCATATTTCTTCTAATATTTGCATAAACCCAGAAACGTCAACTCTATGGGGTGCTTTGCCATAAATCTTGATAGAAAAGAACGCGATAGTTTATTTGTAAGTGTTGTTTTTCTGCATTAGGTGAAAGCTTGCATTAACAACGACGATTTTTCAGGTTTTTATTAGAATGCATACAATATTTTATTACACTTAAAAGAACTGTGGACAGTTCTTTTAAGTAATACATTGTTGACATCTGCTTTTATTTTTTGCATACAATACTACTGCATTCACCTCATCCTTTGTCAAAATTGAAAGATGGTTTTTATTTTCATCAATTTTAGCACCATCTAAAATGCGATTTATAGCTCTAGGATTAACATTAAAACCACCTTGTTTAACAGATTTGTAGCCTCAACAAATGTTTTTTTTTTACAATAATCCACAGCATTTGCTAAAATTTTTTTGTTCAATTTTATTTTGTCTCTGCAAAAAGCTGCTTGATATTTTGTTTAAGATCTTAAACTAAGATTGAAAATTGGTCTCATTTTAATATAGGGTAGAGCGTAGAGCGGGGCATATCGGGACAGTGAGGCATAAGGGGACAGTTAGGCCTGAAACCTTATATCTCAGCTAAAAAAAAAAAAAAATTCTAAAATTTTTTTGATAAAACATTTTGAATTATTATGTTTTATTATTGTAAAAAAAAATATTTTTAAAAGTACCGAAATGCATTACAAGTACCAAAATGCATCATTAAGTTTGTGAAAAACAAAATTAGCTTATTTTCTTAAGGATACAACCACAAAAGATTTATCTTAAACCATTGCTAATTTGCTTTATTTTTAAAAGTTTATATTTTTCAGACAGTATTTTTATCCTCTTTTAGAATCTAGTTTTAAAAAAATACTTGGAATTGATCTTTTGGAATAGTTTTAATTTCAGTAAAATGACTTTTGTAGGGCATATGGGGACAACAAGCTATTTATATAATTGACTATATTACTACCACTTTGTCAACAGTTTGATGATTTTATTTCTAGTCTAAAATATTATTTTCATTATTTCGAAAAAAAATATTAGTTATAAGTTTAAACGATGCATCGTTGTTTACATTACCATGGTAAGAAATTATATAAGAAGGATCAATCATCCAAAATGGAATGAAATACAGTTTTAGCTGTGAACTTAGAATTCGAAAAGCTGCTGATGCATATGGCATATTTAAATTGTCTACATTGCATATTTAAATTGTCTACATTGCCATATCATCCTAATAAGTCATCTCATCAAAAATGTTGCCAAATAATATAATTATTATTTGGTAACATTTTTGGATATTTTTTGTGTAATTTATGTGATATATAACATTTTTGGTTTAATTTTAAATTTAGTAGTAGTTACCAATTTAATAATATATACTAATTTTTCCCTATTTTAGAACAATTTCTTAAGTTTGATTGTTTAAGAGTATTTTATAATGAAACTCGAAAAGTTATTTTAATTTTAATTGTTATTCCTTTTTTTGTGGTGTATGGGTGTATGAACGTGTAATTTTTATGGGTATGTTACTTTTTTGAGATTTTAATATCTGAACATGTTTAAATGATAAAATACATTCACTTTTTTCAGCTTTACAATCAACGAATAACTGCTGGTTTTTAACTGTCCCGCTTTGCCCCACCCACTTGCAAAATGTAGAAATTTTGCTAGTCTAGAGTTTCGTTACTTTGGTTGTCATTGCTTATTTTTAGAATTTTTTTTGTTTTTCCATTTTTTTAAATCAATGAATTTTAGAAAACTGAAAAAAAAACAGTACTAACTATGATTAGTTTATCCACAACTAGTATTTGTTTCTTAAGTGTCCCTATATGCACTAATAAGTAAAACCTACAATTTAAGGTTCACATGGTAAAATAGGTTTTATTTTATGGAGCTGATGCTGATTCATTATAGAGTGTAAATGTAACAAGTGCCCTATAGGAAATTAAATGATCATAAGGTTTGTTCAAGTTCTGAAGACTAGCTTTCAGCTATTGTAACAAAAATATTTTTATGGCTATTCAAAAAATCACCTACATTTTTATTTTCTATTCAAAAAATCACATTCCAAAGTACGAATATCTGTACGTAGAATTAATTTTTTTATTTTCTATTTTAACAAATAATTGGCATACTTAACGTATTGCGATATCATGTAAGGTAATAAAGAAATCATGTAAGGGTTTAATGTCCAATTTAAGCAAACATTTTCATGTAAAAACTAATTTCATTTGCAATTTAACTTTGATTTTAAAGTTGATGTGTATTTTTTTTTTTTAAAGCATTTAAATTTTTTTTTTGTTTGCTGTCTTTTTTAACTTATCCCTTAAAATTAGTTTTGGTACGTGCATCAATAAAAAAATCAACCGTATAATTGACATTCTCAATAAACTTAAACCATGCTTTAAGTTCAGGTTCAAGTTCATATGTAATAAGTTTAGAGCTTTTTTACAACAACTTTTGTGTTCTAGAACTTTATATTCTTTTGTGTTATATTTATTTATAGCAATTTCTAAAATTATCTCAGAAATGCAAGATATACCTTAGTATATACCGAATATTCGGTATTCGGCAAAATCACTATTTGTGACATTCTAATAAAAACGTTCTTATTAAAAAAATTCATTACGGCCTAAAATTTAAGAATATAGGGTTTAAGTTATACTTATGCATATTCATGTTTACAAAAAACTCAGTAAACTTCTGAAATCCAATGAACTTTGAGTAAATTTTTCCAGCAAACTTCCAGTGAACTTGTTCCAAAGCCCAAAAATCTTTTCAGCAAACATCCATTTTATATACAAACGTAGAAGTTGAACAAATTTTCTCAACTTCCACGTTTTTAGTTTTGGAAGATAAACTTTTTTTTTTAATATTTTATCAGAGAAAGTATACCTAACTCAAATAAAAACTTCTCGATTCATCTTGAATTTTATCTGACCGAAATGAAAAATCTCAAAAATGATTCGACAGAACTAAGATTAAATAAAAAACAGAACTAAAATCAAACTAATGAAAAAACAAAATTAGTCTCCAAATTTATATTAAGACGGAGTAATCTCGATTACCCTCGATTAGTTTGATGGTGTTTTATGATGATAATGCATTGTTTTTATTATTGTAACATGATTTTAAAAAGTTTAAATTGCTTTGGCGATAGTCATACTGAAATAATCTGCAGCCTAGTGCCTAGTGCCTAGGGCTTTAGTACATACATCAACTGTTTTAAAGCCTAGTGCTGCAAAGGAGTGCTGCAACATCGACTGAGGGTTTGGGTAGCGGCAGCTATTTCTTTTTTTTTTTTCATTATTCTTCGTTTTTTTTTCTTTTTCTAAAATTAAAATTTCGATTAAGCTATTTTGAGTTTATTTTTCGAACCAAATTTCGAAAAGATTTCCTCTACAATGATTTTGAGATAAGTCCCTAATTTCAAAACTGTTATCCAAATCAGAAATTCGAGATAAATTATTTTTGTAGTTTTGAGAGGGAACGCTACCGTTTATACCGTTTATGAGAATGGTATTATCATTTAAAACGTTTTTAAAAAATAATAGTGGTATACAAACGAATGGAATAGTTTACAAATGTTCATAAATGTTTTAATATTTTTAGTATTAATATTTCAGGAATTGTTAAAATTTTAAAGCTTTTTAAGTAATAGTTACAAAATATTTTTTTCAAAAATTTATTTTCTATTATTTGAAAAATCCAGTTTTTAGTAGCTTTTTTTTAAAGTAAAAAAACAAACAAAAACTAGCTGGATAAATTCTAAAAACAAATTAGAGTGCGTGAATGAAATTAAACCTGATGTTCTAAAGTAGTCTCTGATATTATTGAAAAACCTCTTTTATTTTTTTATAAAACGGTGTCTTTCCTAACTATTTAAAACTAACATAAATAATTCCTATATAGAAATGCACCATTGACTTATTAAATCAATTTACAGACCAATATTTTTCAGCTTTTCCAAAATAGTAGAAAGTATTATGTATAACAGGCTGTATACTTACATTCAAAAAAAAATCTTTATCAAAAACGTTTGATTTTCAAAAAAAATCATATCGCGGAACATGAAATACGGTCCGCTGGAAGCTTTTTTTGATGTTTTCGATGGCTAACTTCTAGACACAAAGCGAATCCCAAATATTTCTATGTTCGTCCCAGTGAGCACCGGACCAAAAAAAGACGTCTTTTGAACGTTCAAAAGACGTCCAAAACGTTCAAAAAACGTTTAAAAGACGTCCAAAACGTATATAAGACGTTTAAAAGACGTCTTATTTACGTCTGTGTTTACTGGGGTGTTTATGTCAAATAAAGTTGATTTGCAAAAAATTGCTATGATTGAAGTCAGGAGACAAGGTAAGCTATAAATGCTTTACCCTCTTCTGTCTTTAACTTTTTAACGACTGATTTGCAATGACGTAAAAAATGATTTATATACGTAATTGCAATCTGTCTATTTGTATCTTAGACAAACAGTTAAGAAATTTTTTGTGTTTTTCTCATGGTTTGCAGAATTAGTAAAAAAAATCAGTAAGCAAAAAGTTAGTAATAATATTTTTGATAGTCGCAAATTTAAAAAAAAAAACACTTTTTAGATTGTTAATCTTAGGAAATGCGCTTTATTTAAATCTCTTAATGAAACTCTTAATAAAGTTCTCAGTTATAATATTCAGAAGATTCATATTAAAATCATCTTATAAATGAACGAATTTTTTTACGAGCCCTGTTTTTAAACAGTGGTTATCAAATAAAGTGTAATTACTATTTGGTGGTTCATATAAAGTTGATACAAATGCAATTTTAGTTTTTTTATTAATTATTTTGATAAATGACTCACAATTCACGTCATTCGCTCTGAGGTTCAAGCTTAAAAGTCAGAGTTTTGAAAAAAAATAGATGCGCCCCAATCAATACTGTTTTCTCTATGCTGATGGATATATATCTTAATAATTAAAGGTTTAAATTTGTCGTGTCTCTTATGACACCATTAGATAAATTCTGTAATTATATATAATTACATATTCTTACATATAATTATTTATTTATTATAATTTGATATAATTACATATAATTTTATATAATTACATATAATTATAAACTCTTTATAAAGAATAAAAAATTTTGCACACTAAACAAAATAAAATAAATGAAAAAGCCCAAAATACAGAGATTAAAATGTGAGGTTAAAATAAAAATTGTAACGATTAAAAAATGATTAATTTATTTATTATAGGAAACTTGAGGCTCTGCAGTATATAATTCATATTTGAATAATTTTGGTATCGATCATTTGAGACTGTTGATTGCAGCTCAACTTTTCATTATTTTTAACTTTTACAAAGAATCTAGAATACTTGCCCAAAAAATGAAAAAATTAAACGTTTAAATTCAGAACGTTTTTAGTTATAAAGATTTTGTTTGTGTGAAGATTCATTTAAGTTAAATCATATGATTTTATAACCATTTTGACTGTATTTATAAATTACTATAGTAAATAAAATAGTGGTTGGGAACGTGTAAAACGGATTCTATTGGATTTAATTTTTACTGCGTGTTTTTATATATTAAAAGTTTTTTTAAATTTATTTTTATTGGTTCTGCACCAAGCAATTTTAGCGTTATTATGATAACAATGAGTAAAATAGAGGGAATATAAGTGTTTTAAACAAAATGGATTTACAAAAGTTTTCGTTTTTTTTTTTTTTTTTTTTACAAATCGCCAAAAAAAAAATTTAAGACAAAAACGGCAAAAAACAAACATCCTCCCCTCTCCTCCTTTAAGATATCTTTATATAAACTCTCTCTATTACATTTTTGTCACGCCAAGTAATTTTGGTGAAGTTCTCTTTCTATTTAGCAAACCACAATACAAAGTAAGATGTAAGTAATTAAATATGGCATTAAACAGCCGTGGCGCAGTGGTAGCGCACTTGCCTCAGAAACGTTAGATCCGTAGTTCAAGCCCCACCTCTAGGCAAGTTTTTGCGACATCGGTTGGGAAGGAAGGAGGCGTGAACTTCCTTTTAAATGCTCTTCCGCGGTGCTCTGTGATAAGACCGTAAGGACTTCTTTTCAACTTAAAAAAAAAAAAAAAAGTAGAGTTCATTTTTGAAAATACAACTTTCAAGAATTTTTGACTAAAATTTTATTAAAAAAAAAATTATTTTGAATTCGATAAAAACTTTTGAAAAATATTGAATAGTCAAATTAAATTCGAAAATTTAATTTGAATTTTGAAAAGTGAAAATATTTTCTTTTTTCAGTGATCAAAAAAACAAATACAACAAATTTATTTATAGTTTGATGAAGAGGTGCTACACCAAGTTCCTCTATGCTGACGAAAATAAAAATACAGAAGCTACAGACAAAGCAGTAATTGTGTCTCTAAAAGTTACTTTGTTATGCTGTCTTTGAAAGTATTAATTGATGGAGTGTTCACTGCTGCCAGGGAAAGTGTATTCCTTGAGACAACAACTTTATTTGAAAAAAAGTTGTTTTTCCCAATTTTGTACTAGCTGGCGGTCTAGTTTATGGTTTTGGGACAAAAAAATCGATTTTTATAGGACAGGTGTTAATAGATATATTTTTTTGTTGCTCGATATTGGACTTGCTCAAAAATGGCAATGTTGGACTAAATGCGGCGAGCACAGCAAACTCAAGATAGGGCAAACGTAAATGAGGAACAGTGTACGCCAATAAAAACTGTGATTGTGAAATTTTTTTTGAGTCACTCTAGCATTCTATTTGCTATTGATGCAGTTAACTTTACTTGTGGTCTGAAGTTAAGGTCATTAGAGATCATAACACCAAGGTTTTGTTCGACTAGAGTCTTTTTGAATTAACGACGCGTGCTGTAGACGTTAGCCATTGAGTATTCGTGCGTCGACTTGTTATAAGCGCGGCCAACATGCATTACCTTGCATATCTCAACGTTGAAATGCATAATCTAAATATTTGACCCACTGCTTTGTCAATGTTAGCTTGGAGAGTGATGCAGTCCGACTCATGTGTACAGTCGTCGCCATACAGTTTCATAAGATGAGTGGAACTTTAATTAATTTTTTAATTTACTTTAACTTTTTTATTATTTATTATTAATTAATTAGTTTTTAATTTAGTTTAACAATTGATTTAATTTTAAGATTTATCGAAAAAATTTTATTGGAAATATAATTATTTAATTCAGTTATTCAGTATAATTGAAAATTATATTGAATTTCGAAAAGTTAAATTAATTTTGAAAAAAAAAGATTTTAAAAAGTAAAACTAATTTTGAAAAAAAAAGTTCTGAAAATTTCATATAAAAATGTTTTCATAAACAACTTTTATTCAAACTGAAAAGTAAATGCATCAACTTTCTGTGGGGGAGTATATGTAGGGAGTTGTACTAAATCAATTAAATTTTTTGACTTCGGTCGCTTTTTAGTCTTTATTTTAATCTTAAAAGTAGTTTTAAATTGAGTTTTTAAATCTACAACAACTAATTCACTTGATTTAATAAAATTACGGATAAAAATCTTACTCTGAGCCTATAATTTATTTAAAATAGTAAAAAAAAAGTAAAAGCACTTTACTTTTTATAATTTAAAATGCAAAATAATAAATTTAAAAAAATTTAAAAAAATTAAAATAATAATTAATTTAATTGATTAAATTAAAAAAAAGCGCTTTCAAATATTTCGATTTAAAAAAGTTACTTTAAAATGTAAAGGAATAAATGCTCCACATTTGGAGCCCTTTGTTACGGCTAAGGGTTTATTAATAGTAATGAAGCAATTGCTTGTGCTATTAAACACTGTACTGAGTGCTATCTATGCTTCGAGTCAAAATCTTTAACAAATTTAAAAATGAATAAAGTACCAAAAACTATAACACGCAAAACACCATTGTTCTCATAACACACATCACCAAGTTCCCTAAACCTATCATTCACTAATATTCGTGGTCTTCGAAGTAACTTTTCTTCTGTTGAGTCTTATCTCTTGGAAAATTCACCAAACCAACTTGCTCTTTGTGAGACTAATTTGAGTTCAGTTGTCTCATCTTGTGATTTTAGTGTCGATTGTTATCTTCCTTTAATTCGTAAAGACTCCAATAGTCACATGTATGGCCTGGGCATTTACATTCATAAGAATTCACCCATTTGTCGGGAAACTAGGTTTGAATCCACAGACTACTCTTTTATGTGCTTTCTTTTAGCACCACTTCACTCTATCACCTTTCTCTTTGTTCTATATCGCTCTCCTTCATTTCAAGACTGCACTCTTCTTGATGTTGTTTCTGATTATATTGACCATTCTTTATCCATCATTCTTTATCCATCAGCCAATATTGTTGTTGTCGGTGACTTTAGTGTTCACTACACTGAATGGCTTGGCTCTAGCTTCAGTGACTCTGCAGGCATTAAAGCCTACAACTTTTGCCTTTCTCAATCCCTAATTCAAATAGTCAACTTTCCAACTTGCTTTCCAGACAACCCGAATCATTTACCTTCTCTATTCGACTCATGTCTTGTTTCTGATCCCAGTCAGTGCTCAGTTTCTCCACATTCACCCTAAGGTATTGCTCTTGACATTTCTAAAGCTTTTGATAAAACTTGGCATGCTGGTCTTCTCCATAAGCTTTCTTCTTTCGGTGTATCTGGTAACATCTTTAAGATTATTGAATCCTTCCTTACCAATCGTAGTATAAAGGTTGTCCTCAATGGACAGCACTCTTCTTTTTATTCTGTAACCTCAGGGGTTCCTCAAGGTTCAATTCTTGGCCCAATACTCTTTTTAATTTACATTAACGATCTTCCAGATATTCTCACATCTAAGGTGGCATTGTTCGCAAATGATACTACCATTTATTCTTACTCCGGATTCTATTCTCTATCTCTATA
Source organism: Hydra vulgaris (assembly GCF_022113875.1). Lineage (NCBI taxonomy): Eukaryota > Metazoa > Cnidaria > Hydrozoa > Anthoathecata > Hydridae > Hydra > Hydra vulgaris. Next base: position 39,566,580 of record NC_061167.1, on the reverse strand, counting down.
AATCTCAAATTCGGTCTTTATGGAATGTTATTGCCATATCTGGGGGGGTGGAGGGTCTTCTAATGATACCTTTTCTCTTTTAGACAAGGTGCAAAATCGCATTGTAAACATAGTTGGACATGCTCTTGCAGCTAACCTCCAGCCATTATCACATCGTCATAATGTTGCTTCTCTTTCTTTTTTCGACAAATACTATAATAGGCACTTCTTTAAAGAGCTAGCGTCTCTTGTGCCATCTACTAAAATTCACTTTTGTGTTACTCGTTATTTAATTAAGTCTCATCCTTTTTCTGTAACTGTTCCCAAGTGCTCCAAAAAGTCTTATTCCTCTAGTTTTTTTGCTCAAACATCAGTTCTTTGGAATTCGCTTCCTTCATCTTGCTTTCCTGATTCATATAACTTGCAATCCTTTAAGCTGTCTGTCAATCGTTATCTTGCTCTACAATCTACAAAAAAAAATCTCCCTAAATTAATCCCTTTCCTCCTTCCCCTCTTAATTAGGAGCGTGGGATGGCCCAGCCATAACTTTGATTAAATGATTTAGTTTTAAAATTTTTTGTTATTACCGAAAAGCTTTTTTATCATAATTTCGATATATCTGAAGAAAACTATTAAAGGTGTTTTGAAATCAAGCGAAAACTATTATTCGCGTTTTAAATTTGTACAACTTTTTCACAGTTTGTAGGATTGTTGAAAAATATTGAGAATTATTGAAAGATTTGTTTGTGATATTCTAAAGAGCTTCTCTTATGGGTAAAAAACATCCCGACTAACCAGGATAGAAAAACAACCAAGTTTCCCCCTCTTTTATAAATCTCATTTAATTTCAAAATTGCATTTGGATGTTAAATTATTTAAATCGTCTAGGCAAGATCTTGCTTATTGACAACCAGGATCCCTCTCAGTCGGAGTGAAAATTATTAATATAAACGCAAGATAAAAACTATCCCCCCTAGACTAGGCAGATTGTTACTTTAATAAAATCTAATAAATTTAATTGAACGATAATATTTTGTCTAAATGCTTTTTCCGCATTTATACTTATTTATAATTAACTACGAAAAAAAAATTAATAATAAGTTTTACACTTAAAACAAGTTGAAAATTGTTTTTACTGGTATTAGCTTTATCCCAGTTTTTTATTTGATACAAAGTTTATGCAGAAAAATGAGTGTTTTTACTTAAAATAATATTAAATAATTAAAACCAAAGTTTTTACTTAAATAATTAAAACCAATGAACAACAAGTTTAATGCAAAAAGCTAACATGAGACGCCAGTTTGCAAAAAAACTAGAAAGCTAGGTAAAATAGTAGAAAATGATGTTGTCAGTTTTTTAGCAGGTTTTACCAAGTGAAATAAAAATAAATTTTTAAATAAAAATAAGTTTTGTTCAAAATTAAATGTAGAAATTTATATTAAATTTATAATGTAAATAAACCGATTATTAGCGAATAGACTCTAGAATATTTTGCGATTTAGGTGAGGAAGTTACCAAAAACAAAATAACACTAAAATCCGTAGGAGAAAAAAAGAACTTTAGTTAAACTAAATCTAGTAATCATTTTCAATTCTGAATTTAAAAATATTAAAAAATAATACTTAGTGCCAGTTAGATGTTATATATATATATATATATATATATATATATATATATATATATATATATATATATATATATATATATATATATATATATATATATATATATATATATATATATATATATATATATATATATATATATATATATATATATATATATATATATATATATATATATATATATATATATATATATATATATATATATATATATATATATATATATATATATATATATATATATATATATATATATATATATATATATATATATATATACAGGGTTGGAAAAAATCACGATTTTTTTAAAAAAATCAAAAAAATCAGATTTTTTTGATTTAAATAAAGTATTTTTTGATTAACTTTTGATATAATTTAAAGTAATATGAAATTGGTTGACTGTGTTTTTTTTGTAAATAATGCAGTGGTCAAACAGGTCAAAAGTATACTCAGGATTCTAAAATCATTTCTTTTAACCTTATACCTCCACAAAACTATTCACACTATGCGATTGTATAAAGATTTTCTGGATATTTATTATATTAAGTTTAGATAGTATTAAGTTTTTTCTTAAATATTGTTGTTATAATTTAATATTGACTGTTTGTCAAAATTTTTGTCAAAAAAATATTACTTAGGATATTATTTACGATATGCAAAAAAGAACTGCAGGGTCTGGTGGCAAGAATGAAAGTACACTTAAATAAATGTTGTCACGAAAATAATACAGAAGGTGATATAATGTACACTTTATAATAATTAATTATTTTTTTAATTAGTATTATTTAATTCAAAGTATTTTTTTAGAAATTAAATTTCAAACTACTTCTTCCAATATTCAATTTGATGTTACAAAGCAACCCTCAGAATCATCTGTTTTAGCAGAAAAATGTTATTTAAATGTATCAGCAAAAAAATCACGGGCTGAAAATATAAACAATAATGGTCCAATAAATAAAAATATAAGTTCTGGATTATTGTCACATGTTGTTAAAACAAGTCAGAGTCAAAAGGCCGTATTTGATGAGCAGATTGCAAGAATGATTTTTGCAACAAATTCATCATTTCAATTAGTTGAACATCCAGAATTCCAAAAACTTATGTTGATGTTGAGGCCAGGCTATAGTGGCCCAACAAGAAAGGACGTAGCTGACAAACTCCTAACAATAGTGTTTGATAAAGAAAAGGGTAACGTTAAAAACGCTCTAAATGGAGAGATTGTAAATATAGCACTGGATGGTTGGTCAAACGTTCATAAGGAGCCTATAATTTATGTTACAGTTACAACTGAAACAAGTGATGTCTATTTAGCTGACACAATTGACACATCTGGAAGCCCGCACACTTCTGAATATCTTGAAGAACTAGCAGTTTCATCAATTAAAAATATAGAGCTTGAATTTGGGTGTCGTGTGGGAAGTATTGTGACTGACAATGCAGCTAATGTATCAAAAATGAGGCATAATATTGAATCTCGATCAGATATTGATGTAGTTACATATGGTTGCTCTGCACATTTAATGAATTTGTTAGCACATGACCTAGAAATTGACAATGTTAAAGATCATATAGTAAATATTGTCAAATATTTTAGGAACCACCATTTTGCTTTGGCAGAATATAGAAAAGCTGGTGGACAAAAACTTGTATTGCCTCAAGATACTCGCTGGAATACCATGTGTGACTGTCTAAAACTGTATATTGCAAATTGGTCAACTCTGCACAAAATCTGTGAGTCTAATCGGGCCATAATTGACACTACAGTGCAACAAAATGTCTCTAACTTAGTCATTTAGAGATCTGCAGAAGATCTACTTGCTCGCTTAGAATCTATTGCTTTTGCACTTGATAAAGCATAAAGTGACAAATGCAAAATTGTAGATGTAGTGGAAGTATGAAAAAATCTAGAAAACAAACTTTTGTGTAAAAGTGAGAAAGTTATCCAAAATAAATTCAAAAAAAGATGCGACAAGGCAGTGACACCATCCCATTTTCTGGCTAATCTTCTTCACCCTCATTACTAAGGTAGAAAATCGAATGAAATTGAAAAAAATACTGCTTTGGAATATGCCAATCTACAATACCCACATATTATTCCTACAGTTATGAAATTTAGAGGAAAGTCATACCCATTCCTGGAATTTGAATTTAGATTAGAGGTTTTAACAGAATTATCGTCTGTTCAGTGGTGGAGATCACACCGCGATAACATTGAAAGTAAAACATTAAATACAATTTTGCAATTGATGACTGCGGTAGTTTCATCTGCAGGAGTTGAACGTGTGTTCTCCTCTTACGGTACATTCAAAACTGAAAAATAGATTGGGTACAGAAAAAGCTTCTAAGCTTGTGTTTCTATTCAAGGCAATTAATCAGCAGAAAATTATTAAATTTGATGTTGATGATTAATTTTAATGCTGCACACAGGATAAAAATTTTTTAGTTTTAATTGATAATCGCTTATAATTAATACTTAACTTAACGCTGCTGCTCACCATTCGTGCACCTTTACACGGATTTTTTTACCATACTTGGCCTTTGAGTTTTATCATAAATTGCTTTACTTCTGAACTCGCCTAATGGGGCTCTTTCAAATCTTAATAATCTGTCAGTATCTGCTTAATCAGTAATGAGATCAAAAACTTTGTTTCATCAGCTTAATTAGTGATAAGATCAACAGTTTTTATTTGATAACTTCTGTAGTAAAGGATGAACATTATGTTATTATTGAATTAGTAAAGTAACTTTTAAAGTCAGGTGATTTATTTAAATCATGCATTTTAGTCTTTTGTCAATTGTATTTAAATTTATTAATTTATAAAATTAATCTCTAATTTTTAAATTAAAAGACGACTCAAGAAGACGTTGCTCATTTCAAAGGTCAAGAGGTCAAACTCTTGATAAAGTTAGTGTTTAAAACACTTGCATCTCACACGGTCAACTCAATGTTACATGTTAAAGAACAAGATCGTTTAATACCTTATTTAAAAGAAGTTATAAAAATCCGTATAAAAAACCAGATTGTTTGATAGTTTGTTTTTGAAAGTTGTTAAACATTTATTACGAGGTATTTCAAAAAACAAAAATAAGGTTGTATTTGTAAAGTTTCAAATTTATATATTTTTCTTAATTTATATATTTATCTATATATGTGTGTTATTTATATTGTGTTTTATTGTGTATATATGTGTTAAGGTTATATGGGTTTATATTTTGTAAGTGTGTAAATATATGAAATGTTTCAATGTTTGTGGTGTGTTATATGTAATATGTTTATAGTTTGTAAGTGATAATTATGTTGTTTGCATGGTTTCAAATTGTTGTGACTGGGCTTAGTTTACAGCAAGATTGTTGACCTCGCTAGCCAAGTGGTGTACTTTGCTATAATGTGACCTGGCTTTGTTGAGAGCAAAAATATTGTCCTCGCCAGCAGAGTGGTGTATTGTCATAATAAAACACATAAATTAATTCTGTTTGTAATTAGTGTATTTCTAAAATGTGTTGAAAAAATATTGTTTAAAAAATGTGTTTTAATGTTGTTATCCTCTGTTCTTAACAATGTATGCTTTTGACAATAAATAAATTTTGTTAAAAAGCAGGCTTTACTAACAGCTCCTCCTCATTAAAATTTTTAAGAGTTTCGATTTTCTTCATTAAATATGTTTAACTCAAATTTTTTTTATATATATAAAAGTAAGTATACAGCGTGTTGAAGCATAAGTTTTAATAACTTTTGTTAAATTTTTAGGATTTTTTGTATAGAGAATGTTTTCTTTATATTATTATTTTAATGTTTTGTATGTACATCAATATATATATATATATATATATATATATGTATATATATATATATATATATATATATATATATATATATATATATATATATATATATATATATATATATATATATATATATATATATATATATATATATTATATAGACACACACACACACAATAAAATATATAGAATTAAAATGTCTATACATATATTATATGTATAGACATTTTAATTTTTTTGCCTTAAATTATTGTCCCTTTTTCTTTAGAATATTAAATATCCAAAAAAAAAAAAAAATAGTAAAAGAAGTTTCAATATTTCCAAGTTTCTTCACTTGAAGCAAATATATGATTGTTTATAGAGGTTCTTTTAGTAGTTTTGTATTTATTTATTGCAAATCTTGCGTTAAATGCCTTTCAAAGTAATGAAAGGGTTTTGTTGATGGATGATTACATTTTATCCTTCCATGCTAGCAGTACCTGCTGAGTTGACAGGCCTTAAATTTTTTTAATTTGCTTTATTTATGAGTTCTTATATGTAAAAAATTTGTTTTTTAAATCACATTTGTTTTTTTTGTTTTTTTTGATTAAATACTTATAATATTTTGTCAATAATTGATAACAACTACCATAAATATATAAACAATACTTAGTTGAAAATATTACATTAATTTATAACTTTAGTTTAAGTTTTTAATAAAACTATGTTATCTTAACACAATGCTATATATGGTAGAATATAATAGATTATAGTATTATGCTCTGTATTATTTGCTTACACTTTATTTTAGATAAGTTTAAAAAAGAAACTTCAACTTTTATTATATTAGGCATCATTTTTACACACTCCTTTAATGCCTAATTATGTCTAATAATTTAAGAAATGAAATTATTAGACTTCGTCAAAATGAAAGAAGGCAGGCTAGGCGAGCTGAGATAAACCGCCGTCGAAATGAAAGAGATGAGCCCAGGCGAGCTGAGATAAATCGTCGTCGAATGGAAAGAGATGAGCCCCGGCGAGCTGAGATAAATCGTCGTCGAATTGAAAGAGATGAGCCCCGGCGAGCTGAAATAAATTGTAATCAAAATGAAAGAAATCAGGCTAGGCGAGAACTTAATAGGTATAATATGCATCGCATAGCAAGAAATAATATTGCTATAGAGAGTAACTACCTCGGAGAATTAAACCATAATTGTCAGTATTGCAGTGCAAAGAAGTTTTTAAATGAAACTCATTTTTTGTGCTGCCATTCAGGAAAAGTTATATTAGCTCCTCTTTCTCTTTATCCGCCATTGTTGACTGGTTTAATGACAGGAAACCATGTTGGTCATGCTGTAAATCAAAATTTTTTTTAAACACATAAGGAGTTATAATTCCTCTTTATCTTTTGCTTCCTTCACTGCCGAAATAGCTCCTCCCTCAAATAATGGCCCTTTCTGTTTTAGGGTCTGTGGGCAAATTTTGCATCGTGTTGGAAATTTAAGGCCTGCAGAAGGTTGTCTGCCCAAATATTGTCAGCTGTATATCTATGATCCTAATGCAGCAGTGTCATTCAGAATGGAACAACCTGGTAATGATGGTTGTATACATGAGTTAATGCAACTCTTGCAAACATTAATTAATCAAGAAAACCCATTTGCTCTTGCATTTAAAAACATGGCAGAAGTAGAGGATGAAGAAATCCGCCAAGCAGCTTTAGAAGGTAGACCAACCTCTGTTGTAAGAATGTTTTTGCTTGAAGGTCATGATAGACGTCGATACAATCTTCCTTCCCAAGAGGAAGTTGCTATTGTGTTTGTGGGAGATAATGGTGCTCCAACTGCATCCAGGGAAATTGTTATATACCCTCGAGGTCAGCCTTTAAGAACAATTGCTTCTTCTGTTACAAGTAAGTTGTTCTATTCACTTATACTTGACTTAATTTATGGATTAATTGGTTTTATTGCATTTTTAACTTTCTTTTATTTATCTCTAGCTGCTGCTTCTTCTGTTACAAGTAAGTTGTTATATTCACCTTTACTTGACTTATTACATTGATTGATTGCTTTTATTGTACCTTTTGTTTTTTAATATAGCTACAAATGTGCTTTCCAGTTTAATTAGTTAATGTAATAAGTCAAGTATTAGTGAGTAAAATAAATAAGTTGTTGTGCTCACTTGTACTTAATTTATTACATTATTTGCTTTTATTGTTTTTTTACAGTAGATTTTTTGTAAGTATTACCTAGGTAGATAGTTGTATTTATATATAATTTTTTTTTCAGGCTCGAAGTCATGGGAAGATTTCCGAAAGTATCGCTCCCAGCATCCAGGCCCTCTATCTATGAGGGCCTTCCATCGCTGGTGTTTGTATGGGGACGACCATCCCTCCTTTAGATGGAGGGATGGCACCCCATACAACACGGGGAATAGAGCGGATGCTGGGAGAAGACAACGTGGCTCAAAAGTTGTCAATAATTTTTTTACATTTTAAAATGTAAAGAAATTGACAACTTTTGAGCCACTTCATTTTTTTTTTGTAATATATTTTTGTTAATTTATTTTTGTAAATTTATTTTTGTGTTGTTTTTTAATTTTTCCCATGAATGTTAAATGTTAAAAGTAAATCATTTAAATAAAGACACCTTTATCAACAATGCTCATTAACTAGAAATAAAAGTCACGGTCATACATTTGATAAAGTTAATGTTAATCTCAAAGGGATTTGGTTTTCACACAATCAAATTCTATGTAGCACCTTCCAGAACTAAGAATATAAGTGTGTGGTGTTAGTAGTTTAAAATATGTATAATAAACTCAGAATAACTCAATAAACCTCAACAAAACTATGAACTAATTTTGAAATTCAAGTTGTTTTTATTTATTAATACCTCCCCTCCCAATAACTCTAATTTTCCTTAAAAAACTAATTTTTTTGTCCTTTGAAGGTGGTTCTGCTATTTAATTAATTGTTGTGATGTTTTATGCAAATAGATTTAGCTCACATTCATGTTGGTCTGTCAGGGTTATGTAAAAATAAAAAAGTAAGTTTCTTATTCGCATTTTTGAGTTTTCAAAAGTATTGATTGCATGACATGTTAATTTGTAATTAATGTGTATAATTATGCGTTTAAATAACTTTGTTCCATTTTTAGTTCCGTTTCTTATAGCTGACTTGATTATGGCTTACCTAAAGCTTAATATTTATGAAACAATGATTCAATTTAAATTGTATTATAAGTAGCTCTGTTGAATAAAATTTTTTTTTGTAATTTGTACTAAAGGTTATATTTTTATTTTATATCAAGAAAAATATGTTTTTAAGTAAATATCTATATTTTTTTATTTTGGGATTTATTGTTCTAAATGGATATAAAAATCATTTTTGCTTTGTCTTTTATATTTCCTTTTATTATATATGAATAGGAACCATTTATGCTTTAATCACCATTAGCACTCGAAGTTTCCATTTGCATTAAGTATCGATTTTTGGCACACACAACAGGTTTAATAACTTAGGCAGTAAAAACAGCTTGAATGATTTGTTAAGTCTTTAAAGAAACGCTTTTACGAAAAGCATTAAATAGATAAAGCTAACTTATTTAAAATAATAAGTCTTTAACCCGTTTTTCTATATCCAAATTTACTTTTTAAATAAATGTTGATGAAAGGGTAAAATATCGTTATAGCCTACGTTAATTTTAAATTCTTTTTAAATTAAAGGAAAGAGTTTTGATACTTATTTAAATAGGGTTAATAAAATATTTTAAATTATATTATATATATTATATTTAAGAAATTATTAAACTAAATTAAATAAGATTTTTAGATGAAACAGTAAAAATAATTGTTTAAAATACGTGCGTGCAAATAATTCCTACAAATACTAAACGTAAAATAACGCTTACAAACACCAAAAGTATGTTTGCAGTGAATAAAGTTAAGTTCAAAGATAAATAGGAAGAAATGTTTAAAACTGTTTCAATAATAACATTTATTTTTAATTACTTTTGTTGTAAGTTGGGATGAAAAAAAAAAGTCACTGGAGTATGAACTCCCGGGGTGAGATGACTATATCTGTCTAAGTGTTGCGCGTCTACCAATTAGCCCATAAACGTATTTTCTATTTAGAATTTAAGATTATTTATGACGCATAAGAAGTGTAATTAAAAATTCAAAACCAAGTTATCAACAACTGAATTTAAATAAAATCTAATTAGATGTGTATATGTTATGAACGTTAACTAAGGCGTACTTTAACGGCGTCACGTGTTGAATGTTTTAGCATTTTTCTAAGTTCGTAGTCTTTTTTACGTTTTTTCTTATTAAAATTTTTATAATCGGCATAATATTAAAATCGTTTGAAGTTTTTAAAAGAACATTTTAACAGAAATGTTTTTGTCATATCAAAAAGTAAGTATAGTTTTTTATATGTACATTTTTAAACGGTTTTAAAAAAATATTGAGGTAAGGAATAAGTATAGAAAAGGTCGGTGTGGAATAGATTTACTAAGACCCTTAGTTTACGTCCGGATAGCTATAGATAAGTATAAAAATGGTCGGTTCGGTAAAGACCCGTATTTTACGGGTCTCCCCAGCTAGTTATGTTTATTAATTTGTTTTGTGCACTGTAGCATTACCTGTTTTATTTATTTTTATTGTATACTTTGAGTCATTATTTCTATAAATACATAGTTCTGTTACATTTAATTAGTTTTTTTTTTTAAATATGACAAAAATAGTTTTTAAATAAATTTTTATTATTCAAAAATCAAACATAAAAGAAAAACTTGATTTAAATCATTAGTCATCCAAAAAAATCTTTTGATTTAAATCTTGATTTAAATCGATGTGATTTAAATCAGCCAACCCTGTATATATATATATATATATATATATATATATATATATATATATATATATATATATATATATATATATATATATATATATATATATATATATATATATATATATAAACGGGGCCGCAAAGAGGGAGGGGCAATTGAAGTAGTTTTCCCCATGCATCACAGCCCATGGGGCATCACATCTGTCTTAAAAAAAAAAAATTTAACGATATAAAATTCAGCTGATAACATATTTAAAGCTTAAGCAATTTTTCTGTATTTCGTTCTCCTTATAAACCTTGTTTACATTTAAAATATCATAATTATTTTTTATTTGAACGCACGCGTTTTCATTGGCCTTTCGTTTGCATAATAAAGTAAAGTATATTTTCTTATTTTAACGGCTTGTAAAAGTTCTTTTGGATATAAAACAAAATTGGAGATGAAACAAAACGGTGGAAAGTAACTTAGTAATGCATTGATGTCACAACTTTTCTAGCTTCAATAAATTTAGCTTTTAGGAGTAAAAATATTGTCTTTATTTTAATTTATATTTTGCATTATTTTGTTTATAATTGAAAAAAAAAAAATTATAATTGGATACAAATATGGATTACTATTTTGATAATTTTTTTGATTTCAATTAGAATCCAATAAGAAATTGTTCAAAAATTGGAATGGAAATTTTTTGGAGTTTATTGGTAAGCAAGGCTACGAGTATGGCGCTAATATGGCAGGTATTTACAATGAGTTCAAATTTTGATTAGGCAGAATAATCGACAATTTTTAGTAATTTTTATACCTTGCTCTGCTAACAGTTTGAACTTATGTGCAGTGCACGCTATTGAACCATCGGCTCTTGCAAGATTTTTTGTTTTCACTGTTTCTAGGTTTATTATTAATTATTTGTAATTATTTAATTAATTATCTAATTAATTAGGTAATTATTTGAGGGTAGCAACGTGAATCTTCAGCTTTAATTTACTCAACTCACTCTTGATAATGAAGTAAAGATTCTAAATGTCTTTTTGACAGATCTGGATTGAATCCGTTCGTCTTGGGATCTGTTTATACCTGATATAAGCAACAAAAGTTGCAAAGAACTAGAAATTTAATGAAGTGTTTTCTGCAAAGAGAATGCAAAAAAAGCAGGTCTTCCCTGATGAAACTGCTAGTTACAACCACAAAGAAGCATCAAAAAACTTTGGGTGTAATGTCTTCAATGTTCACTCGACAATCTAACTAGTCAAATGAGATCAAAATTTAAAGTAATACAAGCGGAATGTAACAATTTTTCCTTCCTTTGGTCTTCACAGAAATCCAAAACAGACAAAGAACTAGGTTTAAAAGCTGATAATCTGGCTAAACGTTACCAAGAAGTCATATGTAAAAACGAATTTTCTGATAAAGTTTTTTTTTCCGTAAGAAGATATAATTTTGCCTGAAAAATGCCTGTCGAACTTCTAAATGAAGTTTATGCAAAGAGGTTGCATTCATTATTTCCTCAAGTGTGTGTTTCACTTAGAACCTTTCAAACATTCCCCTTTTTCAAGTTAGCTATCATCAAAGATTATCTTCGTTCCACAATGGACCAGGAGCAATATTGCTACTTAGTTGAATCAAATTTAGCCAAAAACGTTTTTTATAAAAAAGTTCTTTTTGCTGCTAAGAAGGCCTGGAAAATGTGTTCAATATTTAAAATATATTTAAACTATATATTTAAAAGCCAAAATTAATTAAATGTGATTTAAGGTTTTTTATGAAAGTAAACAAAAAATAATTATACTAATTTATTTGGTATTTCTCATTTTAAGACCTGAAGTATGATAGGGCATCCATTAAGCTTTTGGACCCGGGCATCACAAAAGCTCTGTATATATAAACTATATATATATATATATATATATATATATATATATATATATATATATATATATATATATATATATATATATATATATATATATATATATATATATATACATACATATATATGTATATATATAGTTTATCTATACATATATATATATATATATATATATATATATATATATATATATATATATATATATATATATATATATATATATATATATATATATATAGTTTATATATATATATATATATATATATATATATATATATACATATATATATAGTTTATATATATATATATATATATATATATATATATATATATATATATATATATATATATATATATATATATATATATATATATATATATATATATATAGTTTATATATATATATATATTTTTATATATATATATATATATATATATATATATATATATATATATATATACATGTATGTATATATATATATATATTATATATATATATATATATATATATATATATATATATATATATATATATATATATATATATATATATATATATATATATATATATATATATATATATATATACTTTTATATATACTTTTTAAAAAATGACAAATTTGTCATTTTTTAAAAAGTTGCAAAAATAACAACGTTAAAGATTCTTTTATATTTCTTTTTGCAAGAAAATGTAATTTTCTTGCGACCTGCGACCTTAAAATTTAAGGTCGCTCCACTTGACATAAATGTATACATCTAATGTATCTTAGATTTTGGTAGAGATCAGCCGTTTAAATAATTTTTTAGCATTTTTATTCATTCAAAATACAAAAAATTAAATTTAAAAAAAGTTTAAAAAAATTTTGTGATGAAACTACAACTGCTCATAATTTTCATAAATTTTAAGAAAGAGTTACTAAATTCTGGAAAATTGTTAAAGTAAAAGAAATTGTTTATTCGGCCAAAAATTATATAAAGGTTTACGAAACTATAAAGCTTTGTAGTCAAGTCAGATAAAGACAAAACCATAAATTTAATTAACCGTGATACTTGCTTTGAGAACAATTAACCCCTCTAGATCTCACAATGCGCAACCTCGATTTGAGTTGTATTGATCTCTGGTTGAAAGGCAATAATAAAACAAGATTTTAAACAGAATCTAATTTAAACAATCATGCACAATTTGAAGGTCAATGTTAAAAATGTTATTAAATTAAAGTCAAAGAATGGATATATAGTTAATATAATAAATTGGAACGAAACTCTGTTTTAAAATCTGCCGGAGAATTAAAAAAAGATAAAACCTGTGAAAATGTATTTATGACCCTGATTGGACTGAATCTAAACGGTACAAATCTAAAGGTGAGTTACAACTTTGTCATTTGTAATTCCAAAGTAATAGTTTGCCGTGTCAATGTTATCATTAATTAGCTTTTTGTATTCTTCTCTCAATAGCTTAAGGTGAGTTTCCACTCATCCGTTTTTTTCACGGGAACGGGAAAGGGACGGGAAAAATAATCACGTGGGCATGCGTAGTATAAGTTTTAATATGTCTGAAGGAAAACTACGCATGCTCACGTGATTATTTTTCCCTTTCCTATCCCTTTCGCGTGAAAAAACGGATGATTGGAAACTCACCTTAAGCTATTGAGAGAAGAATACAAAAAGCTAATTAATGATAACATTGACACGGCAAACTATTACTTTGGAATTACAAATGACAAAGTTGTAAAAATAAAAAATAGCAATTAAAGGCCAAAAAAAAGTTAAACCACATAAGATGCTTTAACTTATTTATTTGTTTATTTATTTGTAATTTATTTATAGTTGACACATATAGTTGTTATAATAATAGCTCTATAATTGGTTAGTTAAACAAATATCTTTATAAATGTAAATAGTAAGATAACCGATAAATACATTAATAATAATTAAAAAAAGCCAATTAAAGTGGCAAAAATTAAGAAAACTATAAAGATTTCATTTTACTTTAGTTTATTTATGTATCCGACATCTTTAATAAAAACCATTCATAATTTGCATGGGCATTTCTTGGTAATCTAGTTTTTTATTTAAAGTTTAAATTCTTACAAAGATGAAGATGTTTTACAATCTTTTGGGATTAGTTTCCTAATTTTAGGTCGTAGGTAAGATAGAGATTTTAATCCATATTTTGTTGTACGCGTATTCTCAGATTTAAGTCGAGAAACTTAAAAACTTCATTCATAGATATAGGCGTAATTTGTAATTTAACTTTGAAAATCTCACTGACTAAACAATGCAGGTTTTTTTTGGTGTATATGACAGGTTTATCATCTGATATCATTGAATCATTTTCCGCTAAAACAATTTTTTCATTAAGATATGCCTTAAAACATGGCTTCACTGTTTTCCAAAAGATTTTGTTGTCGGCAACATTTTTAGTTTGAAGATTTTCAAAAAATAACGTTTTATTATTTTTTAGGAGTCCTACACAATAATTTCTTTGACGGTTCTATGATTTTTTACTAAATTCCGTTTTATTCAAACGATAACGTTTAGTAGTTTAGACCGATTTATTATAGAACCTTGAAACAAACGAAAAAATAAATTAGTCTAGTGACGAAGTTCACAGCCTTAAAAAGTTTCTGAGCGATAAGACACTGCTAGAAATTGAATCGGTTAATTTTCAAGAGCGTAAGAATCGTGGTTGAAGTATAAACAAGGAATACAGTGCACAAAATTAAAAAGATAACTGTAAAATGCACAAAATAAAGATTACAAATTGAAATTTATTAACCGGATGTTATTGTGTTACAGAAACTTGATTGAACTTGGTCAGATGTAAACATTTTCAGAAACGATAGAAAGACTCATGAATGAGGTTTTTTTATTTATGTCATTTATATTCAATTATTTTTTAGTTAGAGAATGGTTTAAACAACATATAAACAACAAATAAAAAGTATACGTATATAATAATAGTATAATAAAAAACAACAAATAAAAAGTATACGTTTATATTAATTTACATTTACAATCAACAAGAGTTTCTAAAATTACGCATAAATAGTATAATATATTTAGTTTTAAAGAAAAACTGTTTTAAAGAAGGTATCTGAGGAGTTGCACGTAACCGTGGCTTGAAGCAGGTTTTGCGAATTTAATTTCTTGAATGCTACCAAGGACGTATTAATGAAATTATCGGAAAAACGTCGGTTTACTTTTATAAATTATTCAGAAAAATGACGCTAAAAATTATAACTCGCATAGATTTTTGTTTACTCGCGGCGCCTCAGATCTATAACAATCGGTTAAACGTCCATTAGGGTAGGTCTTACTTTTAAAATTTTGGATATGGGAGCGCGCGCAATAATTTTTTTTATGTATTAGGATATTAGAAGAGACGTGAATAAATTTTTTTCTTCTTAAAAAGTTCACCTATTGTGGGCGCAGGGCGTTTGAAAAATGTCAGTTTTACGAAAAACTTATTATATTGGCATTTTTCGGCCTTTTTTATATTAGCCAAAGGTAAGGCAATTATTAAAAAACAATCAGATATAACATAGACATAAAATTAAATATAATATTTGGTTCTACTTTTCTTAATGCTATACAAACACGGTAGACGTATGAAAAAATGTCTACCATTATGGATTTTACAAAAAAAATATCTATATATAAATGTTAGAAATGGGATTGCGCACAATATTTTTTTTATGTATTAGGATATTAAAAAAGACGTGAATATTTTATTTTTTCTTAAAAAGTTCATCTTATGTTTTACAAAAAACGCATCAAATTAGCACTTTTCTGTTTTTTTTCATAAGCCTATGGCGATACAATCATCAAAAAACAACAAGGCATAATATAGACATTAAAATAAAACATAACTTTGGGTGCTACTGTTCATAAAGTCATACAAAAAATAGACCTTTTTTTGATTGGTTTATTGGCATGATTTCTCGATGTGCTAATGTTGCTCTGATGAACTTATCTCTTATACCTTTTCCAAACACCGATTGAGAAGCTCTTGTGACTACTTGGACACATCGTTCAATAGCTTGCCCATGAACAGGAAAACAAGGTACACACATCGGAATATCATTGTATTTTAAAAGTTCACCCTTTGACAACAAACATGTAAGTAAAGGTTCGTGCACATCCAAACTGCAATCAACTAGGTCAAAAAGTGATTCAGCATTTTCATTATGAATATGATGTTTTTTACTTCTCACATTAGTGTTTCCGTATTTTAAATCTCCTCTAAACTTTAAAATTGTTTCAACTGCAAATTGTCTTTCTGCTTTTTCTAGACTACACAAGAGTGTTTGAAGACTACACAACAATGCTTGAAGACTACACAACAATGCTTGAAGACTACACAAGCATGTTTGAAGACTACACAACAATGCTTGAAGACTACACAACAATGTTTAAAGACTACGCAACAATGCTTGAAGACTACTCAACAATGTTTGAAGAACATTTTCACTATGAGCATTTCATGAAGAAGATAAAACATACGACATTACAATGTCTTTAACTTTAAGTCTTTGATAAGAAAGAAGTTTTAATTGCTTGAGTATATGGTTTATATGTTTCTTCAACTGAAAGTACATTTTTGGAGCACCAAATTAAACATATTCTATTTGCGAAATTCAACCATCTTGCATGCGAATGTGGCCCAATTTCTTTACCTTTAAGATTTTCCGGAAAAACCCCAGCGTTAATTACATGGGTAATTTGATAAAGATACTTTTGATCATCTGATAGCGATTTTATCACTTCAAGTTCTATTATTGCATTAGGAAATTCATGCTATCTTTGACTTTGAAGCTAGTTGCCTTACCTATAAGTTTTCCAATAGAACCAGAAAAGTTATTTTTAGATGCAGTTTTTCCTTCAAGCTGAAGCATAAGATGTCGGAGAGGTAGCTTATTTGTATGAATAGCACAAATTATCCACGTTAGTTTTTTATCCAATTTATGTTTAAGGTAATGGATAACACCTCCTTTCCAACCAGTGTTTAAATTTGTTGTGTCCGCACCAATGGCAACTAAATAGTCTCCAACATCGTGATTCATAATCCTTTCGTAAAGATTATCAGCTATTTGCTCAACTGCAGTCTCTACTCTTTCTTCAGAATTGTTAGTAAAATGAAATTGGTATTTTCCTCTAGGTTCAGAACAAACTGAATAATGTTCTTCTTTTTTTTCCGATTGATGTAATTTTCCATATTCCTTTTCTCTCATGTATTTAGTTAAATCTTTTCGTCCATCACAAAATATACATTGAATATTATCACTCATTGTTACTTTTTCAGCTCTACCTCGGATTTCTTTCATTAACTTAGTCTTACTTCGTTTTATTTTGTTGTGATCAACAAATTATCAGTACTTTTCTTTGAAAAATGTGCATCTTTTGCAGAAGCTAAAGTAGCAATAGCTATCGCTGCAGCAACTCTGTTAGACCCCATACCTAATAGCGGCTTGAGAAACTCTGGAATTATATCTAAATAATTTATTTTTAAACTAAAGTCAGCTTTTTCTGTATCATTTGCTTTTTTGTTGCCAATGTCCGAATCGTTTGTTGTTTGAAATTCTACTGCTAAAGGAGAAAATAAATTATGTTAAATAATTTTAATCAAATTAATTTATTATAATAATTTTAATCAAATTAATTTAACTCTGATAAACAAAGTTCGAGTTAATAATAGCTCGTGCAATTTAAGGCATTTTAATTTTGTTTGAGCTCGTGTAGATTTAGCCATTTATCGCTATGAAATTGATGTTATGTTTGTTTAAAAATATTAGTAGCTTTTTGTAGTAGGTAAAAAGACTACCTTTTTATATATATATGTTATAAATTTCTTAATTAAATCATTTTTAAAACAATATTTAGGATGTCAAAGTGATCATAAATAAATAGAACACGTTTAAAACGCAAATCGTCAAGAAACTATTATCTTAGTAATTATCATACAAATAAGCTATTGGAACTTTATAACAATTAAAAAATCATACTGACTATGATGACTATGATTCACCTCATTTTATACGAGTAGCATTATGCGCATTGAAAATAACAATTATAAGTTAATACTAATTTTTTTTAGAGTTTTTCGAAAAAACTGATACATAAAAATACATAAAAAAAAAAATATTGCGCGCCATCCACTGATCTCTATAATAACTGGATAGCGCATCTCCTAATAAAATTTCGAAATTTTTGAAGCCAAAAGACGCCATATTGGAAAGCCCCAGAATATTTAAATGCGTAGTTGCGTTAAACTTATATGCGCTAAAAACAGAGATTTCGCTTGATAAATAAAAAATGCAAAAACCTTATAAATGCATTGATTATTAAAAACCGAGTAAATCTGATGTTATCAGAGACGTATTTGAATTTTTGGCGCCCTGGGGCACTGTTCCTTTAAGCGCCCTTTTTTAAGAATAATGTCAACTTTGATATGGGGTGATCATTAAAAAAAAAACATTTTCTATACCAACATATATTAAGTTATATTAATCACTATAGAAAATTATAATTTTCTATGTGAGTTTTGTTTTGCAAATGTATTTATAATGTCATTAAAGTTCATATCTATGGTAAGTACAGATTCTATAGATAGAATTGCTAACCTATTAAGACGATCACTTGTCATTCGCGACCTCAAATAAGATTTAACCCTCTTTAATGCTGAAAATGATCTCTCGGCTGAACAATTGGACGTTGGGCAGCATAGATATATTCTTAATGCTATATCTACATAAGGAAACAGCTCTTGAAGTTTTTCAGTTCTGATCATTTTATAAACATCTATTATAGTTTTAGGTCTTAAGTTTTCAGTTAAACTCATTAAATAACTTCTGAATTGTATACACTCGTTAGCAAATGAAGACGAAAGATCATTTTTATATACATTTTGAAGTACCTCTACTTTTTTGTAAACTTCTGATGGCGAAAGTTTTATTATTTGAAATAAAAAGTTAAATTTTTTATTGGCTTCATCATAGCACAATTTTCTTCTTTCTAGTTCAGAATGAAGTTTATCAATTATAGCATAATATGTATTAATTCTTAAAGAGTCTCGAATTTTAAAATTTGTTTCTTCTTCTCTTTTTTCATCTGCAGTTAGTTTTCTTTTTCTTTTGCGTATTTTTCGATATGTTTTGTGTCCTGACTTATTTATTGCTCTCTCTTCATAGATATCAAACATACTCCTTAAATCTAATACATATCGAATTAAAGATTCGTATAAACTTACAACTGTTTCTAAATCAATCTCAACTGACTGCAATTGTTTGCTAGTTTTGTTGAATCTCTCTAGTATATCGCCCCATAATGTGGCCATTATAGCTGTTTCAAGACTATCCAGTTTTAAATATAGCCCGTTAGCTTCTGATCTTGTAATAGATTTTTCTGTTTTATCATCTTTGATAAAAGACAGTGCATTAATTATTTCAATCCAACTTTTGTTTAAACTAATACTTGCATCAGATCTTGCTGACCATCTGGTATCTGATAGTTTTTTAAGAGATACATTTTCTGTTTTAATCAAATTCTTCTGAAGTATTTCCCATCTATAAGTAGAGACACTGAAAAATTTATAAATATTTTAAAGCAGAATAAAAAATTCAGAAGCATAAATACAACAGTCCACAGCGCACTCACCAACAAGATTTAAAGAGTGTGCCGAGCATGGTACAAATGTTGCTAAAGGATTAACTTTTTTAATGCGAGCTTGAAGTCCTGTGTATCTACCAGACATATTAGACGCATTATCGTAATTTTGACCACGACAATTATTAATATCTAATCCATGCGATTCTAAAACTAAAAATACAGCATCTGCTAATTCTTCAGATTTATGACCAGAATTAGGTAAAAACCCTAAAAATCTTTCTACCGGACAGCCATTCTTTTGAACATACCGAAAAATGAATGACAGTTGATCTGCATGGCTAATGTCAGGAGTAGAATCAATACTGATGGAAAAGTATTTAGCTTCCTTTATTTCTTTCACCATTTGTTGAATAACATTATCTGCCATTATACTTATGAACTGCTCATATATATTAAATGATAGATATGATGTTGAACCTTTTCCTTTATTTCCAAACTTCTAAATGTGTTGTGCTAAAAAAGGATCAAACTGAGCAATAAGCTCTAAGCTCATCATAAAGTTCCCATTATGAACAGATCCAAAACGGTCATCATCACCTCTAAAAGACATTCCACGAGAAGAAAGGGATTTCACAACAGCTACAACTCTTGTCAATACATTTTTCCAATAATTTATTTCTGTTTCTACTTGATACTTTAGCTTTTGATCAACTCGATTTAATACTTCTTTTCTTTCTTTCATATTCATTACACACAATTTGTGGTGTTGTGAATTTTCATGACGCTTGATTTTTTCTTCTCCTTTTTTCCAATCTGAAAAACCAACTGTGGCAAACGATGTAGTGCCACCAAATATATAGCAGGGAGCACAAAATATTGATCCTTTACTTTCTGAGTAAATCAAAAATGTTCGGTTAATTTTTTCACCATTAACAAGAGTAGATATAAATATACTTTTTGACATATATCGAAAACGAGTACGTCTTACCCCACCAATTATTTGAGTGTAAATTCTTTTTGACTTTTGGAAATTATTGTTCTCTAAATTTTGGTTAAATCCATTGATTGATAAATAATCTATCGTTTCTTGATTTTTTATCCAATTGGCAGGATCATTTCTAAAGGGAAAATATATTTGTTTAATATACAAAAACCAAAAAATATTATTCAAAGTTTATAACAAATTGTATAAAAAAAATATTCAAGCATTAGGTAATAGAGATAAATGCATAATATAATATAACTAGAGGGTATAGGTATCGTTTAAAATGTACAGAGTGTACTATATTTGTTAATAATTTAATTTCCAGCATAATTTTACATGACAAGCGACTTAAAAAAATAGTCTACCTTTGTACATGTTTATAATTGTAACCTACCATGAAAAAAATTAAAAAAAGCTTACTCAGGAACAATACTTTGTTTAGGAAGACTGTTATGTTCAACCATTGGCAAACGTGGTGTATCATTTATTTCTTCCGATTCTGTAGACAATAGAGTTTTACTCGTTTCTGTGCTGCTGTTATTTAGTAATATAAGATTGTCTGGATTTGTTAGATTATCTTTATTAACAGTGAATCTGTGATCATTTTGGTTTCTATAGAGAAATATAAAATAAATTTTGTATAACATGCATGTACCAAAAGATATTATTTATAAATTATATCAAATTTTAAATAAAGATTTTACAATAAACATTCGGGCTTGTTATGTTCATGCATGGACAAACAGGGTGTTTCATTTAGTTCTTTGGATTCTGGAGTCAATAGAGTTTTACTAGTTTCAGTACGGCTCTTACTTGATAATATTAATATTAAATCGTCTGGATTTGATAGGTTATTCTCATTAACAATAAAGCTGTGATCATTTTCATCGCTTGTATTATTTACATTTTCAACTGAAAGCATAAATAACGATTACTACACATATCTACATTTTAGATATAAATTATTTACATTTAATAATAAATAACATAACAATATGAAGTATAAACAATAAATAACAGAACAATATGTACCTATATGTATATATATTTGCTAGAAAGCAAAATTAATAAAACGTATGGTTTTCTAGCTAAATAAACTTACCCGGCGATGTGTGAAGCTGTTTATCTGTAAAGCTAAAATATGTTTCTAACTAAGCAGTCTTTAAAAGTATTTTTGCTTGAGCTTCATTTTTTGCATGGGTTCGTTTTCGGTTTTCTGCGCCACTAAGCTTTTTACTATGAATCATCATTGCTTTTTAAAATAAGAATCCTAAAAAGTGTGTATTATATATATATTGTTATCATATATATATGATAACAATAATGTTAATACTAAAACTAAAAACAATAATCGAAATACAAATATTTACCTTTTTCAAGACTGTATACTGTAATACAAGGGATTAAGCAGACAACATACCGAAGAACAAAATACTTAGGCCAACAATAAAAAAAACTGACAGCAATCTTAAAAATTCAAAATTATATTGTGCACACGTGGTATATACAAGATGGTTAGCAAAAAAGGCGATCAAAGTCAAATTGCTAATTTAATATAATTAATGCGTAATTTATTCTGCTCATCACTTCAAATTATATAAAAATAAATTAAAAAACAAACTGATTATTTAAAGTTTAAAGTATTTTTAAAGAGTTTTTTTTTTTTAGAAAATGTAAAGAGAATCTTTGAAGAATTATTTCATTTTTTAAAAGTAAATAGCTGTGTATACCTAAGTATTTCTGTTAATAAAGTCAATTAAGAGTAAAATGAAAATGTTAGGTAAAACGCACCATTTATTTTTTTCTAGTATATTATTTACTAATTAATAAATAAGGATCAAGTATTTGATTAATAAAAATTATAAATCATTTATTCAAAAAAAAAAAAAAAATTTATTTATATCAAGATTAGATAGTATATTAAATAAGAACACTCGTAGGAGTAGACCTCGGAGCGCCAGCGTCAGAGTGATGAGCTTAACCGTTAAGCTATCGCTACATACCGTATCATTAAAATATTTATAATAAATAAATAATTTGTTTAGACACGTGACTTTCAGTATCAAATCAACGTTTTTAGATGAATAATTGGCGCATAATTATGTATAATTTGCAAGTTTAATTTGATCTCCTTTTGATTGATATTTTCTTTTGCTAACTAAAATTTTCTAAAATCAACTAGAGATATTTAGTAAGTCGATAAGTAGGTCTATGATTTGAACATAATAATAATATAAAAATTTTCGTGAAATGATATAAATAGACTATTTTACAATTTTCTAAAATTCTAACATTCTGAAAGCTGGCGCCCTGTCAAAACATGGCGCCCGGGGGCCAAAGCCCCCCCTGGCCCCCCCGTAAATACGTCTCTGGCTACAAAGATTACTAAATTATTGGATATGATGAACTGAACAGTGCTTCTGACATGGTTGCTCAAGCGTTATCAACTCTAAATAATAGATCAACAACAACAACAACAACACCTTCAAACATTTTAAATATAATAATATTATTGAAATATGTGACTTGGTCGAGTAGATATAAACGAAGTAAAAAGGTACATCTTCAAGTGCAATCACTGTATTTTTGATATTCTGGGGCTTTCCAATATGGCGGCCGTACAAAAAATTAGCTTCACTTTAGATAATAGAGATGCGCTTTCCAGTTATTATATGCGCAATCCCATTTCTAACATTTATATATAGATATTTTTTTTGTAAAATTCATAATGGTAGACATTTTTTCATACGTCAACCGTATTTGTAATATAATGAGTTTTTCGTAAAACTGACATTTTTCAAACGCCCTGCGCCCACAATAGGTGAACTTTTTAAGAAGAAAAAAAATTATTCACGTCTCTTCTAATATCCTAATACATAAAAAAATTATTGCGCGCGCTCCCACATCCAAAATTTTAAAAGTACGACCCACCCTAACGTCCATCTATTAATACGCCCTTGATGCTACTGAAAACATTGTATCCACTCTCCCAAAACTGTTTAAAATCATAATATATTTTAATTCGTAATATTTGTTAAAAGTTTGTTTTACGAACGGTATATACTTTTTATATTAAATTTAATTTTGTAATAAAAAAAATGTATATATATATATATATATATATATATATATATATATATATATATATATATATATATATATATATATATATATATATATATATATATATATATATATATATATATATATATATATATATATATATATATATATATATATATATATATATATATGTATATATATATATATATATTATTAAAAAAAAAATTTGATGTATGTGAATGGATGTATCTGCAAATATTGTATGTATGAAGTTAACCATCCTTTGACAGTGGTTTAGCATATTTGTCGGTGGAAGCGTAAACGTAGACGCACCAACATTTGATAATTTTAGCTACACACACAGTGATACCATCATTTGGCTTTTTAAATTCTTCTACAGAATCTTTTGGACAACCTTGAAATGTATTTGGATGTACCTAGTGCAATCATAATCTTATTATTTTCGTTTATTCATTAATTAATTAACAATTAAGATTAGTGTAATTGTAAGATACATTTGAGTAACAAGATTCAGTAATCGTATAGATGTGAGTATGTTGCGAGACGTATTTGTTAATCAAGAATATTATGATATTATTGTTTTTGTTTGAGTCATGCGGTTCAGAAGAACTAGTATTTTAATTAAAGCCATAAACACCATAATTAAAGAAAAGTTTAAAATTTGTATTTATTTATTTTTGTTTTTTCTAAAATCTAAATTAAGTTCAAAGTTCTTCAAGAGCGGTTCTCAGTGACAAGGCCTGTATGGTCTTCTTTGAGTATCCGCGTTATTTATCTTTATTTTTTATTTTTTAACGTTTTCTTTGCATATAATTTTTCTTATTGATATATTTGTAAATATTGTATTAAATATTGTAATAAAGAACAAAATAAAAAATAAAATAAAAAAATAATGTACAAATTTAGAAACCTGCGTTGACCAAAAATTTCATCTTTAAATTTGGATTGAAATTTGACATAAGTAAAAGAAATTCAAACGCATTCTTGATAAAACCGTTCATTTTCGCTAACACTCTTAGACCACTTTTAAATCATTTTCAATTCTATAAAATATATTGACCGATTTCATATTAAAAGCTTAAAAGTTTTTTAATTTCTTTAGCTTTAAAATAGTGAGAATTTTCTTAAGATTTGAATGAGATTCAGCCACATCATCATCATCAGCCATCATCATCATCATCAGCCATCAGCCACATCATTATCAGCCACATCATCTTCTAAGCATAAACAATAAACAACTTGTTTACGTCCCCATCTTTGTATTTTTCATTGCTAATTCTCCCCATAGCTTTTATTTTGATTTGTCACTTTTGTTATTTAAACAAATTTTTAAAATCCTCCAACAAATTTTTCCTCTGGAAAAAGTGCTTTTCATATCTTTTTGATTGTTTAACAGCATGTGCTGCAACCCTGACCTAATACATGTCGTTATACCGTAATACGTTATGTCGTAATACATGCCTTCGTCTAAAAATAACTATAATCTGCCCTTTTGGCTGCAACCTTGTTTTTAGTTCTACCTTTTGCAAATTATCTTTTCAATACTTTTTAGCATTAAAGTTTAGTTAAAAAATAATGGTTTTTCCCCTTTATATAGGGGAAAGGCGCCTATGAAGGGATAGCGCCTATGATGGCATTCCGGTCATATTTCCATAAAAATTAGTCTTGGTGAAAAAGTGATAAGACCTACATGACTATACAGACTTTACACTAGTTTTAGTGAAAATACGTACCATGTGCA